>CM050323.1:140808817-140936355 GCA_027475135.1 Bactrocera correcta | reverse complement strand
GAGTACTGTCATTCACTCCGGTGAATGAACGTCGAGCCACAATCCGCATCAAAACGAGGTTCTTCAACATATCGTTGATTTGTGCCCACTCTCCGACGGAAGAAAAGGACGATGTGACCAAAGATGCCTTCTATGAGCTCTTAAACTACACCTATGCGAGTTGTCCCCGCCACGATGTCAAAATCGTACTTGGCGACTTTAACGCCAGGGTGGGCAAGGAAAGTACTTTGGCGCAAAAGTCAGTAAATTCAGATAAGGAAACCTCCCCAAATGAGTTTAGGCTGATCGAATTCGCCGCGGCCCGAAATATGCAGGGGTGTTGTGGAATCTGATAGTTGTCAGAATCAGAATTGAAACCGATCAAAAAAAGTAGTAGGTGTCATGAATTCAGATATTATTGGTTTGATGTTCGAAACAGAATTTGTATCGGTTTTGGGTGTCATCGAAACCAATTTTATCGGTTTTGCTATCAGAAATAAAACAAGAAGATAATCGCCAACAGATTTGAATATTCATTTTATATTTCTGTGTGTTGTTAGACGGTTGAGAAAATGTAAGTTAAAAAACTTATTTATTTTATTGTTAGGAAGTAATTAACTTTATTTTTGTAGGGGAAAACATAAGAATAGAACGCAAAATACGATCATAATTGAATTCATGGAAAAAAATCCAGACATCATAAGGGGATTTACAAAACGTAATAAGCCGACAATAGATTCGTTATGGCAGGAATTAACTGAATCCCTTAATGCTGCAGGTCCACCACAAAAAGATGTAAACGGGTGGAAAAAGGCAAGTAAATTTAAATGAAAATTAAGCTGCAATTAAAACAAACTTATTTCTATAGGTTATAACTGAGTGGAAGAGCGAAATAAAGAGAAAATTAGCTAACAACAAAATTGAGAGTCGAGCAACAGGAGGTGGCCCATTTTCAAAATATCAGCTCACTCCAAACGAAGAAGCTATTGTGCGTCTTTGTGGAATTTCTAAAAGTATAGAAGGAATACCAGGCGTTTCTCTTGGCACCCAACCCGTCAATGAGAATTTAAATGTAACAATTGCAGGGGTGAATATAGATTTGTGTTCCTCATCGCCAGAGCAAGATGCCGACGATATACCCTCCACGTCACAAGGGCAACCAGAAATAAATGCTAGTGTACCTAAAAGGAAAAAATTAGAGAGTACAGCAGATCGCTTAAAAAGATTTTTAGATGAAGAAGATAAAAAAAACGGAGATATATTGAAACAATTTGATCAGATAATAGAACTGCAATCCAAAAATGCTAGCAGCTTGAGGCGTATATACCAAGCAATAGAAAATAATAATAAAACTGTGGGAAGAGCTATTACTGAACTGAAAGATCATTTTGTAAGTACAAGTACTCAGTTGCTTAAAGCAATTATAGAAAAAAATGAGATAAAAAAAGAACAACTAAATCTCGAAATTCTAAAGTTTGAACACCAAAGACAAAAAGAAGATTAAAAGATTCTGGCTGTGAAATATACTTAAAGTACCTGAATTTATAATTTAAGACTGATTTTATTTTAGTTATGAAAACTGTTATATTTAAAATAAAGAAATAAATCCATTGAGTTACAAAGTATTTGCTATTTCGTTTCTAATTCTCCGGCCTTCGTTCTGCATTGAACCATTATCGGATTGGAAAAAATTGTTGTCGTCAGTCTCATTTGCAGGAATTACTTCTTCATGATTATACTCAATGTTGTAACGTCTGCAGATGTTGTGTAAGGCACAACACACGTTTACAATTTTAACCACTTTTTCAGGGCGATAATGTAATGTGGACATTAAACAGCGGAAACGGCTCTTTAAAACTCCGATTGTCCTTTCCACAATATTCCGTGCAGCCGTATGTGCTATGTTAAACTTATACTCCTTTGAATTAAACTGTGGATCTCTATAAGGAGTTAACAGAAATGGTTCAATTCCGTAGCCAGAATCACCCAGCAACCTCAATGAACGCTGCCCACTCTCATACTGTGTACGGAAATATTGTTTTGCGTGACTCATTCCCCAGATGAAAGCATCATGACTTGAACCGGGATACCGTGCATCAACGGCACGTATTTGCATATCGTTGTCACAAACCTTTTGAAAAAATAAATATACATACATATATATGTAGGTTTATAAATACGTTTGAATATTAATTTATTGTTTATACTTACTATCATCGCATTTATGCTAAAATATCCCTTTCTGTTAAAATATAAATGCTCATTTTCACGTGGTTTTATTATTTTTACATGTGTCCCATCTATACAACCGACAATTCCGGGTAGTTTGTACTTTTCAAAAAAATTTTTCGCTTTCATCCATATAAAGTTTTACCCACTGACCGCAAATGTATTTCTCTAGGAGGCACATCACTTTTGTTAAAATCTGCGAGACCGTGCTTCTTGCCAAACTAATACAAGAATCACGGCCTACGCCCCGTTGGTAAGCCCCTTCTGCTAAAAAACGTAGTGTTGCCGCCAATTGAATTATCGGTGGAATAGTCGAGGGCTGCATATGTGGTTCTATGATATTTAACACCATCATAAATGCGTCTTTATTCAGCCGATAATGTGATATGAATCTGTAAAGTAAGCGCGTAAAGTAACACACAAATAAATACAAGATAAATTCTACTTACGATTGTCCTGGAGCATCAAGTGGATTACTATGATCCCTTAATATTTTACGTTTAATTTTTTCATTTCTTTCTTCCTCTAATAAAAGGAAAGCTAATATTGCCGAACTCATTTCAAATTTTATTCAAATTGCATTCACAATATTTGTCACATTAGTAAACAGCTGATTCGAATATTGGTTTTGCATATATTCGAAAAGACGCAAATCCAATCAGATTCTGTGACACCATTTAAAATCAGAATTGGTTTGCAATTCTGACAGTTAAGCAATTCTGTCTTGGATTTCACAACACCCCTGATGGTTATCTGTAGTACCACATTCCAGCATTTAAAAATTCATCAAACCACCTGGGTGTCTCTGGAACGAAAAACCACCAACCATATCGATCATGTTGTGATAGACGGAAGACACGTCTCCAGTGTTTTAGACTTGCGTACACCCCGAGGTCCTAACATCGACTCGGAGCACGATGTTGCAGCCAAGATTCACACCCGCTTTTGTGCAGCAAAAAACGCATGTCAACAAACGAAACAGATAACCGAACGATTTTCGACACGACTTTCACTCCTGCTCTCTGAGAACACCCGTCAACAACTCGCTATAAGAGAACTGTGGGATGGCATTTCAGGCTCCCTATATAGAGGTGCAACGAAACCATTGGTTTTGGAGTGCCGTGCCTCGTTACGATCGACCACAACACGTGCGGGATGGGATAGATACCGAAAGTTAAAGAATGAAGCGAGACGCATTTGCAGAAAGAAAAACAGAGAGGCCGAAATGCGTATGAATAGCTCGAGAAGCTGGCCGACAGGGGAATTGCTCGAAAAATCTACGAAAAAATGCGGCGGCTTACAGAAGGTCTCAAGACCGGAGCATACTCTTGTAGAACCCCCAAAGGTGATCTAGTCACCGATGCCCAGAGCATACTTAAATTATGGGGGGAACACTTCTTCAGCCTGCTGAATGGCAGTGAACGTTCAACAACGGGAGAAGGCGAACCCGATTCCCCAATCGATTATGATGGAGCAGATATTCCACTGCCCGACCATGAAGAAATTCGAATAGCATTTGCTCGTCTGGAGAACAACAAATCGGCGGGGGCCGATGGATTGTCGGCCGAGCTATTCGAACATGGCAGCGAAGAACTGATAAGGAACATGCATCAGCTTTTTTGTAAAATATGGACGAAAGCCTGCCCAACAATTGGAATTTAAGAGTGTTCTGTCCAATCCCCAAAAAAGGAGACCCCACAATCTGCGCCAACTACCGTGGGATAAGCCTCCTCAACATCGCATGTAAGGTTCTATCAAGAGTATTGTGTGGAAGATTAACACAGTCAACAAACTGCTTGAAACTTATCAGTGTGGCATTAGACCTGGAAAATCAACAACCGACTAGATATTCACAATTCCAACATTTGGAAAAGACCCGTGAGAAGAGAATCGAAAAGGAACTGTCTCTATTCCGCGATGTCTGAATGTGGTATCCCCGCAGAACTAATTTGGCTGTATAAACTAACGTTAAGCGATTCCACAAGCTCCGTCAGGATCAGGAAGGTCCTCTTCGAACCGTTCGATACCAAACGAGGTTTCAGGTAAAGCGCTTCCCTTCTGTGCGACTTCTTCAATCTGCTGCTAGAGAAAATAATTCGAGCTGCAGAAATAGAAGGACTTGGAATCTCCTGGAGCGCAACGAAAAGAAGAAACGACTTGCGCGCTGTTGTTAACAGAACAAGAAGAAGTTGCAGGTAGCTGCAGTGTAAAAAAAAAGGTTGCAATAGTCCAAGAATTCTCACTAAATACGCCAAAGAGCGCAACAACAATTTCCTTCTCCAATTATATGTAATAACTGTTCACACCTAAATTCATTACTTTATTTACACATTCTCCACTAAGCCTTCTCTCGTATTATTTATTACAGCAAATTAGTAAAGTCTGCGCTGGTGGGCAGCTCAAACAATATCGCCAAATTAACACCAACACAGCACAACGCCTCCTTTTAAGTGCGTCTTGTTTATGGATACTACAAATTTGGCCGTTTGGCCATAAATGCTCACACATGTCTGGATTCATATGGCTGGAAATATTTGGAAAGGACAGTTATATTTAGGAACCCAGCACACAATTCGAAGAAGAATTTGTTTTGAAAACTAATAATAAATAGTTCAAGTCAGTTTTTTCAAAACGAGAATCGTTTAAGCTTTAACAGCCTTTAAGCGGTTAAGGAACAACACTAATATCTCGTATGAATTTTTATCTCGTATGAAAAAGTGCGCCAAATTATTTCTAAAGCTTCCCTTTTAACTAACAACACAAATATTTATAATTTTACTAGTATTGTAAAACAAATGTTATCAACGAAAAATATAAATAAGTGTATTTTTAAATATGAACAACTGATATACAAGGTCTGTCGCAAATGAAACAGGACTGTTAAAAAAACAACAAAAAAATAATATTTTTTAAAAGTTATATTTTTTAATCAGAGTAGTTGCCTTGTGCTTCGATACAGCGTTTAGCCCGGTCAATAATCATTTCAAATTAGTGTTTAAGGTAATTTTTCGGAATGCTTTTTAGAATATCGGTCGTCGCCTTTTGGATAGCTGAAATGTTCTGAAACCAGTGTCCTTTCATGGGCAAATGAAGTTTTTCAAATAGGTACAAATCACAGGGTGCCAGATCAGGTGAGTAGGGTGAGTGATTAATGGTTAATATGGAGTTTTTTCTCAAAAAATCAGTGACAAGTGTCGACCGATGACACGGTGCATTATCGTGCAACAGGCGCCAGGACCCTGCCTCACGGTATTGTGGTCGAGCACGAAGAATGCGTGACAAAAGACGCTTCATAACACCAAGGTAAAACACAACATTAATCGTTTGGCCAGGTAGGACGAACTCTCGGAATGCAATACCCTCGGAATCGTAAAAACAAATGAGCATTGTCTTTTTTTTTTGACTTCTGAAAGCTGACGACTTTTTTTCGGTGACTTCTGATCCTGGCCTTCTTGGAATCGCTTAAGCCACTCATTCATATTATTACGAGATAGGCACTGATCACCATAAACTTTTTTCATCATTTGAAATGTTTCATTTAACGTTTTCCCAAGTTTAAATCAAAATTTAATATTTGCTTTTTGACCGACCGATGACCAAAAGCTGCTGTCACTTTTTGATCGATAACATCGATTGTAGCTATCCAATTGTCTTAAAATTTTTACGAAATGTCACCAAGATATCAAACCTATTATATCACATACCCACCAAAAGGTGGTGCCACCAGAAACAGTTATATTTAAAGATATGAAATGTTCTAAAAAAAAAAATTCTCATTCTTAATAAGATGCATGTGAAATCGTTGAGTTTTGCTTCATATAAACGTATACTTTCCCCGCACATATTACTCGCTGCGAAGTAGGAAAGCAACTGGCACTCTCTTCGTGTCTACGGTATAATAATTGCCGCAAGCACAGTTCACTCAAAGATCCGCAGTCTACGGCCTGCCGATCACTGGCTTGAGATTATGATCTTCACTATTTTTTCTGTTTTGAAATATCGATATACGTGTACTTCTTTTGCGATATCAAACCGTAAAGCTCCAATCAAAACTGGTTAAGATTATGTGAAACCACAACTTTTTCTTCAAACTGGATCTACCAAAAAAGGTTTAATCTTGGGCCGGTCCTGTTTCTAACGGGTGATTTTTTTGAGGTTAGGATTTTCATGCAGTAGTATTTGACAGATCACGTGGGATGTCAGACATGGTGTCAAAGAGAAAGATGCTCAGTATGCTTTGACATTTCATCATGAATAGACTTACTAACGAGCAACGCTTGCAAATCATTGAATTTTATTACCAAAATCAGTGTTCGGTTCGAAATGTGTTTCGCGTCCGTGTCCGATGAGCGATGAGGCTCATTTCTGGTTGAATGGCTACGTAAATAAGCAAAATTGCCGCATTTGGGGTGAAGAGCAACCAGAAGCCGTTCAAGAACTGCCCATGCATCCCGAAAAATGCACTGTTTGGTGTGGTTTGTACGCTGGTGGAATCATTGGACCGTATTTTTTCAAAGATGCTGTTGGACGCAACGTTACGGTGAATGGCGATCGCTATCGTTCGATGCTAACAAACTTTTTGTTGCCAAAAATGGAAGAACTGAACTTGGTTGACATGTGGTTTCAACAAGATGGCGCTACATGCCACACAGCTCGCGATTCTATTGCCATTTTGAGGGAAAACTTCGGACAACAATTCATCTCAAGAAATGGACCCGTAAGTTGGCCACCAAGATCATGCGATTTAACGCCTTTAGACTATTTTTTGTGGGGCTACGTCAAGTCTAAAGTCTACAGAAATAAGCCAGCAACTATTCCAGCTTTGGAAGACAACATTTCCGAAGAAATTCGGGCTATTCCGGCCGAAATGCTCGAAAAAGTTGCCCAAAATTGGACTTTCCGAATGGACCACCTAAGACGCAGCCGCGGTCAACATTTAAATGAAATTATCTTCAAAAAGTAAATGTCATGAACCAATCTAACGTTTCAAATAAAGAACCGATGAGATTTTGCAAATTTTATGCGTTTTTTTTTTTTAAAAAGTTATCAAGCTCTTAAAAAATCACCCTATACTTTGATTTAATAAGGAATCTAGCGACATTAGCTGACAAGTGAAGACTAATGCATATTTGAAATCACCTCCGGGAGTTTCAAGAACGACCAGTTTGCATATCAGCTATAAACTATAGAGGTCCGCAAACCTATTATAACCTGTTCAGGGTATAATAATGGACGGCAGAGTCTTTGAAAAAGTATCCAATTTTTCGCCATGTCGCTTTATCTCACCAAAAATGTTTCAATGACAAAGTATTTGGCGGTGCTGTGATCTTATCTTTTCACACTAAAGCACAGGGGTTTTCGCTGACTTGCCTGATGCCTCGTTTTCTTCTCGTTTTTTGTTTACTGTTTCTTTCATTTGTTTGCTGGCATTTAACCTTTTAACTAATTAACTTCCGGCACACCCACTAAAACAAGAAGCAGCAAGATGGGGACAGCTTAAAGTAGTACCCACTTTTACTGTAGTTGTTGTCATTTTGATATTATAAATGCAAGCGTTTTTTGCTGTTGTGTTAGACACTATGTCGGGGTGTTGACATTTTTATTCAATTAGGCGCAAAGTGCTCGCCTCGCGAATTATTCCATTTATATGTGTGTATATGTGTATGTTTGTATGTAGGACAGCAAATATTTTTTTGCTCAAACGCTCACATTTAACATAACGGGATACAAAATTGTACTACTATGGTGTTTAAAAATTTTAAAGGCAATGGCAGGCACATACGATTGCAGTGGCGGACACTAAAATGTTTACAGCAAAAAATTAGTAACGTTTTCCATCGCAACAAAACTTCAATTCATTAAATAAGAGCTCATAAATGTTAAGTGGCTTGGGATTTGGAGATGCGATGATGTGTGTGTGTGATTTTTATTTTTTGCTTTTTCTGATACTAAAAATTGTAAATTCCGTATCACCTAAAAACTATTTTAAAAAAAGCTGGTGTCCGTCCTCCTTGTACTCGTAATACTTCCAAGCCGAATTCCAAATTTTGTGTCGAATTCGTTGACGCAGATGAAATTCTGTTTCATCCAGAAATATTACTTTTTCGTGAAAACCATCTCGAAATGTGTAAAGTCGGAAATTACGGGCAAAAGAGTATCAAACAAATGAGCGTTGGTATAACGGGTATTCGTGGAAGTATCGGGTTTTTAATTCTCTATTTGTGATATATAGAGTTTGTGTATTAGAATCTGCTAAACTTTTTACTGCTTTACATTTAGCCAAAAATGAAAGTTTCTGTATAGAAATTGTAGCAGACTGTAGATGCCTACATTTCTCATACGGTTTTTTCTCATGACAACAGCCTTGCGATCTATAAAAATAAAGTGAAAGTTCATCCTCTTCTGTGAGCCTCGAAGCGTGCTTCCTAAGTCGTTAAGTTGATTATTTTTGCAAGCTAGATAGCACTGAGTAAAGTAATTTTCATTATTAAGGATTTGGATTATCTTTTTGGAATATTTCTAAAAATACTTTCCTCTGACAGCATTGCTTTCTTTCTCACTTTTTTGTGTGAAACTAAGTTCATTTCACGCGATTTTTTAAAGAGTCACTTAACTGTTGGTAGATGTAGAGAAGGTGCACCTCATCTAACAATAATGTTTGTCTCTTTCTATTCTGAAATTGTAAAGGTTTTTGGATCTCATCGTTTAAGAAATAAAAACCGATTTTTTTACTTTCAAGTTTTGTACTTTAATCTCTCGTGGGAAAATTCGAATGTATATATAGCTTTCAAGCGGATCTCAGTTCAAGAACATTGAATTCAGTAGCATAGTATTACTACCTGTTATTCTTTAGACACTTTTTATTCACCATTTATGTTACTATGTGCATTTAGCCACAGATGGTACCTCTACTTAGCTCAATATATTGTTTATTTTTCTTTCAAATTCCAATTGCCTTTTGAAGAGTCTTCAAGCTTAAGTAAACAGCTAATCTCTCCGAACTTGTGTAACTCAACGATATGCTATACTTGTCCACAATGCTATGCCTGTGACTGTATAACTCCAAGGCAAATGAAGCTTAGCATTAACAGAATGAGCGGCTATCAACGGGACTAAGCAGATAAGTTGAGCTTGTGTATGTTGACATTGTGCTGAAAGCATTTTCACATTTTTCGTAACTTTTCTTATGCGTACAATTATGAACGTGAGACCAGAAACATGGAAAATAAGCAGATGCAACCGCCTCAATTGTGTTTTGAAATGTTTTTGCTCAGGCGACGAATGCAAACAGGACAAAAGCTGTCCACCATAGCAATCACCAGCCGTAATTGTCTGTGGCTTTCGCTGTTTAAGCGCTAAATGTTTTAAAATGCTGTCATTTCCCGCCTCATACACGCGCTTCCATGCTATTCTATGCTATGCGCCGCCACTAATTCACTTTGTGCCGACTAAGCAGATTATAATGAACACCTCTGAGTGCGTGTTAGTGATGATTATGCGCGGAATTTACGAGCAAATAAGCTTTAAGCACCATTTTTCCCAACATACAGTAGCGCAGCTTTAAAGCCACTGAGCATAAACGTCACTTCCATTTCAGTATAATTTTTAGTGGTGCATTACGTGTTGAGCTGTGACACACTGACCACTGCGGCACTCTGACCACTGTTGGTGTTAACAGTAGACACACAAAATGATGAGAATGAGAGATTTCGAAAAGCTGATAAATAACTCGTTTCCTAAATATGTAGTATACTTGCAGGCGTTGAGACTTTCCAACATTATTCTATTTGTAGAACACAAAATAAAGCGTAAAAGTTAAACAATTATCATAAAAGAGAGTGAGGGTAAGCAGTAAAGTGCCATTCTAAGAGCGCATAAGTATTTTAAGGGCGCTAAGGAAATCCTTTAAGAGTGTTAAAAAACATTTTATTTTCTTATCTTATGCTTATTACAGATAAAATGATGGTTTGACTTTGAATCTAGACATCTTCGAAATTAGTAAAAATGCTTATCTCATTCCACTCTCATTCTTCAACTCTGACTCTCAGAGCCTTTTGCTTACTCTTCGGTTAAACGTGGAGTTTAAAGTAGTAATTAATCGAATGGTTTTCTAGAATTATTACAAAGCTAAAGAGACATGCAAACAAATATTACTTGAATTTATATTGAAATAGAATAAAAGCAAATTAATATGAACATTTTGAACTCTACCACGAGGAAGAGAGCGATCCGATTAGGCTACAAAAGAAATACTTAAATATAAATATTATTATTTATTTCTCAATTTAGTTTTTTTTATCCGATATATTTGTGTGCAACTATGATTCTTGAAATTTAAAAAAAAGACCTTCGTTTACCTCAAGGAGAGACCGCATGGTCCCACCGTAGGAACAAAAATCCCTGTCCTAATTTGACTAATTATCCGATGCCGGCGTCAGAGATGTGAGCCGATGTCTTGTTATAGTGGAATATCCAATTTTCTTCGGCCCAATAAAACAGGCTGAGCTTTGTGGACTTTTATTTTATAGATCACATCTTGTGAGTCCCGGAAAATAGTAACCGTCACTTTTCTGGTAGATAAAAAAAAATATTCGCCTTCTTAAAAGTTAATTTGTTGTGTGAAGTTCCCTTTTTATGCCGTTGAATGGTAAAAAGATATATAGTCCTACAAATATAAAAATTAAACATCAGAAGCATTGAAGTTATTCAAAGAGAAGGGGCTAAGTTGCAAGTGAGTCAGTATAAAAACTTAATTTTAATTTTTAGAAATTTTCGATCGATTTGAAACAAATTCCTTTTTACATCCTTCTTCGATATATTTACAATATATAATTCAAGCAACCATGACGATGGCAGCATACATTTTTTACAAATATTACAGCCAAGATAAACTACCTTCTGTCTAAAAATGTTCGAAATCGGCAAACTGCCTTTCAAGACTCCTAAATGAGGAAGGAGCTATAATTTCGCCCAAATTTGTATTTTTCATGGTATAAAAGGTTATAAAAAAATATTTACCTCGCGTTTGATTAACCACTTTGTATATCAACTATAAGATAGCGACCCGATATCGGTGGTTGCAACAAATGAACCAAAGGAAAGAGCTTGTTTGAGTTTGAGAACGATATCTATAAACTGAGGGAATAGTTCCCGTATATACAGAAAAATGGACAGACAGGTTTGGCGAAATCGACTCAGCTCGATATGCTGACCATTTATGCAATGCAAATAACGAATAGGGTCTCCGACATTTCCTTCTGGGTGTTGGCAAGCATATATACCATACCCTGATAGCGGTATAATAATCAGCCATTCCAGCAGATATCTTGAGTACAAACTAAAAATAGATGAAATCCACTATACCTCATTAATATAACGTATCTAAATTAATGTAAAAGTTTACTAACTTTGGCTTAAATTAATATAAATATTGGTAGTCGAAAAATCTTTTCGTATTTTGTCAGTGAATGTCGTTGCAGTCGTAGATCTCAAGTGTTACGAATCACAATCAGAGTTTTTAGTGTCATACGAGGGCTGCTATTTATATCTCCGACCTAATGAAAATAGGCATATTTATCAACGAAAATGTTTTTTTTTTTTCTTTTTTTTTCTTTTTTTTTTTTGTTCGTTAGGTTTGGCTTGTCTTGGAAGACCCACACGGTCGATTGCTGTTTTGTTTCGGGCTCATACGCATAGGTCCATGATTCGTCACCTGTGACGATCTTATAAACGTCGTTTGAAGCACCGCGATCGTATTTTTTCAGCATTTCTTTACACCAATCCACACGAGCCTTTTTTTGAGCGATTGTCAAATTGTGCGGGATCCTACGGGAACAAACCTTTTTTACGGCCAGGTGTTCATGCAATATCGAATGTTTGCTGGTGGGAGAAATGCATAGGCATGCCTCTATCTGAAGGTATGTTACATGACGGTCTTGCATTATCAGTTCACGTACGGCATCGATGTTTCCAACGTTGTACCAGTTTTTCGCAGTGCTATAGGATGGTGCTTCATAGCCATACAAAGATTTTAGTTCATCGATGCACTCTTGTCGTGATAATCTACGTCGAAAGTTGTGAAAAATGATCGCAGGAAAATGTTCACGAGTTAATTCCATTTTTTGGCGGGGATGAATTTTTTTAATTGCCTGTAAATAAAACAATTCACGATTAAATGACAAAACGTTCTGAGTGATGTTGTGCTAAAAAATGTCAAACTTTCCAATGGAAATGTCAGATTGCACCTGGCAACACTTAGTGTTGCCTAGTCCAGAAATATATATAGCAACCCATGTAACATATAGTGTTGCAAAAATGAGATTTTAAAAATATTTTTTTTTTATTCAGGGAATTTGAAAAAAGTTACAGGTGTTCGCAAATGAGTGAAAATATTGAAAAAATTCTCTACATTTTGAAATTTTTGTATAAAAAAGGGAAGAATACCATGCAAGCCACTAGTGAAATTTGTGAAGTTTACGGAGCCGATGCTGTGTTAGTTCGTGTAGCACAAAAATGGTTCGCTCGCTTCCGTTCCGGAAATTTCAAAGTTTCGATTTACACTGATGAAAGTTTTACACTGATAGAATAGTGTCTCTAGCGCAAAATGGCAAAAAGTGCATATTTGTTTATTTATTTATTATTATATATAAAAAATAAGTTGAAATTTTATTAAAAATACGAAGAAACTTTTTCGACTACCATAGTTTAATGAAATTAGGTAGAGAAATTTTTTAGAACACAGTGGTTCATCTACAAATATTATTGAAGCATAGCAGACCTTGAACTACCCACAGAATACCTAGCATAACAGTCTCCACCATTCTAGTTAAGTACTTCCTCATATACCCAATAGTATGATTGTATTGAATTCTTGCATTTGGTTAATTTAGTGAAAGCCATGTAAACACTAGTGAAAGACACTGTAACCGCGTAGGCGGTGTCTACGCTAAAAAAGAAAAAAAAAAGACATATATTGGGGTCTCTTCAGGGTTCTGATGGTGCAAGCTCCTTTATGATAAAAATAAGTCTGCAGCATCTTGACAAATATCTAATGACGACATATTCTCACGCGACTCAACTAGAAGTTTAAAACTCAATTTTTGTACAAACTTGAAAAATATATCTCTTGTTTTACAGAGTAAAAACGAGGCTCAATGCAAAAACTATGTGTGAAGTTGTGAAATCTTCGTAGAATATAGTACAGTAAAAATTATGTATTATCCAAAAGCGCTGCTCCCGCTATGCTGATTAACATCACATAGTGAGCGCATATCAAGCGAATTTGTCTTAGCGAAGAATTAGAAAAATAAAGATTAAAATGAGTTGGTTGCAAGTACGTATTGTGGCCAGAATTTCACGGCGAAGCAACTAGACAAGCACGCATATAAAGACAACAAGTAGCAAAAAGAAAGCAACAAAAAAAAACCAACTTATGTTCACAAAAAATGTATGAATATAATTGCAGCATTGCGCGCTACAAGTGCGTCGAAATTAAATTTTATAGCGCCTGCAATGCGCAGAGTTTTTGTGTGGGGAAAAGTATAAAAATATTAAAATGTAATAATAATGAAATACGCAACACGAGCGAAGTTGATAATAGCCCAAGGCGGAGCATAGCAAAAATCTAAACACGCATAATAATAAAAGCGTTAAAAATAATCAAATTTCATGTTGAAGAAATGGCAAAGTACCGGTTCAAATGTTAATGTTAATATTCAGCGGGCACGTATACGCCATGGAGCACCGCAATGAGCACGCTGCGCACGTAATACGGCACATTAGCGCTTATGGTTGCCACCTGCATGCAGTGTTGCCCCAAATATTAAATTTTTATTATAACAGTAATAAGCTAAACATTTATATTTGTCTGCACAACAGTTGAGAGAAAAAAAATAGACTACAGTAAAAAAAGTACTTAAGTTGAAAGGCGAAACAAACGGGTATTAGCTAAGAATGCGCTCTCTTTAGTTATATTACCAATAATTTATTTAACATAATAATATCTTTTTTTTATCTGTTACATTGTGTGAAATAAGACAACAATTTATGGAAAAAGAAGAGGAAGATAAAAACCCCTATCTGAACAAAATTATGCGACAAGCATTTCTAAATAAATAACTAGCATTGCAAGCGATCTAAGATGTTTATATGCGCGTTATTTTTGGGCTGTTATTCTGAGTTCATGTGGGAATATAGTAAGAGTACATTGATGAGAACGATAAAAAAGCAAGGGCTACTTGTCAGACTGACATCACTTAATATTATTATAAAATGTAATTTAATTCAAGCTCTAGTGTGTTCTTGGTGACGATATTAGATTAAGATAGACTTCGTTCCGCTCAACTACCTTGTTCAGTTTTAGTAAAAAAATCACTATTAGATATCACCATTTTATGCTTCGGCGCATATAGTGCATATAGTACATATATTCTAGAAGAACATTAAAAATACGAATACTACAAATCTGTCTACGTAAACCTCAGTGAGAGTTGTAGAGGTCGCCATAATAAAAATTTCGAAATAAGCTCTACATAAAGCCACAATAAGACATTTGAATTAATTAAAATATAAACGATCATCACAGTTTTTCATTACTTGCTAGAAGGTTTCTAAATAGCTCTGAGTTGTAAACAAGGGATTCTTGAAGTGATTTTTTCATAAAACTTCGTTTTAAGTCTTGCTCTTCATTTTAATTTCCTTCCTTCCTAAATTTTCTTTCGACTTGAAAGCTTAGACACCTTATGCCTTTAAGAAACTTGCATTTTTAAGACATCTAAACTCGGTCGCTCACTTAGGTAAGTTCAAAAAATATGTCAGCTAATAGCAAATAATATTTCGTTGTTGCGCAGTGTGAAAGCAACGCGCAAGTGACGAATTTCATTCGAAGCGCCTAACAACTGATCTTTTTCGATAGGATGGTAGCCATTGTGGGTTTCATTAGAGAAAAATATGTTAAAGGGATATGCATTTTCTTAACTGATAGATGTGATATCGGCCAATATAACAATTTAGATATTAAAAGTAAATTTTTTTCTTCAAGTCTACAATAAAAAGTTTAGTCATTCTACAAAAATAAAAACAAATTTGCTTTTATTAAACAGACAATTGGGGGGTCCCATTCAGCTAATGCCAAAAAATAGGCAAAATGGGGTTGGTGATGCGAATATATAGCCTATCCCTGCCAAACGTCAACCTCACCTTCGCGCGGTACCCCCTGTTCACTACAAACGAGTCTCTGTCGACCGAGAAAAGGCGATATAACCTTAGCACCTGCGAGGAGGAAATTCCTACTCTAGTGCCTGCCTAGAGACGAAACCGGCAGCCCCGGAACTAGGCTCGGATGCAGAAGGCTAATCACCTACTCATCTTAAATCCTCTGATTACCGAAACAAACAAAGTGAAAATTAAAGAGGCCCTATGTTCTACCTAGGAACTATGGGAAAATATATATAAACAGACCATGAAAATTTAGACCCTTATAACTCAATATAATATGCCCTCACTTAAACACAGTATTATTTTGAATAACTAAAGTGAAATATGAAACAGAAATCAGCTGTTCGCTCTCACAATGTTGCCAAAATAAACTTTCGCTGGAACAAAACTTATCACAAATTTTTGATTGAATAACTATACAATGCTAATGAAGTTATTTAAAGTGAAGTTGCTGGAACTCTACTGAGAAATCATCTGTTCGCTTACATTACTGTAAAAGTTGTCCTTAGATCTTTTCTAAGCCAAAAAAATGTTTTATAAACAAAAAGTTTGGTATTCATAAGCTATTCAGTATAAGGAACCTTGACTTTGACCTTGACGCTCCTGACTTATGGTTAGTCTAGTACAAACTTGTTTTTACATTAAAAGCGCTAAAGTGGCAACACCGAAATGGTGTTCTGTGTCCTTATGAAAATGCACGTACATACGTAGGAATGTACGTGTGTGAATGTACATAATGCAAACTTTTTGTAGGCGTAAGTAAGCAAGTAATTGCAGTCATTTCTCTCAAATGACTCGCGTCTCACGCATTCAGCAAGTAAGAATATTCTTTACTGCAGACATCTCGCACGCACTCAAATGCAAATAAGTGCACGTGGACGATTTACATATGTGTTTTTTATATCCTTGCAACATGTTGCTTTAGAGTATTATAGTTTTGTACACCTAAATGTTTCTTTTATGGAGTTATACTACTGTGATCAAATTGAAAGGAAAATTTCACGACAAAATATTTATTAGAAATTGATTTACGCGTCATTTTGTGAGGTTCTAAAAGTGAATTCTTTGATTTTTACTTTGTTTGAATTTATTGAACAAATAAGTAAGCTTATGCATTGATTATTCGTGATCATTTCGCCACATTTTCATCTAATATCGTGCCGCAACCACCGCAATCACAGCATTCGCCTGATTTATCTTCGTGTAACTTCTGGTTATTCGGCAAATTCATATGATCCCACCGAGGGCACCGTTTTGACACAATTGAGGATATACAAGTAAAATCTGAATCGAAGAGGCTATGACATCCATTACGGCGGAACATTTTTCCAAGTACTATGATGACTGGAAAATTCGTTGACATAAGTATATTGCAGCGGAAGGAGATGAAATGGACAAAATTCACTTTTTAACTTGCTCACAGTAGTATATATATTAATATCAGGATGCCAGACGCTTTGAATATTGGGTGATCGTCTGTGCGTTCAACTGCCAGTCCTTATATCTCACAAACCTTTTGAGTTATAACTGCCGTTATCGAAACTAAACTTCTTGCTCTTCTTGATTATTCACGTACACACAGCCTGTGCAGTTATAGCTGAGTTCACAACAGCACGGCAGTTGTTCTTCCATTTAGCTGTTTGTCGCCAATTATAGATTCCAAGTGTAGCCAGGTCTTTCTTCACCCGGTATTTTTAACGGAGTCTATCACAACACGATCGATCTAGTTGGTAGCTTTCCGATTCGGAGACAGCCAGGTAGCTTTGTCTATGCTGAGGTTTCGTACCACACATAACCATATTGCAGATTGTGGCTAGACGGCTCGGCAACGGAGTCTCTCTCCCACCACGAATCCCACACCGAATTTGCGCTTCTTTATATCGCCACTGTAGTAAATGACACAAGGATCTACTCGTCTTGGTTCCTGTTCCGTCTATCTCACTTTTTGGACGACGGTTATGTCAATCTTTACTTTTACAAGAACATCAACCAGCTGAGCAGCAGTATCGTCCCAATTATGGGACTGGACATTCCAGGTACTTGCCCTTAAATCGTAATCCATAATACGTTTGCAGTGATCGTCATTAAAAGGGGAGTCTCTCACCCGATGCTGTTGTGTGTGTTGCTGTTTCTCAGCGCTCAAACCTTGTTTCGCCTTCATGCGGATGTTTTTTGACTACGTAGAGGATACTTGTCAAAGATGGAAAGTCGTGGGCTACTTATGCCATATGTAAAAGTTTCGTTTTAGCTGCATCATCGAAATTAAGCTATGTACACAAATTTTTATTTAAGGTGGATGATTTAGAGTCCAAAAGGGATGACAATAAGACTATAGCTTTTCAAGGCCCAGTATACCAAATTTTATTTTTTTTACAAATAGTATCGCGTGGTTTAATACATTCAGGATATCTTCGCGACTTTCCAAAATGTTCCGCTGTACTAAAAATTACCGCTTCCCTACTTGTTTATTCTTTTTTAGCCACATGTGGCTGTTTGAGTGCAACACATTATACAAGTAACGTGTTGAAGCTATAACGGCACATATTTTAAAAACTGTTGCACGTACTTTCATCGGTATTTCAACATAAAAACGCAGACTTCTGTGAATATATCGACATACATGAGTACATATCTTCGATAATTTAGTGGCAGCTTACAGTCTGTCGCGCATAAGAATTCACAGTTGCCGTTATATTCTGCTCAGTTTACACTTAGAATTTGCTAGAGTGTAGGTGAGTGTGCCTGTGTGCAGTCAGTACTTGGCAGCTAAATGTTCCTTTCAACATAAATTGCATCCGCTTGTATTGACTGACT
This sequence comes from Bactrocera correcta, assembly GCA_027475135.1. Lineage (NCBI taxonomy): Eukaryota > Metazoa > Arthropoda > Insecta > Diptera > Tephritidae > Bactrocera > Bactrocera correcta. The sequence continues at coordinate 140,918,118 of CM050323.1, read as the reverse complement.
ATTGTTGTACCGATATACTTATATACACACATACATATATACATATATGTCAAATATGTACATATTTTCAGCCACACGTATGCATGGACAAGCTATACGGCGTTCTCATGCATTATTTAAACATAAAAACACGTTTATTGATTCGGCACTGAAAAAAGTCGTGAGCCAGAACAATTCAAGTAGACATACATATATATACAAACATACATATTTATACAACAGTCGCTGCAATGGCCAAACGCAGTGCAAAGTCGGGATATCAATGGTCGTTACTATGCTAAGCCGATTAGACCAGCAGAAGCGTCGGATCACAAGTGTTTTATTAGAGCTGCTCCAAGATCGAAAGCACACACTTACTAATGCATACATATATATAGTAATGTGGAAAAACTCCTCTGCGCATGCATAATGATATGCGAAAGTGTGTATGGATAACACGGATTCAATTTTTATACTTTTACCGTTGTCGCTGAGCTTAACTGCGTTCGAATCGTAATTTCTTTTATTCTTTCAAACACGTCATAAGTCTCTTTTATCGAGTTTTTGCTTTTTAGTTAAGCTGACATAACCTAAAAATAAGTTTTAATATTCTAAAAGAATTTGAATACCTGTTTTGCTGTGACTATAAAGCCTTAATCGTTTTACACTTATCGAGCATATTTTCAAAAACAAAATAAATAGTATTCCAGGGTTGTTCAGAACCTGTTCTGAATATCTCCAAAATTAGTTAAATGACGACTACGTCTTTTCTCAAACGCCATGAAACATAATGATCAATGTCTGACCACAAGAATTCATAGTGCCTTACTCCGTTGGTCTATCTTATGCGATTTTTGCAAGAACTGATAAGGTCTAAGAATATTTCACCCTTCAAGATCGCTATCAATTTTAGCGTCGAATATATTTCTGAAATATATTATAGAATAGTTTCGATTTGAAATCGATGGTGCGTTCCAAAATAAGCAGGTTTTTTTTTAATCTAGCGCCCCCCGGTGGTGCCTTCTATATGTCGACTGGTGCGTTAGAATCTGCTATCTTTGTCGATTGTCCAGTGAGAATTCATATTGGAAGTGAAGTTAGTGCCTTTAAAGTGTCAGTATATTTGTGTTATCGATGCGAAAATGAGCTTCGAACAAAGATCAGATATTAAATTTTTTTTAATTGGTAAAACTTTTACCGTAACGTTTCAATTGATGAAACAAGTTTATGGCGATGATTGCCTATCCCGTAGCAGAGTGCACAAGTGGTTTCAACGTTTTCAAGGTGGTCGTGAGGACATGAATGACGATCAGCATGTGGGCAATCCGTGATCACTGTACGTGAATTCTTCAAAAATCAGCCGAACTCATCATTGGAATTCACGGAAATGGAATTGAACATATCCAAAACTCGATTTATTGCATTTTGGCCGAACATTTGGGCTTACGAAAGGTGTGTGTATGGTTTGATCCACACAGATTGACTGACGACCATAAATTGCTCAGAATGTAACATTCGAAGGAAATCATTAAAGAGGTCTAAAAGGACAAAAAATTCCTTTACAATGTTGTGACTGGTGACGAAACGAAGTGTTCTAATATAATCCCGAAACAAAACGCCAGAGTGCTGAATGGAAGGCACCGGACGAGCCGAAAACCAATGAATCGCGCATGGAGAAGTCAAAAGTGAAGAAACTGCGGATTTGTTTTTATGATTCCATGGGTATTGTCCACAAAGAATTAATGCGGTACTCAACCTTGGAGTTTTTTTTTTGCGCCGTATCCGACGTGTTCGCCCCGAATATTGCGAAGATAAAAGTTGGCGATTTTTGCACCTTATGACCGATTATTTGACCAAAAATTACATTTAACCATTAAGCACTCCACCTCCACTTCACCTGATATGGCCACGTGCGTCTTCTTCCTTTTCGGAAAAATGCATTTGCCCATGAAAGGAAAGCGTTATGCAGACGTAAAGGCCATTCAAAAGGCTTGCACCGGCATACTGGCGGCCATACCAGCCAACAAACTTAAACACTCGTTCGACTTGCTTTCGGACCGTGTAAAAAGCTGAAGAAAAAGGAGACTATTTTGAATAAAATAAATTGATTTTGCCCAAAGAACCATTTGTTCTGTTTTTTTTTTTTTAAGTCCTGTTTACTTTGGAACGCTTCTTGTAGATCTAAAATATCATATCAAGAAATTTTTTGCGATGAGTTTTGGAGCATATGCTATTCAAATATTCAAAACAGAAGATACGATGTGATAAAGGAGGGCGGTCCTAAAAGTAGTGCCAGCAATCGTTACTAACTATTGTCTATTACTCGAAAATAGCGTGTCAGAAATCCTTGACATTCTATTTGCGGACTGTCCATGGAAGATGTCGGAGTTAACTGACACTATAGGCCTTTACAAGCATGAAGTATTGATCATAATAAGCTTTCGGCATGATGAGCACGCGTTTGCTATCTCTGCATAACACTTCTATACCTCGGTATTTAAAACCAAGTGATATATTTTTTCTCAAAGTGAACATCTTCATCTAATTCATAATCTGAGATAACTATGAAATATTGCAGTGACCAACACAAGATGACGAATAGCAGTTTCGCTGCAAAATATTCCATAATATATCAAAAACGTTTACTTCGGCCATTCAGAGGATGAATTTGAGACAGTTTAGAGGCAGTCGATATGATTTCTTAACATTTGCTATCCAACTGTTCTTTTCTTTAAGGTTATGCTTATCCGAAGTTTCGCTTTTAAGTGCTTTGAATTGGAAAAGGAAAAGGGCTGCAATTTGCTAACCGTGTGCATAATATTTGTGAACATAATATATCAATGAAAATGATTACCTATTAATTTACAGCAGTAAGTACATTTTGCTCTAAAGGCGAACTTTTCCTTCTCGTACGCACTCGAGTGTATAAAGGCACATTAACATTTTGACACTAAATGGGAGATGTCGAGCAAATATTTGAAATCACCTCTTTCAAAAGACGAAAGACGGCATGATTGTAGGAACTCGAGTTAGCTAAAACCAAATAAAAACAGGGTCTTAATGAACTTAAGACTTGCTGTTATGTTTCCAGTTAAAATTTTACCAAATTTTCTCAAAATGGTGGATTTATGAAATTTCTATTCCGTCAAAAGGGTGTTTTAAGTTTGACGCGAAGACCCAGAAAGAAACGTGTGAGACTCTATAAAGTACATATTTTATAAATAATCAGGGTAAGGAGCTGAGTCGTTTAAGCCATGTCCGCATGTGTGTAAGTTAACCCAGAACGCTGGCAATCACATTACACCGCCTGCCTTGTCTGCCAAAGATCTCACCAGGCAATGATGAACAGTAGTAACGCAATTCCAACAGCAAAACACCTGGGATTCGCTGACTCAAGGGAGTGTCCCAACGTCTACGGCAGGTAACCACAGCAAGAGCAACGACAGTAGTGTACGAGGGCTGCTATATATATTTCTGGCCTAATAATGAAAATAGGCATATTTATCAACGAAAATGTTACATGAAGGTCTTGCATTATCAGTTTACGTACGGCATCGATGTTTTCTGGCGCAACGGCTGTTTTTGGACGACCTTCACGGAATTCTTCTTTAAGCGAGCGTCGGCCACGATTGAATTCGTTGTACCAGTTTTTCACAGTGCTATAAGATGGTGCTTCATAGCCATACAAAGATTGTAGTTCATCGATGCACTTTTGTCGTGAAGTCCACGTCGAAAGTTGTGAAAAATGATCCCACGAAAATGTTCACGAGTTAATTCCATTTTTTGGCCGAGATGAATTTTTTAATTCCCTGTAAATAAAACAATTCACGATTAAATGTCAAAACGTTCTGAGTGATGTTATGCTAAAAAATGTCAAACTTTCCAATGGAAATGTCAGATTGCACCTGGCTTAGTCCAGAAATATATATAGCAACCTATGTACAGTGTAGCAATACAAGTGTATGTAGGTGAAATGTAAATTTAGTTCTGGAGGAAACTCAGCGCAGTTCAGACAATTTTGAAATAATTTGTATAAACTAGTCCCTCAGGTGTTGAGACACAAATTTTGCGCATGTCGTTTTCTCCCCAAGAAGCTACTCATTTACCGGAAAACAACCTGTCATAATCAAGGCTAACATATTAGTTCAGTTCTCCTCAGTTAAACCTATAGCTGTTATAAGAAATGAACCTGTTAAGGATATTATAGTTTGAGTGCAGCCGAAGTTTTTTGTTCGCCCTAAAAAATGTTGCAATAATATTATTAAATATAATGTTGAAAAGACAAATATTAGATAATGTTTAGCAACGACCACTGCTGTAATACTACACTTGTTATTCCGATAATCATCGTCAGTTGATCTGAAAAATGGAGTATCGAAAGAATGCATTCTAAACATTTTCATGCCTCTGATGACCGATCCGAACGCTTCAACAACTAATAACGGAGAGGATCAGCAATCAATACCAATTGGATAATATTTTTGCACGGTCAAGTTTATTCTAAGCCAAAAACAAAAAAGCTGTTTAAAGAACCTAGACAGATCTGACTCTCAAAGGTAAACCGTCTCCAATAATGTTATCCTCTGAGATCGTGGAGCTTTCTTTTTTATCTGCAGTGACCAAAGTCCTCTTATAAACTACTCTCATATCTATTTACACAATTATTTCTCTTCATAATCAAGGAAAAATATATAATATCCCCTCCTTTAAACATATTTATTCTTCTGTCGTTCAACTAAAGTGAGCCATTATTTCGCCTTCACATATCAGCCGAGTGCATCAAGTGTTGCTTCTTATTCGCCGCTGGCATTAAGCCATGCTCACGCACATCAACTCACTCCCTTTCCCCACTTCATTTGCCATTACTTCGTTGCTTTGTCTATAAGTGCGAGTACGAATGTGGCTTATGTGCAGGTAAAGCGATGTGATGAAGTGGCGCACTTTATCATTTGCATTTATTATAGAGCACGGCACGCTCTATAAACACACACACACACACACACAGATATACGAGGCAAATGTGCATTTATGCAAATCGCTGCAAAGTGATTGAAATAAATGCAATGAAACGTGTCGTTAAACGTTTGTGAAGAATGTAAAGTAGGGAGAGGAGAAAAGAGAATAAAACTGTCATATGCAAGTGCATAGGCAACGCAATAAAATGCAATGCTCGCCTTAATACTCACGCACACACACACATTCATGTATGTATGTAAGAAGGTGGAGGCGCATAATAGAAACGAGTCGAGTCGAGTAGGTTTTGAAAGCTTTTATTGAAAGTTGTGCGACATTAAGGACAATAAGCTCTTTAAACTCTACCTGCTCTTTATGGAACTCAGTGTGTGGGTGTATGCGTGTGGCATCTGAATATTTAACAATGCATATTTGCATTGATGTGCTTAAATAAAATAGGTATTTGTATAAGCTGCTTTGATGTGAGTTGTTAGAGGAGCGCCAGATCGGCATGAAAGAGACAAGAAAGAGGACTACTTCTCTTTCATTCAATATAATTTAATATAATAATTTCTAATACGGCTGCAGTTGCTCTCTCACGTATAATATTCGCTGCGAGGTCTCTGTAGTTCCTAGTTCTCATATTTTAAGGCCTTCTTAGGGACTAGATACGCATAACTTCACTATAAAATCCCTACTTTATGACGTATGACTATCAAGTTTTGTTTTGGTGGCAAGAGGTGCTGAGCAATAGTTTGGCGAAGAAACCGCTTGCAACTGTGCACCACTCATACTTAACAAATTACACTCACAGCTTCGAACACTAAAAATTTCTCAACACCAGCCAGAGAAGCACTTTCAGGGCGAGTTTTCATACGTGTTTATTAAACACAAATATACACCGCAAAATAAAATAAACACGCTGTCTCAATTTTGTTAAGATAACTTCCATAATGGCCCAAAAAATAAGGGGACATTGTATTTATTTTGAAAATTCTTTATTTATTCTTCCAAATCAATTTCATCCCCTTCAAAGTAAGCCCCTTCCGATGCAATGCACTTATGCCAACGGATTTTCCAATCTTCGAAAAACTGGTTGTAGTCACTTTCCGGGATGGCCTTCAGTTCTGTCGGCTGCGGCTTGAATCTCCTCTATCGTATAAAAACGGTGTCTCCGGAGCGGTCTTTTGATCAGGCGAATACGGTGGTTGCGGAATGATATAGGTTGAGTTTTTGGCGAAGTGATTACGAATTACGAGGGCAGTATGGGATGGTACATTATCGTGGTGTAAAAATCAAGAATTGTCTTTCCACAATTCCGGCCTTTTCAGGCGGATAGTGTTACGCAAACGACCCATAACGTTCAAATAATATTTCTTGTTGACTGTTTAACTGGTTGGAAGGAATTCATAATGCACAACACCACGATAATCGAAGAAAACAGTCAACATGACCTTGATTTTTGAGAGACTTTGGCGCGATTTTTTTGGTCTCGGCTCTCTTTTGGCACGATATTCGCTCGATTGATCGGTTGTATCGGGGTTGTAAGCATAGATCCAAGTCTCATCGCCAGTTATAATGCATTTCATGACACCCTGGTAGTCGGAAAGCATCGTTTCACATACTTCAACGCGACACCTTTTTTCCGAATAATTCAATGTTTTCGGTACCAGTCGAGATTTGACGCGCTTGAGGCCCAAAACATCCTTCAAAATGGTATTTGATTCGTTGAACGTGAGCTTCGTCGGTTGAGGTTGATGGTCGCCCTGGACGCTCTTCGTCTTCGACACGTTCACGGCCAGCTTGGAACTCACTATACCACTTGTAAACATTTTTTTTAGACATAGCCTCATCACCAAAGGCTTTCTGCACCATCCTCAACGTATCCACAGCAGAAAATTGATTCCGTAAACAAAATTTAATGCAAATTCTTTGCTCAACAAATTTCGACACGTATCTCAAACACTAATGAATATTTTGACATGAAATTTGACAAAAATGAGACTGATAGTACTACCAACCTAAAAACAATCCTTCATTCTTTAAATATTTTGCTCTTTGCCAAATGTCACATCAAAAAAATTATTAGTGTTCAGTATAATGTTGTCTTTCTGAAATACATAAAGTGCATTCCGCGATATTTACGACGAGCTGAATTATTCAACAAAGAAGTTCCATTAAATTTTGTGCGCGGAATCACGTTTCTGGTGCCGAAAGGCCTGCCGTGATCATTGTTTGTCACGAGCAAGTGATTGTGCTTAGTAAAAATTATTGAAATAGGGTCGAAAACGCGTTGACAGCGAACCCCGTCCAGGATGGCCATCAACATTAGCTAATAATCAACACAAATAAAATAAAAGAATTTAAGCTTGAGGATCGATCATTAACAGTGAAACGTCCAACTGGCATCTTTGGAATATCGAAAGGATCAGTGAGAACCATTTCGGCTAAGAAAGGTGAAAGCACGCTTGGTTCTGACCCATTTTTTTTTTTTCTTTCGAAAAAGAGCTTCGCGTTAATGTCTTCGTCGCAAAGCTTTCCAATTACTAGCGATGAATTTTGGATCAATGTTTACGACCCGGAAACAGACGATCAATTGGCCGAATATCGCTATAAAGTGGAACCAAAGCCAAAAGTTCAAAAAGATGAAAATCAAGATTATGTTGAGAGTTTTCTTCGATTATCGAGGTGCGGTACGCTCCGAATTTCTTCCGACCGGCCAAATAGTTAACAAGGAATACTATTTGATTGTTATGCGTCGTTTGCGCGAAGCTATTCGTAAAAAGTATGGAAGGGCTATATTTGGGGTGCAACCAACCATTTTATACTCTGGCAACTTGCAATAATCAGAGCCAGGTAAATACTTAAGATGCACAACTTCATCCAGAGTTTCGGAAGCCAAACAATCGTATGTCTACGTATATATATGGAACTCACACAGTGACCGACATATTCGACAAAACGTTTGTTAGAAACACGACAATCATTAAATGTAGTGTATGGGAGTTAAGGGTAGTAGCGACCCGATTTTATCTCTTTTTGTCAAAACTATGTACCTTCTATCAATATGCCACGTACTAAAAAAAAATTCTCACTGAAATTCATTAAAATACAATCATCAATGGTATGGAGTAATGCCACGCGGATGTTTTATGTTTTCTATATGGGGCTAGGTTAAATTTTTGCCCAATTTATCCATTTTAGACATAAAAATACACAGTGTCCAAAAAAAAAAAGGTGAGGAGTTTTTCGTTTTTTGCGATGTCGAAATTTGTGGAGCAAAGAATTTGCATTAAATTTTGTTTACGGAATCAATTTTCTGCTGCGGATACGTTGAGGATGGTGCAGAAAGCGTTTGGTGATGAGGCTATGTCTAAAAAAATGTTTACAAGTGGTATACAGCGTTCCAAGCCGGCCGTGAACGTGTCGAAAACGAAGAGCGTCTAGGGCGACCATCAACCTCAACCGACGAAGCTCACGTTCAACAAATCAAAGATTTGATTTTGAAAAACCGTCGATTAACAATTAGAGACCTTGCTGATGAAGTTGGCCCTCATAATTCATGATCATTTCGCCAAAAATACAACCCATATCGTTTCGCAACCACCGTATTCATCTGATCTGGCGCCGTGCAACTCCTGGCTGTTCACCAAGCTCAAACCACCTCTCCGGGGACACCGTTTTTATACGATAGAGGAGATTCAAGCCGCAGCGAACACGGAACTGAAGGCCATCCCGGAAAGCGACTACAACCAGTGTTTCGAAGATTGGAAAATCCGTTGGCATAAGTGCATTGCATCGGGAGGGGATTACTTTGAAGGGGATGAAATTGATTTGGAAGAATAAAGAATATTCAAAATAAACACAATGTCACCTTAGTAGTATACCGTCATCTATAAAACACACTCTCTAATTTTCATAGAGACAAAACTCACATATTGCTCAATACATGCTTTATAAAGTCACCCGGAAGTAAGCACACTGCTAAAAGTCAATAACTGCCAGAGGCATTATATTTTACTCCCGGCATGATGTAAGAGACCTTTAATAGGGCCGGGGTCTAAATTGGATGATGGGCGTTGTACCGCCCACACTTTGGATCCAAATTTGGTATGTGACATTCCTAACACACTTTTGAGTTCTTTACCACGCTTACACGATTATAGCGAGGCTGTTGTATTCTTTCCATTGGCGGTGTTTTTTCATGTAGCATGGGTCCCAAACCCAGCGCACAACCCTGGCACAATTTTAACTTTCACTTCCCAGTATACAAATCAGAAATAAATTAATATAACAGGATAAAACATACACTATAGTACATTTAAGGTATGCCATCCTATGACTAAACATTATGTAAATCGAATGAAAACAATTTAAGTCCCTTGGTACCGAATATGTGGGCCTCAGTATCTATAGTCGACTTTTTACTAAAAATATCGATCATTTTAATAAAACTGAATCACCATAAGCCTTTTCCAACATTCGCAACGATTTCGCATATGAAATTTGGTGGGAAATACAAAATTTGGGACAAACTCTTTGTTCGATGTTTTTTTCCATTATAAAAATCGCAACGCACTACTGAGGTGTATTGACTTAAGCGGTTGATTTTCCATTGTTATTAAGAACAGTTCTACCAACTTAATTTAACTACAATATCCGGGTGCTTCTGTGTCACAATATATGTTTGTTTATAAGCTTACACCTACCTGGTTGAGAAACAATGATTTTAATGATTGAACCGTCACGTCTGCTTCTTTTCAATATTCTGATTATCAGAAAATTAACCACTTGCATTTTTTAGTTCTAACTGAACTGATCCCGTCAACAACCCTGTGCATCTCAACGAAGAAACATTTTTTTTTTGATTCACACAGTTAGTCAAAGGCATGTATTCCCCATATAAACATTTAATAGATATGTGTGTATACACTCACACTATAATACTTTTTAGTTGTTTTCATCCCCCGCTAAAAATCTACTTTCAGTTATAAAGTATAATGCTATCGACTGAAGCTTCGAAGCGCTCATGCCGTTGCAGACACAACCCTTTGTCTAAAAGTTGGACTGAAAAGAAAATGATAGCGAATGCAATCAATGGGATGCGCAAAGGAGATTTTGGTTAAATAAACTTTATTTCTTATGCTCATTTTCTCTATTTTCACCGCAAACGAATTTCGCAGACTACAGAATTATGCTTCACCTTTATAAGGAAGTTATCTCTATTTCAGATATTATTCTTCATCGGGTGCTTCCATGTCTGTTTGAGTATGCTCATTTCAATGAATTTCTTAACATTATTTCATTATAACATTATTTCCCAGTTGTCAAGTCGGTGAAAGCTGACAATTTTGTACGAGGTGTTTTCAAAATGTATCGCGAATTTTGTGTTTTTTCAAAAATTATTTATTTATTCATGAATATCTATTTTGTCCCCTTCAAAGTAATCCCCATGAGATATTATACAATTGTGCCAACGGTTTTCCCAATCTTCGAAGCACTTAAAAAAATCATTTCTTTTTATCTTCTTCAGCTCTTCCTTCAATGCCGTCTTTATCTGGTCAAGAGAAGCGTAACGTCGTCCTTTCATGGGCCTCTTCAGTTTAGGGAACAAGAAAAAGTCACAGGGAGCCAGATCTGAGGATTACGGTGGCTGCGACATCATTAGTGTGTTGTTTTTGGGCAAAAAGTCGCGCACAAGCAACGATGTGTGTGAGCAGGAGCGTTATCGTGGTGCAAAAGCCAATTTTTGTTCTTCCACAAATCCGCGCAAATTGCGCATAAGTTGCAGGTAATATTCCTTATTGACCGTTCTTCCCTGTGGCAGGAACTCATGATGCACCACGCCCCTGCAATCGAAGAAAACTGTCAGTTACGATTCGCGATACCTTTTGAACACACCTCGTATTGCGAAGTCCCTGTGTCATCTAACCAAAAAGTGACTTTAGTTCTGTAGAAGACAAAAATAAATTCAAGATATCATATAGTTTTATTTATACACAATTTTTGAAACTTTTTAAAATTACGTCATGCTTTTCTTTGTTTGCAAACTAAGATACAGCAGTAGAACCCTTCCTTTCTCAATAAACTAAGGAATCTGAAGATATCTTCTTATACAGTTTGAAAATATAAAATACCTTAAATTAATTTTAGTTATGTACATGAGTAATGTTTATAATGTAATATCAATAACTTAACACTAATTTACCTAAATAACAACACACTATTAGAGAACAAATAATTTAGGCTTATAGCTCTAACAGTCGCTAGATAACATTCACGTTCCGTTACACTTTAGAATTAGTTTCCCGTCCACGTCCCTTTCAACTTCTTCGTCGATGTCGGCATATAATGATGCATGCTGCCGCACCAAGCGATCTGTGAAATCCACGTGTGAAGGCGTCGATATCTTGGGGCGAAAAATCGCATATTTGCCTTCACAATTTATCAGCAGGCCTCCAGTTAGATCAATTTTCGTCTTCGTTAGATGTAAGCGATTCATTCTACGCCGTCTTAGCTCCTTTCGATAAAGGAAAAGGTGATATTGAAAGAGAGGTTTCGAAGAGCTATGCTGTTTGTCACGTTTCATTGTTTCCTCACGTTCTCTTTCCGTTTCATTGTCGTAGAACTCCATATCCACATCAAAATTTAGGTCTGTATCGAGATTCATTTTCAAGTGGAACGCCAAGTCACTATTAAAATCCATGTAGAGAACTTCTGCCATTATGTATTTGAGCTGATTTTTATATATTTTATTTTTTAACACTTATGTTGTTATGATCAGGAGAGTACAGATGTGAATGTTGGTATTTCTAAAAAAACCACAGCTTTATAGGCAGTCTAACTCAGGTAGCCTTAATAAAAAGTACTTAGTAAAGTTTTGTCTTCACTAATCATTCCTTTTGTGTTGAGTTATTTTACCTAAAGACTGCTAAGGGTTATGCCAACAAAAATGAGTGAACGTCAGGTAGGCGGGGACGGGACTATACTAGTGCTCTTCAAGCGTTATTGGAAATTCAATCGCAGGTTAATCATAAGTTTATTTTCTGGTACTTTAAATAGTGAAAATTCGGGGCATGGAATCTTTTGAGAGACATGAAAAGAAAATTACTATTTTTTAACCAGGTCTACAAACATAGTCAATGTCAAACTTTTAAAACCTACCCTTTATATAATGAATATCTAACGCAAAACTGTGTTTATGGAATAGTCATGCATTACTTTTTTCTATTTTTTCAACTCTCCTAGTTTTTTTTTTTTATTGTGAACGAATTTAAACTCTCTAAACTCAACTAAGGCTGTGTCCAAATTTCTAAATTCTTAATTTATTCTTCAAAATTCATGTACCAATTGTGACCAACTAAGGCTGTGTCCAAATTTTTAAATTCTTAATTTATTCTTCAAAATCCATGTCGTCTTCCATAAAGTAATGTCCCTTGGCCCCAACACAATTTCTCTAACGTTTTTCCCAAACGTTGAAATAGCTGTTAAAGCCTATTTCCGAAATAGCCTTCAATGCGCTTAACAAAGAAAACGGTTTCCCCTGAGTGGTCGTATAGTTTGCTGAATATCCAGAACTCATACGGAGCTAAATCAGGCGAACACGGTAGATGCGGAATAGTGGTGCAAAAACCAAGAGTTGATGGCCCATAACTCCAGCATCTTTCTATTCTATTCGGCCGATTGATCATCTGTTTCCTGGTCATAAACATAGATCTAAGACTAATCGCCAATAATAATATGTTTCGTGACATCCTGCTAGTTGGAAAGCAACCCAGCTTTTCAAAAAAATGGAGTGATTTTAGAATCAATAGTATTTTCTGTTTTCTTAGGCTCAAATGGTCTTTCAAAATGGTTTTCACTAATGCCAGTAAAGTTTCTGACCGTTAATCGTCGATTCGCAAGCACCAATTCCTTTATTTTATTGACGTGTGGGTCATCAGATGATGTACCTTCCTTGTGGAATACAATCCCTTATAGTGAAAATCGTCGAATGCATTTTATGCACTTTAGAAAGACAATCGTATACTAAATACTAATGATTATTTTGATGTGACATGTCGCACAGATGTCAAAGACAGTTACACTAAACTAGAGAATAATTGTTTCGACGAATGGGTTGTCGCCTGAAATTTAAATTAAAAATTTTTAATGTTTTCTATTTCATTGGGTCTTAATTTGTATATCGTAAAGTGATTAATTTTAAAATTATCCTATTTGGGAAGTAGGGGTGGTTTTAGTCCGATTTCGACCGAGGTCGAACAATTCCCGAAATGTGTGAATTCCTCCAAATGTTGGCAGTGTCACATTCGCCGTCCCATGTTAACATCACATGGTATAAAACTCCTTGCAGCATCTCGGATGTGAAATACAATGTCTCTGATGGATTTAGTTATTTATTTATTGCACATTTAGTGATTATATGGGAAGTGGGCGGGAATATCATCCGATTTCTCCTATTTTCGCACTAGCAACGTTTGTCTTATGCAAATTGGGGTTATATAGCTTGAACGGTTTGAGAGATATATGCGTTGAACTTAAAAGGGGCGGGGAACCAAGGAAACAAGTCCACAATCATCAAAATAGAGGGCCAAACGAGCCGAAACCAAAAAACCACGCAAAAGTCGCTCAAAGATCAAGAAGATCTTTGGTTTTTTTCTATGTTCTTGAATTGGTGCATCATGAATTTGTTCCGGAGGGACCGATGGCTAAAGGCTTGGCGACAGACGTTTGATTATAAGATATTCGTGAGAAAACGAGTCCTCTTTGGTACACAGAGTCTCAGTCATCGTTATCTAAAGCCGCAAAGTTGACTCCTAAAGAACGTTTTTTGTATAATTTAATATCGGATGAGTATTATGTCAATATCCTATTTGTGGGAGGACTGAATCCGATTTTTTTGTTATACGAGGTTTGGCAATTAAGTAATGAGACTGATTTTATTGCCGGCCTTGTGGTAAATCTGTGACCTTGAAATTCCATTTTTTCTTTTTTCGGCATCCCTCCCCTCTCCATTGATATATGTACCATCGCTCCAGCTTATTTAGTTCGCCTGCTGTGTCAAGTTGAGTAGACGTGTGTTTGTAGTGCTCGTCACGAAAATGGAAAAACGAAATCAAGAGCAACGCATCGCGATAAAATTTTGCGCCAGATTGAGCGAAAGAGCTTCGGAAGCGTACGCTAAAATTGTAAGAGTGTATGGTGATGGTGCTCTTAGTCGGAAACCAAACGCTAAAGCTCACAATGGTTGTCTCCGCGCGCCCCCGCCCGAAAAAAGCTCGCATGAGCAAGTCGAAGGTGAAAACGGTGATTATTGCCTTTTTTGATAGCGGTGAAATCGTTCACAAAGAATTCGTTCAACCGGGGATAACTGTGAATCAAGTCTGCTATTGCCAAGTACTCGAAAGATTGCGAAAACGAGTCAACAGAGTGCACCCAGACATCGCTCGTAACTGGATCTTTCATTACGACAACGCGACGTGCCATACCGTTCTTAGCGTGTCCCAGTATTTGGCCTCTAAAGGGATCGCCTTGCTGCAACAGCCGCCTTATTCGCCCGACATGTCATCCTTTGGCGTTTTTTTGTTTTCTAAAACAAAATCGATGGTTAAAGGAACCCATTTTCAGTCGAATTCGGACATCCAGGCGACCGTGACGAGGGTACTCGCGGACATCCCAGTCGAAGCGTTCCAGAAATGTTACGAAGCATGGAAAACGCGCTGGAATCGCTGTATAGCTGCCCAAGGGGACTACTTTGAAGGAGATGGCAGAGTTGTAGAATAATTCTCAAATGTACGGTTTTTATGAAATCAGTCTCTTTACTTAATTGTGATACCTCGTAGTTCTAATGGCTTCAGAGATCTTAATGTTGAGTTTTCTTAAACTTACTGTTTTAGCTCATCGCACGTTGAGTTCTAATTCTTTTTAATGTATCCTAATACAAAAGCTCTCTAACTGTGCTACTTAAGTATACCATCTTTCAACCAGTCTATTTTCTCTGCAAAAATAACAGAAACATAAAACAGGATATGCCTGTCTTAATGGTGCCGTTAGTACGCTTTTTCGCAAAATGATTGTTGTTACTTTATACATTTTTACGGTTGCTGTATTGAACTCAGTGATCATCTGTCATTCGGCGCCGCTCTCCATCGGACACCTTCGGCCATTCCAGCGGTAATTTAGTTAGCTTACTGCCAATGCACCGCACGCCTTAACACTTCACACACTTGCCGCGCGGGATACATTATATGGAAACGCACAAACGAGCATAACTGCGCTTATATATATATGAGGATTTGTTTGTGTGTAAGCCGCTGAGCTGCGCTGCCTTCGGCGAAATTTTGTGAAATGTGCGCACGCTTGTCTTTGCTGTTCGTGTGTATGTTAATGTGTTGCTTTTGTTGCTGTAGTTGTTAGCGCTCCAAATGACTACTCGCGCGATGGCCTACGCATTATTGTTACAGGCTCTTGGCCACTTTTTCAGGCACTGAATTATCGCAGCGCCAAGATTTATTTTTATTACAACGACTTGGCTGTGGGGCAGGGGGCACGTATGGTAGCCCCTGGTATATGGTACAGTATGAATCATGGATATGTGATAATGTCTGTGAGGCCGTCGTTTTCAACGCAATACCAGTACATAAGAGCATGTGTGTGTGCATACGGTGAGCAGCGCAGGGCCATTTAAGCGACGATCCTTTGCGTTTATTTAAGGTTCATACGATTTTTTGTGGATTCATAGCACATAAGCGGCTTACAGGTTTACCCACAGTGACCCTGGGGGTGGAGGTTTAACAGGCGCTCAATTTTTTGGCGTTCATACATTTTCGACTCCGTTTATACTTATATATACATATATATATGCAATTACCCACTAAACAAATAGTATTAGTTGTGCGTTTGGATCTTCAACTTTATTCTATGGTTGCAGAGGAATCTCTCCCATATGCGGCTGCGGAGCCACCGGGATCAATGAAGGTTCCAACAGCAAATTTCTTTACCCTTATGGCCTCCTTAGGCCATGAGACGATATATGCTTGTCTTTACATTAAGCATGATGCGCTTCCGATAAATGGTCCTTCGAAATGCTCCTCCTCTTGTACCAATCCATCAGTCTCTCCAGAGTTTTTAGGGAGAAGGAGGAGAAGCTGAAGGTGAGTCCTTGGCCATAACGGTAGATAAATGTGACTTAAACTCGTCTCTAGGACCCAGTGATGTAACTTATGCAGTTTTACCCAGTTCGCACAGATGGGTCCCAACCAGTTGCACGACACCTTAAAATCTTCTTGGAGCTACGCCGATAGGACGCCATCCACTTCCTGGGACTCGAGGGGTTTGAACGTATTGATCGAGAAATTGTCTTACAGCACCCTGAGACGTGCTGCTTGGGAAATGAACAACAAGGAGCATCCGAAATGTATCTTCATTGCTCAGGGCCCTCTTCCTATTTGCGTCCTTAAGATAACCCGGGGAGATGGGGTTCTTTCCGGGAAAAAGCCTGAATCTAGAGAAGTGGCAGTCCTCCACTTTTCCGCGGTAGCTTTTCTATGAAGTACTCTTTCATTCTTACGGGCCTTGCCGAATAAACATCTCCAAGACGCTCTGATTTCCGAGAGTCCCATAGTCCACCAAATAGCAATATCTCTGCCTTTCGGTGTTTTCAGTGGATAGGAGCTCTGCAGTGCAGTTTTACATGCCGAGCTGAAGACTTCGACCCACTCGTCCAACGTGTTAGTGATGACCAATGAGGCTACCTCCGGCACGCGTAGGAAAGTTTGTCGGAGCCTTTTGCAGTACATTTGTACGAGTTTGTATTCTCAGAGTTTCTAAAAAACTTTCTGGGGGCACATTCTCCGACTAGTCTGAGCCCAATATACCTATGATCAGAGAACGAGTCATCTTCAAAAACGCTCCAGTTTGAAATCATTGAGGCGGATCCGCTTGAGCTCAGGGTGAGGTTAAAAACCTCCTCCCTGCCTGCAGTCATGAATTTAGGAGAGTTTCCCCTTTTACAGCCTTTTGCTAACAATGATATCAAATAGCGACTCACATCTGTTATTAGTGTCCCAGATTGAATGCCGCGAGTTATGATATGTTTTGCATGTAATATTGTGTTACGTTATGTTACGTTATGTTGCATTACGTTATGTTACTTTGGGGTACTTTATGTCACCGGCTGGTTTGCTGGCATAAATCCGTATACATCAATCGAGCGCGGGAATCAACATTTTTTTGCCACGTAATAAAGTTGTGCAGTCCATAAATTACTGTGTCCTAACTTTTTATTGCATTTTTTCTGTCCTTAACAGTTTTTGTTGCGTAGGCAATTGATAAATGCACAATCATATTACTGGTCGGGATTTGATTTAAGCCGAAATACAATTAAACATTTCAATTTGCCATTTGTGTCACTGATTTCTCGCCCTTGTTGTTACATCGAAACAGTTTTTTTTTCTTCAATTGTGATGAAAACCTGAATGTGTAGCAAATGTGGCAATTAAGGGCGTTCAAAGGTGTAAGGCATAGAGCTATAGTTTAAGACCGCACTTCAGCTTGATGCTTGAGTTACTACTGTAGGCAATTTATGAAATAATTATTCAATGAGAACTGCAATGTGAGTTGTTATTGCTAAATTCTGTCACTTTCAACTGCGTATTGGTACTACATGGCGTATGAGCAGCATGTTTGGGTGTGGGTTTTGACGCAACTTTGAATGTCCTTATCCGGTTTTTTCTGTATACATATACTATATGTATATATTTGTGTGATTATTAAATACATAAAAAGGTGCATTCTTAATTCGTGGCGTATGAGTAACATTCAATTCCTTATTGCTCATTGGAGTACATGGCGTATGAGTGACATATGAATATTTAATGAAAAAACTTTTAAATCAAAAACATTGCAACTTTTTATAATTTTTCCTAACCTAAAAGTGCTTGACAAAACAAAATTCTAACGTGAAATTGAAAAATATTTACTGAAATGCACCTCACAGCTCTCTGATTGAAAAGGAAAAATATTTTGAATGCGACGGAAAGTTACACACGAGTCTGTTGGAGCAAATAAATTCAGATGCCAGTGAGCTGGAGCTGGTTTCGAGATTCGGCGGAGAAGAAAACATATTGCAGTAACAAATTTCGGCCAAACACAAAGGCTGCTGGAGAATATATGTACCGCGGAGTGAGAGAGTAATGGTGGAATGTGCACCGTTAACTTTGATTTGATGGTATCTTGTGACAGTGGTCATTTCGCTAAATTAACGAAATGGAAAATGCAGCGACTACCAAATGCAAAAAAAAAGAAAAACATAAGAGAGACAGCGTGTAAAGAGGCAATGCCGGCGATATTCATGCAAGCAGTAAAAAGACACGTCCGGCAGAACTTGTAGGAAAATATGAAAGCATAAAAGTCAAAAAAAAAGCAAAGTACTGGTGGTTGTTAAATTACTGAAAGCAGCATATAACATCATTTTTAAAAATATAATATAGAAATGAATAGCCACATTATTAGATCATTAACATTGTTAAGTAAATCTCTGGCGGCTGAAAGATGAAGCTGTAAATTAAAATTTTTATTCCAAAAATAAATATTTAATTTGAAGGAAAATTAACTGACAGTTGGGGCTCATGAATACAATGTAAAAAATGTAGAAATTAAAAAAAAAGATCTGAATAACTATAAATTAATAAAAGGACCCACCGAGCAGATTTTTGAAACGATAAAATTTTAAAGCTCAGCCTTCTAAAGAGTAGCCGCTAAGTTAATTTTCAAATTGGCTGCAGTTGTAACTCAAAGACAAACACTCAAATTTTAATTTTTTTTTTGATTATTATATTGCATATATCTCCCTCCAGTCTTTCGTTTTAATGTAAACTGTTTTTTTTATGTTTTGTTGCTAAATGTATTTCGTTGAATTTTTTAGAAAGTCCATTACTATACAAATTTAGGAGGACTTCTTGCAACTTCCAATCTTCTGAATATTTGGTTTAAGATAGTGACGAAGGCCACGGTTTGCGAATCTCGAATCCGACGACACATCCTTCCATTTTTCCCCTTGCCTAACCAACCTTTCCTCTTTCTACTTCATCCGGTTGGACTTAGGCTTACCCTTTCAGCGGCGCCGTATAGTTTTCAATCTCTCCTTACTGGGTTTTGCCATTTTCCTGTCTTTATTGCCGACGTAGCTCCCCCCTGTAAAGCATAGCAAACTTGTTTTTTTGTGGTTGACGTTTCAAGACTTCAGAGTCTGAGTCCTCAGAATGTGCCACCTGTAGGCTATCAGAGCAATATTTTTTAATTACTGGGTCAACGTTTTAGTAAAAGTTAGTTTCGAAATGCAAAGTAAAATAATATTATTTAACGGCGGATGTTATAACGGGAAATAGAAGGCTTTAAGCTTTCATAAGAAGTAAAAGGGCTTTCATTTGAAGGACTTCTACCAATAGTCAAAATGTTGGAGTGGTGGATATTTTTGTGTAGCTTTTAAATTTTGGGGGCTTTGAGTTTAAATTCAATCAGATATCCCTTGTATTACCAAAATAAGGCTATCAGCTGCATTACCCAGATGTCCAAATGGAACTACCAAAAAGAAAAGCTTGAAGATTCAAAAATTTTTTTTTAGTTTCTCTCAAAGTATTTCACCAGTTGGTCAATGGTTTAAAATTCATATTTAAAGTTTTTGAAAAAAAATATATGAAATAAAAAGACTTTGGCGTTAATTTTCTTACCTTAAATTTAATATAATAAAAAATTTTTAAGGAATAAATTAAAAAAAAAAAGGTTTTTGCAAAATATAGACATATTTTTTACAATTTGTCGGTAATATTTTTTCTACTCCATCTTCATATCTAATTCTGCAGGCAATTCTTTCACAGTCATTTCTATTTTCTTGTTGAAAAAACTTCTTATTCCGCACAAACGTTTTTCGGCAGCACAGGCAATTTGCTAGCGCATGCAATTTCCCGCTATTTGTCCAAGCATTCTCGCAGCTAACACGCCGAACCAATTCTAATATCCTGTCACCGAGCAAATGCGAGTATTTTTCTTGTACAAATTGCTGATTTCACAAAAATCTACTGCATTTCTGCTTTGCTGAGCCATCTTGGACATAATGATTATGACACACATATTTATTGCGACACGGAACGAAGAAAAGTTTTCGTTTCACAGCTGCAGCAAGGACTTTTTCTCACGACATGTGTAGGTGTGTTTTAATAAATATGTGTGTGCCTGTGCGCCACTGCACATTCCAATCTTAATTTATTCCGACTGATTAAAGCGATCCGACTCGATTCGCTACGCCTTGGCAGCAGCCAGCAGCGGCATGCCGAACATTAATATTATTTCAGCGCATGTCCTTTCACACGCCTGCCATGAAATGCGAGAATTCTATTAGCCACTATCTATTTGAACTGCCAGCGAATTCAATAAATATTATAGTTTCATGCGTTTCTTTGGGAAAATTTTTTCGAAATTTTTTACATTGTGCGTGTCCTTTTGGGTATCCTTGCATGTTCCTTGTTTGCAAGTCACTTTTCTTCGTCGACATGAGGGGCAAAGCAAATTTTCCAAAACCAAGTGAACGCGCATGTTGCAGCAAATGTCGTGTTTTCTTTTTATTTTTTCAAACCCCTAAACCAACAAAAAACACCAAATTTGAAAATTTAAAGAAGAAATAACTCTGCTTTTTCAAAAAAATCGCTCGTATTTTACTTGTGTTGCCCGCTCGCCTCGACTGCTGCTTTCAAAATAAAATTTTAATTAAAATTGATAGCTGCTGCCATATTGCTGCCTCCCGCCTGCCCTCCACTGCCTGCTGCTCCGTTTCGTGTTTTTTTGAACGCCAACAAATTGGCTGGAATGCTGGTCGAGGCACGCCTTATTGGCAGCTGCCTTAATTTATAAACAACTCGGCAACATTACAGCAGAGCACAGCTCCGAATACGATGTACGACAAAAACATGACAGCGAAAACTAAAACAAAATAAAAACAACAAAAAAAAAATGTTTCTCGAACTTACAGGATGCCTTTTGACTATCTATTTAGTGGCTTTTTACACACGCCTTTGATGGGTTAGCTTGCTGACTTGCTTGCTTTATGTAGCACGCGGTGCTACAGGGCTATGAGTACTATCGGTTGTATGGTGAAGACAGTGTTAGTAAAACTGCAAAATACAAGTTAGTAAAAACTAAAACAACATATGATTTGGAGTAAAGTAATACAGAATGGGAGAGTGTTGGAAAGAGTTGTTTCCCCAAACTTTAAAATAAATTGCCTTAGAGCAACAAAGCTGCGCAACATTTTTGTTCCCAAAAAATTTTTAGTAAAATGTTTTTAATTTAAATTTGTGCAAACTAACTTTGAAATGCTTGCAAAAATAAGTTTAGATTTTGCTCGGTAGCAAACTTTGGTTCTTTTCGGACCAATAATGGAATGGATTTTTGGTTAATTTTTCCCACGATTATTTTGTAACTATTTTAACGGCTTTAAGAGATTTTTCAAACTTCGTTTTCGCTTATTTCTTGAATAACTATCTATAACTCATTTAACGAACTTATTCAGAGAGGCTCCTGTCTTAGCAGTCTCATTTTAATAAGAGAGAGATGCGCGTTAGTTTGACTAGAGGATTAAACGATCGCTCATAAATCCCCTTTTAAAGAAGAGTTAGAGAAGCAATCTCTTTTTTGATTCAGACGTCACAAATTTGAAACCCTAGGTCTGTGCTAATCGTGACTATTTTAAAAAACAAAAAAAAAAATTGTAAATTTTTTTTTTTTTTTTTCAAAATTAAAAATTTTTAAAGCGGGCCAAAAATTTTTTTGGTTTTTAAAAAAAACATTTTAAAATTTATTTTTTATTTTTAAAATTTTTTAAAAAAAAAAAGGTTTTTTTCCCTTTAAAATTTTTTATCAAATTAAAAATTTTTTTAAAGGGAAAATCAAGGAAAAAAATTTCCCCGGAAAGGAATTTGGGGGTTTCCCTTTTGGGAAAAATTTTTTTTTTTTTGAAAAATTTTTAATTTTTTAATTTTTTTTTTTTTTTTTTGGTTTTAAAAAAACAAAAAAAAAAAAAAAAAAACCGTAGGAAAAACCTCCCCATTTAAAAAAAAACCCCAAAAAAAATTATTTATTATTTTTTTTTTAAAAAAAAAGGGAAAAGTAGGAAAAAAAAATGGAATTGGATTAAAAGAAATTTTAACTTTTTTTTTTTTTTTTTTAATTTTGGCCCCCCAAAATTCCTTTTTTTTAAAATTTTTTTAAGGGTCCCCCCTTTATGTTGTGTTCAAAATAAAAGAAAAACCCAAAAGTTATCCCTTTTAATTTTTCAAAAAAAAACCTTTTAGAAACCGGATTCAGGAATTTTTTCCAATTTCCTTTTTTTTTTTTTCTTTAAAGGTTGAATCTTCCCCCATTCAGGTGGTATCTTTTTTAAAAAAATTTTTTTTTTTTTTCTAAAAAAATTTCCCAAAAACGAAACCTTAGTCCTTGGGGTAACAAAACTTTTTTTCGCCCCCGGCCAAAAAATTTTCCTTTTCCAAAAAAAAAGGGGGGGGAAAAAAAAAAAAAAATTTTGGTTTTAAAAAAAGGATAATTTTTTTCTAAGGCAAAATGAATATCCGAAGAAATTTTCAATGGTTCTTCATTGTCCATCAAATGAAGTCGGAATCAATTTTAGGGCAATTTTTTTAATTCAAAATTTGGTATAATTAATTTTTAACAATTTCCCCCCCAAAAATTTTAGAAAATTATTAATAATTTATACAAACTGGAACTGTTATAACAGAAATGACCGTGGGGGTATTTATTCGGTCAACCAAGTTAACGTTTTTTTTTTTTAAATTAATAATAGACAATATAGTTTACAATTTATTTTATTTTAACAATAATTCTTATTAAAAAAAAAAAAAAAAAAAAAAATAGTAGTAAGAATAAAATAAATTTTTTAAAACATTTTTATTTTTTTACATTTGTTTAAATATTTTATTTTTTTGATACTGCATGTAAGTTAAATAATTTTTATTCTTTTAATTTCCACATTTGAAACATTTTCCTAAATTTTTCCCCAAAAACCCCCTTTTTTGAATTCACTTTGAAGACATTCATAGCATACACTAGTAATATTTTTCCTTCCAGTTGAATCGCGCTGCTTCGGGGGTTTTCAACGAATGGAGTACAAGCTCTCTGCCCAAATGCCGATAAAATAAGCGTCGTTCATACGATTTTTTAACAAGCATTTTATTATTCTCATAATACAGGCTGGCAATATCGAGAATATTGTAAAAACATACTGATCTTTTTGCAATACATCTACCAAGCATTTTATCCATCATGTTACTCTAGCTTTAGACCATTATAAAACTCGATGATTTCGGGTTTCTTCATTGCACTATCACTAATTCTTGCTTCGTGATGCATTGATGATAGCATAATTATTACCTTCACATAACTACACACGATTATTTTTTTTTTTAAAGCCAAACACAGAGGATAGTTCTTCTCGAGTTTTTGAAACAGCCATTGCTGGTGGATAGTAAAAATTTTGCTAGTGGAAGAGTTGTGAATTAATTATCCATTGTAATGTTTCAACCCGGGTCCTTTGTATGGTACCACCAAGTCTTTAACAACTATTCACCAACATTTTTCCCACGACTATCTTTCGATTTCCCAGTTTAAATCTGTCCAGTAAGTGGATACGAATTTTATATAAATTATTATACTATTATATATAGTATAAAGTATATTATTATACTAAATACTATTTTTTGACATGAAAACATAAAATAAATAATTTTCTTGAAAATAAAGTAAATAAATCTCGCCCTTTCCGTCGAAAACTTGTTGAATCAGCCATTGTAATTAAATTAAATACAATTTGTTTATTGATAATATCTATTTCGTATATATTTTTTCACTTATCTCTGTATACTTTCTACGCTTGTAGAATTTCAACTGAACACTTTTCTTTTTTTTCGTCCGAAATGTAAGAGGAGAGGCATGGCTTAGGTACCTAAATATCCATTGAACTTGGCACTCCGTTTTCGTTATTTCTAAGGGAACTATAGACTATGTCCCCATATATAGTTATTTCCTATGCCATATAGCCACCTTACACAGAACAGAAAAAATTTATTCAGTATACTAACGACTTTACATCTGGTCCTCCCGGGTACCCGGGTACCCGGTCATTGAACGAATGGTGAAAGTTTGGTCATTGACCGGACGGTTAAACTACGCAATGGCTATAATAGCCGCTCTTGATTAATATGATTAAATTCGTCATTCATGTTCATTGACTTATTTTATAAAAACAACTTTCTTTTTTAAACATTATAGTGTTGTAAAATTAACCCCGGGTTTGAAAACTTTGAGGGGTACTAAGATATTGGGTTTTTCAATCTACGAAATTTGGAAGAAATTACCCAAAGAAATGAAAAGTACAAAAAATAAAAAAAAAATCACATCAGGAATATTGATTTTTAAAAAAATTTCATAAAAACACCAAGGATGATTTGCTTCTCCGGCCTAAAAATTCGTAATCCAATTATGGTAATTTTTAACAGATAGTTTCGGCAATTAAAGGAAAAAATTTTATTCGGGTTTTCATAATCGGTGAACAAGGGAATCAAGTGATATAAAAGGTATAAGGTCAATCGGATGTTTGAACATCTAAAATTAAGTATATGGGAGATGGATGTGTATGGCTCGGACTTTATCTATTTTTAGCATACACTTATTATTAAAAGAAAAATTTGCTCTGTGCGTTTCACTAAGGTACCTCAAATACTATTATCAATATATATGAAGTCAAGTCAACCGCATGTTTGAAATTTCCCAATTTTAGTTATATGGGGGTAGGCATTTTTTTACTCTTTTTACCCCTTTTGCACAGACACTCAATTTACTTACGTATTAGCCGATAAATGGGTTTAAAAATATGCCGAAACCTTACAATTACTATAAGAAGGCAACTGAAATATTGACCAATTCAATCCATTTTCAACATACACATATATGCCGTTATGAGGAAATGATTCTCTCTGAATTTCATAAATATATCCTAGACGTTGGTCGATATTTCGGGTAAAAAATAAATCATATCTCGGCCGATTTCGACACTTTTTATACCCGGGATAGCAAACCTTAAAGTCAATTCGTCAAGGCATTATCGCGGTATATTCATATGACTTTGAAGTTTTGGTTTAAATTGGTCGAATAGGTCCAAGGCACAATACCACGCTCACCGTCCAAATTTGGCATCTTTTAAAACCCTTTTATGCGTTAGACGTCTCTGACGTGTAGCACGTTTTGTAGTTTTTGATAAAATCATTCTGTAGAGATGGTGGTTATCATCCCATTTCACTCATTTTCACGCCCCCCGAAGAGGTGGCGACATAATTTTTCTTATGTCGATAATATAGCTTGAATGTTTTAAGATATTTAAATAAGTAGCGCTGAAATAGTGTTTAAGCAACAAAACAAACAATTAATGGGGCTTTTTCTGTATTTTCTGTAATGAATTTTAAAAATGAAAAATTTTTTAGTTTAACAAAAGGTTAAATGAACCTGGGTAAAAAAAAGCTAATACTGCGCTATAATAACTAAAGAAAATATTAAAACGATTTAATGGTTGTAGAAATTTGGGTTTTTTTTGCTCGCCGCCACTGTTTAGCAGCACAAAAGTAATTAACATAATTAGAAGTAAGTAGAACATTAAAGCGCGCAGTGCAAATGCCAATCAATGGGTTAAGTGCACTTTGCATATTTCAGCGAAAGGGGAAAAGTTTAGTCGGCAAAGCCGCTTCGGCGCACGCGATTGTCAATTATGCAGCGTTTTTGCACTCTTCAGAATAAATGCCTGCGTGCGCGCCCTAAAGCATGCAATATGAAAGGAAAAGCCGGCGATTTTTTATGCAAATTAGTTTTTTCTCCTTCAACTATGTATAGCGGCCATATGTTAGGACACGTACGACAAAGGTGAAGCGGAAGTTTGTAAAGGCGCTTTGAATTTATTGCCTTGGGTGAGAGTAAAAAAAGAGTTGCATGCCGTTACTTTCTTTAATACTAGTTACTAGGGAAGGAAAGAAAAAACTTAACGTACGAAGTCATGCGAGTAATGGAAAGCTCGCGAATTAAAAAAAAAACCCCAGGAATGAAAATCGTTTTAGTTCAGTTCTTGGTATTTGGAGGTGTTTTCTTGCTAAATTGTTTTCTATTGAAAAGGACTGACCCAATCCAAGAAAGTAGTTGCCAAAGCTCCACAAAACCGCTCAGTCAAATGGTAGGCTGGGGGAAGCAATGGTTGTTAGAGTAACATCTGAAGTCTTGAAAATCGAAAAGTATAAGAATTTTCACAAAACTACTTTGAGATAGTTCAGATGGTGATGGAAACAGGGCACTTGCTTCTTGAATCGAGGGAATTGTGTTTAAGGTATGTGTTATTATAAGTTTTACCCTGAAGTCTCAGCCTGAGAGCTCAGCCTGCCATGGACCAACTGAGATAACACATCATTCAACTCTGTCAAACTTCCAGTCAAAAGCAATTACGCCGTCCAGATAAATGTGTGGGTGAAAGGACGTTGGCATTTCATTAAGTCCAATTTGGTACTTGTTTGTAATTTAATTGACGTCAGATAACTAGGAATATCTTCTTCTTAATTGGCGTAGACACCGCTTATGCGATTATAGCCAGTTAACAACCCGCGCCAGTCGTTTCTTCTTTCGCTACGTGGCGCCAACTGGATATTCCAAGCGAAGCCAGGTCCTTCTCCACTTGATCCTTCCAACGTAGTGGAGGTCTTCCTCTTCCTCTGCTTCCTCCCGGGGGGTACAGCGTCGAATACTTTCAGAGCTGGAGTGTTTTCATCCATCCGGACAACATGACCTAGCCAGCGTAGCCGCTGTCTTCAATTCGCTGAACTATATCAATGTCGTCGTACATCTCGTACAGCTTGTCGTTCCATTGAATGCGATATTCGCGTGACAAAGCGCAAAGGACCATAAATCTTTCGCACAAATTTTCTCTCGAAAACTCGCAACGTCGGCTCATCCGTAGTTGTCATCGCCCAAGCCTCTGCACCATATAGCAGGACGGGGAATATGAGCGACTTATAGATTTGGTTTTTGTTTGCGAGAGAGGACTTTGCTTCCCAATTGCCTACTAGTCCGAAGTAGCACCTGTTGGCAAGAGTTATCCTGCGTTGATTTCCAGGCTGACATTGTTGGTGTGTTTACGCTGGTTCCAAGATAGACAAAAATTTTCACACTTCAAAGTTATGACTGTTGCGTTGACATTTTTGTTTCCCTTTTTGTTGGGGAAAGAGAACTCGGCGCGGGTGTTGAGGCCGAGAACAATACCGTGCTGTCAAAGCAGCTTTGAAATCGACGAAAGGTGGTAATATCTGGTCGGTTGTTGATTTGCCAGGTCTAAAGCCCCACTGATAAGGTCTAATCAGTTTGTTGACGGGAGTTGGCGCAGATTGTGGGGTCTCCTTTTTTTTGGATTGGGATAGCACACTTTAATTTCAATCGTTGGGCATGCTTTCGTCCGATCATATTTTATAAAGAAGCTGATGCAAGCTCCTTATCAGTTCCCCGCCGCCGTGTTTGAATAGCTCGGCCGGCAATCCAACCTCCTCCGCCGCTTTGTTGTTCTTTAGGTGGGAAATTGCTATTCGAACTTCTACCTGCTCGGGCAATGGAACGTCTGCTCCATCGCCATCGATTGGGGAATCGGGTACGGCTTCTTCTGGCGTTGTGCGTTCACTGTCTGTTGTGATTGCAGCTTCTCGACGTCGAATCTTCCTTGTGTTTGTTGGCGTACGTTTTTTGCTGCACAGAGGCGGGTGCGAATCTTGGCTACAACAAGATAGTGGTCCGAGTCGATGTTAGAACCTCGGAGCGTACGCACGTCGAGAACACTGGAGACGTGTCTTCCATCTATCACAACATGATCGATCTGGTTGGTGGCTTTTCGATCAGGAGACAGCCAGGTAGGTTGATGGATTTTCTTATGCTGGAATCTAGTACCACAGATAACTATATTTCGGGCTAGGGCGAAGTCGATCAGCCTCAACCCATTTGGGGATGTTTCCTCCTGGAGGCTGAATTTACCGACCGTAGTGCCAAGGATACCTTCTTTGCCCACCCTGGCGTTGAAGTCGTCAAGCACGATTTTGACATCGTGGAGAGTGCGCTCCAAGCACTTATAAAAGCCATCTTTGGTCACATCGTCCTTCTCTTCCGTCGGGGCGTGAGCGCAAATAAGCGATATGTTGAAGAACCTCGCTTTAATGCTGATTTTGGCTTGACGTTCTTTCATAGGAGTGAATGATAGTACTCGGCGGCGGAGTCTCTCTCCCACCACGAATCCAACACCAAACTTGCGCTCCTTTATATGGCCACTGTAGTAAATGCCACAAGGACCTACTTGTCTCTGTCCTTGTCCCGTCCATCGCATTTCTTGGACGGCGGTGATGTCAGCCTTAACTTTCACGAGTACATCAACCAGCTGGGCAGCGGCACCTTCCCAATTAAGGGACCGGACATTCCAGGTGCATGCCCTCAAGTCATAGTCCTTAATTCGTTTGCCATGGTCGTCATCAAAAGGGGGGTCACTTTTAATTGGGGGTGTTTTTTTACGTGGCGGGTCCCAAACCCAGCGTACAACCCAATGCAGGGGATGTTTCGCCTTCTCACCTAAGCTAGCCTTCAAACGGATGTTCTTAGGATACCCAAAGATATTTGGTCAAAGACCGGAAGTCGTGAGCTGCTTGAGCCATTTGTTAGAAAATGGTTTCTAGCCAGGTAAATGGCAATCAGAGAAATTTCTTCTACACATGACTCCATCCTCCCATTAGGGATATCTAACTTAGTATTATTATATCACCTCCTCGGCGGCTCCACAAACATACTCTACTTGGAAGGCATCTCCTATACTTGAAAATCAGCTTGACGTTCCATCTCGTTGATGAACTTTTAAAAGCTAGAAAGCTTTAGGCCGCTTGTTTTTGACAATATTACCTTTCAATTAAGCATGGCAATAATTAAATCCTGTGTTGGAAGCACTCATAGCATTAAGCGAATACCAAACCTCGAAGTGCTTGCTGGCTAGCCTTCAGAAAATTATTCCGGCCTTTTCAGTTCACTTGGAAAATATTAGCATTCTTAACGTTTCAAGTAAATTGCTAAGCCTCAAGGGCGTTGCCTTAATTATGAAAATCAAATACGCTAATTAGGATTCAGCCCCGAATTCGTAGAAAAACGTTAAGGATGTTTACGTAGCTAAGCGTCTGATTAAATAAGCGATGAATGCCTGAATTAAGGACGAAGCAGCAAGGAACAAATATTGACGCATTTTTTGCAAGTAGCCGAAAAATATTGAGCAAAAACGCGTATCCGTATTTAATGAGTGGTGAGTAAAAGTGAATTTAATCAGCGAATTCTAATTGACGTCGACGCATTCAAACGGTTAACACACTTTTTTTTCAATTGACATGGAAATTATAAAACTTTTTTGTTAACTTTAGATTTTGGTAATCCAATGGGTGTATTTTCTAGTACATGTAAGGTAAAGCAAACATTATCAAAACATAAATGAAAAGATAACTGGTTAAAAAGAAGATAAAACCGAATTAAACATTTTGCTCCCTTGGAAAGAAAAGTGAATAACTGGTACTGTCTACAAGTGGCTAGATTTCACCAAGCGAAGCTCTTTCTGGGGAGATACCTCGGAGAAGGTTCAAAAGCTTAATTTAGTGCTTTCTTATGCCTTTTGAAAGGTTTTCCTTTCATGACGATTTGGATTGGCGTAGCAGTGATCCGATTACGTCCATCCACGAACTCGTCCTTTTTGCCAAGGAACATTCATACCAATTTTCATTACGATATCTCATTTTTACGTAAGGAGTAAAGTCAGCCGTATGTTTCAGAATCCTGGACAAGACAAGACGATTTTATCACACCGTATTTAAAAAAATTCGCTCTCAATTTCATCAAAATTATTCAACCGTATATGTGGCAGAAAGGCAATTGAAAGTTCAAAAATCTTTATATGTATTAGATATGTGGGAGCTAACAGGCCAAATTTGATACAAGAGTATATTATTGTCAAACAAATATGTTCCACGAATTTCAATAACATATTTCTCAAAATGAACGATGTGTTCAACAAAAGGTCAGTCATACGTACTGGGACCCACATATTAGAGTTAGTGTGGTTAATATAGTACAAGCGGGTAATATGGTACACCTGTTTTTTTGCAAAACTAATAATGCCAGAAGCTGTGAAATTTGAAAGAAAAAAAAAATAACACAGTTTTTTCTCAGTTGCTAAGAACACGTAATTTTACATGTCGGATATTTTTGCATAATGAAATAGAAGTTCTTTAGCACGGCACAGTGAAAAATTAGTGAAGGAAATTTTTATTTAAATCTATAGATAATGCCCCAAACTTCATTTACGAAAGGTTAGATTGAAAGAATTTGATACTTTAAATAAAATTATTAGTAAAAAATGTGATAGTAAAGAAAACGGGTAATATGGTATACCAGCGTGAGGCCAATGTGGTATAGTGTACGATATTACCCGCGTTGTTTGCATTAGGCTAATGCTTTCACTTTATTGTTAGAGTGTATTCCAAATATGCCGAAAAAAGGTGAACGCAGGCAGTGGTATAAAGAGAACATGGGAAAGACCATAGCAACTATGAAAAAGGGGAAATAGGAATACTATTGGTCTCTAAAAGTGAAGTTCCACACACAACATTACTTCGAATGGCTAGAAGCGAGAAGTCGGCAGAGGAGCTATTTCCCACAAAATTAAGCATAAAAGGCAGGAATCTCGCTTTTGGAGGGTGAGTAGATTGGACGATCCCTTGCATTTCATTTGGCACTTAGAAACTTAATAATTTCAAAATGTTGAGACTGGTTGAATGGGTTTAAGCTTACGTACACCAACTGGCACTTCTTTTGGCAGAGCAAAAGGATTCACACGCCAAAACGTCGCTTCCTTTTTTAATTTACTTGAAAATTAGTATACAAAATATAATTTTCCAGCAACCCATATTTGGGAAATGTAGATGAGACGGGGCTATCAGTGGTGCAATCTCGACAGGCTAAAATTTGCAGGACTTTCGTGCCTCCATATTTTATATTTCCTAGAAAGAATAATAACCCATTTCTTATGAAGGATGCTCCACCAGGATCGAAATCTTCGAGCTATCTACCTGTATGGGTACAAGTTTTCGCAAATATCAGTGGCTTTAAAAGTACTTAATTTTTTCTTTGGATAGAAATATCTTCACAGAAGAAAGAGCAGATAGACTCACCCTCACCACAGTCCAAACTGAAAATCCCTTATAATGGACGTCTTGTTTTCAATGTGAAGCGATTTGGGATCATGACTCATGCATTTCAAAGAGAAGTGCTATATTTCTTTGCGATTCCTGCATATAAAACTTTTCTGGAGTGTTTAATTTGCTTAAATTTACATTATTTAATTTTGAAAAAAACTAAACCATAGATGCCGTTTACTTTCATTTTAAATTTATTTGAATTATTTTTATAATAGATATGTAATAAAACATCGAATATATTAAATTCTCAAATTTTTTAAACGTATCATTACACTCTTATTAATAATGTATTATAGGGGTATTCTAGTCTAGACATTTTAAAAAAATCGATTTTTTTTAATATCTTCAAAGTTTAACTATTCAAGAATATGTGTACAAGAGGATTTTTCAAAATTTAAATTAATTTCGGAGATATAGGAATTTTCCTGACCCGTGATCCAAACTGGTTCGGTCGGAACGCGAAACTCTAAACGCGTTTTTTTTCAAAACTGACTTTTTCGGAACGATGCCCATGATTTCTCAGGTTCTACTGGACCGATTTACTTGAAATTTTTATAGAGCCTCTTTTTTAAGCTTGTCTATGGTTGGAACTTGCCTTATCTCCAAATTTTTATTTCTATTTTTAAAAAATTCGAAATAGTCAGAAAAAGTGATCCAAAAAACTTTTTTTTCAGGCAGTCGCCATTTTGTGAAAAAAAATTTTCCCACATTTCCAAAGTTCCGGCCATTTCGACATTATTCTAGATTAATAATCTTTTTTTTTTTTTTTTTTGGTTTCAGATAACTAGGAGGGTTGAAATCATGGGGATGGTCACGTGGACATTTTTAGAGACTCCCCACTTCGTCAGCTCATAATTTTTGAAATTTTTTACTTTTTTTTTGTTTTTAATTTCTTTTTCTACTCTTCTAATATAAACAAATAACTAATAAAAAATGGATAGATAAAAAATTAATTGCCTTTTTTTTACGACAGTTTAAAAATTACCTGAAATTCATGCTTCTAAACTAGAATACTCCCATATGCGGTTAATAAGGTATAGTATACCATATTACCCGAGCGTTTTTCATAATGCCAGTTTCTGACTTCGTTCACATTTTTAATCACAGAATTTATACCATATAATATTATGCATTTTCGGTCACTTTAGAATATTAAAATACTAGAAACAATTAAGTATTAAAGGTTTCTGACGAATCTTTTCATAGTTTCAGCCAAAATACAAATTGGTATACCATATTACCCACACTTACTCTATGTATATTAGCAATTTGGAAGCTTGAATAACTATGCTCCGATTTTGACAATTTTTAGACTCGCGATGGCATAACTCATAGGCACTAATTGTGCGGAATATATTCATTACTGTTTAAATTTTGTGCACTGGAAAGGAAGGAAATGTTCATAATGTAACATGAGATGGCCCGTATTATATTGTGCATTAAATTTGGTAGGGCAGGTCCGAAAATATTTATGTGATTTCACTAAATCTGAACGGTACCAGGATTATCATTTTATTGTGACCCCGGCTTTCTTGTGTCATTCAGCGTGTAAAATTTCTGGCGCATTTAGCTATTATATTGGTTTAGGGGATGTATAAATTAAGCCTATTAGGAGTTGGGGACACACCCACCTCTTGAAAATCTTCAGCCCACATGTATCCTTAGGTCTATGATCCTTTATTCTACTCAAATTTGATCAATTTCAATTTTCACTAAAGTCATCACTTGCACATACAGATGAACACACAGACGGAATTTCAACTCGTTCTTCATTCCGATTCAACTTCTTGTTTCTTTTTTCTAGACTAAGCTTTCCTTAGCCAGTCGAAAAAATATAAAATTTATAGCAATTTTTTGAAAGTTTTTTAAAAAAGAAAGCAAATATTTCGGAAAGTGCAAAATCTATATTAAAGTCGGGTTTAAGAATTTAATTTGCACTGTGCAGTTAAGGTTCGGTTTTTTCTAGAAACGGGCTAACATACTTTCATTCGAAATTTGACAATTTTCTTTTCGTAGTCTTTTATAAAAATCGTTTTTTATAAGGAGAAGAATGAGTTGAGTTTGTGCCGAGTATTTACGAGGTTTGTTGAAAAAGTATCGCTTATTTCGTATTTCTTAATATACTTTATTGATCATATGACACTTTGGCAAGAACTTATGGTGCGCAACGCCCGTCCAATGAAAGAAAACTGTTAGCAAAACCTTCGCATTCAACATATCTTTGTCTTCTCCGGTTTTGATCATACGGAGAATTCTGGATTGTCGCCGGGTGAGTCCAACATCTACGCGAAATGGTTTTGGTTTTGGCACAAACTTCTCTGCAACCCCACCTAATTTCTTAATTATTGGCTAAGATTCAATGGCATGATCCAATTTATTTCCTCAACAATTCCACTAATGGTGATTCGCCGATTCTCAAATAGTATTTTATTCACTTCATTCATGTTTTCAACTTTTCTACACGTGCGCGGGCTTCCCCTTATGCCAAAGCCAAAATCTTGTTTTTGACACACAATTTTATACAGATCCATTTTTGGAAAAAGCAAAAAATTAAGAACGATCCAACATGCGCCCAAGTAAAACATCTGTAAAAAAACTAAAAAATTTAAAATGGCCGACCTTGTCGCACAAGTTAGGCATTTGTTCCCACTCAACATAACGCCACACACACACAAGCACAACCAGCTGACCACGACATTCAGTCGCGACAAAATAGTCGAAAATCGAACATTCGTAGCCCGCGAAAATCAAAATTCGCTTTGCTTTTGGTACAAGCCCCGTTTGTCGCAAAGCAACAACGGTAGTCAAGACTGTTCAAATATATATATACTCGTACCTCTAATATATTTACATTCTGCCGGCCTTATCACATATTCGGAGTCGCTGCAAAAAGCACTGACTCATAAAATTTTCAAAATTAAATTCACTAATCTTCGCAAATCTCTGACAGTATTTGCGCATAGAAGTCAAGTGTTACAGTGCAGTAGACGGAAGAGAGGTGCATCCAAGGTGCTTGTGTGTGTGCGTGAGCCTCAACACTTTCCGCCACTGCTGCAGCATCGGACTTTAGAACTGTTTAAGTTGACTTTAGAGTGAACTCTGAAACAGGGAGAGAGGGTGGGCGACTGTGAGTGCTCATACTCACACCACTCTAGGAAATTTCGTGCAACCAGTCACTTGTTACAAATGCAGCAGCGAGTGGACAAGCAAGGACTTGCGCTGTCAAACTGACTTTTGAATTATAATTTCTCTCACATTTATCGCAATTTAGCACAAATTGTTTTCAATACCACTAAGGGGATAACCATGTGTGCACCAAGGATATCCAGCTGACCACGACATTCATTGTCGGCATTTGTATGTGTGTGGCTATGTGAGGAGCTGGGTCAAAATGGGTTTTTAAGACAAACACAAATACGGGCGTAGATATGGAAATTAAATGCAGTAACAGACGAGCAATTAAATGTGTTTACATTGCTGCAGGGTCTTTCGGACGTAATTAAAAATTCGTATGTAGCGCAACCACACTCACGTCACTTTAAGTAAAATAGAAGTTTTATTGGACTACATTTTAAAGAGAAGTAATTTCCTCGCATGAACTCGAAACTTTTATAAGCGGTGATTGCACTCTTGTTAAATGCTCCATCGAGCTCGCTCTTATTAGTGGTGAGTGCTTTGGAGTTATGCGACAGCTGAAGGGTCAAAATGTTTGCGATGGCAGTGAAACAAACCCTTTCTTTATACATATATCTACATACTATACATATACTCGGAATATATTTTTGGCTGCTGGCGTGCATTTTGAACAATTCTAGGGTTCTTACAACGAAAAAAGAATCGAACAGTTTCACCTGAAAAGTTTAGTTTTATTTATTCCTTCATAGATAATAATTTTCATATAATTCTCTCAAATTTAAATTTAATTTACTTTAAAAACAACAAAATATTACAGAACAAAAATTTAAGCCTTATAAATCTCATGGTGCCTAGATAATAATCAGGTTATGTTACACTTTAGAATTAGTTTCCCGTCCACGTCCCTTTCAACTTCTTCGTCGATGTCGGCATATAATGATGCATGCTGCCGCACCAAGCGATCCTTGAAATCTACCTGCCGTGTGAAGGCATCGATATCTTGGGGCGAAAAATCGCATATCTTGCCTTCACAATTTATCAGCAGGCCTCCAGTGAGATCAATTTTCGTCTTCGTTAGTTGTAAGCGATTCATTCTACGCCGTCTTAGTTCCTTTCGATAAAGGAAAAGGTGATATTGAAGAAGAGGTTTCGAAGAGCTGTGCTGTATGTCACGTTTCATTGTTTCTTCACGTTCTCTTTCAGTTTCGTTGTCATAGAACTCCATATCCACATCAAAATTTAGGTCTGTGTCCAGATCCACGTTCAAATGGAATTCCAAGTCTCTATCAAAATCCATGAATTCGGCCATTTTATGATTTTTACTGTCTTATAATATTTAACGCTTATGTTGTTGTGGTAAGAGTAGTACGGATCTGAATGTTGATATTTCTGAAAAACTCAGCTTTATAAGCATTTCAGCGCAGGTAGCCTTCATTACAGGTACTTTGTCAACAGTAATTATTCCTTTTGTGCTCAGATATTTAATTACCTATTATATATATAATTACTTATTATTAAGGTTTGCCTTGAAAGACAATAGAATATACTTGAGTTATGTCAACAAAAAAGAGTGAGCGACAGGTAGACAACATCTCAGGGGCATGACCATAAAGTAGAAAAACGAAGTTACACTTCGCGTTATTGATAATAGAATGTTTTGGCTAATTCATCCGAAAAGATAGAGAAAATGGGTGTCAGCGGGTTAATAAACAAATGAAACGATTTTAACAATGTTCAGTTTCAAATATATTTATCACAAAACGTAGTCTTGATCTTTATTGGCATTATTGTCAAGAAAATTCATTAATGGGTAACATGAGTTTCCTCGCGCAAAAAACAACCTTCTTTCAAAAATGTTTGTCTTATATAAAAAATAAAATATTTTATTAGAAGAAATAGAAACGTACACTATTAATACAGAAATACTGAAATTGTTGGAAAAAATTTTGAAAAAAATATAAAATTTACAAAAAAATGAAACGATAATTTTTTTATTTTGAAATAGTCGTATTCGAAAAAAATCCTTTTTCCATGTCTTTAAGCATTGCATCCTTCTTCCAAGTCTATAACAATTATATCTCAAAGACCTGTATAAAATTTCATGAAGATCGGTTAAGTAATTCTCGAGAAATCTCGACAACCGACTTAAAAACTCAGTTTCGAGAAAAACTCGTGTAAAGACGGCACACCTAACCTAGCTTGCCCCGAGCGCACAAGTTCTTAAGGCTGTATCTCCGAAACTACAGGGTAGGCCATTTAAAGTGGACCCATTTGTTTGTTTGCCAAAATTAAGGCGTCGCGGATAATCAGCTGGGTTTAGTTTTTGTGCCATTTGAATTTTATATGGAAAAATCTTCAAATCTTTATGAATTATGCGTCGGAGAGTGGTGCGAGAGATGTGTAATTCCTGAGAGCGGCGATAACTCGATGTCGATGGAGTCTCCTCAATACTGGCTCGTACAGCTTCGATATTTTCATCAGAACGTCTTGTGCGTTGTCTGGATGCATGACTGGCATTACTGAGATTACCGGTGTTCACAAATTTTGCGTATAAAGACTTAATTGTGTTCTTAACTGGAGCACTTTTCACTTTATTTTTTTTGCGAAACGCACGTTGAGTTAACACAATTGAAAAGTTATTTTTAATATAAAGCTGAACAATTTCAGCGCGTTCTTTTGGAGTGTACTGTTCCATGGTATAAATTGTCTTCGAATGACGCTTCTAACGCGGTATGACATTAGCCGATTTGTCAGCGCTGTTAAAAGTTACAGCGTTGCCAGATGGGTGAACTTTAAATGGCCTACCCTGTATTACTCAAATCAGCTTGAAAATTTCGAACAATATTTTAAGGTTGTTGTAGAGTTTACAAATGAAAAAAATTCGATTTTTTGAACAAGTCGGTTCAGCACTTACGCTGCCCCTTATATGAAGGCGTAATAAATTTTAATTAAGTGAGCTTTTAATATTTGGTACATAATAATGATTTCGAAAATGGGACCACTAAACAATCTAAGGAATTCTACTAATAAAGCATGCTAAGCCAAAAGCAAGTCAGAGTTTTACTGAAAATATTTTAAGAATTCCAATTTGCATAAAAATACTAATATATTGTTAATTCGTGGGTGTCTGCGCTTTACGAGGCATCGATGTTACGAACACGTTTCACATCGATTTCCTTGGATTAGTGGCAGCAATTGGTAAAAATCAATTAAAGCAAATCACATAATTAATCGAAGTTTATTTTTTTTAACAATAACAAATCAAATAAACACTCAAATAATTAATTTGCGCAGGGCAAAAAGAAAATGCACATCAGTTGTTTCTTTAATCTCTTTAAAAATTATCTAATAATATGTCCTCAAAGTTATAGATTGGAATTCGA
Organism: Bactrocera correcta; assembly: GCA_027475135.1. Classification (NCBI taxonomy): domain Eukaryota; kingdom Metazoa; phylum Arthropoda; class Insecta; order Diptera; family Tephritidae; genus Bactrocera; species Bactrocera correcta. The sequence goes on along the minus strand of CM050323.1, from coordinate 140,880,314 downwards.
AATATTTTCGAAGCTAGAAAGGAAATAGTGACCGAGCGGCGCTGTGACGCCGGGAAACAGTCTCAGCTCATTTAGAGTAAATAAAGTAAGAGAATTAGAAAAAACTATTCAAGAACAAGCAAAGAAGGGCTAAGTTCGGGTGTCACCGAACATTTTATACTCTCGCATGATAAAGTGATAATCGAGATTTACATATTTTGCTGTAAAATTAATTACATTAGTAGTTTCTGAGATATGGTTTTTGGTTCATAAGTGGGCGACGCCACGCCCATTTTCAATTAAAACAAAAGCCTGGGTGCAGCTTCCTTTTGCCATTTCTTCCGTAAAATTTAGTGTTTCTGACGTTTTTTGTTAGTCGGTTAACGCACTTTTATTGATTTTCAAAATTATCTGATTTCTTCCATTTTTGAACTGCATATGGAATTGCCTAAAGGAAGTGACTCTAAAGAGCTTAGTTGACATAGCTATAGTAGTTTCCGAGATATGTACAAAAAACTTAGTAGGGGGCGGGGCCACGCCCACTTTTCCAAAAAAATTACGTCCAAATATTTCCCAACTTAATGCGATCCTTTGTGCCAAATTTCACTTTAGTATCTTTATTTATGGTTTTGTTATGACACTTTATAGGTTTTCGGTTTTCGCCATTTTGGGGGCGTGGCAGTGGGCCGATTTTGCCCATATTCGAACTTACCCTTCTTATGGAGCCAAGAAATACGTGTACCAAGTTTCATCATGACATATCAATTTTTACTCAAGTTACAGCTTGCACGGACGGATGGACAGACATCCGGATTTCAACTCTACTCGTCACCCTGATCACTTTTGTATGCATAACCCCATATCTGACTCTTTTAGTTTTAGGACTTACAAACAACCGTTATGTGAACAAAACTATAATACTCTCCTTAGCAACTTTGTTGCAAGAGTATATAAACACAAAGCTGATACTTCTCCAACAATTAGTAGTCCTTCGAAAAATAAAAATAAAGAGCAAGCGGCCAACAATGGTACTAAAACCTATCATCGGTGGTAACTTACATTTTAATAATTACGGCTCTAATAAATAACAACTTTTGAGCAACGGTGCCTACACACCTAATGAAATGAAAATATATAATTTGGTTTAGCTACGAGAGTAAACATAATAGGTCAATAAAGGTAAGTATAAAAAATTTACACCACTTATGCGATACACACTTCATTTTAAATTATCTCAAATTTCAAGGTTTTAATGTCTTAAATGCAAATAATAAGCTTAAATGGAAGACTAACGAATCGCTAGATGAGTTTTTAGTTGTATTTGATGCTACCGAAGATATTAAGAAAATTCACCAGATCAAAACTATTCTTGGTACCGTTGTCAAAGTTGGGCCTATTAAAGCAACTACCTGCGGCGATTCTCATGCTGCAAGCTACCATGGTTGGTTCGTCGCAGCAGAACTGCAAACACTTAGAGATACAAAGAATGGTAATTCAGTTGAGGAGAATTCCAATGCTCTGATGAACAACGGGTTTGGTTGTGAACACAGGAGAAGTAAAATCCTCTCCTTCCGTTTTCAAACTTTCATTTGCGCAAACGGCTAAGCAAGGTCATACAAATACTTTTCAAAAATAAAAAGAAAAAGTGGTCCGTTATCCCAAATTTTGGAAAAACTAAATAAGCAAGAGAAAGTATTTAAGTCCTTTAGTCAGCGGCTCAACGCTCTTGAGTACCATCTACAACTTATTGATGAACAGTAACTCTTTGAGAATAATGTCTTTCCAAAGTAAAAATTAATTTGAAGTTATTCTAAACGACAGAAATTTTGATAAATGTTTATTTTCTGAGACTCATTTTATGAACCATTCATTTTTTAAATTTAAAAATTACGAATTATAAAAAAAACCACACCCGGTGAACTTATCACGAGGAGGGAGTACTATAATTATCAAAAGCAATATTGAACTCTGCGAGAAAGATCCGATTAAGACGGAAGAAATTCAAACTACAACAATTTCATTAAATTGAACAATCACCCATTGTATCTTATTGCTCTATATAGTCCACCTAGACATAATATAAAAATAGAAACGTATATGAATTTATTAAATAAGATGGAAGGTACATCATCGGTGACGACTTTAACGTTCTCGTTTACCTGCAACTAAAGGTCGGGAACTTCTCAAAGCAAGTAGTTGGAAGCCATTTTGTTTCTGCAGGAAGACCAACTTATTAGCCTACAGATATACAGAAATTTCCAAACTTTTTTGATTTCTATATAATCAAGAAACTATCGAAACTCAACTTATGTATTAAAGATTGCTCAGACTTAAGCTCTGACCATTTACCAGTGCTACTAACTCTGTACGAAAAGCCAATAATTTCGGTCGCCAAGCCATCTTTATGTAAAAAACATACTGACTGATATAAATTTTAAAGTATAGTTAATAAAGCCGACCCAAAACTTAAGCACATATGGACAGGTGTTGAGTTGGAATGTGAGTTGGATATTTTACAAAAATAATTCAAAACGCTGCGTGGAAGAGTATACCAAATACCCGTGTGAATGTAAGTGGTACCAAATAACCAAAATATATCACCGAAAGTATCTATAAAAAGCGCAACAAGCGAGATGGCAACAAACTAGGTCCTCTGAAATAAATCTACAGTGAAACTAAGAACACAAATTAAACAGTTAAAAAAATTGTCCTTCAAAACTTATATGGATAAACTTACAGCTGATAAATCCACCCACTGTTCACTCTGGAAAGCTGTAAGAAATATTAATAAACAAAGAAAACATGAAGCACCATTAAAACTAAACGAAACTCCATGGGCCAAAACGAATAGAAAGCTGCCGTATTTCGCGGATGGCACAACTTTGTTAGCAGCATGAGTGTCAGTATCTACTCGACGAGTGCAAACAGCAGTCAACCTAATTACTAAGTGGGAATCTAAGTGACGCATCAAATTAAACGACACCAAATCATTCTCGCCGACTTTACTTTGAAAAAGCCGACATACCGTCCGATTTATATAAATAATATTTCTATACCACACCATAACAGTGCTAAAACCTAGGTATCACCTTAGATGCTAAACTACGCTGGAAAGAGCATGCCAAAAAAGGAGCGAGCTTGATATGAAATTTGCTAAACTTTACCACCTAGTTGGCAGGAAATCCCCGCTATCTTCTCAAAACAAACTGTTAGTATTTAATCAAGTTCAAAAGCCAGTTTAGGCCTACTTAGCCCAACTATGGAGTTGCTCAAGTCAAAGCTGTATTGCCAACATTCAGCGCTTTCAAAGTCAGGTACTAAGTTACTAGACTTTAGTTAATGTTCCTTGATACGTTAGATCTGCACCGTGTTCTAGGCATGAATTCAGTGATAAATGAAATCACCAAAATTGCAAAGTATCACGAACTGAGGCTTAGACAGCACGTTAATGAGGAAGCTTCCAGACTCATCAAAATTGGTGAGCGAGAAATCCGGTTGAAACGAGAGAAGCCTTCCGACCTGGTAAGATAACATTAGCAGCAAATGTATTTCATACCATTTAGCTTTTAAGTTTTTCTCCTAATTAATTAGACTTGAACTATTGTTAGTATTTTATTTCTATATACTAGGCACAATTGTAAAATAATAAACTGAAGAATAAAAGAGTTGAAGAAATAGAAAGAAGCAATGAATTCTAAGCAGGATTTTGCTGATGTAAAGTGTAGACAAGTGGTAGGTTTTAAGGGTTTAACATTTACTATGTTTGTAGACCTGGTTAAAAAATAATAATTTTCTTTCCTTTTTAGTTCTCAAATTTTACGCTCCCACTTTTATTCCTTTAAATTACTAGAAAATATACTTATGATTCATTTGCGTTTGAATTTTGTAATCATGTCCCTGAGATTATAGCCTACCTGTCGCTTACTCCTTATTGTCTCTCGAACCCCAAATGGTCGGTTAGGTAAAATGACTGAAGACAAAAGGAATGATTAGTGAACACAAACTTTGTTAAGTACCTGTAATTAAGGATACCTGCGCTGAAATGGTTATAAAGCTGAGGTTTTTCAGAAATATCAACATTCTCATCTGTACTACTCATATCACAACAACATAAGTGTTAAACATTACAAGACAGTAAAAATCATAAAATGGCCGAATTCATGGATTTTGATAGAGACTTGGAATTCCATTTGAACGTGGATCTGGACACAGACCTAAATTTTGATGTGGATATGGAGTTCTGCGGCAACGGAACGGAAAGAGAACGTGAGGAAACTATGAAACGTGACATACAGCACAGCTCTTCGAAACCTCTCCTTCAATATCACCTTTTCCTTTATCGAAAGGAACTGAGACGACGTAGAATGAATCGCTTACATCTAACGAAGACGAAAATTTATCTCACTGGAGGCCTGCTGATAAATTGTGAAGGCAAGATATGCGATTTTTCGCCCCAAGATATCGACGCCTTCACACGGCAGGTAGATTTCAAGGATCGCTTGGTGCGGCAGCATGCATCATTATATGCCGATATCGACGAAGAAGTTGCAAGGGACGTGGACGGTAAACTCACTTTAAAGTGTAATGTAACGTGAATGTTATCTAGCGACTATTAGAGCAACAAGCCGAAATTATTTGCTTTTATTTAGGTCAATTAGTGTTAAGTTACTGATATTATAAATATTATCTAAGTACACAATTAGAATTTAATTAAGCTGCAATTTCAAATCTTATGAGTAAGAAATCTTCAGATGACTCGGAGAATTCTTCTGAAGTGTTCCGCCATTAAAAACTTTAAAAAAGTATCTAAATAAAACACTTGAAAACTAGGAAATGATTGTTAGTAAAATCGTTGAAATGAGCTAACTCAGATAGACATAAAACCACAGGGTGATGCATAACATCTCAAATTTGAGTAGTTAAAAAGGTCGTTAAAACGTTTTTTTTTTAATAAAACAAAAGCGTTTTGTAACAGCATTGAAATTATTTATTACTTGGAAACTACATTCGTACGTAGACCATGAGTCGCCATTGCATCCCGAAAATGCATCTTCCGTGATGATCAAGGCTGGCACGTTACTGTGATCGGGAATCGCTCCCCTCAACGATAACCGAAAACTTTTGGACCGAGTTAGATGATATGGATATGGGCAATAAGTGGTTCCAACAGGACGGCGCCACAAGCCACACAACTAATGTCACAAACGATTTATTTAAAACCAAGTTTGATGAACGGGTTATCTTACGAAATGTCTGCCTCTGTAGGGTTACGTCAAGTCTACGTTCTACTCCAACAAACCAGCGATGGCTGATGAACTTCGTACGAATATCGAACGGGAAATTGAAGCAGTATCGGCCTATTTATAGTTGAAAACCGTTGAACAGCGTCTGAACTTTACGTGCCCGTATTGGCCGTGCAAGAGAAATATAGTTCCATACATAATGGCATTGAATGTACTTTAACAGGAATTCATCGACATTTCAAACCGTTTTTGTTTTATTAAAAAAAAAAAACTTTTGTAGCGCTCTTATTTCGAAACCCTTTGGAAGTAAAGCATAATTCTTATGTGGGCGAAAGTCGATAAAAACTGTCGAGTATTATAGGGTGAGGGGGAATTCAAAAAAATCTTCTCTTCCTTGACATACAGGATGTGCAGTGAGCGTGATCGTTAACAACAAGACACAGCTAGTTGGTTTTCTCGATATGAAAAGTAGAAGACCTGGCGGTTGAAGCGAGAATTTCCATGAAAAATATTGTTTTTCAACCAGGTAGGCATGAAGACAATAATAGTATTTGATCAAAGGCAGTGAGAAAGGAATTACGCTAACATAAATGTGTATATATTCCAGAAATTTTTTATCTTATACATATGTATTTGAAGTGAATGCTTTATCCGGTTCCATATATTATTGTGGGCAGAAAATAGTAAGGCTTTTTTAAATTTTGATTTCGCGCGCAAAACCCATTCGTCGAAACACATATTTTCTTTAGGTTGGGGTAACTGTTAGCGGAATCTGTGCCAAAGGTTGCATCAAAATAATCATTATATTTTAGTATCTTGTCTTTCTAACGGGTGATTTTTTTGAGGTTAGGATTTTCATGCAGTAGTATTTGACAGATCACGTGGGGTGTCAGACATGGTGTCAAAGAGAAAGATGCTCAGTATGCTTTGACATTTCATCATGAATAGACTTACTAACGAGCAACGCTTGCAAATCATTGAATTTTATTACCAAAATCAGTGTTCGGTTCGAAATGTGTTTCGCGTCCGTGTCCGATGAGCGATGAGGCTCATTTCTGGTTGAATGGCTACGTAAATAAGCAAAATTGCCGCATTTGGGGTGAAGAGCAACCAGAAGCCGTTCAAGAACTGCCCATGCATCCCGAAAAATGCACTGTTTGGTGTGGTTTGTACGCTGGTGGAATCATTGGACCGTATTTTTTCAAAGATGCTGTTGGACGCAACGTTACGGTGAATGGCGATCGCTATCGTTCGATGCTAACAAACTTTTTGTTGCCAAAAAATGGAAGAACTGAACTTGGTTGACATGTGGTTTCAACAAGAGGGCGCTACATGCCACACAGCTCGCGATTCTATGGCCTTTTTGAGGGAAAACTTCGGACAACAATTCATCTCAAGAAATGGACCCGTAAGTTGGCCACCAAGATCATGCGATTTAACCCCTTTTAGACTATTTTTTGTGGGGCTACGTCAAGTCTAAAGTCTACAGAAATAAGCCAGCAACTATTCCAGCTTTGGAAGACAACATTTCCGAAGAAATTCGGGCTATTCCGGCCGAAATGCTCGAAAAAGTTGCCCAAAATTGGACTTTCCGAATGGACCACCTAAGACGCAGCCGCGGTCAACATTTAAATGAAATTATCTTCAAAAAGTAAATGTCATGAACCAATCTAACGTTTCAAATAAAGAACCGATGAGATTTTGCAAATTTTATGCTTTTTTTTTTTTAAAAAAGTTATCAAGCTCTTAAAAAATCACCCTATAAATTACATAAAGCGTATTCGGCAATTTTTTTCAATAAGTGAAATTACTCAAAAAAATAATTTCCATTAAATTTTGCTTACAGAATCAAATTATTGGAGCTGTAACGTTCAGAATGTTGTTTCATTATTCATAATAATTTTTTTTTTCATTGAGTTATAAAATTCATAAGAAATTAAAAATTTTCCCAAATATAATCGAATTTTAACTGTTAATATCTTTTAAACGGTTAGGTTTACGAAACATCATATGAGACCTTTTTTGTAGAGCATTCAGTTTCCTACAAAATCTAAGAACAAGATATAGTTGGAAGTGAGTTATAAATTTTTCTATCTGATTAAGAAAAAATAGAAAACTGTTTGTAGGAGGACCCTTCCATTACAATTAAGAACTCATGCTTGGAGAGGCTTTCTTAGAGGTGTCTAGAAACCTATTTTTCGTGTACCAAACGAAAAAAAAAAAATTTTTTTGAATCACCCTAATGTATAATGAGTAAGTTTCTCTTGAAACGGCGCGGAGTTGTGCTCTTTCTCTCGGGAGCCAATGATTCAATCACGTTAAAGCGAAATACCATAATTCAAAACACCTTGAAGCACAAAAAGTATTTTTGAATGACTTAAGTGAGGAGAATATTTTTGTTGTTGTTTCTCTTCTCACACACAGCATTCCGCTCGTCACAAACGTCGTCGTATTTTCAATCATTATCACACCATAGAAACGATGTTAAGCACGTATATTGTGGGATATGTATCGATGTTGAAAAATTTAAAAAAAAAATTATTTTAAAATTTTTTATTATTTTTTTCACTACTTGTTTATAATGTTTCCTTAAGGATTTCTATGCAACAATACATATTTTTCGTATGTGGAGAACTCACGTAAACTTTAAAAATTACTACTAAGGAACCCAAGGTCGTCCTAATTTCACAAGATATGCAAAAGTTCGGGATCAGTGGAGCGTACCACTAGGGAATACATAGCATAACAAAAAAAGTTACTCAGGGCATGACACGAATTGTTTTTTTTATTTTTTTTGTTTGTTTTTTTGCCTTAGTAATTTTTTATGTTAGTATGAGTACTTATTTGCACCAATTTTTATGGCTCATGACATAAGTTCACTAATTTTATTGGTACCAACAGCAGATTTCTGATCTGTAGTCTTGTGGTCATAACAACTTAAGTGAAACAAATGCGAAAATTGATCTCACTGGAGGTTTGCTGATAAATTGTGAAGGCAAGATATGTGGTTTTTTGCGCCAAGATATCGATGCCTTCATGAGCGCATCGAAGCTTCAGAGGATAGCATAATGTTTTATAATTGAAAGTAGATTTTCAGCGGGTTCTTCCATAGTGAAAAATTATTTTTTTTTAATTGGGATAAAAACTATTATTGTGTTTTATAGGGTTAGTGCATTTATCTCATTGTCAGACCGTAATTTAGATCTATCAAATGCGTATGTGGCGGCTACAACCTTTGACTCCCCGTGGGGGTTCTAAAAAATTGCTCTTCATTACGTTGACAAACACGAAGTGTGATGCGCGGGATCGTTAACTAAACTACCAAATACAAGTGGTTAATTTTTTGATAATTAAAATAATGGAATGTGGAAGACCTGGCGGTTTAGGTGGGAATTTTCATGACAATCATTGTTTTTCAACCAGGTAGGTGCTAACTCACAAGCATATACACATAATTTGAATTATACCTGTGGTAGTTTAACTATCTTCTTTCTGGGATGTACTACACTTTGAGAGAGAAATGAACTGATTATCACTCAAATAAAGACCGTCTGTATAAAAACGTTCGGTAAATATTGATAATTTATTGATATAATATGAATTGTTAATATAAAGACGCTTTTAGTAACGGTTTCAAGACATTAAAAATATTTAGTCAAAGATAGCAGTAAAGAATTTTTTGTGGATAAAAATGTATATTAATACCAGAAGTTCTTAATCTTATTTATTTTTGAAATCAACTTCATTGTTATATTCGATTCCAATTATATAAAAATTTTGCAATTTATTATCAATTATGACCAAATATTTTGATATATCCTGAGGAACTGAAAGATGCCAACTGGAGTCTAAGCCAAGGAACATCTTTCCTAAAAAATTGTGTTTGTTAAAAGTTGAAACAAATATTTTCTGGTAAAATCCATAATCAAATTATACCTTTGTATAACTACCTTTCTACCAGTAATGAGCAATGAGTTGAAGTCCATCACATCAATTTTTGAAATTTGACATTTTAATGATGAAGAAAGTTCGATTTAGCCCTCAGCACTTCAAATTCCAAAAAGTTCTAACTTTAAACAACTTTTACTACGCATTAGAAATAATTCCCCTCCTCTATCATCAGCAGAAACATTTGCAAGAGTTTCGCATTTGTCACAATGCGTGCCTCGCAACAAGTGTCAGGTCAGAATGCTTGACAAGAGTCAGAGCTAAGCATTTTCGCAACATTTTCCTTACACTCTGCAACATAAATTCACTTACACTACACTGCCACCCGCTCACTTCTCAACACTCCGCTGGTCACTGCGCCCCACTTACCGCCGCTCCACTTGCACTCGCACCTAATAATAAGTGCGCACTTAGCTGCATTTTTATGCATTTTTGCGTCTCTGTTTGCCGCTCTTTTTGCAACAATTTGCAGTGCCAACTACTTACGCCGATTACCGACGACTCTAACAAAACTTTACGTTTGCGTAAGTATTGCGTTGCACTTTCCTTAATGCCAACATCTCAACTCATTCGCTGCACTTACCCATTCATACTTGCCGCACTGTAAGTTGCAAGTTGCCAGCGTCACTGCGTAATTGGTTGCCGGACGTTTTTCATGAGTCAATGGTGGCAACAAGAGCCAGGCGCCGCCATAGAGCTTTCAGTGCTTTGGGGTAGTTTGTGTGTAAGCACTAGTTACCTTAGTATTTTGTCATTTTGTTTCTTTTGTGCACATTTCCTAATTTGCTGATCTACTACTTTGCGTATGAATCGTTCCAGCTGACACTTGCAGCTCGAGCACTTGAACGCTTCTAAATACTTACATACAAATGTACACGGTGGTGTACAGGAATTCCGAGCTGAACGCTATTCACTTTAGTTTGACTTATGAGTCAAGTAAGAATCTTTGGTAGTGCTTCGCCATTCAAGCCAAAATAACCAAATTTGCTCAAGATAAATCTCAAAAGAAATAAAATTGGATCGGAACTCCGCTCACTTCCCATATAATGGTACCGTTAAAATTTATTAAAAGCGCGATAAATCAATAACTAAAAACTCCAGAGGCATTAAATTTTACCACTTATGTGCGTGGCACCGCCCTTTTTTAGGCAAAATCACATACTTCGAGACCTGCTCGACCGATTTCAACCTTTTGACGCTTTCATTCTCCAGTATACGAATCAAGAATCAGTTAATATTACGAAAGTTTTATGCAAGAATAGTTCCTTTGAAGTATGCCACCTTATGACCAAAAATTTTGTAAATTGACACAAAGTAGTTCAAACCCCTACGTACGAAATATGCGGACCCCAGTACCTACATATATTTGAATCAGCCAATATGTCAGCTATCTTAAAAAACTTGAGAGAGCATGTTTTAGTCAGAACAAAAATGAATAAAATTGGAAGAAAGCTTTTCCTCACCCTAAAATAACTAATATCTGGGGTTTTTTAATACCCAGCTGACTTTACTTTAGCCTACGAATTACCCAAATTTCCAAATAGTATTACATATAGCTATTATGTCAAATATGGCAGTCAGTGTATGATATAAATGATTGGTTTCACTCGAACTTAGCTCTTCTTCATATATTTATTTTTGTTTCCAAAAAAGAGACTCAAACCAAATTATATCAAGCATTGCTCAAAAATCATAAATCTATTTATCCGATTTTAATTTGATTCTCTAATTTACCGAATTTGTCTCCGATATATAAAAATGTAGATATAGAGATTCAACAGAGAATTAAAAAATTTAGTTCAGAAAGATAAACAGAAACTCTTCGAGTCAAAACATAAGCAAAACAAGGTAAAATGCTACCAATTGTCAAATCGATTGGTCTCATTCATTCCTTTATTCGACGGTACAAAGTTTGACGAGACAGCTAGATATTTTGAGATTTCGGAACGTTTGATTCTCCGACCAACAACTTTAGACAATCTCGCAACAAATTTCGAAAGAAAAAAATGGCACATTATACATATATTCTTAATTTCGTTAGTAACGCCTGGATTACGTATTTGGCCAAAGAACTAAAAAGTTTTTGAAAGTTTGCATTGTATTTATTTGCTTCGGTGATCGGTAAAGTTGAATTTTAAAGAGTCTGAGCAGAATTGAACGCAAAAAAAATATAACCATAAATATGGATTCGATATAGTATAATATACATTTTCTGGGTTCCGAAGCTCTATCTAATATATTCATATATCAAATATAAAAATGAGCTCATCCAACAGCCACTTATCAGTGTAGTGAGTTCTTTAGTTATCCTGCTGTAATGAAGAATTGTTTTTTTTTAGTCCTCGTTCAAAATATTATTAAGATCATTCTGCTGGAGCTTTGAAGGGATTTTAGAGAAGGCCAAATTGCCAGCAGAGAATCAAGGGAATTGAAAAAATACTTTGGCTGCAAATATTTTTTTTTGAGAAGATTTCAAACAATGACCTCGGTCCTAAAATAACATACATGAAAATAGCGTGAACTTTTGCAAAAATTTCTGGCTAAATAGGCTCAGATGGAGAGTATTCCTAAAGGGTTCGTAAATAAACAGTTACATATATTCAAAACACATTGAATATTACGATTCTTGTTAGCTCATAAAGTCAACCTTCCATGTTACCTGCCTGCCACAATTCCTCAGGCAAGTAATTGCTAGCTTTCTCTACGTTTTGCTGTCATCATTGCGACTGTTATGACTTGAAATGAAGTTGGTGTTCACATTAAGTGCATAAACTGCATTTTAGCGGACCAAAGGAATAATAGTGAAATTCATTGTGAAAGCACTAAAAGGCTAGTATGTAGAGTAGACAAACAACGCGGGATAATTTTATAGTTAAAAATAATATTGATTAAGAATTGCCAGGAGTATGACCTATTATAACTATTTTCAAATTTTTCGAGATTTCTTCGCAAAAGACGTAAGTTTCATTAAAAATAGAAGGTGGCAATAAATCTGATATTTATCTTAGGGAACTACGGGAACCGGATAGGTCATCTACATTGGAAAATATAAAAAAAAAACAGACTTAACTCTTTGACTCCAACATAAATAGGTAAAAGTGAACTAAATTCCCTTTTTAAAGAAAAATTTAAAGGATGGACTGTATAACACATAAATATAGGGAAAATTTAAAGGGTTTTGTAAAAAACATTAAAATTTTTTCAAAGAATGGTAAAGAATAGACCAACCCAAAAAGGAAACAAAAGACAAATGTCGTAATTTATATTACTTACTCTCATTTCCCAAGAATGCGAAATTATGAGTGCAAAATGATTGGCTGACAATGTTTATAAAGGGTGATTTTTTAAGAGCTTGATAACTTTTTTTAAAAAAAAAACGCATAAAATTTGCAAAATCTCATCGGTTCTTTATTTGAAACGTTAGATTGGTTCATGACATTTACTTTTTGAAGATAATTTCATTTAAATGTTGACCGCGGCTGCGTCTTAGGTGGTCCATTCGGAAAGTCCAATTTTGGGCAACTTTTTCGAGCATTTCGGCCGGAATAGCCCGAATTTCTTCGGAAATGTTGTCTTCCAAAGCTGGAATAGTTGCTGGCTTATTTCTGTAGACTTTAGACTTGACGTAGCCCCACAAAAAATAGTCTAAAGGCGTTAAATCGCATGATCTTGGTGGCCAACTTACGGGGCCATTTCTTGAGATGAATTGTTGTCCGAAGTTTTCCCTCAAAATGGCAATAGAATCGCGAGCTGTGTGGCATGTAGCGCCATCTTGTTGAAACCACATGTCAACCAAGTTCAGTTCTTCCATTTTTTGGGAACAAAAAATTTGTTAGCATCGAACGATAGCGATCGCCATTCACCGTAACGTTGCGTCCAACAGCATCTTTGGTCCAATGATTCCACCAGCGTACAAACCACACCAAACAGTGCATTTTTCGGGATGCATGGGCAGTTCTTGAACGGCTTCTGGTTGCTCTTCACCCCAAATGCGGCAATTTTGCTTATTTACGTAGCCATTCAACCAGAAATGAGCCTCATCGCTGAACAAAATTAAGCGCGAAACACATTTCGAACCGAACACTGATTTTGGTAATAAAATTCAATGATTTGCAAGCGTTGCTCGTTAGTAAGTCTATTCATGATGAAATGTCAAAGCATACTGAGCATCTTTCTCTTTGACACCATGTCTGAAATCCCACGTAATCTGTCAAATACTAATGCATGAAAATCCTAACCTCAAAAAAAACACCCGTTAATATTGTTAGGAAAAATATATTCCGTTATACAATATAAGTCCGAAGCAATTAATAAATGGAATAGCAAATCTTGTAAGCTACGAAAAATCTCTGAAAAACAGCAAAGAAAAACCACTTTCTTGCTGCTAATCGAGGTGGCGCAAAGCGGGTACTTGTCGAGTAACTTGTTGATTTTGTGCTGAAGCAAACCGAAAGCTGTTTTATTAAATGAAATTTAAAAGTCCCCGGCCTACCAAAGCAAAACACAAATTTATTTTGCCAAAAATCTTTTTTTTTATTCAACATAGTTTCCTTGAAGGGTGAGACACGGATTATATCATCCCTCCAACTTATTTGTCCTTTGCTTTAAAATAGGCCTCATTTTCGGCGTTCGACTCTTCATTCGATGAAAATGTCTTTACAACTAACATTCTTTTGAGATCTAAGAACAAGAAATAGTCATTGGAGGTTAGAACTGGAGAATACAGCGATTTCATTCTTCAAACGGTCCAAAAATAATATGCACTATCCGCTGTTCAAGGTTGTCAATAAAAACTATGCCATGCGCATTTCACAGACGCCTTGTCAGCGTTTTTCCACAATCCATTGAACTTCCGAGTGAAATAATGGATGTATATTTCCGAGTAAAAACTCGAGCTTACATACTAATTACGCTTGAACATCGCCAAACACTTCGCACGGTACCCACTTTGCACAGAACTTTCTCAGACTTAAATATTTGTGAATTATGGGGTTATATACAGTTAGGAGGTCGAACAATTTTTCAAGAATTTTTTCTAAGCAAACTATTCGGTTTATTGTTTTGAAACTTGGCAGGTATATTATGACAACCTTAGACTATATTCACATATTTTTCATTGCCAAAAATAATTATCGGCAACGTTGATATTGCCAATTTTGCAGCAGTTCGCAAAAAAGGCCTCTTGCGGTGAGCACGATATCTCTTGACTGGATCATTAAAAATGAAAAAACCAAATAAATTTCATTAATATAATAAATAATCTAGTGATTGATCAAAGAAATTAGCAGAAAAACAAAATTTTGACAAAATGGCGGCTACTCAAATCAAAAGGTTCGATTTTCGACCAAAATTCGGGTTTTTAATTGTTTACAAAAATAAGAAATTTTCATTGGATGGGGAAATCCTTCGATTAATTACTAAAAAATATATTATATAAGGAGCTTGTGTAAAAATTTCAGACCGATCGGTTCAGCCGTTTCTGAGAAATCTTGCTCACCGACTTTGAAAACACCGTTTCAAGAAAAACGAGTTTAAGGTTTTGAAAGCACTTTACATGTAGTCGACGTGCCTTCACTAATGTACCTACAACTTCGAAAATATTCGTCGGATCGACTTGAAATTTTATGTGTGTATAATCAAGGTCATTCAAAATTATTTAGTGCATTTTTTATTGTTTTAGACGGTAACAGCATCTTTTGGGCGCCCACCGTATTCAATCCTTAATGGTTGATTTTCTTGAGGCAATGTTCGGAAAATCATAATCAAGCTTAGTTTTCTCGTCGACTGAATAAATATTTTCCATTCAAAAAGCAATATTTTATCCAAACGCGAAATTCTCTTTTATCAAATTTTTCACAATAACAGAAGTAAGTGTCTTTACCAAAAATGACGAAATCAACAAGTTGTTGATCCGACAGCAGTCAAATTTATCGCGCGCCTTTTGAGGTTAAGCTAACTAGATATCATATGGATTTAATTCTATTTGAGCCATCAATGTGTCACACCGGGCCTGTTACCTATAAGGTAGACAGCATTTGTCTAAACAGAAGCGATACTGGTTTATCCACCTTAAGTAATTATATAGTAGTCAAAAAGACCACACGCCAAATACGTCTGTCCTTGAAGTCAAAGGTTGACGCAGTCATGATAGAAATATTATGTCACTGTTGATGGTCAAAATTTTGAAATTGCAGAATGTAGTGTCTATCACAAGGTCCACATTGCCATGCAAAGCTAATGTGAAATCATTGTTTTCGATAACTATCGCAATCTTGGTGATGTGCTGAAATCTAAAGTGTTCGAAGGGAAGAGTTTTTGAAAGATATATGGAGTTTAATATGTTAGCATTGAGGTCAGGATAGAACAAAATATCTCTGTATGACGGAAAGAGAAGTTGGAGAAGAAGTTGTTTGTACCGAGTCTTCCATTTCCAGAATGAGAGGCATCTTAATGAGCTTAGTATATTTTTTAGGTGGCAATAATGTAAATTAAGAAGAGCGGAAATTTCAAACTGGTTTGTTAATTAATTACAATCAGGCTAGTCGATTGATTCCAAGAAAGAAAGCTCGGAAACTCCTATTGTACTAAAAATTATTCTTTCAACAACCTCAATATTCCTAACCGACAAGGGTTTCTCTTCTTGGACCGAATTAGAAATAAATATGAACTCATATCGGAATTTGTGAAACTGGTTCTTAGAACAACTAGTTTTCTGAACGAACAATTTTTTGCAAATGTGACGAATCAGTATTAGAACTTCGTTTTAGAATCTTTGAACCGCTTCGATGTATAATGGGGCAGCGTATCCCCATAGGTTTCAAAGTTTGATTGTAGACTAGGAGTTTATTTGATGTTGTTAAGGGTTATTTCTTGCCGATCAACCAGTATATTTTGTAGTATTTTAGTTTTAGTTCTGAAAATTTTTTTTTTTGTATATGCTCCTTCCAATTCAACTTTGCATCCAACGTCATGCCAAGATATTTCAACGAGGTGGAATACGGGATTACTTCATTTCCAATATGTATGGGGATGTACGTAGTGCTTTTGTAAGTGAAGATTATATTGATAGACTTCAACTCGTTTAAAGTAATGCACCATTTTTGTGTCCATTCCACAATTTGATTTAGTGAAGATTGCATTCCGTGCGACGGTCCTAGGCATGTCGCTAGTAAACAAAATGTATAAGAGTGGTCCCAGGACACTTGCTTGGGTTACAACTGTTTTTATCTGCTGTAACGTAGTATAGATTGTCCCTGCTTGATTCTGAAGTAGCAGTTGCTCAGGTAAGAGTCAACTTGATCGGTTAGATACTGTGGAAAGTGAAGTATTAATTCATGAAGTAAGCCATGGTACTATACTCTAGGGAATGCCTGCCATACGTCAAGGAAAACAGCTGTGAAATTGTGCTTTTTTTCCATCGCATCTTCAACTATGCTCGTTATTCGATGAACTTGATCGCCTGTGAAATGTTGAGATCTAAATAAAAATTGATAAATGGGTATAAGTTCCTTTTCTTCAAATTTGTTCTGAAGTCATCTTATGATTACAGCTTCAAGTAGTTTGGACAAAATAGGCAACAGTGAAATTGGACGATATTACGAGGCTTCATTTGCGCTTTTGCCATGTTTTTGTACCATAATGATTTCGGATACTTTCCATAACAGCCGGACGTATTTGAGATTTAAGCAAACGTTTATTCTCGTCGTAAGCTTTGCTATTGCTTTTCGCGTTAGATTTTTTAGTACATCAGGAGTCGGAAGCCGGGAGCCTTTTTTGGTTTAAATCTACTTTTAATCATATTTTCTATTTCTTTTTTTTGTTCTTCGTTGGATTTCACTCATGTATTGCGATTCTTCCAGTTGTGGTAGAGTACCATTGACATTAATAATGTTGGATTTGGCTCGTCTTGGAAGACCCACACGGTCGACTGCTGTTTTGTTTCGCGCTCATACGCGTAGATCCATGATTCGTCACCTGTGACGATCTTACGCGTATAAACGTCTTTTGAAGCAACGCGATCGTATTTTTTCAGCATTCTTCTCACCACACGAGCCTTTTTTGAGCGATTGTCAAATTGTGCGGGATCCAACGAGAACAAACCTTTTTTTACGGCCAGGTGTTCATGCAATATCGAATGTTTGCTGGTGGGAGAAATGCATAGGCATGCCTCTATCTGAAGGTATGTCACATGACGGTCTTGCATTATCAGTTCACGTACGGCATCGATGTTTTCTGGCACAACGGCTGTTTTTGGACGACCTTTACGGAATTCGTCTTTGAGCGAGCGTTGGCCACGATTGAATTCGTTGTAACAGTTTTTCACAGTGCTTTATAGCCATACAAAGATTTTAGTTCATCGATGCACTCTTGTCGTGATAATCCACGTCGAAAGTTGTGAAAAATGATCGCACGAAAATGTTCACGAATTAATTCCATTTTTTGGCCGAGATGAATTTTTTAATTCCCTGTAAATAAAACAATTCACGATTAAAAGACAAAACGTTCTGAGTGATGTTATGCTAAAAAATGTCAAACTTTCCAATGGAAATGTCAGATTGCACCTGGCAACACTTAGTGTTGCCTAGTCCAGAAATATATATACCAACCTATGTAAATGTTTTAGTTATTTTCTCTGAGAAAACATTCGCTTTTTCTTTATCGCTTCTGGCCCAGAATCCGTTGGTATTGGTTTCCTAGCGTTTTTTACAGCTTTCCAAAAGGAATGTTTGTTTGGCGTTAATTTGTCAATATAATTAGAATTATTTTGATTCGTGAATAACTTTATTTTGGTGCTGAGAATCTTAGTTCAATTGTTTAGTTCTATTTTTTCCTGAGGAAATCGCGTGATTTGCCATTGTTTACGTAGTTTTCTCTTTTTCTTTATGAGTTCTAAAATATCGGAAGGATATTTAGTGCAAAAGTTTCTTTGTTTAGGAACAAGAGTACTTTCCCAAGCCGATTCTTGAATAGTTTTCGTAAATGCGTAAACTTTATATTCTAATATACATATCTTTAGTAATTATATTTGCTTTAGAATCAATATTTTTGTCGGGCATAACCTTGAAATACAGTCCGTATGTCAATTAAAGAGATGAGGTGGTATGTCGATTTCTTATAGATGGCCATTTAAAATTAGATATATTGGCCATTGGTCCGAATTTAAGTCCAATCCATTTTCCATGGTAATGAATTTCTTAGATATTTGTCGAGTGATGAAAAAGTCGAATAGGTCAGTTAGTTTTTTTGTGTCGGAAGGCCAATAAGTCGGCTTACCAGTAGACATAAAGACTCATCCAGTAGCCATAACAGCTTTCAATAGCTCTCTTCCATTCGGCGTCGTAACTCTTGAACGCCATAGGGAGTGTTTTGCGTTGGAGCTACCACCCATGATAAATTTTCAATGGTGTTGTAGTATAAGTTCCGTTTACAAGTCCATTCTGGTCATAATCTCTCTGTTGGCCCACTCAAATAAATCTCCCACTCTTTTGGAATTTCTCTGCTCGTTGAGTGTTGCGTCAACTATCAATTGCTCATTATGTGCAAAGGAAATACCGTTCGTGGAATAACGGAACAAAAGCACAACATAAAACGGTTACTTTGGTTGCACCGAAGGTAAATACCCTTCACAAATGAAAAAAGTTTTTATAGAAGATCTTGATTTTGATCGTTCAGTTTGAATGGTGTATATATGCTATAGTGGTTCGATATCGGATAGAGGAGGATCTAGTTTCCGTTTATAGAGACTAATTGATGTGGCTAAATACACTCAGGCCGTCACGCTGCTCATTTATATAAATACTTTGCAGGATTTCTTTCCATTGTAAAAAAGGCGGCAAACTTAATACCCCTGTTCAGAGGTATAAAAATAAAATTGAAAGGAAAATGCGAAAATTCAGCTGGCACTTCAGTGAACAATTTTCTGCTTTCACACATTTTTGCATTTTTACACGCCATGCGGACTGATCTACTAAGTGGTGAGTGCGCGGGTGAATAAATAGAAAACCAAGGAGCACAGCGACTGCGCTAAAGTTGAGGGCGAAAGCTTTAGCGAGGAAATGCACTGCTTAGGACAGCGGATCCGAGTGGTTGGCTTAGCAAATGGCAAGAAGACCTGCAGTCTTCTCGGTTAGTAGTGCATAAGAGAATGCCAGCGGCAATGTATTTATGGCACTAAAACAACAACAACAAGCAACAGTGGCAATTGCAACAACGAATACAACAACAGCAGAAGTTGAGAGAATAACATAAAAATCATGATTTGTTTTTCGTAATGATGCTGAAATTGCTTTGTAATAATATTAAAAAGTTAAATGGACGAGCAAGGAGCGGTGAGGGGTGCTTCCACATAGATCATTGCAGTTGTAGTGGCAGCGCAACGAGGTGTTCACAGCATAGTGAATAATATTTATGGCGCTTGCAGCTGCAAGGGCGGATAGATAAGGCGAGGGGCCCTCATTCACCCACATATACACATACTTTGAAGGCTCTGTGTTGGCGCTCGAAAATTAAGAGTTGTGTGCAGCAATGACATTTAATATTTCGTTTGAGATATGAAAGGATGATGGACAACGGCCAACGGAGGATGAAGTAATGACACAACACTGGGTGGGCGGGAAAGCAAAAGAAGAGTTTGTTGTGGCATGCTTCGCCTTAGAGAATTTATGAGTTGCAAGTTGCGACGCGGAGCGAAGGAAAAAAGCGGGGAAATTGTGTAAAAAGAATTAACTAAAGAACGCGAGCGCAGAGACTCTGAACAGATTGTAAATAATTTAAGCGAAATAATGAAGTGCACGGAGTGGCCACGCAAGCGTTGCAAGTGAAAAATTAAGCCATTCTTGTTGGAGAAAAACGAAATTAGTACGTTATTAGCTTCAGCATGCTTTGTAGTATGGGGATATTTCAAAACTAGTTACTTTTAAAGATATTTTACGCTTTAAAAAATATTAATTTTTGAAAATAATTATTCAGAGAGAGAAGTGTGGGACAAATAGGATTTATTAGTGACTGCTTCATTTCGTTACAATATCGTCCTTCAATCTTGTAAATAGGTTTCCAATAGTCCAGGAGCTAAGAATTGCAAAATTAACTGTTTGGAAGCATTTAAAGTAGGCTCCATACGAAAAGAAGCTCGACGAATGGGTGCTTCAAGAGTTAACGCAAAAAATATCATTGAAATTGGCCCCAGCTGCTGAATCGCAACTAAATCAATTTATTCTTAAAGCGGATGGTTACTGGTGCTGAACAATGGCTCACTTACAACAAAGCCTGGTCGAGGTCGATGTTGTCCGAATGGACGAAAACACTCCAGCTCTAAAAGTATTCGACGCAGTACCCGCCGGGGGAAGCAGAGGAAGAGGAAGACCTCCATTCCGTTGGAAGGACAAAGTGGAGAAGGACTTGGCTTCACTTGGGATATGAAATTGGCGCCACGTAGCAAAAAGAAGAAACGACTGGCGCGCTCTTGTTAACTCGGCTATAATTGCGTAAGCGATATCTACGCCAGTAAAGAAGAAGAAGAATATCAACATTCAGACCGTCTAAAAGAAGCACTCGCAAAGCTTTAGCCAATGGGAGAGGAATACTGTTCCATCATAACATCCGGGACTTGAATATGTGGTTCTTAACCATCCACTATATAGTGCGAACCTGGCACCAACTTATTACTAACTGCTCTTGTATATGGCAAAAAGTGAAAAATTCGCCTCAAGAGAAGCTTGTGAAAATCGTGTTTCCCAATTGTTTACCAATAGGCACCTGAGTTTGCTATGAGAGTGGCATTATGTAATAACCTTCAAAAATTTAAATAAAAACTTCACCTTAAAGCAAAAATAATATGTTTCTTTAAGCCCTACTTTATTTTTGCTAAGTATTTTTATTGTAATATCTCACCCATTAACCAAAGCATCACATTATTGACTTCACACATTCACCAAACTCAAAATCGATCAATATATAAGTATATACAGTATAAAGGCAATCGGAAATTCGTAAACCCATATATTATATTTATGGAGATCAGTAAGGATATTCAGTCCGTTTTATCAGTTTCCAGAACTACATACTTGTATAATACATTATTACTAGAAAAACGTGTTCTCTAAATTGCATTAACCATTTCATTATTGAGTTATCACAATCTTTTTATATAACCTCTGAGTAGACGGTAGGCGTGGTTATGATCCGATTAAACTCATTTGCACGTCACTTGCAGGGATATCGGAAGAATTTGTTGTCAGCAAGTTAGGTTTTAGTGGCTTGTAAGAAATGTGCGAGGCCGCGTCCACATTTTAAATCTTTTAAAGCCGAGTAGCAGGTGTGGGGTGAGGGAACTTTGTTATCTTTCTTTCTAGTAACAGACTACACATTTGATTTTTTCCGGATTTCCATTCCTAAATGAATTATAGCCGTCTTCATTTTGGAAGAAATTTGGCTTAATCATTACTTTTTTACCTTTGTCTCCTATGCTAGAGAGTGAAATTTTGAAGATGTAGCGGCGTCTCAACAATGGCTTAGGGATTATTATTACCCAGAATGCGACAATTGTGTTTATTAATGTAACGACTTAACCAAAAGTGAGCTTTTTCTTGAGAAAATCGTGATCGGTTACGATCTCGTTTTGGACCGAAGGGTTTACCGCACATGCGCTGCGGTTGATGGTCGTTCGGCTTCGGCCCGCAAACCAAAATCTTTGCACAAAAATGCTATGCAATGAATCGGCTTAGCTATAAATGCTGCGTGCGATGTAGAATCTGCCCATTCGGGTTTTCTTCAATACTCTGCTTCACGACAGCAAAAGCTTTTTCGGTGCGCAATATACGGCGCCTCTGAGGGTGCGCATTAACCACTGGAGTAAATGTGGCTGGAGAGCGATCCAAGATTGCTCGCATTACCGACTCTTCAGGGCGGTTATATGGACTGAACATTGGATGCAGCGTGAACCGAACTATTGCTTTGGTATTAAATTTGCAAACATAGTTTTGGAGTGAAACTGTTTAAGTTGAAATGGCAAACCAATTTAAGTATAAATCAGGTAACAGCTGTCGAGAAGATTAGCCCTGCAAAAAAGTGTTGCCTAATATAAAATCAAAGGTCTAAAAAATACCAGGCATGAAATGTGGTACATATCGACCTTAGAAAGTGGAAAATATTGTTTCATTTAGGGACTCAGCTGCTCTAGTGCTAGTATATAGCGCTATCTTAGCTGAAAATATAGTGGAAAACTTTCGAAAATCTCTAAAATACCGACAGACACAAAACGGTGACAGATTACACAATAATCCCTCTCCTTAGAAATTCAAACCTTTATTTCAAATACCCATATTAGCGCTAAAAACTTTGCGGTGACCAGCAAGTAGCATCGATGACTGAATAACTGTTCATATTGAAGGTAAGAAAATCCGACAATTGGCCAACTCTTGTGCCTTAGGGTACACTAAATACCATATTCGAGCAAATAAATTAATATTTTGTAGAAAGTATACTGCCACCACGCACCAATATTCTACGTCAGCGCATCCGTGGAGCCCTGTTGCTTTATAAGAAATTACAAGTAGTTAGACAAGATAATAGCGTTGAAATTTTGATAAGGCAGTAGCCGACAATGCAAAGGCGCTGCTGCCGGCTGTCTCACACAATTTCGCAAAAGTCATAAGGGCTGACGGCAGAGACTGTGTTGACAACATTATCAAGCAACACAACGACAGCCACTACAAGCATATCTACTAATTACGTCAAGACCTTTGGTTCGTGTCACACTTTGCAACAGGATTATGCGAAGACAAATTAAACAAAGAATATGCTAGACGATCTAAGCCTAATTGAGATGTTCTGCCTGGCTACCGAGCAGGCGGCAAGCGTGCCACAGCAACAACAATCTCAGTGACCGCTTTGACAACCAATTAACCGTTGAGCTTAGCAGCTGTAAGTGAGCACCGCACCAACGGTGTGACATAGCAAGTTATACAACCAGCATCCAATTTGGGACGACCTAGTGAGCGCCTCACAATGTACACAAACCAATTACAAAGCGACCGAGCAGAGTGAACTGAAGAACGGCAGCAACCGAACGCAACGTAATGAGCAGATAGACAGAGCAAACGCCCAGTGGCTACGGGCAACACGCACACAGATTAAATAGCAAATTGGATGGAGGAAGAGGGTACAGGAAGGGCAGCGGCTCGAGCACATAAGCAAGCAAAGCTTAATGAGAGGAAAAATGTAATCTTTAAATTGTGTCTCAGCGTCAATGACGAGGGCAGCACACCCTTTCGCACTCCGCTGCTGCCTTTATGAAATTTAGTGCCACATTGTGTAGCGATTTGATATAATTGAGCGCTAATTATTATGAGGCAAAATAATAAGCTTAAATTTGTAAGTAGAGAGGATTTCCGGCGCTGTGCACTACGCAGGCGGCCGTCCCAGCTCGAGAGCTCCAGCGAATGTGTGGCGAAGCTCAGGGAAGGTACTCGCGACAGCAGTAAGAAGAAAAAGAATTAATAGGAGAAGTAAAAGTAATAAGAAGTAGAATAAAAGGGGTTTCCTACGCAACTTTTTTAATTTGATTAGCACACGCGCGCGGGCACTCACCTTCCCATGTGGCTTCATAACCCCTGCGGCTCGCACAGTAAGCATTTTGTGTGCCAAAGCTAAGTTTTCCTCCCAGAAGTGTTTTTGAAGGCGTATTAATACGAAATGCGCAGATTACAAGCGTTATTATATGTGCCGTTATGTACTCGCAATTACTTCGTCGTGGATTACGCGGCAAATTTACAATATCTTTTAAAAGCTTTCTCGGTTACTCTTTTCCTTTTGTATTCGCTACCTTTTTGCTAAATCTTTGCTTTTTCTTGTAAAAATTATGATTTTTACGGTACAAGTTGCTTGTGGTTGTGACCCGCTCTTTTGGGCTAAGCTTTTAAGCTAGTTAAAAAGCAATTTGAACTTGATTGTTGTCTTCTTCAAACATTAATTGGGTGTGAGCGGGAAAATAAGCGCAGCACGAGCCGAAAAAATAAAGCATAATCAGCTTGGGGTTTTGTATTTAAATGCATGAGAAAAAATAAAAGGGATTTTTTAGTATCAAACAATAGGCTGGTGGTAGAATGCATGAAAAGCCGAATTTTACCGAATTTCAGAGAATTGCAGTAATCTAGAAGATTAGTTTTATAAGCAAGTCGATGTACTTAACTTCAGACAAATATGCTTAAAGTATTGTACACACACAAGAAGTACGGTTTTATAACTCCCGGAAGGAAACTTCATAGGCATTATAGAGTATACGAAGGCTGCTATATATATTTCTGGCTAAATAATGAAAATAGGCATATTTATAAACGAAAATGTTTTTTTTTTTTTTTTCGTTGGATTTGGCTCGTCTTGTAAGACCCACACGGTCGATTGCTGTTTTGTTTCGCGCTCATACGCATAGATCCATAATTCGTCACCTGTGACGATCTTAGAAACGTCTTTTGAAGCACCGCGATCGTATTTTTTCAGCATTTCTTTACACCAATCGACACGAGAACTTTTTTGAGCGATTGCCAAATTGTGCGTGATCCAACGAGAACAAACCTTTTTTACGGTCAGGTGTTCATGCAATATCGAATGTTTGATGGTGGGAGAAATGCATAGGCATGGCTCTATCTGAAGGTATGTTACATGACGGTCTTGCATTATCAGTTCACGTATGGCATCGATGTTTTATGGCACTTTTGGACGACCTTCACGGAATTCGTCTTTGAGCGAGCGTCGGCCACGATTGAATTCGTTGTACCAGTTTTTCACAGTGCTATAGGATGGTGCTTCATAGCCATACAAAGATTTTAGTTCATCGATGCACTCTTGTCGTGATAATCCACGTCGAAAGTTGTGAAAAATCATCGCACGAAAATGTTCACGAGTTAATTCCATTTTTTGGCGGAGATGAATTTTTTGATTCCCTGTAAATAAAACAATTCACGATTAAATGACAAAACGTTCTAAGTGATGTTATGCTAAAAAATGTCAAACTTTCCAATGGAAATGTCAGATTGCACCTGGCAACACTTAGTGTTGCCTAGTCCAGTCCAGTCCAGTAAGATATGAGATAAAAGTGATCACGAATATATGTAATTCAAAAAAAAAAAATTATCGCAAATTATTCTTAGTTTATCAAGCAAAAATTTCACTACACGCGATCCCAATTATTCCCTTGGAGCGACTATTGGTTTTTCCCTATGCAAGTCAAAAGTATAGCATTAATCAAAATAACTTGCCGATCACCTTAAATGGGTTTAACCAAAATTAATCGAATAGGTTTAGGTGGGCCCGCATGATCACAACATATGAATAGTATGCCAAACAATGAAATTTGGAGTGGGTTCACTGATGGGTTCGGAATGTTTTCGCGGAAATGAGTTAGGTGTAATTCGGCGGATCGATGATATAATGCGTATCACAGATTATATGGAAGACTCATATCTTTCAAAGTTTGGTTATATTCAAACTCGAAAAAGGAGATGTTTTCATACAGGATAGCGATTCGAAACATACCGTAAAAATTACCAAATCGTGGTTTGTGGATAATGGGCTCAAATTGCTCTACTGCCAGTCCAGTTTTAATATATATCTATTGATATCGCTCTGAAATTTTTCACTCGTTCTTTTCGCCTATGAAGCTGTGCATTTGTCAACAAAATCAAATTATTTTATGGAAATTTGGAAATTAAGTATAGCCGCTGTCTCTTAATTCGCTGAACTATGTCAATGTTGTCGCGGTATTCGCCGTTGCCAATGCGTAAAGGTCCATAAATTTTCCGCCAACTCGTCAGATGTTGTCGTCGTCCATTCCTCTCCAGCATATAGCAGAACGGGAATAATGAGTGACTTAAAGACTTTGGTCTTTCTTCGTCGAGTGAGGACTTTACTTCTCAATTGCCTACCCAGTCTGAAGTGGTACCTGTTGGCAAAAGTTATTCTGCATCGGATTTCGAGGCAAACGTTATTGTTGGTGTTA
This sequence comes from Bactrocera correcta, assembly GCA_027475135.1. Lineage (NCBI taxonomy): Eukaryota > Metazoa > Arthropoda > Insecta > Diptera > Tephritidae > Bactrocera > Bactrocera correcta. The sequence continues at coordinate 140,854,151 of CM050323.1, read as the reverse complement.
ATACTGGTTCCAAGATAGACGAAATTATCTACGACTTCGAAGTTGTGACTGTCAAGTTCTTTATATCAAAATATGTGATGTTTCTAGCCAATAGTAGCAATCATTTCTTGTTAAATGCTAAATAATTTTGAAACTAAGCGAGGACCATAGTGAAAGTTATGTACACTTTGTAACACACATAATTGAAAAAAGGAACTTGTATTTATTGAGGTGCATATGAAACTAAACCAAGTTTCAAAGCACATAAAAGATCATTAACCTCACTTTTACTTGTGCTGACGTTCGCATACTACCATATCAATAAACGAGAGGAGAGGAAATTATGGAAAAATCACTTGTTTTTCAATATTTTTTAGTTGTCTGCATATTGGAGTGCAAAGCAATTAAACGCCGATTCAAAATTCTTTTTTACACAAGCGCCGGGTTGAAAGGGTAAATTTTGCTTATCTAAATATTGGCAGGTTCAATAAAAACAATATTTTTTTCTCTTATAAGTGACTATGCCTCAAGAGTAAAAATATGATTAGTTGGATGACATTCTTCATTTTTGGAATTACCCAGCGAAGGAGCAACCACCGATTATAGAAGTGAGTAGGTTTCTAAATAATAGTATGATCTTTGAGAATACAATTATAGAAACAAGACAATTACAGTAACTACTATGCTATATTTGCGACAAGTTTGGTTAACCTGGTAAATTTTTGCAGAAAATGTCATAAGAATGGTCATTAAGTTAACTTGAAGTTTGAAATTCTTATACATTTTCGTATATAAGGTATTCCGTGTTTTACTCATTTTGGGCAAGAGGATACTCCGTTATTAGAAAGACGGCGTGGAGAACTATAAGATGGGTGCACAAGAACCTCTTAACCAAACTTCCGGAAATTCTGAGGTATCCTAATCGATCTGAGTGGCATTGTCCTGATGGAAGACAAATCTTCTCTTATTGGGCAAAGCAGATCGCTTCTGGATAATTGTGTCGAACAGACGTTCCAATTGTTAACAGTATTGGTCCGAATTAAGGTCGTTGGGGAAGAACTCGACGTACATGTTTCCCAGTCAGTTCGTGTTTGGTGACGAATTTTCCTGGCCGCTAACCCTGGCTTAGCTACCGATTGCACGGGCACATTGCGTTTCGACGATGACCGCTGTCGCTTGACGTTGTCATATGTGGGTCGCTTTGCCACTTCAGAAAAGTGATTAGCGATTAGCGTTAGCTTGTGTGGCATCCATGCATCACATTTCTTTTTATATCAAAGTTTATAAGAATGGTACCAAACTTGTTTTGTGCCTTGGGCAGTCGAACGAATCGACGATATCTGTTGCTTTAGCGATACATATTTTTAACAATTGGACTTCCAGAGAAACATCCTTCATATCAAAATGTTTACTGAAACCAAAATTGTAGCTATAGAATCAGGACCTTAAAGACTATTTGAATTTTCATCCACTCGCCTATCATTTTCTATTCTCTCGTATAAATACTGTAAAATATGTCGTATTTTCTCTTTGCTTGTGCCCATCCATAAAGTATAAGAAAGAATAGCGAAAAAGGAATTTAAATTATTTTCCCATCGTTTCGATCGGCTATGAGCTCATGATGTAGCCATCTTTCACAGATACCTTCAAAGGGTAAGCTATCTCCTTCTCTTCTTCTTCTTAATTGGCGTTGACACCGCTTACGCGATTATTGCCGAGTCAACAACAGCGCGCCAGTCGTTTCTTCTTTTCGCTGCGTGGCGCCAATTGGATTATTATTATAGAGTTTGGTTTTTGTTCGTCGAGAGAGGACTTTACTTTTCAATTGCCTACTCAGTCCGAAGTAGCACCTGTTGGCAAGAGTAATCCTGCGTTGGATTTCCAGGTTGACATTGTTGGTGGTGTTTACGCTGGTTCCAAGATAGTCGAAATTATTTACAACTCCAAAGTTATGACTGTCAACAGTGACGCGAGAGCCAAGTCGCGAGTGCGACGACTGTTTGATTGATGACAGGAGATATTTCGTCTTGCCCTCGTTCACTGCCAGACCTATTTGGCTTGCTTCCTTGTCCAGCCTGGAGAAAGCAGAACTAACGGCGCGAGTGTTGACCCCGATGATATCAATACCATTTCTCCTTCATTAACACAAATTTATACTACATCTACAGTCAATTTGTAGATAGTTTAGATCTAACTTAAAAATATAATTCGAGGGCTACGAAACTTTTAGTCTGTCTGGTATACAGTAAATTCTAGCTGCTAGTTTGACAGATTTCACCGATTTAATAAACATTACTCCTGTTCTCTTAAACGAATAACTATTCTCACACTCGTACGAAGTAAGCAATTAGGTTTTAGTCTTAGCTAAATCTGATATCTTAAACCACTTAGTTGTCTGCACTATTATTTTAAGTAAATTGTATAACTTTAATGAGGATAATTGCATTCATCAGCTCAGAACTGAAGCTTTCATTAAGTCCATTATTTGAGTATATTAGAATGCTAACCAACAATAAACGAATTTAATTAAGTGAAACACTTCGGGTTTACTAATTTATGAACTGGTATCCCTTGACGAAGAAAGGATCCTTTTATTTGTGCACTAATACTCGGAACTCGGAACTCGGCAGTCGGCACCGACTATTGTTCGTGTGAGTGCATTTCAGGCAAATTCATCAAGTAAACCATAACAATGCCCTTTATAGACGACACACTTGAATACTATATAGAAGAAATACATATATATATATATATATACATATATATATATATATATTGTATGGAGGAATTATTGCTATATTGCATGCAGCTTGGAAATTACTAACAAATTAATCTTAGCCGCACGGCAACATGCATTTAGACTAAATACTAAAGGTTTATGTTTGCTTGTGTGCAACGATTTATTGTGCATTTCCGTTGCCACACACAAACAACATATGTATGTGTATGTATGTGGGTGTATGCTTGGCTGAATGTAGCCAAAACATTATGGCTGTGGCAGCAAAAACATAGCAGGATGCATTACCTGCCACATTCATGCCGGATGCAGGCTTGGCAAAGCGCCTCAGCATGTGAAAGGCCATGTGGCATGCTGATTTGATTGTGGGGAACCTGCGGAGCGAATTGTATTAATCAAAAATTTGCACAGTAATATTCCTTGAAGGATGGCGCGCTATTGGCGGAGGCCCAAAGATGCTGAAAATACCTGAGCGCTAAGTGGGAGTGTACAAAGAGAGCAGCGGAGAGTTGGAGCAGTAGTTGATATGTGATTAAGTCTACACAGGTTGATTGAGGTGCAATATTTTGGCATATATTTTAAGAAAGATTTATGCTTTGGTTGAAACTTAAGTTTACTACGGTGATTAGGCCATACAGAAGATACATAATCTACACCTTCATTAGTCGAATAGACTCCAGAGTGGTCTGGTGTCAATTTTGACAGTTATGTGGCATATGTAGTATAAGCAATGAACCATACTTGATCAGATTTATGGACAGGGCAGATTATGATCTGATTTTTAAGCTCAAATAATTCTGAACATGGACTAAAGTTTTCATATACCAACAAAACGACTTGAACCCATTACAAGTTCGCTAAGCTAAACTATGTAGCTTTCATGGAAGTATGAGAGTCAATATATTTTAAGTTTATCCACAGGCGAGGAATACAAAAACCAATTTCGATCATTGGTTGTTTATAACAACTTCGATAACCTTTTCTGAGGGTGCGAAACGCATTAAATCTCTTATGACTCACATCGGGTAGCTTTCGTCAAACTCAAGAGCGGCCGAATAATAAAATGGTGGAGCTTGTCAAAACTCCTTTCTGTTCCCAACAAGCTATCTATATCGAACTTTCAGTAGTACTTTATAATTCATGCAACGAAGATATGGGTTTCAGTCTCTTCGACTAAACAACTTAACACCAATATCAATCTTGAATTTTGAACCAACCGTAAAGGAGCCTTTTTTTCAATAGGTCTGCCTCTACACGTATCTTTAAACATTAATGCAGAGATTCCATAATTGCAGTTTTCAATTTTTTTTGGATATTCAGACCTAAGCCGAACACTGGTAGTTTCTAGAGAAAATTCAGGATGACCGTAACTCCACTAAATCTCAGGCAATCTTTTCGTTACCTTAAGTTTTAAAAGTTAAATAAAATAGTGAATTGAGATAAAAGTTAGGCGTAGGTATGAACTACCCGTTACTAACAGCCAAATGTCCGTGAATATACTTAGAATGAAATTTACAGTCGTATTCGCCGTTTTCAGCTCGAATCTTCGTCTTTATTCAACTGGGCTCTGTGTTGATTAGATGAATTTTCCTTTCAGTGGCAGTAGCAAATTTGATTTGAATAATTGAATGAGTTCAACTGCCACAAACTCGAGGTATGCTCGCTTTCTGACCACACAAACACACCTAAACAAATCTATTACGAAATGCGCATATGCAATATTATTCAAGTATATGCGTGTTTATGTGAGTGCTCATGTGTGTGAATGTTAAGTGAATTTACCTTAATGCTTTCGTAGAGCAAAGCCACACAACCACTCATTTAGTAGACTCTTGTGTAGATATGCGCTCAAGCGAAGCGCTTATCTTCATACTCAACAAATCCATCCACACACACACATACACAATAAGTGCTCACATGTACGGGTGCATGCATGCTGCATGCCACCACATAATGTATATTTTGATAGAATCATAGTAACTGAGTAAAGCTGATTCCATTAGTAGCTTAGCCGCAAATCTTGGAGTGACCTTGAAAGAGCAGCAGCTGCTGCTGAATAGATTAGAGATTGCACTTTGATAAGATACTAATGGAGCGTACTTTGGAAGTTACATTAACCCAGTCAGACAATGTCCAAAAAGTGGAAATTTTGAAGCACTGGCTTACATGACTTTTGTGCTCGGAATCAAATCATATACATAAATGTTGAATAGTAACTTTAATCGTTACTTCTGTTTACACCACATAATAAGTAGAAGCTCTAAAGTGCATTACAACTTTTAAAATTCAATACATTGTAATATCCTGGGTTGCTAACTTTTTATTTTGAAAATTGTGGCTTTTCATATAAAATTGCTTTTACAAATTAGAAAAACATTATTTTTTATTAAATATTAATGTTATAAATGGAAATGTTGGAAAGGCCACAACTGAAACAAAAAACTAAAAGCAATAAATTATGGTGGATGGAATCATGTGTAAAAGATCACGCAAATGGGGAAAGTTCTCTTGATCGCCATTCACTTCGAAGTGGCCAGAAACGATTCTCTTACATATGGCTCAAGCAGCTCACGACTTCTGTTCTTTGACCAAGTATACTCTGGGTAGCCTAAGAATATCTATTTGAAGGCGAAACATCCCCTCTACACTGTTGTGCGCTGAGTTAGGAACCCGCCACGAAAAAAACGCACCCATTTAAAAGAAACAACAAAAATCGGATGAGTGACACCACTCTTGATGACGACCATGGCAAACGAAATAAAAACTACGAATTGAGGGCATGCACCTGGAATGTCCTGTGTCCTAATTGGGAAGGTGCCGCTGCCCACCTGGTTGATGTCCCCGTTAGAGTTAAGGCTGCATCACCTCCGTCCAAGAAATGCAATAGAAGGGACAGGCACAGAGACGAGTAGGTCCTTGTGGCATTTACTAGAGTGGCCATATAAGGGAGCGCAAGTTTGGTGTGGGATTCGTGGTGGGAGAGAGAATCCGTCGCCTAGTACTATCATTCACTCCGGTGGATGAACGTCTAGCCACAATCCGCATCACTGCAAAGTTCTTCAATATTTCGCTGATCTGTGCCACGTCCCGACGGAAAAAAGGACGATGTGACCAAAGATGTCTTTTATGAGTGCTTGGAGCGCACCTATGAGAGCTGCCCCCGCCACGATATCAAAATTGTGCTTGGCGACCAGGGTGGGCAAGGAAGGTATCTTTGGCACTACGGTGGGTAAATTCAGCCTCCACTATGAAACATTCCCAAATAGGTTGAGGCTGATCGACTTCCCCCGAAATAAGGTTACCTGTAGTACCAGATTCTAGCATAAGAAAATTCATCAAGGCACCAGGCTGCCTCCGGATCAAAAAACCACCAACAAGATTGATCACGTTGTGATAGACGGAAGACACATCTCCAGTATTTTAGAAGTGTGTATGCTCCGAGGTCCTAACATCTACTTGGACCTTGTTGCAGCCAAGATTCGCACCTGTCTCTGTTCGGCAAAAACGCACGTCAACAAACAAAAGGAAGGTTTGACGTCGGGCAGCTGCAATCACAACAGACAGTCGAACGATTTTCTACTCGGCTTGCACTCCTGCTCTCTGAGAGCACTCTCACCATTGGTTTTCGGAAAATATAAAAGAACAGCTGGTACGACGAGGAGTGCCGTGTCGCAGCGAAGAGAGAACAGGCTGCCTATCTCGCAACGTTACGATCGACCACAACACGTGCGGGATGGGATAGATACCGAGAGTTGAAGAGGGAAGCAAGACGCATTTGTAGACAGAAAAAGAAAGAGGCCGAAATGCGTGAGTACGAAGAGCTTGATAAGCTGGCCGACAGGGGTAATGCTCGAAAATTCTACGAAAAGATGCGGCGGCCAACAGAAGGTTTCAAGACCTGAGCATATTCTGGTAGAACTCCCAAAGGTGATCTAGAGACCAATGCCCAGAGCATACTTAAATTATGGAAGGAGCACTTCTCCAGCCTGCTGAATGGCAGTGAACGTACAACGCCGGGAGAAGGCTAACCCGATTCCCCAATCGATGACGATGCAGCAGACGTTCCATTGCCCGACCATGCAACAGCTTCTTTGTCAAATATGGTCGGACGAAACCATACCCAACGATTGGAAGTGCGTAAGTGTGCTCTGCCCAATCCACATAAACAATCATCGCCTATAAGGTTCCATCGATCTATTGTGTGACAGTATGAAAATGAGCCGCCTTTATGCCGCGATGTCTGAATTTGGTATCCGCAAAACTAATACGGCTGTATAAACTAACGTTGAGCAACACTAAAAGCTCCGTCAGGATCGGGAAGGACCTCTCCAAGCCGTTCGATACCAAACCAGGTTTCAGACAAGGCGACTCCCTATCGTGCGACTTCTTCAATATACTGTCAGAGAAAATAATTCGAGCTGCAGAGCTGAATAGGTAAGGTACAATCTTCTACTCCTTTGGGAAGAGCAGGTGGGGAAGGACTTGGAATCGCGAATTGGCGCTAAGAAGCGAACAGAGAGGACGACACCAAAAAAAATTATTCATTGTGGCTTGAAGCGTTGAAGTTGGGAATGCTCCAATTATTGATTTAATGGACTGCTTTAATACAGTCAGATTTTAGGGTCTTGTTTTCTACAGCTCTTGCTTGACATAAAATAAAAAAGTCAGGTTAGCGGAAAGTGGAATTTCGTGATATTTATTTGTTTTCAAATTTCCGTTGGAGCCCCGTAAAAACCGGTCTGGACAGTGTGCAGTTACTCCATATTGCTGGAATATAACGCTAGTGAGGGGGTTACGTCTTTTTGTCTTTGGCGTTTGTACGTTCTGGGTGAAAAAACCTGACTAAACGTTGCACCGTTTGCTTCGAAGGGGCATGCCCTGACAATACAAATTGACTAAACTGTGCACTACACAGTGACTTGTTCTGGGTGAAGTCCCATCTCCTGGCATATTTCTTGATTTGATTTATTCCATATACGGCAATTTTGCTTGCTTACATTTCCGTTACATCAAAATGGACCTCTTCAGGCATAAACAGGCAATTATCCTTCCAGCTCCTCCTTAAACAGTGTGAAAACGCAAATTATATCAGTTTCCGTGGCGAATATGTTGGTCAGTGTGTTAGTAATCTTAAGAAAGTTGCGTGTTAACATGTTCTCGAGTATACTTGTGCAATGCCAAAGAAAAAACACGAAAAACTCAATTTTAGTGGGGGATGCTTATTATGATTCGAAAGGACGTTCGTTGCTATTTATTTTTTGAATATTATCTTTTTCAAATGTTGGCCACGGCTAGGTCTCAGATGGTCCATCCGTGAGTCTAATTTTCGAAGACTCGATGTGATGTTTTGTTCCAAGGCCTGAGAAGCGTATTGTCCTCATAGATATAAAAAATTTTAACGGTCCACCAAGCAAATCGGCCGGCCCAAAACGTGAAATTATCTGCTCACCAAAGTGTTCTCTCAATAAATCCATTCATTGATGCGATGTGTGGGAAGTGGCGCCATATTTATGATACCAAATGCTGTCGAGATCACAAGCTTCAATTTCAGGCATGAAATACTAGATCATCAGCCGAGCGGCTTCGTTTCTTGCACAAGCGCATGCAACTTAAGACCTCGACTTACATATACCTTCCACTCGAATGAAAGTTACTCATACGTCACGTCTTCTTCAAGCCAACATCCACGAAACGAAACGCATATTTCTTCGCTTGAATGTTATGCCACTATTTCTATTTACTATATTCGCCACTTATTGATTATTACTTTATACTACATCGAGTGGCAACAACCAGAAATCACAGCACTTGCACGCGTCTGTGTTTACACATTTGCCCAATCATTGATTGCATAGAAACAGTGGTAAAGCGCGTGTAGCAAAGTAAATACTTATACAGCAAATATATATTTATTTAGCCAACAACGCTAAGTATGTTGAAGTGAGTGGCTGCTTTAATATTGTGCATCAATTCCTATCACGTAAAAGATAAAATTTGTATTGAATTGATTTCGTTTTCCTATGAAAAAAATTACGAGGTACATACAGAAGAAGAAGCGCTCTGTTCGAAAGCATAAGTTTCTTGCAAAACGTTACCGTCTGGTAATATTAATAGTGCTTTCAGTTACTAGTTGCTGTTCAATTCTTTTATTGGCTACTTTAAAATGCTTGTACTATGTTCCTGTCATAAGCTTTAGTTGGCTCAAGTTTTTTTTGGAGGAAGATAGTGAATTTTATTTTTTTGTTTGCTCAGAGCTCACCATGATTTGAGAAAGTGAATTGATATTCCGCATGGTACTTGCTGAAAACATATTAATTTTATAAAAAACTCTGGCTGGGATCAGTGAGGATTACTTCCCTGACGAAGTCAATAATTCACAATATATAAATTATGATTTGTGTGTGGTTTTCAGGGTTATCCCAATATGTTGTATATGACGATCAGTTCGGTTAGGCAAGCCACCCAAGCGAAGACATGATGACTGCTTATCTCTTAGTGATGACTTTTACGATTTCCTGAGACTATAACATAGGAATAAATTTTTCTTAATTTCAAAGCAGAACGTTGAGTTATTTGAACAGTTTAGCTGACCGAATTCGCAGATCATTTAAAAGAATTCAAATAAGAACAGATTTGAAATAACAAGAGAGCTGATGGCGTAAATTTGAAGAGCAAGAGCTTTGGTATAGAATTATATATTTGATTACATATAAGTATATAACTTTGACCTTTCACATACTATATATTAACCTCCTCATTGTCACATTGCGACTATTAGAGCACAAATAGTTTGTTCCACTGCCACTGTCCCATAAATCAATTAACTTTATGAAGTGTCAGCGATATCGAATTCCTTAAAGGTTCATTGCCTTTAACTGCCATCGCCCTCTACTTGCTCCCAATACCATTTTTGTACAGTCTTGTTATTTTTGCTTCGCTTTAGAATACAGAACAGTGCCTTCCCATATACACATGCAATCATGCCTGGCCTATTTTGTCCACAAATGGCATGGAAAATTTTACCCAAGCGACTGGAAGTCATAACAGCACGCTTCCTCATTGCTCGAACGGCAATCCTTCGCACTGTGTCTGTATGTGTGATTTGTGTGTGCGTTTAGTTTCGTGTCAATATTTTGCTGTGTAGGGCACTTTCCGTTTAAATAGTCCACCATTGACTGTTTTCTTGCAAATTGCCATTGTTTGTTTTTATTTGTATTTTTTTTTAATACTGAGTTTGTTATGTAATCGATAATACGCTAACAATCACAAATCGGATAAAACAGCCGCTCTGCGATTATTCAAAGTAACCACAGCAACAGTCCCAATTTTGGCGCGTATATATGTACATATTAATGTATATTTAATATTATTTATATACATACGGACATAGAGGAGTAAATATATTCGCCTTTCTGGTCTCATTCAATTCGCAGAATTATCTGTCATCTTGAACTTAAAATAGCCCGAAATAAATGCAAATTTATTGTGTCTTTATGCTCGCAGTTTTCGTTGCTGAGCTCCTTTGCCGCATGTGTCAGAAGTGTTTACTTGCTCGTCGGCTAAGCCGCTGCCGGCTGCCACTTGTAGTTTGGATTGGCAATAAATTGAAACGGGATTACAATGACGCTTATGCTTTTACTTATAATAAACTGTTTCAACCTTCGATTGGCATATGTTTTTGAAGTTTCTAATGAAGCATATTAAGTAGAAAATAACCAATGCTCACTGACACTTTTTAAAATTCGGATAAATCTTGCTTTCTTGATATTTTTTCTGTGCATATAGATTAATTTTAATACATTAATCTACAAAAATATTATTTAAATATTATCTTTGCAAACCCATATTTCAATCTGATAATATTTTTTCATACACTCCACCCATTCTCACGCATTTCGTTCCTATTAACGTCCTTGTTGCTGTATTCACCACTACAATTTCCATTAAATTCGCACAAATATACACATAGTATATTAGTTTCTTTTACTTCCTCTTTACTTTTAGCTACTTTATTTTGCCTCTGGTTTTTTACTCACTGCTAGGTCACTAAGCGCCAACATCAATTTTACTTAACACTCTCTTATTTTTTCAATTGTCTTAAGCGCTTAAGTTTTAAATCGTTTGAACTGTTGCGAAAACTTTCGCTTTCCTTTAGTTGTTATCTGTTGCATCGCTTTCACTTTTTTCGCACCGAAGTCTGCTCGTCAATTCGATTCAATTGTTTCGCTAGTTTACTTGGCTTTTGTTAAACTTTTCTCCGACCTTTCGTTCCCTTTTTTCATTTGCCACGTTATGGTACATTTTTCTAGCCACGCTATTTAAATTTTATCCTCATGCAGCTTTAAAAAGAAAATTTCACATATTTGCTCGAGAAATAGGCACAGAGAGACTTTAATTCTAAAGAAATAGAACAATTTTAAATTAATTAGTTAAAGGAAATGCCAAAGAGGACTTTACAGGGAAAATATATCAAGTAACCCATGTTAGGGTACAGAAGTTATGTTCATATTATATTTTCATATATTATAAAGACGCAGCGGACGATTTAAAACTTTCGAGGGGCTGTGCATGTCTTACTATATTCTATCAATTTGCTACTAGAATGCGTAGCTGATATCTTACTTTGCAGTCATTGCTGTCAAAGCATAAAATTCCACTCACTACGATAGTCTAAAAAAAATAAAAAAAAAAGTTAGACTGATAATTGTCGCGAGTAACTCTTTTTGATTGGTGCAAATCATTCAAAGAGCATCGAGAACGTATTGACGACGAACCTCGTCCAGGACAGCCATCAACATCAACTGACGATCAACACTTCAACAAAACTTCTTTGGAGTATCGAAAGGATCAGTAAAAACTATTTCGAAAGATCATTTGTGCCTAAGAAAAGAGAAAGCAAAATTGGTTCCAAAATCAGTCAAATTTTTCAAAAAACAGCGTCACGTTAACGTTTGTGAAATAATGCTTTCCTGCCAATGGTTAGTACCAGAATGTTATGAAATGTATTATAAATGGCGATGAGCCTTGGATCTATGCCAACGACCCAAAAAAAGACAATATATCGGCTAAATATAGTGGCAAAGGTGAGGCAAAACCAAAGAAAACACGCCAAAGCAAGTTAAAAATTAAGGATTACCGAAGTATATCCGAATTCCTTCCGACCGGCCAACTGTAATTAGGTATTACTTTGTATTTGAGAGTTCTGCGTCATTTGCGCCAAGCTATTCTTAAAGAGAGTGCGGAATTATGGGCCGACAACTTTTGGTTTTTCACCACGATATTTTTTCGCCCGATTTTCAACCAACAACATGCCGCAACCACTGTAATCGACTGATTTAACTTCGTGTGAATTCTGACTGTTCAGCAAACTGAAACGACCACTCCGGGCGAACCGCTTTGAATCAACTGAAGACATTAAACATGAATCGCTTAGAGCAATGAACGTTAACAACTGTTTTGATGAGTGAAAACAAAGACAATTATTAATACGCTGAAAACCGTATTATCAAAATTACATTTAATCAAATACTCAATCAAAAACCAACTGAATAATATGCCGGTTCACAACCGGACCTTTTGCTGCCCAAACCGGTTTTTTGTGGGCAAGGGTCGACGAGTAAGACTAAGGGACCATGCCACTCGTGGGCGGGAGACACGCCTTGTGGTTTTGTTCGAATATCATTAAAAAAAAAAAATTTAGTTGATTACTTACTGTTTTGTACGAATAAAAAACCAGAGCACAAAAAATAAGGGTATTTAATACTTTCCGATATATTAGAAAAATTCGCATTATTTGGCCTTGATAGTATTGATACCTGGTTTTGAATAGATTTTGATGGATAAGGGAACCACATTCATAATAATTTCATATAAGCAAAATATCAGAACACTATACCAACATACAAATAAACCAAGCAACACGCTCAAGTGCCTGTATTCCAATGAGTGTTGGCGCCGAAAAAGATTTCAAAAGTGTGTTATCGCATTGATTAGTTTGACTGCGGTCAGCATGCACTCTGTGTTGCCTGTGCGATGGCGTATGAAAATATACTTGCTCTAATTTGAAACTGATTTCTCGCATTTTTTAGATACGCGCCCGGACTATTAACTGCTGATGATACTGTATTATGTGTGTATTATGGACATAGAGCAGTGTCTTGTGCCAATGTAGTTACAGGCTGTTAGGTATTTCCGTAAAAAATACAATTTAAAGACTGGAACTGGAGAGATAAGGAAATATTGAAACGAAAATGGAAATCTACACACACAAGACACCTAACTACACTACTAACACATGCTCAGAACAACTTTGACTTCTTGCGGGTTAGATTATGTTGGGTTCCAGCGCTGAATCTCAATATGAAGATCGCATTTGGACTAATAAAACTATGTCCTCTGTTATAACTCCTGTGCTTAGACGTCACGTAAAGACAAATCAGCCTAAACCGATCACCAATACGTTCGGGAATTTATTTCGATTACTTCTGGTTCATTTGGATGTTTGAAGGCGGTAAGATGAATCAAATTCATATACTGTCAAACTATTTCCATTTCTGATATCCGGTTTAACGATATTTCGTAAAACCAAGAGTTACAATTCAGAACTTCAACAAGGAAGAGTTCATCATACCTCCTATAATTTGTCTCGCATATCCTTCCTCATGCCTCCTCGCATATAGGCAGTACTAAAAAACAAAACGACAGTGGTGATTTGACTTATTTCCATTATATCGGAGATCTCTGCTTTTGGCATAAGCTTTTAAAACTAGCTGTGATGCTGATGTGATCTTGTCTTGTTATGAATACAAGCCACTGATAGTGAGATACGGTATTGATTAAAAAATCTTTGACAATGCACGATTAATGAAATTAACACTGATATTGCTGGAGAAGATATTTTTATTAAAATAATAACCAAGTACTAATGTGCGGTACAGAGCTCCGCACCGTGTTGACTGAATTATGCTCGAAAACGAGAGCCTACCAATATTACATCTAAGCCTTTCAGTGAATAATTGGATCCTTAATATACAGAATGGATTATCTGCTATGTAAAAAGTTCATTTCTGAAAATCCTGAGCGAACCTAAAACCTCATTGTAATAGAATAAGGCAACTCTAATCCTACAAAGACTAAACGAAACTCTTTAAACACTAATGCTCAATTAACCTTTTATTGTTTCACAACACTCTTCAAATTTATAATACACTGCTGGAAGCTTAAAAAGCACTTCATAAAGAATTTGTTACTTCACCGGCAGATACGCATTAATCATTCCACCAGAGCGTGTTGAGCAACTTCAAAGTGCCAACACGCTAAACTGCGTGCCACCGCCGAGGCAGGAGGAGTGGCGCTGAAAATCTTAAAATTAAATGGCAGCGCTTAACTTTTTAATCAACACAATAGCTGTGCACATCATTGTTGTTGTTGCGCACTAATTGCAGTACATTTTCTCAGCGTGTCTCCCCAGCGGTTGCGACTCACTTGCGCGCGGCATGCGTTATTTACTACAGCGGCGGAGTTCCGCGTGCCATCATACTTTTCATATACACATTTATACTGTATAAATATACACTTAAGCATAACGCGTGCCGTCAGCAGTGCGAAAAGGTGGAGCAGTTATGAGTTTTAACTCATAAATCGCAAGCGGGATGCGCTGGATCCACAGCCGTTTCGCGGTACACGCTTTGCGCGCGGCTTCTCGTGTGGTTCTCAGCTACTGCTTGCGTAACGCCTTACTAAAGCGCTGTCTACCGTTTGGCGCGCAGGCAGCTTTTAACAACTCCTCGAATGTTTAATCACACGTTGACCTGCCGCTGCTATTTGTTTGCGCCGCCGCCTCAATTGTTGCGCCCCAGTGGCCAGCGCGCAATCTTATTGCTGATATGCTCTTAATTCCAACTTGTTGTTGTTACTTTGTTGTTTCCTTTCCCTCTGAATAAGTCGCCTTATAGATACACAGTCCGGCCAGCCCGCGCGCCAATCGCACGTCAAGGCTCATTTATTACGATAGCGACGGCATCATTGCCGTTGTCCTTGCAATGTTCGCCACCTTCCGGCGCTTGTTAAGTACATCAAGTTGTCGTCGCTTCATTTTGCTTGCCTGCCCCTTCAGTCTGGTCAAGCCACCGAAGCGCTGTGCTTTGCGTCTTTGTTTGTATACTTGGGCGGTTGGTGACTGCGCGGCATTAACAGATGTTGACACACACTGTAAGTAAGTGTCCTTTTCCTCTCTGTGTGTTGGCGTAAATATTAACATTATCTCTGAATGTGTGCGTGTTTGGGAGTCGCGCGATAGCTTGTGAGTTGCAAATGTACTGGGCGTTACTGAGCCGCGGCTAACGAGCTGTTGAAAATGAGAATGCCAGATAGCCAGCCGACGAGTGAGTGAGCATGTGATCGGCGTAGCTTACAGTGCTGTCAGGTATGCAGTAAATAACCCTGCCAGGACGGGCTTGTAGGTAATGGGTGTTATACACAGCTGTTATGGGGGAGGGGAATTAATTAAAAAGACGAAAAACTCCAGCTGAAAAACAAGTTAAAAAATGCAAAGTACAGCATATTAAAAAAAAACAACAACAACATCAATGAAAGAAATAACAACAATTGAAAAATGTAAATTTACTGCGCAAGAGCAAAGTGATTAATGGCAAAAGCGCATGTCGTTGCATGTAAAATTCTAGTTATACTTTTTACAAAAACAAACAAAAAAAATACAACTACAACACACCTACTTTGACACACTTTCAACCAGGCCGCAGCGTTGACGGCCTGTATCGGCATAGCTAAATGAAAAATGGTGCCAGCCTAGACGGGAGTAACGGTGATCGGTAAGCTTATTGCTTGATTTTTGCCTTTATTGGAATGTTTACACAGTTTTGTAGACAAGTTACATATCTAAAAGGATACAACTCTATTTTGAGGGTAGCACTACAGTTGGAGGATCGAACAAATATTCAGTGCCAGCAGATTGTACGAGATGAGTATTCTGTACGAACCGCAGTAATCTTCGATTTCTTACAAAATGATTAATGTGTGAAGCAACTCTTTCGCAGTGAGTACCTGGAATGACCAATCACTTAATCCAAATGACTCATTATTGACTCTTAAACATCATCGTAGCCACATAAGGAAGTAAACGAGTCGAGGTTTGCGAAAAATGATACTTACAAGTTGGAAAATCGATATAATTGCTGAAAAAGGGGAGAAGTAAGAATTTTCGTCCAAACGTACTATATTGTGGCCAAACTAACGCTCATTTCGAGAAGTAAATATTATTGCTCAATTTGAATCCTTCGTTTTACTACTTTACGACCCCACGATGCCAAAGAAAAAAAAATCGAATTTTTTCTTTCCATGATTCTTTTTAGTTCATCTGGGAGAGCTGTGTCCATATTGACATGAAAATTGTGCTTCAAAAGCATTTGAGAGACTAACTAAGTAAGCTTGTTTTGGAGCCAAGAATCAGAGAGTTTTGGTGTCATGGCCAAAATTCCAACAAAAAGAAACCAACTAACTAGACAACCCAAGCTCTCTTCGGATTACCTAGGTGGCGGGAATGCTTAAATAGGTGCTGCAGAAGTTTATTGATTGCGTGAATGATGAATGTGATCTCGAAAAAAAAAAGTCCAGATCCCAATGGAGTGCCGAATTGTATTGTTAAAGTAGTAGTCTGGTAACTTATGCCTATTTTCATGACTTCTTTGAAGGGTGGTTTTTAATAGGAAAATAAAATTGAATTATCTTGAATATTTAAGGTGTTTTTATTTACATATTGATTTATATTTTCAAAATTTATTTGAAAATTATATTTATTTTGAAAATTATAATTAATATATTTAATACTTTATTATTATCTCGCAACAAAGTTGCTAAGTTGCTAAGGATAGTATTATAGTTTTGTTCACATAACGGTTCTTTGTAAGTCCTAAAACTAAAAGAGTCAGATATAGGGTTATATATACCAAAGTGATCAGGTTAAAAACCGGATGTCTGTCTGTCCGTCCGTCTGTCCGTGCAAGCTGTAACTTGAGTAAAAAGTGAGATATCATGATGAAAATTGGTACACGTATTTCTTGGCTCTATAAGAAGGTTAAGTTCGAAGATGGGCAAAATCGGCCCACTGCCACGCCCACAAAATGGCGAAAACCGAAAACTTATAAAGTGTTATAACTAAGCCATAAATAAATATATAAAATTTGAAAAAATTGAAATTTGGCACAAAGCACCGCATTAGGGGGAGGCATATTTGAACGTAATTCTTTTGGAAAAGTGGGCGTGGCCCCGCCCCCTAATAAGTTTTTTGTACATATCTCGGAAACTACTATAGCTTTGTCAACCAAACTCTATAGAGTCGTTTCCTTCAAGCATTTCCATATACAGTTCAAAAATGGAAGAAATCGGATAATAACAACGCCCACTTCCATACAAAGATTATGTTGAAAATCACTAAAAGTGCGTTAACCGACTAACAAAAAACGTCAGAAACACTAAGTTTTACGGAAGAAATGGCAGAAGGAAGCTGCACCCAGGCTTTTTTTTTAAATTGCGAATGGGCGTGGCGTCGCCCACTTATGGACCAAAAACCATATCTCAGGAACTACTCTAACGATTTCAATCAAATTCGGTACATAATATTTTCTTAACACCCTAATGACATGTACGAAATATGGATGAAATCGGTTCGCAACCACGCCTTCTTCCAATATAACGCTACTTTGAATTCCATCTGATGCCTTCTCTGTATAATACATACATATAAATGAAAATACAATTCAATACTCAAAGTACACAAATTGATCTAATCTAATTGATTTTACAGCAAAATAAAAAAATATGTAAATGACGGATAATGAAATCTCGATTATCACTTTATCATGCGAGAGTATAAAATGTTCGGTGACACCCTAACTTAGCCCTTCCTTACTTGTTACTATTATTATTGTCATTCGAAGTTGGAGCCTCAAACAACAAAAAATGCACGTGGGCGGCCCGGGTGATTTTGGCTGTTGCTGTTATCTGAAATCAAATATTCTTGATTATTCTTAATCTTTCTTAATCTACAGACATTTCATTCTGGTCGGAACTACTGAAGTTAAATTTCAAGGGTAAATAATAAAATGACGGACTTTGAAAAAAAAAAGATATTTTATTTTAGCAAAGAAAGGGTTGTAAAATAAAAAGTTAGAGATGAAAAAAATTCTCGTTAGAACGGAAGAGAACTATAAGTGTGTATAATAGCGTGTTAAAATTTGAAAGCAATCGGTTCAGTTGAAAAAAAGTTAGGACCCGGACAATGTTTTGAGAAAAACGCGTTTGAACTTCAACAACTCCGTGAGAGACTACTCCGAGGCGCTCTGGAAACTCGCTAAAACTCCCGAAATATTTCTGTCTGAAACTTTCACAGTATATTTTTAAGACTTTGTGTTTTCAAATTAAGGCAAAAAAAAATTTGAACCCAAGTTACCAGACTACTACCTTAAAGGCTTTGGTAACTTGACGAATTCTTCGATTCTATATGTATAAGATATAATGATTATACCAGATCGTTTACTAAATCGCAAAAGCCTGCCACACAACACTACTTCATATTCAGGCTTTGCTTCCATTCACAAGACGTGGAATATTGCCTTACAATTATGGCATTCTCAAAAGAATTTCTCGTTTTTCTGCTCGCAAAAACAGTCATTATAGAGAGTTCTATATATATACATAGATCTGTTACATTTATAGATGTAAATTTTATCTACCAAGAAATTCGAGTAGAGAGTTGTTGCACATATCTGGAAAATAACATCTGGTGTAGCTGTGGAGGAGTTTGATGCCTATTCAATATTTTTGAGAACTCACTTTGAATACTTCATTTCATTGTTATAGAAATATATATAAATGTACCCGTCTATTTATGCAGACGATCATTTGAGTGACCTCTCTTAAACGAAAAATAACGTTAAGTTTGGGTTAATATTTGAAAGAGAGTATACTTATCAATATAGGACACCTTTTGAGAATTCGCTGTTTCTCTATTTTGATGACTACTGATTCGTTGAACTTGATTCTTCTTCAGTTAGTTTTCTTCTAAGAAAATTTCTAAATACAAGTACAAATACAATTCACAAATAACCAACTAAACTCTCAAATCGTACTTCATAAAGCGACATAGCTTCACCGAAAGAAATGTGTTGATGAACGGCCATTGAGAGACTCAAATTACAAAGTTGAGTTCTTAAGCTGCTCATAAACTAAATAAAGTCATATTTTTTCGCCCAGCACCATAAACTACATTGCAGCTGACAGTATGTTGAGGCTTTCTTTCGAAACATTGCTTTGCATAAATTTAAGAATTTCTGGCATTTTATTAGCCAAACTGTGGCTATTTATGAATTATGCAACAATTCAGAAAACGGAAGAAAATTAAAAGTTTGATTGCTTCTTGCATATTGCTTTTATATTGCCTGCTTAGTGTTAGCGTTAGAAGCAGCTGTTTAAGGTGGAAAATATTAAATTCACTTTGCAGAAATTATGAAATCACCCAACTCCTTGCAATATTACGAAAAATATCAACAAAAATGCAAAGCTTTTAATGTCCTTTGGTTGTTACTAATTTGCATATATATAAATACATAAATACTTACTATATGTTTAGTATACATGTACTTTTGTCTTAGCAACAGCAAACCCCTTTTCACGCACTCAAAACGTAACCGAAAACACCCGCTTATTTCCTGAAAATCCTCTTTAAAGATATACGAATATTTATGTGCATATTTTTTATACACTTTTACGCAGAGATAAGCATATTATATCTGAATGGGTTGACTCAATAAGCATACCATTTACATATGCTACCTTGACTCACTCCTATCTGGCTGATGCTGCTTTCCGGTTTTGTATTTTCCTTTTAAATATTGCTTTGATCTTCAACGTTGCCTTGCTTTCGCCAGCATGTATTCCCTGCGCAAACATCTCCCCCGCCTTTTGGTTTCGCTTTCTTTTTTTTTAATTTTTTATCCTTTCTTTCTCGCCAATTCACAACACTGAAGTGCCTGTTGATTATACCTTCCATTTACCTTTAACCAAATTACCACAGAAAATCCGACCACTTTGCGATTTTTGCACGCTACACTGCCCTCATCCAAGTAGCTTTGCAGCAGCCGGCGCATGCCACAAATATACTTACAACACATTAGGGTGATCTTCAAATATACGAGAGAAATTGTTGTATCAGATAAGGGACCAAACTTAACCAATTCGAAGATAAAGCTCTAAATTTTGAAACCGATTGGTGATGGTTAAGGTGCGTCCTATCCGGATTGAAGTTGTATAGTCTGAATTACACTTAACAGCTCCGATTTCGACCAAGAGCATGTAATATCTTCAATTTCAATGGTGTTTGGCTTTTGTTTGAAAAAAAGAGTTATGTATCTTTTTGTACTTCAGCCGGATGCCTGACTTCTTTTGCCCTCCAATTTGTTCCAGTCCACACCGAAATTCATAAGCAGTATATTGTAGATATAGTGATAGAATCGACTACGATGAGATGGACAAACCTAACGTAATGTTAACCGGCTCTGAAATCGACCGCCATCTCCACCTTCAACTTTAGTAGCGTCAATTTTGCTTATTCGTTAAGAAACATTTTGCAGTTTTCAATACTCGTTTCGTTGATGTTTGAGCTGAAACAACCAAACCCGATAATTTGGCTTTAAGGCCCATCCTAATACTCGTACATACTCTACTGTGTTGGGCGCATTTTCACTTTTCATATTCAAATTTGTTACACTCAAGTGTATAGAAAAAGCATTACAGCAGAACGCGAGGGGTGCGTGGGTACATGTATGAAGGCAAATAAGCAAAAAGAAAGAAAACCACGAATAAAGCTCGAAAATGCTGGCAATAATGCTGAGACAGCAACAGTCAGCAGGCTGTGAAGAGTCGTGCCAGTCAAAGTGTAGCAAAATTGACGTTGCTGAACAATTGATTAAGTTGCTGCTTGAGTGGACGACTTGATGGTTTCTGCCGCGCACATACATATATATTTTGTATGTTCTAACCTTATTTACTTAATTCTAATTTAATCCCTAATCCGGAGGAAATTATAAACATTGCCAAAAAACCGAGGAGAAAATTTATTCAGATAATTTAGGCAAAATTTTGTTTAATAGGGAGAACGCTAGCGTAGAAAAGCTATCAAGAATATATAGATAAGTTTTAGAAAATCTTCTAGGTCGTTTGAATACTACTCAGTTGTTAAGACTCTCCAGACAGCTTAATCCGCAAAGCGCGATTTTCCAGTCCTTCTCGCAAGATTCATTAGATCTGGCTATATTGGAGATTTCTTTACCCACTTGTTAGTAAGCATGTCTTCCACGATAAAGTGTTCTCTCTATTAGCAAGATAATCCATTCTGACCCTCGCTGTTAAGGAGCAATCTTAAGCTTCTTTGTAGAATATGGTCGGACGAAAGCATGCATTGAAATTTAAGTGTGTTCTACCGAGTGTACTGTGTGAAATACTGAAGCCCAGTGTCAACAAAGTGATTGGACGTTATCAGTGTGGCTTATCCCTGATAGTGTGCAACCGACCATCTTTTCACCATTCATCTGTTCCTCGATTTTAAATCCACTTTTGACAGCACGATAAGCAACTGCCTCTTTGCTGTCTTCTTCAATCTTCTGTTGGAGAAAATAATACGAACTGCAAAGCTAAATAAAAAGGTACCATAAAGGTGTCCAACTGCGGGCGTACTCTGAAATTGATATTATTGGCCCCAACTTCCGTGCTGTTAGTTATATTTTCTTCAGGCTGGCTAAGGGAGTGAAGCAAATGGACTTGGTTGTGAACGAAAAAAAAATTAAATTTTACAAGTCACTCATCATACCAGCCCTGTTATATGGTGCAGAGGCATGGCGATGAAAACATCTGATGAGTCGACGTTACGAGTTTTTGAGAGAAAGGTTCTGCGGAAGATTTATGGTTCTTGGCGCATTGGCCACGGCGAATATCACATTCCAAGGAGCGATGAGCTGTATGAGATATACGATGATATTGACATAGTTCAGCGAATTAAAAGACAGCGGCTCCGCTGGCTAGGTCAAGTCGTTCGTATAGATGAAAAGACTCGAGCTCTGAGAGTTTTTGACGAAGTACCGGCCGGGGGAAGCAGAGGAAGAGGAATACCTCTACTCCGTTGAAAAGAACAGATATACCTGGCTACACTTGGAAACTCCAATTGGCGGCAAACAGCGAAAAGAAAGAACGACTGGCGCGCTGATGTAAACTCGTTATAACCACGTAAGCAGGTCTGCGCCAATAAAGAAGAAAAAGTTCACCTTAGAAAGTATCCGAAATTTATGTATTTACACCAACCATTTAATGGACGACTTAAAAATCGATATTAAAAAGCCATAGAGTTGTTTTTTCTGTAAAATAATAGACCCAACGAAACTAAGTCCATTCAATCAAAATATTTGTTAAATATCAGCGCAATAAACCCTCTATAGACTTAATTTAGGTAAGAGAAGAAAGAAGGGAGATATAGTGATATAATTAGGTAGGACTATATGGCTAAAAAAGAAAGAAAACTCTTTAAGTCGGAACAGTCTAACTTCTTGCAATTTGGAGCAGTGAAGAAAAAATTTATTTTTATTCTACCAGGACTTTTTTCCAACAATTTTCACAAATAGCCTTCGGTAAGATCGCTCTACCTATGGAGAGGCGAACATTGCTGAGAGCACTCAAGACCTTGTTGAGAGGTTTCAACGAAAGTTTTGTCTAGCTTACTCCCGGGTCGGCGCTATCGCCATACACACGATACAAAGATCAGAGCTACGAAGAGAGAAACGACATGCGCAACAAATATGCTAGCTAGCTGGGACACATATGTAATCCGAGTATGTGGAATCAGTTAGTGATACGAGCTTAAGACGTCTTCAACGTTCTAAAGATCAAGTGAAGAGTCTCAAATATTAACTATAACTAAATTTCATGTAAACACAATGGGTATGAATTAGTGTAGTATAACATTAAATAATAAAAACAAAAACAAATAAGTTTTATTAAAATAAAAAAAAAAATTACATATTAATTGAATTCAAAAGAAAAATCTAGCGAGTGTAGAGCGTGAGTTCTTTTCAATCTTCTAGGATGTAAGCTATTGTCCAGCAATTTAATCGCAAATATATTTGCTAAATTCTTTGATTGTTTCCTTTGCAGTGAACAACTTTGGATCCCGGTGGAATACATCATTTCTCATATAGAAAGGAGTCCCCACTACAGAGAACTTTATTTTGAAAATCTTGAAATATTTTAAATTTGAATTTACTATACTGCCGCAACTGGTTCTTCAGACTTAGGCGGGATTTTAACCGAAGGAGCCAGTACAGCTGCGCCAACTTTAACCTTTGCTGAGTTCTTTTATTTTTACATGACCTTTCTAAGGGCGTTTCTTATCAATTGTAATACTTAACCATGTTATTCATGTGTTCGTTGGTAACAACTGCTTTTACTTTTACTGACTTTTCAGAGTTAATGCCAATGATCCCTTTTGGTGAGCCGCGGTCCTAGAGCATTCAATTGCATCTGCAGTTTTCTAGAAGCAATAGTAAAGTAGCATCAGCATATGTTGCCTTCAATGTGGAGTCAGAGTTGATAACTGGCATTAGTAGCTTTTCATTGAATTTGAATAGCAGGCCTAGACGCCAGACTTTGTCAAATGGTTCGCAGACATCAAGGGAGACAGCAGAGCAGTACACCCCGCAAAAGCCTTTATAATATAATTTCGAACACTTTCGAGGTAATTACCAATAGACTAATTAGTCGTTAAGAATTAACGAGACGTTCAAGTTTCCCGGATTTAAGAATTAAAATAACCGCAGTACATTTCCATTGCGATGGGAAATTGTAAAGTCTGATGCCATTCCGTTTGGAAATCATGTTGATTACGTTTTTGGGGAGCGCTTTTAGCTCATACGCAATAATTCTATCATAGCCTCGTAACTTTTTGTTTGCCAATGTTTGATCTCCTCCTGCACTTCTACAACATCTTCTTCAGCAATCGGAAATTCTATTTGACAAGTAACATCCAAAAACCGCTGACTGCCGCATTGCCAGATCCATCACTAAATTCGTTAGGAGTAAACATGTGTTGGAAGTGTGTTTGTTCGGCTTTTCTCTACATTGGTCCTGCACCAATGGCCTCTGTTGTTTAAAATTGGTGGTTATCTAGTTATCGGCTTATTGTTTTGTCTAGTCGCATTCCAAAAATTGTTTAGTGGATCTTCTGCTTGGACAGTCATTATCTCATTGGGCTAGAGATGTATGTCCCGCCTGTGGACGCTCTGTGTGGTTTTAGGTTCTGGCATACTTATACGGCGAGAATTGTGTATACTTCTTGTCAAGACTTCCGCAGCGTAATCATCAGAGGAAATGAAGATGTTAGGGTCCATGAACGTTGCCATCTCTGCCTGACTTGTAGGTAAACGTGTCCTTACCCGCTGCTTCTTTAATCGTGGTTCACATGCCCATGATATTACTTACGTTATCCACAAAACTTGGTGGCGATTCAGGTGCTGTAGTGGACTTTTCTATTCTATTAGCATTATCTGGTGGAGAACTTTAAGACAGTAATACGTCGCGATTTGAGCTACTGAGCTCTTGCGAAGTGAAATTTTTCCGAAATAGTTTTTGCTTTTTGACGCATTTTCCTCTAGTTTTCTGATGAATCAGTGGCAGAATATTCTATATATGATTTCATTGGGGCTCTCGTTTTAACTGCTGCCCTCGGAGATATCCTTTTACGTTTAGGGGGTGCTGTCAAACACGTTGTTGATAACTGCCAGGAGGATGTGGCATCAGACACTATAACAAAAAACAATAAATGGATTTAATTGATTTTTTATTATTGGTTCTGCAAAATTATGCAAGTATTAGAACCGAAATTATTTTTTTTTTTTTCGCTCTGACAAACTACCATCAATTCACTTCGAATCCCATTTGTGATAAAAATTTAATATTGAAAATTTGTAAATATTAATGAAGTCTCATTCTTGCCAAGTACATTCGTATTTCAGCGGGAGGTTAAAACTCCAAGAACTCTCTATGTTTTCGTATAACTTTGCGAACAGATGGATTTATGGCTCGTGGGCTTTCAACCACTTTGGGTGAAATTTTTATATTTAAATTTCAACAAATTTCTATTTTTCGCTGGAAATGCATAAATTAAATTTATATTGCATAATGCATGCTTTTTTACGAGCTATCTAACCTATTTGTCTCGCTGCATCGCCTGCATACCATTGTGTTAATTACATACCACATAACATACCCTAAAAGCATTCCCAATGAGGTAATCATGAAAAAATATTATAAATATTTCACTAAACACGCACAAGCGCACATACACATACAGTGAGCGTTTTTATTTTTACTTTTTTTTTTTGCTATGCGCTAACATCTCAATTGAATTCACCAACTGTTGCCGGATGAGAACAAACCAACACACATTTTAATTCTCTCGAAAAATGGCAGTCATCACATGCCAGCTCGTTGATGATTTGAATCAGCAGCAAAAAGAATTTATATTCGCAACATTAAATCGCGTACATTTTAAATCTGTAAAATTTTTTATTTAATTTGCATCGCAAACATAACAATGAAATGTGTA
This sequence comes from Bactrocera correcta, assembly GCA_027475135.1. Classification (NCBI taxonomy): domain Eukaryota; kingdom Metazoa; phylum Arthropoda; class Insecta; order Diptera; family Tephritidae; genus Bactrocera; species Bactrocera correcta. The sequence continues at coordinate 140,828,772 of CM050323.1, read as the reverse complement.
ATGGCACCGCAGAGACGGCACACCCACACACTCAGCATGAAATATAGGTATATGTGCGCGCATATAATGGCGTTGTTAATGATGGTGTAGGTGTGTGAGGAGGCGGCGGAGTGGCTGTGATGAAGAGTGGCACTGGTGACAGGCTGTGCAAGCGCGTGCACAAAAAATGAGTATCCCTAAAATTTAATACGAAATAATTTGTCAAGCTGACAACTATGAACGACCGCGCCGACCCACCAACCAACCGGCTGACACGCTGGTGGAATCACAGGCACACATATGTATGTATACACAAAAGAGGCATACGAGATGTGCTGGAATGTGACACTTCGCACTCAACATCAGCCGCAAGCAGGGATATTAGTCTAAGTGTGAGATTTAATGGCGCACTACTCGACGTGTTGCTAAATTTGCTGTTTGCCCCAGCAGAGAAAATTTACATTACGAGGTTGTGAGGGCATATACTTGGACATGCGAACATACTCATACACCGAAAGGAAGCTTTTATTGGACTGCATCTGAGCTCCCAATATTGATGCGCTTGACGTCTAGCATTCACCTCAACCGCGAGGCCTTGAAACCAAAGTATTGATTATAGTTCTTAGATCTTTGCCCACTACTTTTTGTCCAGTGAAACTTACCTCAATCAAGACTTATGTAATTTTTTCCAACCTAACCTTAAAATATGGACCCCTAGTATTAAAAAAAAACCTGAACTTAAAGGGCTTTTTCGGAAAAATTTGAAGAGAAAGTTAGGATTTAATAGTTCTTATGCTCACTTTCCTTACACCTGGGCATGTGTTGGTAGATAAGATTATGTGTGAATGTGTATGAATGCATTCTGAAGTCACATGAGTAAGTTCATCTTCGGCATCACACCCACAATAGCTTTATTTCGAAATTTATACGAATTTATTTCGATTTTCTTTTGCTTGTTTTTCTTCTCACTGCCTCACGTATTTTTGGCCGTCATTATATTTACTTTAAGCTTCGCTGGATCAGCTCAGGAAGTAATTATGTGGGATGACGACAGCCACATATCTTGTTTTCGTTTGATTTTTCCACTTTCTTTGTCGCTTTTTACTTTCTGAATTTTATCATCAAAATAATAAATGAAACTTGGCGGCTATTTGCGCGGGAAGTCATGAAATTCGGTAGACAGCTACGAAATGGGTTGAAGGAAATCATTTAAAATATTTCTCATACATTCTGGCGTTCTCCAGCAATGACTGCGTCAAAAGAGTAAATGCCAGGAATATTTTTAACGCCCTCAAGTATGCTACGAAGTCACTGGAGGAATATTTTTTTCTAAGTTTCTGAAATTAAATGCGTACATACCCAAATCTCTGTCAATCAAGGAGGTCCCTGGAGCGACAAGTATGGCTGAGTTGCGTTCTTTATGTGGTTGTGTTGCTGAAACGCTGAATTAGTTTATTTTTACCCCAAATGTATACCTTTTTTTAGTATTTAGTTTTAGTATGTGGGTCTAAAACTGTTACAAGTAACAGCAAATTACTTGTGACTTTTGTAATGAAGGTAGGCGTCATGATGGGCACTCTGACATTTGAAACCACAAAAGTAAGTTGAATTCAGATGACATGACTTGACATATTTGAAAGTTTAGCTGCCAGCGTAGGTGGCACGAAATATTAAGAAGAGAGACCAAAACGTCGAGAACAGCATATCAACTCAATTAATTCATTATCATTAATTTATAATCAAATTAGGAAATGGTTTAATATACTTTCGAATACATACACCAGTACTGTATGGGGGTTTCAAGCGCAAAGGCTCAAGTGAATTGTGAGACATCGCTTACAGGCAAGTTGATTAAAGTTTTAGGCACGAAGAAGAGTAATGTCACTGTGAAAATCTTATGTAATAATGCCTACAAAGAAAGTGTCTCCAAATTCAGTAACCCCAACCCCATTTTTTATGCACAGATTGAGGATAGCCAAGCGGCAATGAAACTTCCAGTCGATGACTCAGTAAAGCTACTCAAAACCGCTCACCTTCTTGCAATGCTGATCAAAGCAACGGATGTTAGGCGGACAGGTCCGGTCTTAGAATACCTTAAATTCAAGGCTTGGTCACATTATTTTGGGGCAAAAAGTTTCTACTTTGAAAAAATAAGAACCAGAAAAACATGATGGGAGCCATCACACAAAGATCTCAGCTTCATTACCAAGATAAAGCGTGGTCGGTGTTAATGAAGGTGAAACGATAACGCACTTTCTCTGCGAATACCTAGTCCTCAGCCGAAAGCCACGTAATATTTTCCTCGGCGCCAAAATCCCATATTCTACATAAATCAACAATCTGGATCCGTTGCGCAAGTTTCACCATCGTGGGAACGGCGCTGTCGGCAAGAAATTATCAGGGTCTAGTGGTATAACACAATTGAATTTTCTTTAAAAGCATCTTTTTCCATTTAGTACTCAATTTTCGAAGTTAATAAAGGTAAATTGACAAAATCTTTAGATAAGCAGCCTACTTTCGTTTTCTTCTACTGACAATCAGGCGTAATAGCCTTAGTCTTACGCTTTTATAAGCATGTTCAGTAAAGTTAAGGTCTTTTTTATAAGAATATCCAGAAGTCTAATTGAGCGCATTTGAAGCAATGAAAATGAGGTTAAATGTCCCGCACATGCAATCTCACCTCACATAAGCCGAGTCGTGTGGTGTAATTTAAAAAACAATCGGCCATAATGCACGAACTGGGCAAGGACAAAAGGATGTTTTAATAAATCCTTTTTAACAATATTCCTCCCCATCGATTGTTTAAACAACGCAACTTGACCCCAGAGTGCTATCGCTTCTGCTTAAGAAGGCCATAAGTAAGGCAACTATACAATGGAGAATTTGAATGAAGGCGAAAATGCTAATAAAATTTCAGGATAAACCAGTTAAAAGGAGGTGAAAACAGAAATTTGGATGACAGTAAAGGCAATGGGCTGGAATGGTGGGCGCATGCTAAAAGGGTTAACACTAAAATGTGGCCAGTTTAAAAGCATATATGACATTGATTTAGCAGCCCATTGCGGCGGCAAGGCAAGGCGCCGTTGACAATGTGTATGTCTCTTGGAGAGAGTGTAAAATAAGGCCTTCCATTTGCGCTTATTTATTTTTCATATACTTAAGTGGCATCGATATATCAACAGCGGAGCATATAAAAATGCTTCGAAACCAAAGGAATAACTCCTAAGTGCGTTGTTAAGGTAGACGGGAGCTATAATTTTCTCTATTTCTTTTTTTTTTCACGGCGACTTGATAGATGATGTATTGAAGTAGACCTAATTTTTAAGAAATGAAGTGGTGATGGTAATATTGCTAAAAAGTAAGAAATTCAAGGAAGGAAAAAATAGCTTGTATTGTACTAAGATGAAGCACACCAATTCTATTACGGAGAATAGTAGCAGAAAGAGTGCAAATGGTTGTTTAGTAACAAGCGTTTTAAAAATGAATTAAACTTAAATTTATTAAAATATTAACCAATCAGCAAGTGAAGCTCCGTCGAATAGCTGTTGCATTCAATTAACTATGAAAGTATTCTAATGCTCGAAGCGTTTTTTTTTATATGTGTGGAGAATTAGTCTTTAAATCTCAGCTTCGTTTACGTCGTTAATTGAACAGTGATACAGGTATTTCGATTTTTTTTGATTTGCTATGAGAAATTAAGATAAATCTTTGGTTCCACATGTATGTTGTGAAAAGTGTGTGAGACCTCTAATACGAGTCTTCTTCTTCTTCTTTACTGGCGTAGACACCGCTTACGCGATTATAGCCGAGTCGACAACAGCGCGCCAGTCGTTTCTTCTCTTCGCTACGTGGCGCCAATTGGATATTCCAAGCGAGGCCAGGTCCTTTTCCACTTGGTCCTTCCAACGGAGTGGAGGTCTTCCTCTTCCTCTGCTTCCCGCGGCGGGTACGGCGTGGAATACTTTCAGAGCTGGAGTGTTTTCATCCATCCGGACAACATGACCTAGCCAGCGTAGCCGCTGTCTTTTAATTCGCTGAATTATGTCAATGTCGTCGTATATTCCGTACAGCTCATCGTTCCATCGAATGCGATATTCGCCGTGGCCAACGCGCAAAGGACCATAAATCTTTCGCAGAACCTTTCTCTCGAAAACTCGCAACGTCGACTCATCAGTTGTTGTCATCGTCCAAGCCTCTGCACCATATAGGAGGACGGGAATTATGAGAGACTTATAGAGTTTGGTTTTTGTTTGTCGAGAGAGGACTTTGCTTCTCAATTGCCTACTTAGTCCGAAGTAGCACCTGTTGACAAGAGTTATCCTGCGTTGGATTTCTAGGCTGACATTGTTGGTGGTGTTTACGCTGGTTCCAAGATAGACGAAATTATCTACAACTTCGAAGTTATGACTGTCAACAGTGACGTGGGAGCCAAGTCGCGAGTGCGACGACTGTTTGTTTGATGACAGGACATATTTCGTCTTGCCCTCGTTCACTGCCAGACCCACTTGTGTTGCTTCCTTGTTAAGTCTGGAGAAAGCAGAACTAACGGCGCGGGTGTTGAGGCCGATGATATCAATATCATCGGCATACGCCAGCAGTTGTACACTCTTATAGAAGATGGTACCTTCTCTGTTGAGTTCTGCAGCTCGAACTATTTTCTCCAGAAGCAGGTTGAAAAAGTCGCACGATAGGGAATCGCTTTGTCTGAAATCTTGTTTGGTATCGAACGGCTCGGAGAGGTCCTTCCCGATTCTGACGGAGCTTTTCGTATTGCTCAACGTCAGCTTACACAGCCGTATTAGTTTTGCGGGGATACCGAATTCAGACATCGCGGCATAAAGCCAGCTCCTTTTCGTGCTGTCGAAAGCAGCTTTGAAATCGACGAAGAGGTGGTGTGTGTCGATTCTCCTTTCACGGGTCTTTTCCAAGATTTGGCGCATCGTGAATATCTGGTCGATTGTTGATTTTCCAGGTCTAAAGCCACACAGATAACGTCCAATCAGTTTGTTGACGGTGGGCTTTAATCTTTCACACAATACGCTCGACAGAACCTTATATGCGTTGTTGAGGAGGCTAATCCCACGGTAGTTGGCGCAGATTGTGGGGTCTCCTTTTTTGTGGATTGGGCATAGCACACTTAAATTCCAATCGTTGGGCATACTTTCGTCCGACCATCTTTTGCAAAGAAGCTGATGCATGCACCTTATCAGCTCTTCGCCGCCGTGTTTGAATAGCTCGGCCGGCAACCCATCGGCCCCTGCCGCTTTGTTGTTTTTCAGGCGGGCAATTGCTATTCGAACTTCTTCATGGTCCGGCAATGGAACGTCTGCTCCATCGTCATCGATTGGGGAATCGGGTTCGCCTTCTCCTGGCGTTGTACGTTCACTGCCATTCAGCAGGCTGGAGAAGTGTTCCCTCCATAATTTAAGTATGCTTTGGACATCGGTGACTAGATCACCTTTGGGGGTTCTACAAGAGTATGCTCCGGTCTTGAAACCTTCTGTAAGCCGCCGCATCTTTTCGTAGAATTTTCGAGCATTACCCCTGTCGGCCAGCTTATCAAGCTCTTCGTACTCACGCATTTCGGCCTCTTTCTTTTTCTGTCTACAAATGCGTCTCGCTTCCCTCTTCAACTCTCGGTATCTATCCCATCCCGCACGTGTTGTGGTCGATCGTAACGTTGCGAGGTAGGCAGCCTGTTTTCTCTCCGCTGCGACACGGCACTCCTCGTCGTACCAGCTGTTCTTTTGCACTTTCCGAAAACCAATGGTTTCGGTTGCAGCTGTACGTAAGGAGTTTGAAATGCCGTCCCACAGTTCCCTTATACCGAGTTGTTGACGAGTGCTCTCAGAGAGCAGGAGTGCAAGCCGAGTAGAAAAACGTTCGGCTGTCTGTTGTGATTGCAGCTTCTCGACGTCGAACCATCCTTGTGTTTGTTGGCGTGCGTTTTTTGCTGCACAGAGGCGGGTGCGAATTTTGGCTGCAACAATATAGTGGTCCGAGTCGATGTTAGGACCTCGGAGCGCACGCACATCTAAAACACTGGAGACGTGTCTTCCGTCTATCACAACATGATCGATCTGGTTGGTGGTTTTTCGATCCGGAGACAGCCAGGTAGCTTGATGTATCTTCTTATGCTAGAATCTAGTACTACAGATAACCATATTTCGGGCCCCGACGAAGTCGATCAGCCTCAGCCCATTTGGGGATGTTTCCTCGTGGAGGCTGAATTTACCGACCGTAGTGCCAAAGACACCTTCTTTGCCCACCCTGGCGTTAAAGTCGCCAAGCACGATTTTGACATCGTGGCGGGGGCATCTCTCATAAGTGCGCTCCAAGCACTCATAAAAGGCATCTTTAGTCACATCGTCCTTCTCTTCCGTCGGGGCGTGGGCGCAAATCAGCGATATGTTGAAGAACCTCGCTTTGATGCGGATTGTGGCTAGACGTTCATTCTCCCGAGTGAATGATAGTACTCGGCGACGGAGTCTCTCTCCTACCACAAATCCAACACCAAACTTGCGCTCCTTTATATAGCCACTGTAGTAAATGTCACAAGGACCTACTCGTCTCTGTCCTTGTCCCGTCCATCGCATTTCTTTGACGGCGGTGATGTCAGCCTTTATCTTTACGAGGACATCTACCAGCTGGGCAGCGGCACCTTCCCAATTAAGGGACCGGACATTCCAGGTGCATGCCCTCAAATCATAGTCCTTAATTCGTTTGCCATGGTCGTCATCAAAAGGGGGGTCTCTCATCCGAGGCTGTTTATGACTATTCACGGGGGGTGTTTTTTTACGTGGCGGGTCCCAAACCCAGCGCACAACCCTAAGTAGGGAATGTTTCGCCTTCTCACTTTAGCTCGCCTTCAAACGGATGTTCTTAGGCTACCCAGAGGATACTTGGTCAAAGACCGGAAGTCGTGAGCTGCTTGAGTCATATGTAAAAGAATCGTTTCTGGCCACTCCCAAGTGAATGGCGATCAGAGAACTTTCCTCACTTGCGTGAACTTCTACACATGACTCCATCCCCTCTAATACGAGTAGTTTGGGCTAAAAAAGTATACCGACATATGATATTTGAATTGTTCTTTTTGTTTGACTCAAATAAAAAGCATTACAACCCAGTATGCGAACTTATCTTGAAGTGAAAAATTTGCGCTGAAACTTGTAATAACCCCTTAACTTTAACTAAAAAAAAATTGTAAGTTTATTTAGCAAATATAATATTATATAGTAAAACGTTTCACGAATTTATATGCAAAATCATCAAAACATACAGTGTCGAATACAGTCCCTTCAAACTGACAATTTAATATTTTACTATAAAATATTTTTATAAAGGGTAAATCATTCCGAGATTCCCTACTTTTTTAAAGAAAAAACACAAAAACTTAAAATTTAATGGAGAATGTGTATTATCATTCGATGGTCTTCGTGTTCACTCTCAACTACGGCATTGCGTGCTGAGCGTGGTCTATTCGGTGGAATATTATCCAATAATGAATGTTGGGTCGCAAGATTTACAGATAGTGAATTTTCATAATACAGTTGGTAAACGTTGTTTAGGCGTAAGTCATTACATGATGAAATAAGAAAAAATACTCAACAAAAGTGAAATGATGGCTCGACACGACTCACGCTTGATCTGTCAAAAAAAGTTTTTTAAACGGTACATCTACTTGGATCACCCTTTATTATGATTTTTTGTATTACTACTACTTTTCAAATGAAAACAATCGCTATTGAGATGAGAATCGGATGCTCAATAGCCAATCCTATGAAGCAATATCAAAATCTTCCTTTAATTTTCCAATCTCAAAAACCAAAATTAACAAATTTACTTCAAACAAGAAGTTGAATTTAGTAACTATGTGTTCAGTTTTTATGGCAGTTATATGTTATAGTTTTCCGATATCGGCAGTTCCGACAAATGAGCTGCTTCTTGAATTTGCAAAATTTCAAAACGAAATCTGGAAAACTGAGGGACTAGTTCGTATATATGCAGACAGACGAATATGGCTATATCGACTCAGCTTAACGTACTGATCATTTATATATATACTTTATAGGTCTCCGGCCCTTTCTTTTGGGTCTTACAAACTTAATATATCCTGTTTAGGGTATAAAAATGACGGAACGGAAAAATCTTTATTGGCTAACTTAACGAGCGAGCGCTATAACAGGGGGCAAAATTATCCTAAAAAATAAAAATAAAAAATTCTGTTAGGGGCACCAAGCTAGGTGCCACGCATTCCGTTATACATCTTTATATTTTTCAGTGTTCGCTGAGCCCTCTAGTATTAAAATTGTTTCCGATTTATACAAGTTCAATGAAATGGATCCCCATGCCAGTATATGTATGTGGGAAATTTTCACAGCAGGAATCTGCGAATCAGTCAGCATATCTGCGACGAAACTGTAAATTTGTTCTCGGAATCTAGTGCTTCTCTTTTCTCCTATAGTTTTCTTCTGCTCTAGTTCGCCAGTTTGATGATGTTTTTTTTCACAATCGTCACACTGAGCTTTCGTTAAAATGTATTTGTGCTGCTATTTTACGAATAGAAAGAGAGCCAAGAAGGTTGGTCTAGTGATGAATGAGGGGAAGACAATAACCTAGAGGCCACACACACAGATTTCTCGCTTCTGGGGACTGTGTATATTTCGAAATATATATATGTATAAACTTTACCAATAACCTTAGCCTGCAGATCAAGCACAGATTAACTATTGTCAACCGCTGCTACGTGAAGGCAAATGAGAGGCAGATTCCTCTCTAGACGGACCAACATTACGCTCTGTAACTCTCTCATTATTACCGAGCTGAGAAAACATTTGGAGCATTCGAAAGAACTATTTTCCGCAAAATGTCCGGCATGTATAGAGTTGAAGACACAAAAATCAAACGAATGCGATTGTTAGGTCATGTCGTTCGTATGGATAATGATGATCCAGCGAAAAGCTCCCTCGATTCGAGTCCCATATGTTGACAATGGTAGCAAGGGCGCCCACGCATCTAATGGAAGGACCAAGTGCATAGTGATCCATCTTCACTTTGGATCTACAACTGCAGTGACCTTAAAAAGCATAGAGGCAACTGGCGAAATTAGGTCTTTTCGGCCCAGATCGACGAATGTACCGCCACAGAGAATGTTAAATTTTTGATTGGCAGAAAACGCTTTCTCGAAACATATGAGTCTCTTAGGAATGTTCAATATTTTTTGTCGACAAAAATCTCACTTTTGAGTGTCTTCTGTGATTTTTTTTTTAAGAAACTTTCTAAAAATTTCCCAGAAAGATACACACGTAAAAACTACAGAGCTTTCATTTCCCTATAAACTCACAAAAACATTCTCTAGGCATCCTGAGGGTTTTTTGCAATCTTTCGTTTAATCCTTAGGGTACTTATCGTCTACATAGACAACCACTTCGTTCAAATCGACCAACATTCTGTAGCGCAAACAAAGTTTACCAGGAATTCAATTCTTTTTGCAAAGTCTTTAAAAACTTTACATCAGCATCAACATCATATAATAACAACGCCCAAAAGTGCCAGCACAAAGCAATCGTTACGCTACCAAACGCAGTAACAAATCCCATTAGCAGCATCAAAGCGTCCATGTGACAGCGGGCGCCATCAGCTTTTCCAACGAAAATGGATTTTAGGACACGCGGAACGAGACAGCCAAGTGTAGCTGACACACCTTCGAAGTGCTTTAGCACACCTCGTAAACCCTGTAAATATCACACAAACACAACCAAATACATACATACATCGGCATATACATAAGTGAATAAAGGAAGGACGGGCGCCTGGCAATCACTGCCGTGTGTGTGAGCGACGTAAAGCGCGCTTACAGAGCCAAGTCGAACCAGCAGCCAACCAACGAACCATTCACCTAGACAATCTGAGAGTGGACCAGCCCATGCGCTAGACGTGCGCACCGTTAAGCACCCAACAAATACGGGACAAATGGATCTGGCCGTTAGACGCACGCGCCTTTCCGCGCGTTGGCGCGTCACCGTCGCCGCTGCCGATAACTGTCAGCTGGCGCGCTTTAGTCGTGTTTTCACAACAATTTGCATTAAATTATATTTGCTAAGTAACAAGGTCAGAATGAATGGAATTTCAACTAATATAGTCAAAGTGTGTACAAACTAGCATATCCGCTTATGTGCGTGTGTGTGCGTACCGTGAGGAAGGTAGACGTCAGCTGTTGAAGCGTTGTTTCAAATGTTGTTGTGCCGTTACAGCACCTGCTGTCGGCCCCTTCAAAACGTCACTCACAAATACAGACAAGCAGAGAGTTTTAGCTAAAAATAAAAATGTAAAGGGAATTATGTATGTGTGTGTATAGGAACCTATATATTAACATAGCAAGGAATATGCCAAACTGTGTCAGCCACCTTGCACCTTAGTTTTGTGCAGGCGGATACGGCAACGCTGTTACTTAGTTGCCAGCTTAGACAAACGCACATAAATTGGCGTTAAATGGAAATTTGTTGTGCAGGAAATTTGAGAAGATATAATACATATATACCACACATGTATGAATCTACAAATGCTGTTTGGTTGAATTTTTGGCGTAAAAGAATTTAAATTAATGATTTCATGAATCTCATTTATGTGGAAAGTAAGGAAATTATTCATTTGTAGCAGAAAGCACTTAATTTAGCAAAGGTCTATGTATCGTAGCGAAAATTAATACAGCGAAACTTTTTATACCGAGCCTACCCCAAAAAAGAGAATTTTATCCATCTTTATTTAAAGCAATGCAAATTGAAGTTGAATTTATTCTTGAAAATGTTGGAAGCTCTCAAATTAATTAAAGCCATGCAAATTCAAGTTGAATTTATCCTTGAAAATGTTCGAAGCTCTCAAATTAAAGATGTAAAAAAGTTACTTACAGTTTTGTTTATTTACCATTATACGCCAGTTGGCTAACCATTCTTCGACAAACTTTAAGTGCTCGGCTAATATTCTTGATGCTAATATGTGGCATTTGTTATCGTCCGCAAAAGTTGAAGTTAATATATTATCAGCTGTTGGAAGATCTGCTGTATATATGATTTGTAGTGTTGGGCCTAAAACACTGCCCTGGGGTATACCAGCCTTTATCTGTCTTTCATCAGATATGAAATCTCCCACTTTTACCATAAATTTTTTATTTTTTAAATAAGATTCCAATCTTTTATACAATTCTAAATGTAGAATTTTTTTAATCTTATAAAAGGCCCTCATGCCATACCTTATCAAACGCCTGAGCCACGTCTAGAGATTTTTGAGATTTGAATGCTATCTCAGTATAGATAGACTTGAATATGCTCTATAAACGCCATTGTAGAACCAAACTGAAAATTATATAAAATAACTAACTTAAATCTCGACGTTTTACAACACTACGAAACAATCATTCATGGTTAAAGGTGGGTCAAACCACGTCCAGTGGTCCGTGAAAATTTCGCAAAGTCAGGGATTTTGAAAATTAGCAGTTCACGCATACCCTGTGATATAAATATTTTGTCAAAATTCTTACTTTTTTTTGTTATTGAAGGCTGAAATTTAGAGCACGTTAAAATTGTAAAAATATTTTCTCATAAAATACTGGAGATAAAGATGAAATTTTGTGAAGTCAAAGAAAAATATTTAAATTTATATTTTACATAATTTTTTGTTAAATAATTGAAATGTTTAAGTATGCTTCACGCTAAAAAAAAAAAAAACTGAAAAGAATGTGACACAACGCGCAAAATATTCACCTTTAATAATCTGCAAACAAATTTTTGTTCCTTCATACCATTCCAAAGATATTGTATTTTTTGTCTCCCTAAAACGTATGTCACTTCTATCGTTGGGCAATGCGCTTTTGCTTTACTTGCGGCTCAGATGCCGGGATCTTACGAACGCACAGATGTCGGGACCCCTTTAAAAACTGAAAATTATATCAAAGGGAGCCGATTTATAGACCAGATCAAAGCCTACTCGAGATGATATCTACGAGAAAGCCTACCGGCGCTCAACTGGACATCTTCCAATAACGCACCAGACACAGATTAGGTTCAACAGTTGCAACCGACTTCTTCAATGCCAAGTAATCAACAGCCATGAAAGTATATATTTAACAGATGAAAAAAATGTTGAAAAAGTTTTTATTAAGCAATGTGACGAAATTTATGAAAAAGCTTCCAAAGACGCAAAAAATATATTCAAAGGAATGTAGCCACCATCCAGTTGCTATTATGGTTTGGTAGGGCCTCTCTTGTAAAAGCGTTACAACTCTTAATTTCTATTAAGACATGGTTAATGCTGGACCAAAGTGTACCAGCACTGGAAAAAGTTCTTGATTTGGCAATGCTTGTCGAAGAGAGTCCTCTATTCAAAATATGAAACTTTTAAATAAATCATATCCTAAACAAAGATCATGCTTTCCTCTAGCAAGCGTACATCAACGGCTACTCTTACAAGCTACTACACCAAATAAAGCGATTTCATTTACCGTCAGTCCGTCACGCACTCTTTTTGGCTCCAACCTGAGAAGCAAACGTAATCAATTCGCCAAACATACCGAAAATTGACATGAAATTCCACTTTTATACGAGGGTAAATATGTTGTGTGTGTGTATGCGTACGTGTTTACACCGAATCACTTTGAAGTTGTTGCAATTTTCTGCAATTCACAGTCATTTCCTTTCAAATCTTTGTGCCGTGTTGGCCGCATGCTGCCACCGTAATTGCAGTTCCTTCGCAATGCCTTTGCTTTACGTGGCAATACGATTCGTTTCACTTTCACAACTTCCGCCTTCCGAATTCCGACGCTTTGCTTTACCGGCTCGCACAGCGTGCAGCGTCAGACGTCGCAGCGTGTTCACCTGCTGGGCGCGGCCTTTTTATTGTCATCTGCTGCGAAAACTCACCTTTGACTCTTGTGGCAATTATTGCTCGTTTTCTTCATATTATTTGTATTCTCTTTCGTTTCCCATGTCAAACGTCATGCTATTTAATATGGTCGCCTTGCGTGTAGTTGTGTGTGTGTGCGAAAATGCTTTATTGCAAAAGTGTCTTCTTCGAATCTGCAAATTAGCAATCAACGAGGCCAGCAATAAAGTGCGAGTCGCCTCAGTGTTCGGAGGCTTAATTGAAAGTGTGTGAGATGTGGAAAAGTTAAGGATTACGCAGAGATTATAATAACGTTTGTTTATTCTGCGAGTGTTGAAAAATACTACGTGTACGAGGTGTGTTCAAAAAGTATCGCGAATTTTGTGTTTTTTCAAAAATTATTTATTTATTCATGAATATCTATTTTGTCTACTTCAAAGTAATCCCCATGAGATATTATACACTTGTGCCAACGGTTTTTCCAATCTTCGAAGCACTTCAAAAAATCATTTTTTTTTTTATCATCTTCAGCTCCTCCTTCGATGCCGTCTTTATCACGTCAAGATAAGCGTAACGTCGTTCTTTCATGGGCCTCTTCAGTTTAGGAACCAAGAAAAAGTCACAGGGAGCCAGATCTGGGGATTACGGTGGCTGCGGCATCATTAGTGTGTTGTTTTTGGTCAAAAAGTCGCGCACAAGCAACGATGTGTGTGAGCAGGAGCGTTATCGTGGTGCAAAAGCCAATTTTTGTTCTTCCACAAATCCGGGCGTTTCTGGCGGATTGCTTCGCGCAAATTGCGCATAACTTGCAGGTAATATTCCTTATTGACCGTTCTTCCCTGTGGCAAGAACTCATGATGCACCACGCCCCTGCAGTCGAAGAAAATTGTCAGTTACGATTCGCGATACTTTTTGAACACACCTCGTATATATGCAGATTCTGATCTTCCACAGAATTTTCCGACAATAATAACTATGAGCTTTAAGCTTTCCCTTTCAGCGAGTTGTTGAATGTATCTCAATGGAAATCATTGAAGAGGAAATTAGCCTAATAAAAGCTTAATTGCAACCGGTCGCCGACAGCCATTCTATATAACCAACTAAGTTTCCTTTAAGCTGGGAGACATGATAACTGCGTACAGCTTGAAAATATTAATGTGCAAAAGAGTGGTTCTGGAACCAACCTTCAACAACACTTGGACTAAACTTGAGCTTGAGCTGGTGAAAGAGTGTCAAAACTCCTTATCTTTGGAACCGAGTTACATCATGATCCGGGTGATTTGGATATCAAGGTCTGCACAGTAGAATCTAGGATGAGTTCACAGCAAGAATCCTCTGGGTAGCCAAAAATCATCCGTTCGAAAGCGAGCTAAAGTGAAAAATCGAATCCCTCCATAGTGTTGTGCGCTAGGTTTGGGACCCGCTACGTAAAGGAACGCACCCAATGAAAAAAAACAATCAGCCTCGGATGAGAGACTCTCCTTTTGATGATAACCATGGCAAACTAATTAAGCATTACGATTTGAGGACATGCAACTGAAATGTTTGGTCCCTTAATTGGGAAGGTGGTTAGCTGGTTGATGTCCTCGTTGAAGTGAAGGCTGTCATCACTGCCGTTCCCGAAATGCGATGGACGGAACAAGACTAAGGCTAATAGGTCCTTGTGACATTTACTACAGTGGCCATATAAACTCGGTGTGGGATTCGTGGCGGGAGAGAGAAAGGTAACTTTGGCACAACAGTCGGCAAATTCAGCCTACACGAGGAAACATCCCCAAATGGGTTGAGCTGAAATGAGGTTGAGATCCGAAATATGGTTATCTGTGGTACTAGATTCCAGCATAAGAAAATACATCAAATCACCTGGCTGTCTCCAGAAGCCACCGAACAGATCGATTATGTTGCGATAGACGGAAGACACGTCTTCAGTGTTTTAGACGTGCGTAGTTTCCGGGGTCCTAACATCGACTCGGACCACAATCTTGTTGCAGAGAAGATTCGCACGCGCCTATGTGTAGCAAAAAACGCACGTCAACAAACACAAGGAGGGTTCGAAGTCGCGAAGCTGCAATCCCAACAGACAGTCGAACGATTTGCTACTCGGCTTGCACTCCTGCTCTCTGATAGCACTCGTCAACAACTCGGTATACGGTATAAGGGAACTGTGGGATGGCATTTCAAACTCCTTACGTACAGCTGCTACCGAAACCATTGGTCTTCAGAAAAAGAAAATGAACAGCTGGTAGGGCGAGGAGTGCCGTATCGCAGTAGAGAGAAAACATACTGCTTACCTCGCAACGTTACGATCGACCACAACACGTGCGGGATGGGATAGATACCGAGAGTTGAAGAGGGAAGCGAGACGCATTTGTAGACAGAAAAAGAAAGAGGCCGAAATGCGTGAGTACGAAGAGCTTGATAAGTTGGCCGACAGGGGTAATGCTCGAAAATTCTACGAAAAATGCAGCGGCTTACAGAAGGTTTCAAGACCGGAGCATACTCTTGTAGAACCCCCAAAGGTGATCTAGTTACCGATGCCCAGAGCATACTTAAATTATGGAGGGAACACTTCTCCAGCCTGCTGAATGGCAGTGAACGCACAACACCAGGAGAAAGCGAACCCGATACCCCAATCGATGACGATGGAGCAGACGTTCCATTGCCCGACCATGAAGAAGTTCGAATAGCAATTTCCCGCCTGAAAAACAACAAAGCAGCAGGGGCCGATGGATTGCCGGCCGAGCTATTTAAACATGGCGGCTAAGAGCTGATAAGGAGTATGCATCAGCTTCTCTCTAAAATATGATCGGACGAAAGCATGCCCAACGATTGGAATTTAAGTGTGCTATGCCCAATCCATAAAAAAGGAGACCTCTCAATCTGCGCCAACTACCGTGGGATTAGCCTGCTCAACATCGCATATAAGGTTCTATCGAGCGTATTGTGGGAAAGATTAAAGCCCACCGACAACAAACTGATTGGACCTTATCAGTGTGGCTTTAGACCTCGTAAATCAACAACCGACCAGATATTCACGATGCGCCAAATCTTGGAAAAGACCCGTGAAAGGAGAATCGACACATACCACCTATTCGTCGATTTCAAAGCTGCTTTCGACAGCACGAAAAGGAGCTGCCTTTATGCCGCGATGTCTGAATTTGGTATCCCCGCAAAACTAATACGGCTGTGTAAGCTGACGTTGAGCAACACGAAAAGCTCCGTCAGAATCGGGAAGGACCTCTCCGAGCCGTTCGATACCAAACGAGGTTTCAGACAAGGCAATTCCTTATCGTGCGACTTTTTCAACCTGCTTCTGGAGAAAATAGTTCGAGCTGCAGAACTCAACAGAGAAGGTAACATCTTCTATAAGAGTGTACAACTGCTGGCGTATGCCGATGATATTGATATCATCGGCCTCAACACCCGCGCCGTTAGTTCTGCTTTCTCCAGACTGGACAAGGAAGCAACAGAAATGGGTCTGGCAGTGAAGGAGGGCAAGACGAAATATCTCCTGTCATCAACCAAACAGTCGTCGCACTCGCGACTTGGCACTCACGTCACTGTTGACAGTCATAACTTTGAAGTTGTGGATAATTTTGTCTATCTTGGAACCAGCGTAAACACCACCAACTATGTCAGCCTAGAAATCCAACGCAGGATAACTCTTGCCAACTGGTGCTACTTCGGACTAAGTAGGCAATTGAGAAGCAAAGTCCTCTCTCGACAAACAAAAACCAAACTCTATAAGTCACTCATAATTCCCGTCCTGCTATATGGTGCAGAGGCTTGGACGATGTCAACAACGGATGAGTCGACGTTGCGAGTTTTCGAGAGAAAGGTTCTGCGAAAGATTTATGGTCCTTTGCGCGTTGGCCACGGCGAATATCGCATTCGATGGAACGATGAGCTGTACGAGATATACGACGACATTGACATAGTTCAGCGCATTAAAAGACAGCGGCTACGTTGGCTAGGTCATGTTGTCCGGATGGATGAAAACACTCCAGCTCTGAAAGTATTCGACGCAGTACCCGCCGCGGGAAGCAGAGGAAGAGGAAGACCTCCACTCCGTTGGAAGCACCAAGTGGAGAAGGACTTGGCCTCGCTTGGAATATCCAATTGGTGCCACGTAGCCAAGAGAAGAAACGACTGGCGCGCTGTTGTTGACTCGGCTATAATCGCGTAAGCGGTGTCTACGCCAGTAAAGAAGAAGAAGAACCTCTGCAATAATGCGGTGTTAACGATCAAAGAATGGCTCACGGCAACTAACCTTCAACTCGCTGAGCAAAAATAGAAGCTGTACTGATCACAAGCAGGAAATAGCATCAGAAATCAAATTAAATATCGACGGCCACGATCATCAGTATCGCGATTCAGAAAGCGCCGAAGTACCTAGGAGCGCTAATTGACAACACACTTAGCCACAAGGCGCACATCGAAAAAGTATGTGAGAAAGCAGCACGTGTAACGGCTCCTCTAGCAAGAATAATGGCCAATATTGATGGAATAATAGGCGACCGCTATTGACCTTGGTAAGCCAATAAATTTTTATATACGCGACGTTCATATGGGGATCAGCACTACATCAAAAATTTTGCTAAGGATGCGAAGTGCAAACTTCGGCTCAGTGTCATTAGAGTTACGAAGTGGTTGAAATTATGGAACGAATTGTTCCATCTGCGACAACAACGGAGAAGAGATGTGCACCGCTTCAGAGACCAATATGATCGTGCATACCGTCCGGAAAAACGACTGAGATCGCCCCTCCAAAACAATCAAAAACGTGGTAAAAAAGAGGAAGTCGCTTGAAAAGAGAACAATGTCGAAACCAGACGCAAAAAACCAAGTAGACAAGAGAGCCGACACGTTCGAGAGCGCCCTAGATACAGCCAAAACCACATAAGAATACTACTATATGAAAGGACCTGGATGAGATAACGGCCCCGAAGAAATTTGCGACGCTTTACAAAAAGATTGTGGGATTCAGAGTCTTGAGAAAGATGATGTAAAACATGTTTGTTAATGACACTCTTAGCAGGCACATTAAGTAGAAGGAATCGGACCTGTACACAAACAATAATCACATGACCATTATTGCCCAAGTTTTTTTCTCCCAAAAATCGGGAACCCTCAGCAGAGAAATCTTTGTCAAAACCGAAGTTGGAGAAAAAGGTGTTCAATACGGACTTTTTGAGAGCGTTTGAAATGCAGCAAATATACCAGACAACGGCGCCACCTACTTAGCATCCGCGGTGCAAGGCAAAGCTCGTACACTGGCGAAACGAAGAAATCGCCAAGCTGCTAGACATCGCAGCCAGGTTGGTGAGAATAAGGACTAAATAAGTAGATGAGTTAATAAGCCAAAATAAGCTCCTGAAAACAGCCATTGGTCGCAGCAAAAGATCGTGCTTTGAAAAACTTTGCGAAGAAGTAAATATAGATCCCTGGGTAATTGCGTACAAAATATGTATGTCGAAGTTCAAAAATAAGTCGCCGTAGCCAAAGAACTCTTCCTTTATGAGGAAAACCATTGAATCAATATTTCCGACACATAACCCCACTTTCTTTGGTAAGCGAAACGAAACTACAGAGTCATTCCAATTATTAACGGAAGATGAAATATTGACAACTGCGAAAAAAATTATAAAGACCAAGACACCTGTAATTATTTACATACCAAATAGAGCATTAAAAGAAGTAATAATATCAATAGGCAACCCTTCTCGTGCACAGCTCTGAATTTGGTGCTCTGGCGAATTTAATTCATTTATATTTAAAACTTGTGAAAATTTCTGTATTAAGTGATCTTTTAAGATAAGTATCCGTGTTATATTGTGCTATTGAAGCAATTGATTTTACTTTAATTCTGTTTTGGCTAATTTTAATTTATTGCGCCGAGTCATTTTCAATTTGGTTTTGTTGCTACATTTTAAATAGTGCAATTGTTCGTGTTAATTTATATTGCTTACCTAAATTTCTTTCTTGTTTTTATCCATTTCTTACTTTTCGTGTGTTAC
Organism: Bactrocera correcta; assembly: GCA_027475135.1. Classification (NCBI taxonomy): domain Eukaryota; kingdom Metazoa; phylum Arthropoda; class Insecta; order Diptera; family Tephritidae; genus Bactrocera; species Bactrocera correcta. The sequence goes on along the minus strand of CM050323.1, from coordinate 140,809,900 downwards.
AGTGCATCTCAAACTGCTCCTTACATTGGTTGTTACCTTTGATAACCAATTATTTAATTTTTATTTCTATTTTTCTCATTACGCTTTTTACTTTTATTGTTTAACATTTTTTTATATTTTTATTTTTATTTTCATTTTTATTTTTTTTTAATACTGTTTTTTTGTTCATTATGACTTGTAACTTTCCGAACTGCTCTGTGAAAGGCGAGTCGAAACGCTTTGTGTCTTGCTGGCTTTGTTATGGGCTTGCCCATCTTAAATGTGCTGGACTGACAGGTAGGATATTGGATTCTAGTCTTGACAGTAAGGGATTGCGCAGGTCTTGCTTGAAATGCAGACCAACTGAAATTGAATTGTATAAAGTTTTTAAGCAGGCGCGCATTGGTTTCAAGGAGATTGGTCATAAGCTTAAAACCCTTACTGAAAAATTAAGGCGTCATAGAACGCTGTTTCAATCATTTCAACATTTAGGAAGAGAATTCAACACCTACACGAAAACGTCTGTCTGATGAAGAAACCACTGTATCTTCCTTAAGAAGAATGCTCCAACTCACATTTTTGATAATGAATTATTCAACAGCGAATTCGAAATCTTTACAAATGACCGGCTGAACAGAAAAGGAGGCGGTGTCTTGTTTGCTGTTCATTCTTCAATGCCATCTGAAGAAGTCGATGTTCCGCATGTAGACTTCATAGAATATAAGTGCATTCGTATTTGCGCTAATAATGGCCATATCTACTTAACTTTTTTTTATATACCGCCTCACTCGGATATATCTGTTTATATTTAAATTAATTTAATTTAATATCAAACGAGTTTGGGAAGTTTTTAGATCTAGTTTATGTTGATAACACTTCAATGTTCTCTGTTGTCCGATGTGATTCTTTGGCTCGGCTGCTTTGGAAATTAACACCGAAATCATAGCCAACTTTGCTCATAATAATACACAAGACCTTTGTTTTCGGTTCAACTTTGCGAGAGCTAACTTTAAGAAGATTAATTACGAACTTTCTAAAGTAACTTGGCCAGACTACAGTGGCAGTATTGAATTTAGGCCTTCCCACTTATGAATGATAATAATG
>CM050323.1:140790640-140807817 GCA_027475135.1 Bactrocera correcta | reverse complement strand
CCGATAACTGTCAGCTGGCGCGCTTTAGTCGTGTTTTCACAACAATTTGCATTAAATTATATTTGCTAAGTAACAAGGTCAGAATGAATGGAATTTCAACTAATATAGTCAAAGTGTGTACAAACTAGCATATCCGCTTATGTGTGTATGTGTGCGTGTGTGTGCGTACCGTGAGGAAGGTAGACGTCAGCTGTGGAAGCGCTATCGTTGTTTCAAATGTTGCTGTGCTGTTAGAGCAGCTGCTGTCGGCCCCTTCAAAACGTCACTCACAAATACCGACAAGCAGAGAGTTTTAGCTAAAAATAAAAATGTAAAAGGAATTATGTATGTGTGTGTATAGAAACCTATATACGAGTATTAACATAGCAAGGAATATGCCAAACTGTGTCAGCCACCTTGCCCCTTTAGCTTTGGGCAGGCGGATACGGCAACGCTGTTACTTAGTTGCCAGCTTAGACAAACGCACATAAATTGGCTTTAAAATGGAAATTTGTTGTGCAGGAAATTTGAGAAGATATTATACATATATACCACACATGCAAAAATCTACAAATGTTGTTTGGTTGAATTTTTGGCGTAAAAGAATTTAAATTAATGATTTCATGAATCTCATTTATGTCGAAAGTAAGGAAATTATTCATTTGTAGCAGAAAGCACTTGATTTAGCAAAGGACTACGTCACGGAGCGAAACTTTTTATACCGAGTCTACGCCCAAAAAGTGAATTTTATCCATCTTTATTTAAAGCTATGCAAATTCAAGTTGAATTAATTCTTGAAAATGTTCGAAGTTCTAAAATTTAAAAGATGTAAGAAAGTCGAAAAGATTACCAAACATACAGCTTAGCATATTGAATTTGTGGTCACTAAAATATGATACAGCTTCAATTATCGATTTGCTGATATGAAATATATATATTCAAACCATTTCTGTAGAAATGACTTCTTATTGAAACACGATTAACCATCTTTTCTGGTGTTTTTTTTTTTTTTTTAATATCTTTTTATTTATTGAATCTGCTTTTTTTTTTAAAAGCCTAACAATCTTATATATAAAAAAAGAAACGCAAAATGTGTTGGTAAGCGCATAACTCAAAAACGCCTGGACCAATTTTGCCAATTCTTTTTTTTAAAAAGTTCGGTGAGACTCAAGGATGGTTTTTACGGCAAGAAAAATTTGAGTAATTGCCGGAAACTACCTAAAAACAGCGATTTTCTTTTTTCCATACAAACGAATGACTGTTGGTTTATTAGTAACGCTAAGGGAACGACTGAACCAATCTTGATGAAATTTTCAGAGAATGTTCTGTGCGGATCGGAGAAGGTTTAGAAATAAAAAACCAGTACGCTTTTCATGAGAAAAAGTCGAAAAATTGGACAATTCCAAAAAATAAATTTTTTTTATATAATTTTTTTTTTTTCAATTTTTTTTGTTTTGTTTTTCAATTATTTGAATCGTTCAAATTTGTCGTTTGTTTCAAAAATTTTTGAAAATTATTCTGTGCACACAAAGTGATCAATTACAGATTGAAATTTGTTACGATGCCACGAAGAGGTCGCGCTAATATCGCTTGGCGTTATTTTTGGCATCAACATATATTAGCAGCCCAGGGCACATGACCGAGTACTCCCAGGATGCGATGACATACGTGTGGAATTATGGATCGCGGTCATTCAGCAAGTGATCAGCACGACTTTTCCATCAACAGTTCCTATGTTTAATAGACTTTATCCTGAAGCAACGTATATGTGGTGCTGTTAGATGCTAGATGTACTCTGCTACGTGACAAAAGAGAAGTTTGGGGTTGGTGGATGGTGGTTACACCAGATGAAATTGGCGAAATGATTTCTGCAAAAAATCCCTGATCCAGAGAAAGATCCAGTAGTTTACGAAGTGGTGAAACCCAGTATGGTTCATGTACATTGCGGACACCACAATCCCACTTCGGGTTGTATGTGTGACAATAAATGCACCAAACAGTCTCCACGTGCTTTTCTTTCAGAAATACAAACTAGAAATGATGGATAACCACTCTATCGGCGTCGCTCACCAGACGACAATGGCAGAACATTCAGCATTCAATTTAGAAATGTGAATATCAAAATTTGACAACACATGGATCGTTCTATATTCATCACTATTGTCTAATTCACATTCAAAACTCATATCAATATTGGGTATTGCAGTTTGATGAAATCGATAAAATACGTTTATAAGTACGTCACTAAGAGAAGCAATATGGCGGTTTTTGGGTCTTGAACGATAGGGTCGATACATGAACTCCACTAAAGCGCTTTGTAGGATATTTACTTTTGCAATTCATGAACTTTTTCCGACTCTTGTTCGTCTCACATTTAATTTATAGAAGCCCAAAGGTGTGTACTTCAACCCAGAAAATACAGTACAGCCAGTGGAAAAACCGCCAGCAACAAAATTAACATTTACGAGTGTTTGCTCAACTTTCGTCAGAGATCCGTTTGCGAGGACATTCGGAAATACCTTGATATTATGCATCGTCAAAGAAATAATTACGCAGAAAGCAAGGCCAACCAGTAGATGGACATCCCGGTGTGTTATCAACTAATGCATTAGGACGAATTTACACAATCCACCCGAAAAACGACGATTGTTTCTACCTTGGGTTGCTATTGATAAACGTACGCGGTTCAACTTCATTTGAGTCATTGCGTACGGTGAATGATACGGTGCGTGCAACTTTTTGAGAAGCAAGCCAGCAACTACAATTGCTGGAAAATGACAATCACTGGAATGCAAATGAAGTTCGCACACTTTTCGCGATAATCATTTCGACATATCAGCCTTCAAATCCGCGTCTATTATGCGATACGAACAAACATGAAATTGCCGAAGACATTTTACATCGTCTTCACTAAAAATTGAAAATGCATTAATTCCGGTTGATACTTCCGGTGGTTTGATATCAATTCCATCTGCTAGATGTTGGTGACTAAAACTGGAAGATTCAAAGTCAAATTACGGGAGACTTGCGCTCATACAAATCTATCGATCGTCTTGAGAATGAAGACGACGCCGTAAATTATCCAGTGGAATTTCTAAATTCTTTGGAGGGGCTTGGTATACCACCGCATCATTTGCGTCTCAAAGTTGGATCTGTCGTTATTATGTTTCGCAATCTGCAAGCGCCGAAACTGTATAATGGAACCCGACTGATTGTGACGCACCTATCGAATATAAGGGGGGAGAATGTACGAATTCCTTTTAGTTCTATCGATTTGCCATTTCAGTACAATCGGATCCCGTTTCCAGTAAAAATTGCATTTGAGATGACAATCAATAGGAAACAAGGATAGTCGCTAGAAATGTGTGGCTACTGCTACTGCTATGTTTTTCACACAAATATGTGGCGTGCTCACGAGTTGGAAAATGCAGCGGAACAGAAACCAACAAATTTTGTTTATCAAGCTGCGTTACATTGAAAAAAAAAGGAAATGATAAAATTTTAAATTTATTTTCATTTCAAAACAGATAATTTCACGCAGGAAAACGGCTGCGGGGTCAGCTAGTAAGTTATAAAATTTTAAACCTATTTAAAAACTAGACACGCTCAAGCAAGTGATTGGAACCTTTGTAATATTTCAATATTAGTTGCACAGGTCGTACCCCACAGTTGAATGCCATACATCCAAATCGGCTTTATGACCGCATTATATAAAAGCACTTTGTTGTCTAGACTAAGTTTGGAATTTTTATTTAATAGCCAATTTAAATTTGCAGCTCTTATCTTCATGCAAGTTATTTTACTAGAGATATGTTTTATCCACGTGAGCTTTCTATCTAGGTGAATACCAAGATAATTTACTTCATTTACTTGGGGTACTAAAATATTGTTTATTTTTACTGCCGGACACATTTTTGGTCTAAGCAAAAATGTAGCATGCTTACAGTTTTGTTCATTTACCATTATACGCCAGTTGGCTTACCATTCTTCGGCAAACTTTAAGTGCTCGGCTAATATTCTTGATGCTAATATGTGGCATTTGTTACGGCTCACTATTGCTGTATCGTCCGCAAAAGTTTAAGTTAATACATTGTTAGCTGTTGGAAGATCTGCTGTATATATGATGTATAGTGTTGAGCCTAAAACCTTGCCCTGGGGTACACCAGCCCTTATCTGTCTTTCATCAGATATGAAATCTCCCACTTTTACCATAAATTTTCTATTTTTTAAATAAGATTCCAATGTTTTATACAATTCTAAAGGTAGAATTTTTTTAATTTTATATAAAAGGCCCTCATGCCATGCCTTATCAAACGCCTGAGCCACATCTAGAGATTTTTGAGATTTGAATGCTATCTCAGTATAGATAGACTTTGATATGCTCTATAAACGTCATTGTAGAACCAAACTGAAAAATATATAATATAAGATAACCATAAAATTGTAAAATTATTCTCTTAAAAAATACTGGAGGCAAATCGTTGAAATTTTGTGAAGTCAAAGGAAAATGTTTAAATTTATATTTTACTTTTATATTGTATTTTTTGTCCGCCTACCACTCTTAAAACGTATATCACTTCTATCGTTGGGCAATGCGCTTTTGCTTTACTTGCGGCACAGATGCCGGGATCTTACGAACGCACAGATGTCGGGATCCCCTTTGAAAACTGAAAATTATATCAAAGGGAGCCGATTTATAGACCAGATCAAAGCCTACTCGAGATGATATCTACGAAAAAGCCTACCGGCGCTCAACTGGACATCTTCCAATAACGCGCCTGACACAGATTAGGTTCAACAGTTGCAAACGACTTCTTCAATGCCAAGTAATCAACAGCCATGAAAGTATATATTTAACAGATGAAAAAATGTCGAAGAAGTTTTTAATAAGCAATGTGACAAAATTTATGAAAAAGCTTGCAATGACTCAAAAAATATATTCAAAGGAATGTAGTCACCATCCAGTTGCTATTGTGGTTTGGTGGGGCGTCTCTTTTAAAAGCGTTACAACTCTTAACTTCTATTAAGACGTGGTTAATGCTGAACCAAAAGTGTAACAGCACTGGAAAAAGTTCCTGATTTGGCAATGCTTGTCGAGGAGAGTCCTCTACTGAAAATATGAAACTTTTAAATTAATCATATCCTAAACAAAGATCATGCTTTCCTCTAGCAAGCGTACATCAACGGCTACCCTTACAAGCTACAAAACCAAATAAAGCGATTTCATGCACCGTCAGTCCGTCACGCACTCTTTTTGGCTCCAACCTGAGAAGTAAACGTAATCAATTCGCCAAACATACCGAAAATTGACATGAAATTCCACTTTTATACGATGGTAAATATGTTGTGTATGTATGCGTATGCGTTTACACTGAATCACTTTGAAGTCGCTGCGATTTGCTGCAATTCGCAGTCATTTCCTTTCAAATCTTTGTGCCGTACCGGCCGCATGCTGCCGCCGTAATTGCAGTTCCTTTGCAATGCCTTTGCTTTACGTGGCAATACGATTCGTTTCACTTTCACAACTTCCGCCTTCCGAATTCCGACGCGTTCGCTTTGCTTTACCGGCTCGCACAGCGTGCAGCGTCAGACGTCGCAGCGTGTTCACCTGCTGGGCGCGGCGTTTTTATTGTCATCCGCTGCGAAAGCTCACCTTTGACTCTTGTGGCAATTATTGCTCGTTTTCTTCATATTATTTGTATTCTCTTTCGTTTCCCATGTCAAACGTCATGCTATTTAATATGGTCGCCTTGCGTGTAGTTGTGTGTGTGTGCGAAAATGCTTTATTGCAAAAGTGTCTTCTTCGAATCTGCAAATTAGCAATCAACGAGGCCAGCAATAAAGTGCGAGTCGCCTCAGTGTTCGAAGACTTAATTGAAAGTGTGTGAGATGTGGAAAAATTAAGGATTACGCAGAGATGACCTTTGTTTATTCTGCGAGTTGAAAAATACAACGTGTACGAGGTGTGTTCAAAAAGTATCGCGAATTTTGTGTTTTTTTTTTTTTTTTTTTTTTTTCAAAAATTATTTATTTATTCATGAATATCTATTTTGTCCCCCTCAAAGTAATCCCCATGAGATATTATACACTTGTGCCAACGGTTTTTCCAATCTTCGAAGCACTTCAAAATATCATTTTTTTTATCTTCTTCAGCTCCTCCTTCGATGCCGTCTTTATCTCGTCAAGAGAAGCGTAACGTCGTTCTTTCATGGTCCTCTTCAATTTAGGGAAGAAGAAAAAGTCACAGGGAGCCAGATATGGGGGTTACGGCATCATTAATGTGTTGTTTTGTGGTAGTGCAAAAGCCAATTTTTGTTCATCTACAAATCCGGGCGTTTCTGGCGGATTGCTTCGCGCAAATTGCGCATAACTTGCAGGTAATATTCCTTATTGACCGTACTTCCCTGTGGCAAGAACTCATGATGCACCACGCCCCTGCAATCTAAGAAAATCGTCAGTTACGATTCGCGATACTTTTTGAACACACTTCGTATATATGCAGATTCTGATCTTCTACAGAATTTTCCGACAATAATAACTATGAGCTTTAAGCTTTCCCTTTCAGCGAGTTATTGAATGTATCTCAATGGAATTCATTGAAGAGAAAATTAGCCTAATAAAAGCTTAATTGCAACCGGTCGCCGTTAACCATTCTATATAACCAATTAAGTTTCCTTTATGCTGGGGACATGATAACAACTTGAAAATATTAATGTGCAAAAGAGTGGTTCTGAGACCAACCTTCAACATCACTTGGACTAAACTTGAGCTTGAGCTGGTGAAAGAGTGTCAAAACTCCTTACCTTTGGAACCGAGTTACATCATGATCCGGGTGATTTGGATATCAAGGCTTCTATAAACTATCATATTTTAGGCCTGCACAGTAGAATCTAGGATGAGTTCACTGCAAGAATCCTCTGGGTAGCCAAAAATCATCCGTTCGAAAACGAGCTAAAGTGAAAAGGCGAATCCCCCCATAGTGTTGTGCGCTGGGCTTGGGACCCGCCACGTAAAGAAACGCACCCAATAAAAAACAACAATCAGCCTCGGATGAGAGACCCTCCTTTTGATGATAACCATGGCAAACTAATTAAGCATTACGATTTGAGGACATGCACCTGAAATGTTTGGTCCCTTAATTGGGAAGGTGCCACTGTCATCACTGCCGTTCCCAAAATGCGATGGACAGAACAAGACTAAGGCTAAGAGGTCCTTGTGGCATTTACTACAGTGGCCATATAAACTCGGTGTGGGATTCGTGGCGGGAGAGAGAAAGGTAACTTTGGCACAACAGTCGGCAAATTCAGCCTACACGAGGAAACATCCCCAAATGGGTTGAGATGAAATGAGGTTGAGATCCGAAAAATGGTTATCTGTGGTACTAGATTCCAGCATAAGAAAATACATCAAATCACCTGGCTGTCTCCAGAAACCACCAAACAGATCGATTATGTTGCGATAAACGGAAGACACGTCCTCAGTGTTTTAGACGCGCGTAGTTTCCGGGGTCCTAACATCGACTCGGACCACAATCTTGTTGCAGAGAAGATTCGCACGCTCCTCTGTGTAGCAAAAAACGCACGCCAACAAACACAAGGAGGGTTCGACGTCGCGAAGCTGCAATCCCAACAGACAGTCGAGCGATTTTCTACTCGACTTGCACTCCTGCTCTCTGAGAGCACTCGTCAATAACTCGGTATAAAAGAACTGTGGGACGGCATTTCAATCTCCTTACGTACAGCTGCAACCAAAACCATTGGTTTTCAGAAAAAAAAGAACAGCTGGTACGACGAGGAGTCCGTATCGCAGCGGAGAGCAAACAGTCTGCCTACCTCGCAACTTTACGATCGACTACAATACATGCGTGATGGAATAGATACCGAGATTTGAAGAAGGAAGCGAGACGCATTTGCAGATAGAAAACGAGAGAGGCCGAAATGCTTAAGTATGAGCTTGCCAAACTGGCAGTCAAGGGTAATGTTCGAAAATTCTACGAATAGATGTCACTAACAGAAGGTTTCAAGACCGGATCATACTCTTGTAGAACCCCCACAGGTGATCTAGTTACCGATGCCCAGAGCATACTAAAATAATGGAGGGAACACTTCTTCAGCCTGCTGAGTAGCAGTGAAAGAATAACGTTAGCAGAAGCCGAACCTGATTCCCCAATCCATGACGATGAAGCAGATGTTCCAATGTCCGACCATAAAAAAGTTCGAAAAGATTAACAACGCCTGAAGAATATCAAAGCGGCGGGAGCCGATGAATTTCCGGCCTAGCCATTCAAACACGGCGTCGAAAAACTGATAAGGTGCATGCATCAACTTCTTTGTAAAATATTATCGCTTGAATCCACAAAAAGGGAGACCCTACATATATCGTGGGATAAGTCTCCTAATCATCGCATGTAAGGTTCTAATGAACGTGTTGTGTAAAAGATTAAAGCCTGCTGTATCTGAATTTGATATCCCCGCAAAACTAAAACGGCTGTGTAAACTGACGTGGAGCAGCACCAAAAGCTCCGTCAGGATCGGGAAGGACATCTCCGAGCCGTTTGATAACAAATGAGGTTTCAGACAAGCTGATTCCCTATCGTGTGTCTACTTCAATCTGTGCTGAAGAAAATAATTCGAGCTGCAGCACTTAATCGAGCAAGTACAATCTTTTATAGGATTGTGCAGCTGCTGACGTACACCGATGTTATTGATAATTTGGCTTCAACACCCGCGCCGTTAGTTCTGTCAGCCTGAAAATCTAACGCAGAATAACTCTTGCTAATAGGGGCTACTTCGGACTGAGTAGACAATTCAGAAGAGGAAAACCTCCACTCCTTTGGAATGAGGTGGAGAAAGACCTGGCGTGGTGGAGAAAGACCTGGTGTGAACGGCAGGTTGCGGGTACCGGAACGGCCAATTGCGAAATAAGTTTAAACGAATAAGCAATCCCGACGATGAGCCGCAGGAATAAATGATGCGGCTAAAAAACTAGCAGATCAGCTGGTGCACCCGTGTATGGGGAATACAATATATATGCACAATGAGCGTCTTCCTGGTCAGCGTCTATTCACCATATTAGGTGCGGCTGTCATTAAGAAATTACCGGTATATAGCGCGGCGCACAAAGTGTCAACACTGAATTCCTTGCTGGCGGGATGGAGAGGGTGATGTGAGCATGCTCTGCCGATGTGTCCACTGCGCCTTCGGCCCCTGTGTTCTGATAGTAAAGTGCAACACTTTTCCCAAGTTATAATTGTTGCAGAAGCATCGCTGCCGGGCACCAAAACTGGGTAGGTCTTCGATCTAAAACCTTGGTGTTGACAAGGTTGATCGAAACAATGCGCCCACCTCAGCCGTATATTAACAATAGTATGAGGGATCTTCTCGGTGTGATATCCAAGTAGTGATTTTTAGAAAATTCTGGACGAACTGGTCGCGAAATTTTATCTACTACGAGATACGTGGGCGCAGGAGATTTCAATGAATGGGTGATGGAGTGGGGTAACATTACAAATAGGCGTGGGGAAATCATACTAAAGGCATTCTAGGCACGATGTTACTGAACACCGGAAATCAAAATACATTAGAAAAGAACGACCGATGCTACATTATCGATATAACCTTCGCTAACAGCTCTCTGGCATGGACAACAAATTCGCAGGATGCGACCTATAAACACACTGACCACCATATCAATGTGTTTGAAATCGAACACAAGATGGTACAAAGAAAAGGATTGAAAATAAAAAGTCTGAACCTCGAATTCTTCAAACTCTCGTTAGATGGTAAACTCACATTTGCCGAAGACATAGATGGACAGATCCTAGTGAGGCATATTAATTAGTTTTAGTATGTTTTTTGTGCCGGATGGAGTGACGCTTAGAAACTGGTAATGACGAAAATCAGAGGTGGCAAAGGACAAACATCAACATGCCCAGCGCTATTGAAAACCATTGTGGAAACTCTCCTCCTCGCAGAACCCCAAGAGAATCGAATGGATCGAAGGAAAGAATTTAATAAAAACAGCAGATAGATTTAGCAATGCCAAGAACCAAGCGTGGATGGTATTCCAAAAAAGGCGTTAAAGATTGTCATAATGCAAAATGCGAGACCATTTGCTGAATTGTTTACGCAGAAAAACCAGAGACTGGTTTTGTTGCAGAAGCCAAAGGTCTGTCTAACTTCCAACATGAGTTCCCCAAACAGAGATCCACCGCTGATGCGATTACTGACATCCACCGCTGATGCGATTACTGACATAGCTAACAAGGCAATAGAAGATAATAGATGGCTGTATGGTACAAAGGAATACTGCGCAGTAGTCACGTTTGACGTTAAAAACGTGTTTAGTGCGGCATACTGGCCCCATATCATAAGTGCACTACAACGTAACGAAAACCCGGCTTACTTAGTTAAGATTATATCCAGCTACCTGTCTGATCGGCTATTATGGTATAATACGGATGACGGACAAAAAATATGCGGCAACGGGCGGAGTTCCATAAGGTTCTGTGCTTGTGCCATTGTTGTGGAACATATTGTACGACGGGTTGCTGTCTCCCACTCAAATGAATAAAATAACTTGGCCAACCTCTGCAATAATGCGGTGTTAACGACCAAAGAATGGTTCTCGGCAACAAACCTTCGACTCGCTGGGCAAAACCAGAAGCTGTACTGATCACAAGCAGGAAATAGCATCAGACATCAAATTAAATATCGATGGCCATAGTATCACGACTCAGAAAGCGCTGAAGTACCTAGGAGCGCTAATAGACAACACACTTAGCCACAAGCCGCACATCCAAAAAGTATGTGAGAAAGCAGCACGAGTAACGGCTCCTCTAGCAAGAATAATGGCCAATATTGATGGAATAATAGGCGAGCGCTATTGACCTTGGGAAGCCAATAAATTTTTATGTACGCGACGCTCATATGGGGATCAGCACTTCATCAAAAACGTATGCTAATAATGCGAAGTTTGCAATGTGGCTCAATGCCGGTAGAGTTACGAGCGTACTTCGAACGGTATTCCACGAAGTGGTTGAAATGATGGGACAAATTTTTCATTCTGCGACAACAGCGGAGAAAAGATGTTCACCGCTTCGGTGACCAATATGATCGTGCATACCGTCCGGAAAAACGACAGAGATCCTCCCACCAAAATAATCAAAAAATGTCTTTCCCCATAGGCATATAAATCAAGCAATGCGACCTTGGCCTTGTAAGCTCTAAAACAAGCTTTTGTGACAAGGCTGAAAATCCGAAGAATTCGATGTAAGTAGTTACCAGAAGGAAAGCGTCGCAGGTATCCCCTATTCAGAGAGAAAAGAATACTCCCAAGAGACTACGTGAAATATCAGGTTACTCACCACAAAACCAATGAAAAACAGGAACGATTAAGTGCAGGCATTATATAGTGGGTCACTAAGTTTATTCAGAAAGGCAGATAAGCTTGCAGGCGAGGAATGGGTGGTCATGGTAAAAAGAGGAAGCCGGTTGAAAAGAAAACAAGGTCGAAACTAGACGTCATAATTTTATCAAAAAACACGGGACGTCATATGGGGACATCCTTAAAACAATTTAATGCGATACTGGCCTTGAGGAATTGGGGCAAACATAAAGTACATCAGGAAAACACTCGAAGGAAAGAGTTAAAAAAAACCAAGTAGACAAGAGAGCCGACACGTTCGAGAGCGACCTAGATACAGCCAAAACCACATAAGAATACCACTTTGTGAAAGCACCTGGACGAGATAACGGCCCCGAAGAAATTTACGACGCTTTACAAAAAGATTGTGGGATTCAGAGTCTTGAGAAAGATAACGTAAAATATGTTTGCTAATGACACTCTTAGCAGGCACATTAAGTGGAAGGAATCGGACCTGTACACAAACAGTAATCACATGACCATTATTGCCCAATTTTTGTTCCCCAGAAAATCGGGAACCCTCAGGAATATCTCAAAAACGAAGTTGGAGACAAAAGGAGTTTAATAGGGACGTTTTAAAGAACGTCTGAAATGCAGCAAATATACCAGATGACGGCGCCACCTACTTAGCATCCGCGGTGAAAGACAAAGCTCGTACACTGGCGAAACGAAGAAATCGCCAAACAGCTAGACGTCGCAACCAGGATGGTGAGAATGAAGACTAAATAAGTAGAAGAGTAAATAAGCCAAAGTAAGCTCCTGAAAACAGCCATTGGTCATAGCAAAAGATCGTGCTTTGAAAAACTTTGCGAAGAATTAAATATAGATCTCTGGGTAATTGCGTACATAATATGTATGTCGAAGCTCAAAAATAAGTCGCCGCAGCCAAAGAACTCATCGTTTATGAGGAAAACCATTGAAACAATATTTCCGACACATAACCCCACTTTCTTTGGTAAGCGAAACGAAGCTACAGAGTCACTCCAATTATTAACGGAAGATGAAATATTGACAACTGCGAAAAAAATTAAAATGACCAAGACACCTGTAATTAATTACATACCAAATAGAGCATTAAAAGAAGTAATAATATCAATAGGCAACCCTTCTCGTGCTCAGCTGTGAATTTGGTGCTCTGGCGAATTTAATTAATTTATATTTAAAACTTGTGAAAATTTCTGGATTAAGTGATCTTTTAAGATAAGTATCCGTGTTATATTGTGCTATTGAAGCAATTGATTTTACTTTAATTCTGTTTTGGCTAATTTTAATTTATTGCGCCGAGTCAGTTTCAATTTGTTTTTGTTGCTACATTTTAAATAGTGCAATTGTTAGTGTTAATTTATATTGCTTACCTAAATTTCTTTCTTGTTTTTATTCATTTCCATCTTCGTCCACAGCTGTTCGCGAGTTTCTTACTTTTCGTGTGTTACAGTGCATCTCAAACTGCTCGCTACATAGGTTGTTATCTTTGATAACCAACTATTTTATTGCATTCATTTGTTATAAATATTTTTGTCATTGCGCTTTTTACTTTTATTATTTAACATTTTTTATATATTTTTATTTTTTTTATATATTTTTTTTAATACTGTTTTTGTTCATTATGACCTTCGGACCGTTTTGTGGCTTGCTGGTTTTGTGAATGTGCTGGACTGACAGGTAGGATATTGGATTCTATTCTTGACAGTAAGGGATTGCGCTGGTCTTTTTTGAAATGTAGACCAACTGAAATTGAATTGTATAAAGTTTTTAAGCAGGCGCGCAATGGTTTCAAGGAGATTGGTCATAAGCTTAAAACCCTTACTCAAAAATTTAGGCGTTATGGAACGCTATTTTAATCATTTCAATGCTTAAATATTCAGGAAGAGAATCCGAAACCTAAACAAAAACGTCCTTCTGATGAAGATCCTACTGTATCTTCCTTAAAAAGAATGCCCCGTTCCACTATTGACCTCATTAATCTTTCATCCCCTTGTCCTCAAGGAGAAAAGGTTCCGTCGGCTCAGGACACTGAGAAAACTGTTACTGAACATGGTAAGCGGAAAACATCTCAAGATTCGCCTCCAAATACCTACAAGTCAGCTAATAAAAACTTAGTTTTAATACCGCGGAAAAAAGCAATTTTTGTCTCGAGACTCCCTCCGGATACCACAGTCGATGATATAAAAAGTTACATCTCGTCGAAATTAAAAACGGTAGATACAGACATCCGTAAATCTAATTTCAAGTACAATCGGGATATTTCGTCGTTTAAGATCGACGTATCCTCTGACAGTTTTCAATTGATACTTGACAACTCATTCTGGCCGTCTCGGGTTTTTGCGCGCATTCGAGCACAAACGTGATAAGCCCGCTGTAGTTATCACTAAAATGCCAAAAAATCCCGTGAATACAAAAAACTAATTAACAATAATTCGCTGAATGTTTATTATCAAAATGTTAGAGGTCTTAATACAAAACTTGCTGATTTGTATTTAAACAGCATTCATTGTAACTTGAAAATCATTGCTTTCACAGAGACTTGGCTAAAGGCTCGCATTTTTGATAATGATATATGAAAATCAATAGCGAATTAGAAATCTTTAGATATGACCGGCTGAACAGAAAAGGAGATGGTGTCTTTTTTGCTGTTCATTCTTCAATGCCATCTGAAGAAGTCGATGTTCCGCATGCAGACTTCATTGAATTTAAGTGCATTCGTATTTGCGCTAATAGTGGCCATATCTACTTAACTTTATCTTATATACCGCCTCAGTCGGACTTATCTGTATATATGCTGCATGCTTCTTTAATAAATAATGTTTTCTCAATGGCTAGTTATACGGATTCCATGATTGTTTTGAGATATTTCAATTTACCGTGCGTATCATGGAACTCTATTGATGATTACACCATTCCTATTAGTACTCGCTTATGTTTTAACGAGTTCTTAGATGAAAAGTTGGAGTTGGGTCTTAACCAAATTAATTTAATTTCAAACGAGTTTGGTAAGTTATTAGATCTAGTTTATGTTGATAACGCCTCAATGTTCTCCGTTGTCCGATGTGATCCTTTGGTACGGCTGCTTTGGAATCATAGCCAACTTTGCCCATTATAATACA
The DNA here is from genome assembly GCA_027475135.1 of Bactrocera correcta. Classification (NCBI taxonomy): domain Eukaryota; kingdom Metazoa; phylum Arthropoda; class Insecta; order Diptera; family Tephritidae; genus Bactrocera; species Bactrocera correcta. The sequence goes on along the minus strand of CM050323.1, from coordinate 140,793,310 downwards.
AAAGACCTTTGTTTTCGGTTCAACTTTGCGAAAGCTAATTTTGAGAATATTAATTACAAACTTTCTAAAATAACTTGGCCAGATTACAGTGGCAATATTGAATTTAGTGTTCCCCACTTTAATGAAACTATTTTAAACTTATTTGAAAAATATGTTCCGAAGTGTGTTGTTACTCAAAAAATGAGTTATAATTTTGGTTTTCGAAAGAATTATGCAAATTAAAAAATAGAAAATCTCGTGCCTTTAAACTTTTTAAAAAAACTGGTTTAGTTGCTGACTATTCAAAATATTCTAAATTGCGTCGACAATTATCAAAATATGTATAATAATTATATATAATATGTTATAATAATTATATGAATAAAGTAAAAAATAATATTATACGTAATCCAAAATTGTTCTATGGTTTCGTCATCTCCAAACGCAAGATTTCTAACTTTCCGTCCGCTATGAAATATAAGTCTACTATGACTAGTGATAATCACACAATTTCTGATATATTTTCTGAATTCTTTAGGTTCATTTGCACTCAAAAATCTCCAAAAAATGTTGCGCATCAGCACAAGTTATGTCCGATTTCTGTCATTAATGCACCTACCATTTCCGTATCAGACGTCTTATATCAGTTAAATATGTTATAACAATCACACAATTATGGCCCAGATAAGATTCCCTTATGCTTTCTTAACCCTTATGTTAGTAACCAACTTTACCGACGTCTTTTAGCAACCGGGTACCGGGGTACCCACGATCTGAGTATTACAAATTTTGTTTGTTTTATTAAAAAAATTGTTTCTAAATTTTTTTTTTTTTTTAATTTTTTTCTTCAAATATTAAAAAATAATAATAAAAAGAAAAAAAAAACAGCGTAGAATCGTGAATAAGGGTGAAAGAGTAGTGAAAGAATTGGCGGCTTCGTACCAAAGTAGTGGTAGAAACATCTGCATGGATAACTTCTTTTCTACTGTACCAGTTGCTAAACATTTATTGTCGTGGAATATTACCATTGTTGGCACGCTAAAAAAGAATAAACCTTACATCTCTAGTGTTATGGAAGCGAATCAGAGACGGGAGCAGTATTCGACAGTTTTTGGATTTCACGAAAAGGTTACGATGTGTTCCTACGTCCCTAAAAAAAATAAAGCTGTCATTCTGATATCGACAATGCATTCAGATATATCAGTTGGTGATGACGCTAAACAAAAACCAGAAATATTAAATTTTTATAAAAAACATAAAGCTGGAATTGACACAATTGATCAAATGGTGCGGAGATACACCAGTCAACGATGATCTTCGAGATGGCCAATGGCAATGTTCTTCAATATGCTAGATATTTCTTCACTTGCGCCATATATATGTATATAATTTATTATGAAAATAATAAAGTGATTGTAAAAAAAAGGACTGAACGTCGTCAATTTATGCGTAAACCAAGTGAAGAACTAGCATTGCCGATGACTGAATATCGCACGGCGAATCCACAAGGAATACGTCACTTCTTTACAAAGATTGCCGTTGAAAGTGTATTAGGCCATACACTGACAGAAACAGTCGTGATAAATCCTGGTCTAGAGACTCCAAAAGATAAATCCGGAAGGAAAAAAGTAACAGGATCTTGACCAGTCTGCAATGCTTTGCCAATAAGAAGACGGCGAAAGATACGGGATGCCTGTGCGAATTGTCACCAACCTGTTTGTGACGAGCACTCAGTTAATCGTGTACAATGTGTTCAATGTCATTAATTATAAAAAAAAAGTGTAATATTTCTTTATTTTTTTTTTTAAATTTAAAATTTGTTGCATGCATTAATAGAAATTATATACAATTTATTTCCTATGCTTTCCACTGTGGGTACCCGGGTACCCGGTTGCTAATAGGGCGATGGCTAGAGTTTAAGCTTATTTAAAATAAAAAATAAAAAATTAATCAATTAAATAAACTCACAAATAAGTAGCTTTCTTTCAAGTTAAAAAATAACGATTTGAGTAACCCGGGTACCCGGGTACTAACATAAGGGTTAAGAAATGTGCCAAATATACATACCAACCCCTAACAAAACTATTTAATTCATCTCTTATGCAAGGCTTATTTCCTTGAATATGGAAAAAGTCATTTATAATACCTTTACAAAAGAGTGGATTTAGGTCATCTATTGAAAACTATAGGGGAATAGCAAGTTGTTAGCAAAATCTAAACTTTTTGAAGCAATTATAACAGACGACATAACCTTCCGGATCTTTCCACTAATTTCTTGTTCTCAGCACGGTTTTTGTAAATTGCATTTTTATCACATGTATCAACGGGCTTTGAGGAGCATTAGCATACTGACGTTATATACACAGGTTTTAGTAAAGCTTTTGATAGAGTATGCCATTCAATTCTTTTGAATAAACTTGATCTTCTTGGTTTTCAACCAATATTTCTAAAATATGTTGCTTCTTATCTTAGTAATAGAATTCAACAAGTCATATTTAACGATCATTTTTCTGGCATAATCTATGTTCCTTCATGCGTTCCACAAGGCAGCCATCTTGGTGCAATTCTAATATTGTTTTTTATTGATGACATATCATTTTTGTTAAGTTTTCAAAAGTTTTATTATATGCTGACGATGTAAAACTTTTTAAAATGTATACTTCAAACAGCGAAAGATGTCAGTTGTAAACA
>CM050323.1:140541786-140789640 GCA_027475135.1 Bactrocera correcta | reverse complement strand
GCAGGTGTAAACAGTACTACTGCGAATGGTGTTCAATCCCTGTCGGAAATTGGTCTGTACATTATTCCAGTTCTTCGACGTGCTGGCTCCGCTTTCAAACAAGTGACTGCAGGAATGGTTTCTGCGAAAACACTCGAACAGTAACTGCCTGGAGAGAAGTATAGTATAGTATAGTTTTGTGACTTTACAGCTAACATGACATCTAGTTATAGTCCATAAAGCAGTGTTCTGGCAAATCTGTATATTCACCTGCTTCCTGCTGCAACCAAGTGACCATATTGTGATGGCATATTGGTTAAGGTATTGTATTCAGCAAGAAGTTTTTCGCTTTACATTTTCAGTTACAAATTTCCTGTATTTTGATCAAGTGATGGCGAAAACATGTCTTGAGGACAAGAGGAAGAAAGTTTAATGAGGCCAATGTTGGGAGAGGCCATTATTTTCAAGGAAGATGCGATGGAGGAAAATTTCGGATTATCTTCTTGATCTTGCCTAAATTTCTCGATAAGGGTTTCAAGTTTTCAGTGTAAATTTATGCAAGTCCAGCGCAAAGCCATACTATCAAGAATAGAATCCAAGATCCAGCCTATCACACCAACTCATTTAAGATCGGCAAGCCCGTCTCATAGCCAGCAAGAAACAAAACGTTCAGACTCACCTTTAGCAGTGGAATTCGCAAAATTACAGGTCATTCTATTGAATAATAAATAGAAAAAGAAAACATTTAAATAATAAAGAAAAGAGCCATTATTAAATATTGATAAAATAATTATAATAAAAATTATAAAAATTAAAAATAAAAATGCATGCATTTCGTTTATTGCAGTGAACAATGCTGTGCGAACTTATATAACACGTTTACCTAAGCTCCTTAATTTAGTCTTTGTCGAGACAGCAACGGAAGAACATCGCAGTTTGTCGTTCCGATAAGACAAATTGCTTACATTTACTTAAATATTCAAAAAAAAAATGTTGCATGCAGGGCATACATTGGGTATGTCAGGGTCTATTCTGGATAAGTAGGAGTTTAACCTGCTACAATATCCAGAACGAAATTGCGCTAGGGTCACGGACGTAGTCAAGAAAAGACCTCTTGATGCTCTTAGGAGGCGGTTCCGCTCCAAGCAGGTGGCTGCAAGGGTGATTCTTACGAAAACACCCCACCAAGAGACGGGATTAGAACCTTTCTCTAACAGGTGAGAGCTCCTTCAAATAACCAAATACTAATATCGGTATGTAGATATCAATTCAATTCAATCCAATGAGACCATCAACCTAAAATTAAAAACTAAAAAAAGCAAAAAATTTCAAAAATTATGAGCTGACGAAGTGGGAGTCTCCAAAAATGCCCATGATTTCAACCCTCTTTTTTTTATCACTTTTTCTGACTATTTCGAGTTTTTTTTAAATAACAAAAGTAAAAATTTTAAGATGGGGCTAGTTCTAACCATAGTCAAGCCTAAGAAGACTCTATAAAAATTTCAAGTAAATCGGTTCAGTAGAACCTGAGAAATCGTGGGCATCGTTCCGAAAAAGTCAGTTTTGAGAAAAACGCGTTTAAAGTTTCGCGTTTCGGCCGAGCCAGTTTGGATGCCGGGTCAGAAAAATGCTTATATCTCCGAAAATAATTTGAATTTTGAAAAATCCTCTTGTACACATATTCTTGAATAGTTAAACTTTCAAAATATAAAAAAAAAACGAGTTTTTTTAATTTCTAGTATAGAATACCCTCTTAAATTATTACTAAAGTCAAAACGCTCTCATTTTAAAGAGCTTTGAAATTTATATAACGGTTCTCTTCCCTTTTTTCGTAATACGCCCTAAACTCCTATACCAATTATTTCTTGCGTGTAATGTTTCTGCTTTGATCTTCAGAACGAATTTCTGTCACTATATGGGCCCGAGAATACTTACTTTGTTCTTCTGAGCGAACTTCAGGATTAAGCCATCTAGTCCTATGCTGCAGTTCATGTAGATACATTTTAATACCACAATAATATATAATACCAATAATCTTTGACTAAATGGCTCTAATGCCACTGCATTAATATACCACACACACAGAACCCACATTCCACAGGACCCACACATCAACACCACCCACACGTGAGAGCACATCCACACACGCAAACACACACCCTGCTGGTCAAAACGGTCATCGGCATAGGTTTTTCTCAAGTTTCGTTTGGTCAGCTCTCGAAGCACGTCGCCGCTGTGATCCTCGCGCCTTTTCGATCGCCGTATTTCAGCATAGTCCGCACATTGGTTTAAATTAAGATTAACTTGCGTTAATAGTTCCGCAATTGTAGTAACCTTAATTTTACATATTTTTTAAGATTTTTACAGGGATTAAAAAAACAATCGAATCAAATCCATACTGAATTACCTTGTAACTTAACCGGATGTTTTATTAAAATAAGTGAAAGTGGTAAGTGTCACAAAGATAAAAGTGAGGTAAACACCTATTCAAACAATCTTATCAAAGCTAAAAACTATGTAGTTGTTTAAATTATCTATCATTTAATTAATTAAATTTGTTCCAGTAATTCCTAGGATTTACACTCCTTTGAAAGCCTTAAGTCTTTTTTAGGTTTCGGGTTCTTATCTGCGCCTGGTCGCCTAGCACCTTGCATATCTCCTTTTTATATGCTCTCGTGTTCTTCATTTCGAGGAGTATTTCGCCTTTTGCCGTTTTCTTAATTCGCAAAACGTTCTCTCCAAGCTCTTTCAGCGCATTTTCTCTTTAAACAAAAGGGGCAAAGTACAGGGGTTGTCTTCTTCTTTTAGTTTTGAGTTTGACCAATGGCCAGCCATTTTCATAATTTTTATTTCCTTCTGCAAACATTTTACCTTTATAAATATTGCTCGCAGTGGCCATCATTTGGATTTCCCTTGGATTGGCTATTTTCATAGGCGGGATCTTTCATATCAGCTGCTCATCCTGAGGATTTCCAGGGAGCGAAGCAATAGTTCACCGTGTGGGCGAAGTTGAGGCATCGGAGGCATTGTGGGATGACCTTGGATTTACGCTTTGCCTCTACTCTGACGCTGAGGCCAGCGATTGTTTTTAAGTCAAAAATCGCCTTCGCTGAAGAGTGCGAAGGGTCAAGATTGACGGTTATTAGGGGCCATATTTTTGGGCCCCTGCGCATGCGGTGAATGCTCTTCACCGCTGTATTTTTCATTCTCAATTCGTTGAGGATGGTTTCGTCATCGAAGCATTCGAGGACGCCTCTGATCACGACAATCAGGTCCTTGTCTTGATGGAGCTGATTGGTCGTGTAAGGGATTTCATGCCTTTCTAAGGCGGAGGTAAGTTCCCGAAAACCGTCAACGGTTTCGGGGTAGACGATGATGGCTTCAGATACCACTTTAGCCGATTGGATTTGTATATCTGCTTTTCGCAGACCAGAACTCACTCTCATCGCTCGCGCTCATCGGAGGAGGATGAGGAGAGAAAGTCGTCAATTTTGACGATTTCAGGGGGGGATGTGATGCGGCGCCGCTTTGGAATTTCCCGTTTGGGCTCTTCGCGTTTGGGATTTTTCCGTTTGGGTTTTTTCCGGCGGCGGACTTCGATGAACACGGTGTCATCGGGCGGATCGATGCTCATTTGAGCATTTTCGGGAGAGGTAGTAGCATTGTTGGAGTTGTCGTTGTCGTTGTGTGGTTTGTGGTGGGGGGGTTGTACTTACTGAGTATGTGCTCTACTCTGAGCAGATACCCATGGAGGTCTTTTACGAGGGCGATGAGCTCGACCTCGCTCAGGGACGCAGGGTTTGGAAAATTCATTGCTGAATTATTGCAACTCGCAATGTTTTTCCCTGTATGTTTTTTAAGTGTCACTATTTCACTATATTTTTCCACTGCACTGCCACTGATCGCTGCACCAATCACTGATCACTGCACTGTTCGTTGTGGCGTAGTTAATAACTGTGCAGGCCTATGGTTTCGTCATCGAGGCATTCGAGGACGCCTCTGATCACGACAATCAGGTCCTTGTCTTGATGGATTGATGGCCTTTCAAAGTTTTTGCCTTCGATTGTGTTCGATTGCGCTACTACACGTCCGTTCGCGTTGCTGTCTGCTGTTAGACTGTGTCTTGGCAAACCTAACCCTGCATACACGTATGAAATACGCGTCTGTCAGTACCTCATAAATATATGTAGTTATGAGTTATTTTGAAAATAAAAGGCTGATCTAAGACAATAACGAAGGCGCGAAGAGCTAGCCTATTTCAAGTGTAGTACCACAATATTCAGTAATTAACTAATTGTATATACCGACGGCCTTATAGTGGTAGCAGTAGCTAAACTACTTGATGACGTCCAGAATAAATGTAATGAATGCATAAATGGTCTGTACCAAAGGTTTTCTTTCAAGAGTTTGAAACTGGTTGAGCACAAAACAGAATTATTACCCATAAGCACCAGCAAATTTTTGGAAAAAATAATTCTCACTAAAGGAGAGTGTGCGATTACTTCAAAGCCACAGTTGATGTAACAAGGGCAATATTGGACTCCAAGCTGAAGTTAAAGGAGCGTTTGGCATAGGCATCAAATAAAACAAATAAAATTTACAATACTACTCTAGTTGACTTCTAATCGCAAAAACGATGAGCTCAGCAATACTATATTCTGCTCCAGTATGGATACAGGCACTAGACATAAAAGCGTATGCCAGCTCAATAAATGCAGTGCTTGGGCTCACAGCAATAAAAGTATAATAAGTGCTTTCCGAACTATATCCAGCGAAGCAGCTGAAGTACTAGTCAGTATGCCGCCAACAGATATCCAGGGAGATGAACTCAGGAGATTATATAAAATGAAAAAATTAAGGAGAGAAAGAAGAGCATAATTATATGGCAGCAACGGAGGCCACATAAACTTGTACCTGACATACATACGTGGATAACTAGAAAGTATCCAATAGTTACAATCATACAAGGTCTGTCGCAAAAGAAACAGAACTTTTTAAATATAACTGTTTCTAATGGCGCCACCTATTGGTGGGTATATGAAATAAAAATATTCGTAAAAATTTCGTAAAAATTTTAAGACAATTGTATAACTACAATCGATGTTATCGACCAAAAAGTGACAGCAGCTTTTGGTCATCGGTCATAAATTGCATTTTGAACAAAGAGCAAATATTAAATTTTGTTTTAAACTTGGGAAAACATGAATGGTGATCAGTGCCTATCCCGTAGTAATATGCACGAGTGGTTTAAGCGCCGCACAGCATGGTTTGGCACAACATTTGCTTCTGTTATCCTCGCTTCCTAAGGTTCGGCTTCTCCCTTATTCTGTGTTCAAAATTGATCTTGCATACATTAATAAATTTTCTTGCGTCCAATGCCGGAATAATACCGGGTCTGCGTACCCGCGTATGTCTTATGCTTTTAATCGAACTTTCTCTGAGCGGCTTAGCTCATTAATTTGTAATTGAATTACATGTGCTATATCTTCGTTCGTTGTATTTCGTCGGATCTCTATCGATACCACATGTGCTAAGGCTATTATCTGTGCTGGTCACCTAGCAATTCCATATCTCCTTTTCATATGATAAAGAATGGCAAAGATTCGATTTATTGAGTAGTAAACGATTTAGCTGATTGGGAAGAACAACAGACCGATTACTGCAACAATTACTACTTCTTAGCCATCCTTTCTTTCCTGTAGCGTCGCAACCTCTTTTTAATGCGAACCTTTATCGAAGTCATCATGCCAACAAAAATAAACAACTGAGTTGCATTCTGAACTAAATTTGTTTCAAAAACAAACTTCCATATTCTTCGATTCAGCTTGAGGGCTCTTTATTTGCTAATATTGTTTTCAACAACTTAACCCAATCTCCAACAGGTAGACGAAATATCGAATCCAAATAACTTTGCTATTCGCCACAAAGAACTGTATGCAAATTTTTGCCCAAACAAATACACAACAACAAAAACATGCATTTATGCATGAATATTATTGTTGTATGTAAAACAAAATAACGGTAAAATTATGTATGCGCTCATAGTATAACAATAACACAATAAAAAGCAATAAACTCCAAACTAAATTTTGCAAACAAGCAACGAAGGAAGGCAAAAACAAAAAGACGATAATAAAGTAAAAATATAAATATAAATAGAAAATGCAATCAAAAAATATATATATGAATGAATTTTAAAACCAAAATTATTAAAATATCTTGTGGGTACATATTAGGAACGTTATTTGTATCAAATCCGAGGCTATAAGAATCAACGAAGTATGCAGCTGAGTTAGTACAAAAGATCTAGAACGAAACTCCTAGTCTTGTTGCTATAATTTCTCATATAATCAGTTTAGTGGAGGCAGCTAGGTAAGCAGACCACGCACTTAGGGCTTTAGGAGATCCATTGTGATACCACCGGGACTATTATCCTCTCACTCTAGTGTCTTGTCTCTGAACCATATCGTTCTTCTGGTGAAATTCATCAGTAGATGTAGTTTAATTTTTGCAACCACTGAAACGTCGTCCAGAACCCTCGATTGATAGTTGCGATTCTTTTTCTGTACAGAGCTTTGCATTCGCATGGAAGATGTTTTCAGTCTCCTTTTCTTTTACATTCTTAAAGCTTCTACAACAGTCATTGTATGGGACCTAATCTGCTGACATGCCTGCCAATTAAAAAAAAATGACCTGTTAGCACCACTACTAAAGTGCTTATATTATTCAATTTTAATAGTTGGCATATGCTGCCCCTGCATGTTTAATAATTTCTCAATTATTTCCTTGAAAATATTGTCTGTTCTAGAACGAAGGAATCAATGACCAAGCACGACTTGAAAAATAAAAAAAATTAAAGAAAATGGATTATTCTAGAAAAAATTTATCGATATAAGTTGGCATGGAATAGTCTCTCTTTCATCGCGCTTATTGTGGTCTTGTGGTAGGTCATCAGAAATACTAAAGAATTTTCATTGGGAGAGGTTTCCCATTATACTCGTAAGCTGTTGTTGATTTCAAGGATTCATTTGTCTATATCTAGCCTGGACGAAATTTTCTGCCATTAATATTTTACAGTTTGCAGAGATGAATTCAATATTTATACAAATTTCATCTACCTGTTCGGTAGGTAATATTAGCAGGCTTGATAATTACTTGTTCGTTAATGTTTCTGAAAGCCCTTTATCATAACAATACATCACGCTTTAAAGGGGCAGTAAGCACCGTAAACACAACATGCTACCTGATCTTTTAACTATATAGAGATCGCTTTGCTGAACGAAGAAACACTTGCACTTTCGAGCTTTAGTATAGTTGTTCTCTAGCAGTAAGCAATTAAATATCTAAAAACTTTTGGAGTGGAGTTCTTGTCTACAATACCAGTTATACATATATCGAATGGAACTGAGGCGTCGGCGGCGTCGTGAAGATGTATTACATGCGACAAAAGCTGCTATAACCAATCATCTGATATTACAACAACACGAGCAAGATAAAGACCTTCAAGTGGAAGCCATTGAGATGAAATGCCGTCGGCGACGTGAAGATATATTACAACTGACAAAAACATTTCACCAATCAGAGCAAAACGAAGCCGCTGAAGTAGAAGGTATTAAGCAGAAACACCATTCTGGACCCAAAGATATATTACCAGAGACAAAAACTCCTGTAACGGATCAGCTAACATTTTACCCACTGGAGCCAGAGAAATCTATAAAATGTGAAGTCATGGAGCTAGTGGATACTTTTGAGTTCAATTTCCTCGACAATATCCAAATTAATGAGTTCAATACGAATTTCAATAATGTGTTTAAGTCCGACGCTCGATCGGCATTAGAGGAGTTCAATGATTATTACATTAACTTTTGAGCAATTTCAATTGCTTTATGTGAATATTTTAGAATTATACTTGTATGTACCATATGTTAAGAAGTGTTGTTGTGTATTTATTGTTCAAATAAAAAATAAAATTATTATTTTATAGTTCTTTCTGAAACAGTCTCTCAAGTTTTAAAGTATTCCTTCTTCGCACACTGCTTATTTAGTTTTTATTTCAGATATTCTCTCTAAATTTGGTTTTAGTCTTAACATTTTTCTAGGCGGCACTATTTATAGGAAATCTGAGAACACAGAATTATCTATTATGTACCGATATCTCCAAAACTATATGATATTGTTGGAGAAGAACACGCAGTGTTTGCTTAACAGAAGATTCTGAGTTACTTAATTGAATTGTGGGATGATAACCCATCAAAGTATTAAAGAATATGACCGGCAATTTAAACTTAATTGATCTCAAATCTCTTTTAAGAAAATATCTAAGGATAATGACTGTAAGTGCGTAAAAATGCTTATGATACCCTATGAAGTACTGTATATAACGGGTGATTTTTTTGAGGTTAGGATTTTCATGCAGTAGTATTTGACAGATCACGTGGGATGTCAGACATGGTGTCAAAGAGAAAGATGCTCAGTATGCTTTGACATTTCATCATGAATAGACTTACTAACGAGCAACGCTTGCAAATCATTGAATTTTATTACCAAAATCAGTGTTCGGTTCGAAATGTGTTTCGCGTCCGTGTCCGATGAGCGATGAGGCTCATTTCTGGTTGAATGGCTACGTAAATAAGCAAAATTGCCGCATTTGGGGTGAAGAGCAACCAGAAGCCGTTCAAGAACTGCCCATGCATCCCGAAAAATGCACTGTTTGGTGTGGTTTGTACGCTGGTGGAATCATTGGACCGTATTTTTTCAAAGATGCTGTTGGACGCAACGTTACGGTGAATGGCGATCGCTATCGTTCGATGCTAACAAACTTTTTGTTGCCAAAAATGGAAGAACTGAACTTGGTTGACATGTGGTTTCAACAAGATGGCGCTACATGCCACACAGCTCGCGATTCTATGGCCATTTTGAGGGAAAACTTCGGACAACAATTCATCTCAAGAAATGGACCCGTAAGTTGGCCACCAAGATCATGCGATTTAACGCCTTTAGACTATTTTTTGTGGGGCTACGTCAAGTCTAAAGTCTACAGAAATAAGCCAGCAACTATTCCAGCTTTGGAAGACAACATTTCCGAAGAAATTCGGGCTATTCCGGCCGAAATGCTCGAAAAAGTTGCCCAAAATTGGACTTTCCGAATGGACCACCTAAGACGCAGCCGCGGTCAACATTTAAATGAAATTATCTTCAAAAAGTAAATGTCATGAACCAATCTAACGTTTCAAATAAAGAACCGATGAGATTTTGCAAATTTTATGCGTTTTTTTTTTTTAAAAAGTTATCAAGCTCTTAAAAAATCACCCGTTACATAAATGATCAGCATGGCGAGCTGAATCGTTACGCTACTAGTTTTTTAAGATGTCGATCTGAAAATTTTACATGTCCTTGCTCCTCAATAGTCGACTCAGTTTTCGTCGTCTATACGACAACGGACCATACAAACTGCACCATTAAATCAAGTCCTTGGGTTTATATACTGCGATAACATCACGTGTGGATATAATCCGAAAACTATTAGCGCTAAATCTCCGAATGTTTTGTACAGCCCGGACCACATAGCTTATAGCTGCCAAACAGGCAGACTTATCAAAACCAACTTAAAAGTCTTCATAAAATTTCCTTATTAAGAATCCTAAACATATACTCGTATACTTATATGCACTTCAATGCAATAGGCACGCATTAAGCACTTGACAATACGGACATATTTTTAAATATATAAGTTAGATTTAAGAATTGTATAAAAGGAAAAGAAATCCAAATAAAAATTAGTATGAAAGTATTCTCCCTCAGTGAAAGGTCTTTAATTTCCGCCGCCAGCGGCAAGATTTTGCAGAAACCTCATTAAGTTATTAACTTTGGTTTTTCGAGCCGGATTTAGTGCTCGGCCAAACAAAAAGTTTTGTATTTACAATTTACACCAGGCAATATAGTCCTGTGCTAATAAAGTAAACACAATAACAATACATTTTCTCTTGAAATTAAAAAAAATATACTTTGAAATGACGGCGGGGTATTTCGAGAAGTTTTAAGGGGTTCGAGAATCTTCTTCTTCTATAATGGCGTAGACACCGCTTGTGCGATTGTGGCCGAGTTAACAACAGCGTGCCAGTCGTTTTTTCTTTTCGCTACGTGACGCCAATTGGATATTCTAAGCGAAGCCAGGTCCTTCTCCACTTGGTCCTTCAATGGAGTGGAGGCCTTCTTCTCCTTTCATTCTCACGGCGGGTACTGTGTCGAATACTTTCAGTGCTGGAGTGTTTTCGTCCATTCGGAGGACATGACCTACCCAGCGTAGCCGCTGTCTTTTAATTCGCTGAACTATGTCAGTGTCGTCGTATATCTCATACAGCTCATCGCTCCTTCGAATGCGATATTCGCCGTGGCCAACGAGCAAAGGACCATAAATCTTTCGCAGAACCTTTCCCTCGAAAACTCGCAACGTCAACTCATCAGTTGTTGTCATCGTCCAAGCCTCTGCACCATGTAGAATAATGAGCGCGATAGGAATTCGCCTCGTCTGAAACCTCGTTTGGTATCGAACGGAGCTTTGGGTATTGCTCAACGTCAGTTTACACAGTCGTATTAGTTTTTCGAAACGTTCTGAGAACATTTATCTAGATTCAGAAAAAGCTTCAATTTCAGGCACCAATCATAAAAAGTATAAATGTCTCATTGAAGTTTGAATACATCTTCCTCCATCGACACTGACAACACATCGTCTATTGTCCAGATATGATTTAATCCACTACAAGAAGACAGAGTGAGACCCAAAAGATAATAATTTTTTAATTAGAATATTGTGTGAAACTTTATCAAAGGCTTAAGAGGAATCCGTGTAGACACAATCTACCTGAAATCCAGCGGAGAATGTAGACATGCAATAATCGCTAAAAATCGCTAAAAACCGTTAAATTTGACACAGTGGATCGCCCAGAGACAAACCCATGCTGATTGACATTAATTATTGATTTTACTGCAAAAAATTAAAAAATTTTGAAATAGTAGAAAGTTTAGAAATAGGCCTGTAACTGGAGACTACATTCTTTCTACCCCCTTTAAGAATAGGGGTAATACATGTCAATTTCTAGTCTGAAATAAAATTCCCAGAGGAGAGAGACTTTTTAAAGATAAGCATGAGAGGATATACCAAGGCAGTACAATTTTTTATAAGTACAGGCTGAAGCTCATTTAGACCCAATTTGGAAGAAGACTGAATTTCACAAATAGCCTTGGCAATATCATTCTGTGAAAGACACAGTGTGCTAAAATTAATGCATGGGAAATTATTAGCCGAAAAAGTGGAACTAGTACCAGAATCATCGCGTACATAATTCGATTTGAAGAATTCAGCAAACAAGTAGCAGATGGAGTGCATGCTGACTTATCACCCCAGCGTAAAGCAGAAAGCCAAACACGACTCTTCTAGATTTTACAAAGTTCCAAAAGAACTTAGAATTTGACTTAATGTTAGACTCCGTACTATTAATAAACCTTTTATGGAGGAACTTATCCAAATCATTAAACAGTTTTGTGTAGTGCTGATATTGAACAAAGGAAACATGAGATTTGATTGAAGAGAATTTTCTGTAGTATTCATTTCTAAGGTTTTTTAAACATTTAAGGTCCTTAGTATACCAAGGCAACTTATATGGTTGTATATGTTTAAGCGGGATATTATGACAAAATTCCTGAATTCCAAAATTAAATCCTAGGCCATAAAGAGGTTTAACAGGATCGAAAAGATAAGTATCCACCACAAACGATAACAGAGAATGATGAGTGGTAGCTGGAGTAATTGAAGAGAATCCATCAAGAAACCTAAATTTTAAATTATCACTGAGTAAGACTATGTCAAGAAATCGATCGAGACTATTTGAATATGAGTTGATTTGAATCAGATTGAGACTAAGCAATATATCAATGAGAAAAAACTCCTGAGAAGACGAAAAATTGGAGGGGATGAGAGCAAAACTATAGGAACAACCGGACCAGACGATATTGCTTAGATTAAAGTCACTCAGAACACAAACTCTCACTCTTTCAACTCCAGAGGACTATTAGGAAGGATGAACAGAGCGTCATTGATACAAATACATAGCTGGTCCAGAATAGAATCATCATTATCAATCATAATTAAACGAGGACGCTATTTGCGATGAACTGCAAGGAGAAAACCACCCCCTCTTAGACAGTCAGTTTTTTCATGATCTCTCCTTACGGAAGAGATAATAGAGATTTGACTCAAAATATTCACTATCAAAGTAACTGGAATTCAGCCAAGTCTCAACAATAACGATAATATCGAAATCCGAATGTGAAGAAAAGTTGCGAATAATATTTGATTTACACCTAATACCCGATACATTTTAGTAGTACACCTTAAGACAGGAGCCAGTGGAAGAAGGTGCAGAAAACTCATGAAAAAAGTCGTGACTAACAGGCACGTCAAATAATTTGCAGCGCTGATTTCCCCACCCTTTGGAAAAAACTTTAAGGGTCGCAACTTAATGCCAGAAGGCCACACTGAAGAGGAGAAAACGGCGTTAAAACAAGATGGCGACACACCTAGTCTAAAGTTAATCCTCTTAAGATTATTAACATCAGTATCTTTCTTAATTAACTTATAACATAAGAGATGCTCTCTATTAACATTAGCATGTTTAACGAGAAAAGATATAATATCTTCTTCGGTAACTGAGTTTTTTAAGGCCGACAAATGAATCCATTTCTTCGGTATAACGACATCGAGATCACAATTGGCATTAACACCAACAACAGTTGAAACAGCTGGGGATTTTTTGCTCCTAGTACTCACTTTTAACTTCACATTTCCATTAGCATTAATTGAAGTCGAAGAGTTTAGATCAACAGAGTCATCGACGGCAACTGATTGAGCAGCATTGACAGCGACAGAGAGACGAACTGGTTTAGCAGCAACTGTTCGATTGTTTTTGGCTTTCGTATAAGTGTTGCTATTCATAGCAACAGCATCAGCGTATGTACTGGCATAATCAATAGCATTGGGAGCAGCAGGAGGAGCGGCAGAGATTGCTTTCGATGTAGCGGGAGCGAGATAATCCATGCTCACATTATCAGTAGGAGCAGAAACAATAACGTTAAATGACGGAGCATTTGTAGAAGTGCGAGTGGAGTTAGCAGTAGTTGAAGCTGTAGACAGTGTAGAACGTGTTTTCAGTATTGGGGGAGCGAGATAATTCACACTCTCATTATCATTAGAAACAGCAGCAGTAGGCGGAGAAGCGGCTGAAGAAGCATTTATATGAACACCAGTCGTAGCAGAGAGAGAGCATTCGAAGCTGGTGCAGAGAACTTACCGATATTGGACAATTTCTTTTGCACAATGCAGAATTCCGATTTAAGTTCGTTAAGCTTAGCGATTAACGAATTTCGATCATCACTGTGTTGTTGTAATAATGTGAGCGCCTTCGATTGTTCACTTCTCAGTGAACTTTCTTCCAGCACCAGAGAATTATGCAGCACATTTACCTTATTAGACTTATTAGGCTCCAAAAAAGGTTCAGTTGCTTCCTTGTTTGATTGTTTAGCATTTTGTTGTTGCGAATTTAAAATATGAGAATACTTATTGCGCACTGATGACGAAGCAAGCGGCGAACGAGTTTTAACACTATCTAATTTAATTCGAGAAAAACCCAGTAGTATTTCCCTAGTTCGTTGAAAACCCAACACTACTCAGTAGGCGGGTTTTTCCGACTTGACTGTATCTGTTCGCACTTAAATTTTCTTTTGCGTACTTTCAAAAAATTCTACCTGTGGCACTGGCTTTGCTGCTAAAATTCTCTTCAGCGTGAAGAATTTATTTCAAAAAATTAAGAGAAGAATCGTTTGAAGAAGTTCGTGAAACTTCAATATCTGAGCAAAAAGCAATTGAATTGATACCTTCCGGCAGGTTTAAATTTCGGAGAGATGTAGTCCAATTTGAAGCGTTTGAAGGTGATACCAAACTGAAGTAATCGATCATGTTTTAAAAGATCATAAACCGAGTACATCTATCTGGTTTAGTTTGAATAATACTCTGTAACTTGCAAGAGTATAAAAATGTCTGGCTCTATACCGGTTTTTAACCCATAGTCTCTTGGGCAAGGTTGTTCAAAATGGTTCATTGAACAGTTTCCTCATACGAATTTATATTCAGTTTTGTGTTAAAATTGGAATTAAGGTATCCAAAATACTTAAAATATACAAGGCTCGCCATGGTTGCCCCATACGTATACAGTGATGAAAATTTTGAGAAAGTGAAGAAAATTGTTTAGGAGAATCATCGAATCACTATTAGAGAAGTTTCTGAATATGGCGGCATATGCTACGCCTTTTTTCGAATATTTGGGCATGAAGAGTGTTGAAGCGAAGTTCGCTCCGAAATTGCTGAATTTTGACCAAACCAATAATTGATTGTTCGTTATGTTTTGGCCAAAAAAAACCGTAATAATGCGTAGCCAGTGTATTCAGCAGATTTAATCTGCTACTCTTATTCCTAACACTGAATAGACTCGTGAAAGGATGGCGTTTTGCGACGATTGAGGAGATAGAAACCGAATCGTTTAGAACGTTTAAGGTCATGCCAAAAAGTGCATACATATGTACGCATCATAAAGAAGATCAACGACGGTTGAGCATTTTGTAGATGTGAATGCAGAGAAACTGGCATCGCTCGCCAGCATTAAGAGTCAAACTTTGAGAAACTCCAGGATTGAGTGAAAACAGTTTGAACACCTATTTTTTGGCACCCAAAGAAAGCTGTAAAAATCGGATCATTGCTACAGATTACGCAATAAAACAGTAGTTTACTATTTAAGTAGGGCATCTTTGGGTTGAAATTTTTCAAAAAGCGTGTGTGGCCCAGCCTTCACTAGTTTAATGTATCAAACAACACATAGGAGCTTTAACTTACTTAGAAGGAAATTTATTTGAGACTTTCTCACTCAGTACGAAACTGGATGAAATCGGATGTCAACCATGCTCAAATTGTAAAAATTGCTGCATTCGGACTACCACCATGCCAAATTCTCATATGAATTCGATCTAAGCTCACAAAACGACATTAACTAAGCAGACTAAGATACAAAACTTAAATTTGGTACAGGTAATTGTAGTAACAAGGGGAATGCACCCTAAATTGTTTAATTTAGATATCTCTTAAGTTAGTTAAGCCACACTATTCACGTTGATATAAGAGGGCTTTATAGAAGCCGCTTTCGAAATTTGCCGATGGGCGTAGCACCGCCTTCAATTAGGTGAAACCGCATGTCACTTGACTTGTTCGACTGGCAGGACCAAACTTGGTGGCTTGTATTATTATGACATTTTTATGCGCGCAAAATCTTACTACAACCACGCCGCCTTCCCATAATAAACAATATTTTTTTCCATATGATTTTTACAATTTCAGTACACACATCAAGTAGCAATGACCATATTCGGATAAGACTTTGCGCACATAGTGCCATTGATGTATGCAATATCGAGCCTAAAAATTGAACCACAACTGAACAGACATACCGATTATGAGGACCCCAGTGCGCATGAGAGACTTTTTGTCGGTTATCTGCCAACCTTTTGGATACTTCAATAAAACCTGAAAATAAATTTTCCCGGCTTTGTCGTCGTTTAAAATGTCTGGTTACACCCGAACTTAGCCTCCCTTTCCTTACTTGTGAAAATAGTCACTGTTTTAATGAACAGAAATCTTAATTCTGGCGACGCACCAGGCATACATGAATTAAAGAAATGAAACATTCAGTAAATAAGACTGTTATTTGTCGTGCAATTAATTATGTTAAGTGAAGAAATAATAACGATGATAAGTTTTCTGTTGGTTGAATGTCTTTATTTGAGTTACCACGGCTCAATTTAAGGCAGCAATTCAAGGGACTACGAAAATAAAAATAGGTATGTAGCAATATGTGTATATACTCACATAAGTACTTGCATTTATTCGGTCTACTCAGACAAGATCACATGTCTTCCTCGTATTTTAAATGCAAGAATGGCAAACTAATTACTTTCATTGCACTCGCCAGCAGTTTTCGCTACAAATCAGCTTAGGTGGCCGAGGCACGTACACACCTCAACATATACATCGTCCAGATATAGCTGTGTGTGTAAGTGCGTGTGCCACATACCTCTGAGTGCACACTTACATATAAAAACTGCTAGTTTCCGCAGCGCTCACATGCAAATCCTGTGCCTTTCCGCCTCTTTAACTCTTATCTCAGTTGCATATTTTCTGGTGTGCTTTGCATTTTCATTTCCGTTCGCCACTTTGATGCATTTTAAGCAGCTATCGTGTGCCCAGTTACTCAGCATTTTACCTTTATTTGCACCTACATGCCACACATTCACGTATTATAAGGGATTTCTTTGGTAATCTTGCTGCTGACTCCTGAAAGTATGCATTACAATTGCCGCTCATTGCCAGGTAAACACATTTCTCAAAGCTTTATATCAACTTACAGGTATGCATATACAAGGTTTGTACCAAAAATATCGGGAATTTGAATTTTTGCAGGCTGCGTGTTTTCGAGTTTCTGTTGTTTTATTGTATTATGTTGGTACTCATATCTTACTTCTATCGGCCGATCTTTAGCTATGACTGAGGAGATAAAAACTACATCGAAAGAGAAACCAAACAGGATCGCAAATAATTTAATTTGTTTAGTGTTTTGAGGAGAAAACGTTTGCAGAAATACAACATATCTGGTGGTCACTTTCTTAAGAAACACAAAATTTGCGATACTTTTTGAACAAACCTCGTATGTATCTGCATATATTTCTGCATACACAAATTCAAACCTGCATTAGTTGCATACACTTTTGGTAAAACTACTTGAAAATCGCATACGTTGACGACCCAAATTTATTTGCTTTTACTCGGGTTTGAATTTTTTTCGGAATTACATTTGAAAGGAATCTGGTCTTAAGAGGAATTGTAGTAGCTTATACAAGAGCATTTGCAAATTTGCATGCGCGTCTGAAGGGTTTAATCTATGTTTTTTTTTTTTTTTTTGTTTTTTTTTTTTTTTTTGGTTTTGTGCCGGAGGGGGAATCTTACATAGATACTTCTACTTTGCTGTAGCAGTATGCACGATTCGTACTGCCCGCTATAGGTGTACCTCATTTGGGACCACGCCCAGTCAGTATTACCTACTGTTCTGGACTCCAGTAGCTTTACTGAGACCCTGTGGGACCGCCGTTAGACATTTCATCGCAGAGCAAGCTTAGCCTATAGGCTCACGTCATTACAGCGATATTCGCTACTCTAGATTCGCTCCTTCTTTGAAGTTCTGCTCTTCTCAGGTCATGGAGTACCCTGGCTGCTATCTTCTCCACTAAATTCCATACATACCACGAGTGCAACATATAGGTCACTATATTTTCTGGTGTTATTCGGTTGGATACTTCCTTTTCCAAAGATAGTCTCTACTTTGTATATTTCCGACAGTGGAAAAATATGCGTTCTGCGTTCTCACTATAGCTACCACAGAAAGAGCAAGCTACTATCTAATCTATAGTATATCTGAGTATAAATGTAATGTGTCTTCATCGATGTAGTCAAGGTAGTTAGTGCGCGAACTTAAAATTATGCAACTTTTTTGCGTAAAAATTTCTTATAAAATCCCCGAAGTCCATAAAATGGCTTTCTTTTGTTGGAGACTGTCAGCTCGAAGAAATGTTTGGCGAAAGTATATGCCAAATGAAAATAACAAGGAAAATAAAATTATCTCTCCTACTGACTATTTCAAATAAGAAAAGTTCAAATTTTTTCTTAAGAAAGATACCCTCGGAAGAATTCAAATATCTAATTTGGATATTCCTATTCCTTTTAATCCATTTTTCTCAATTAACCGATTCAGATTCTTTTATATTTCTCTTTGATATTCTTAAGGGGCCAGAAATATAAAATAACTAAAAACATAACTATAATAAAGGGTGATCCATTTCGAGGTTCTCTATTTTTTTAAAGAACAAACAAGAAACTTCAAATCTAATAGAGAATGTTTATTATTATTTGAAAGAACATTCTTTGGCATTTATTTTTTAAAGATTATCCCTTTCAAATGTTGACCGCGGCAACGTCTCAGATGGTTCTTGCTTTGAGTCCAATAGGCGATGACTCGTTCGATCATTTCTATCAAACCACACCAATCCGCTGTTTTTTTCTGAATGAAATTGCAGCCCTTGAATGTCTTCAGGTTGCTCTTAATCCCAAATGCGAGAATGTTGCTTGATTACATAGCCATTGAGCCAGAAATAGGTCTCATCGCTGAACAAAGTAATGAATCTTCTTGGAACTTTTCAACAATCCACGATCAGCGATGTCACTAGAGAAGGTCGAGTGACTTCAGTTCTTACACAAGCTGAGTTTTGTACGCTTTCAATTTAAGATCTCAACGTAAAATGTGCCTAGTCATTCATGCGTTAGCTCGAGTTTCTGCGAACGGCGCACTGACCTGACTCTCCGTGGTCTTCTTGTAGACTCTCAGCTGCGACTGCTATACTTTCTTCACTGGTCGATTCGGCCGAATCTTATCCAATAAAGAATGCTGTGATTCAAGGTGGGTAATGGTGTTGCGAATAGTACACTCATGCAGATGATGTTCACCATAAGTAGAGCGAAGCGCGCGAAACTCATTCTTTACAAAACGCGAATTTTCGTAATAAAGTTGTTCAAGCGTTACAAACAATACTAAACAAAAATAAATCACAGTTTGATACGACTCACGCGTGATGCGTCGAAAAAAGGATATTGAAAAAGGTACCACTATTTGGATCACCCGTTAGAAATGACTCAATAAGTTAGGTTAGTAGCCACATAGACTTTCGGGTATGTTGAATTTATAACAACAACGATCAACAAATGTCAAAACCGCTGACAAAGTTAAGTATCTGGTACTGAAAATCTTCTCGAGTATGGCATCAAAAGCACTGAATAAGCGACAGGCTTTTCGAATCGCCACTCTTCTGCTTTCCTTGCTTAAGATCTGCTCTCTGGTCAAAATGTTTAGGTTATTTACATTTGCACAAAACACAAAAATTTTTTGAACTCACTTCATTTTTTATTTTTTCTTATTTTATTGCAGTATACTTTTAAAATAAATAGATTATGAAAATATCTGAAATTAATTGATATCATTTTTCCTAAGAACTTTTTGTCAATTTTTTCTGAACATTTCTCGGACATTTCAGTTTTTAAAAAACATTACATTTGAATAATCTCTGATATTAGTTTTCTGTGATTTAGACTGCTGCCAAGTTTCAATTAAGAGATATTTGATCGGCAAATTGCAAGACTTTGGAGATTACAGCGACTTTTAGACAGTTTAGCAATTACATCAGTACGTTTTTATGCTAGTCGTTTGTTCGATTCGCCAATTTCCAAAAAATCCTTCGTTCGGTCGTATTCCCTCGGTTACCTTTTCCTTAGATATTCTAAATCTCTACACTATCATCTTTTTATGTGACGAACCGCCGGCTCTCAAAATGTTGTTCGTGGTGTGATTCGCAAACTTTTACCGATGAGATTTTGATTACAGTTCTTGATGTAATAAACCTATATAGTCTCAAATCAAAGAATTGTTTCTAAGAAAAGTTTTCTTTGTTTAACTAAATATGTATTTTACAAAAAAGAAAATTATTAAGTTAAAGGTAGGTAGACTGCTCAACTCTTTTTTTTAAATCACAATTTTACACTTTACATTCTTGCATATTTTTAAAAGCGAAAAATGATTCATATCAACGTTTCTAATATACGAGTATTCATCTATATTTAAAATCAATAACAACAATATAGTTTACGGTACTTTTAATCCGGTAATGTTTTCCTAACCCACATCTCTCATCATATCGTCTTCACCAGTAATTTATTGTCTGAAAATCGAAATCAACGGAATCGAGAAAGTCCTTGTTTTTATCCATAATTTCCTCAACCTCCACATCGCAAGTAGCATTTTGTCTGCCGCATAAATAATTTTGTTGTTGCAATAGTTTATCTCTAAACGACAGCTGCCTACTGAAAGCCTCGATGTCTTCCTGGTCGCATTCCCACAGTTTCTTGGAACAATTAACGATCAGTTCTTGCGTGATGTCGATTTTCATCTTGTTAAGAGTGATAACCTCACGCCGACGACGAGAAAGCTCTGCACGGTACACGAAAATATTATAAGGTAAATATGATTTTTCGGAGTCCATTGCTGATATTTTGCTCGCAGTTAAAAAAAACGTTGGTGAAATTAAGTTTGCTTACGCACGATTAATAACGAATGTACATACGTTGTGTCGATTTGTATGTTTTGAAACAGGTAGATTATTTTGGTGCCTGCATCATGGTTCAAGGTCGAATAAAGGTCCGCTACCTGCGTGAGGTATCTTAATTGTAAGGCTTAACATCGGTCCGCTACTTGTGCAAGTTTAGAATCTAAATAAATTTGGAAATACCAAAAAATTCTTAAGAAAAAAGAATGTGCTCGGAAAAGGATTTGTTTGAAGATTGATTTCCCGAACTTTCACTATACATTACATTTTAGTGTTTAATTTTGTTAGGACTACTTTGAGAAACCACTTTCTTTCAACGGTTCATAAAAAAATTATGTTTTCTTCCTTTTTGCTTTATTGTGTATTTAATTTTATTGAAATCTTTTACCGATAATAAATTACCTCGTTAATGCTCACATTTTTAGACTTTTACCATGAGCAGCGCTGCGATTTTCGACGAGTTCACTACAACTTGACATTTGTCTACATAAGTAGGATATTAACATTATCTCTTAGAAGATTAATTTTGTCCAGAAGTTTCTTTTGAGCATCTCTCGTGACGTTGTATCTGATTTCATCATCTTCGACCATTTCTATAGCAGAGAGGAGGCAGATGAGTGAAACGTAAACAATTTTTGTACTGGCTAGGTTACGCTGTTTGTATAGAAAGCATTTCAATTATATATATATAGATAATGTTTTTACTACGACATGAAAACCAAAAATTCCAACCAACCTGAATACTAATAACAGGGAGAATTGATCATTTCACCACTCACTTTATCTAGGTTTGGGTCGAATTGACAAATGTTTAGTGTTAAAAATAAAGTTACAATGTTCCGCATATGTAAACAAGTCAGACTGTATTTTGTCCCAGATTAAATGAAGAGTGCTTTAGTGGCATTAGGCTACTCTGTCTACCAAGAGTTGATTCAGTCTGTGGAGATATTTAATAGAGCTGACAGTACCTTAAGTCTTCGCCTGGGTGAAAATGGAATGAAGCGTTTTTTTTTTTTGCTTTTTATTATTCTTTTTTTTTTTATAAGAAAAAAAAAAACGCACAAATTCGAAGAATTAAAGAAACATGGAAATCTAAATAAAATGTATCTAGACTTTATTCAGGAATTGCCAAGAGCTTTTAAAATGTTTAAACCGAAGCTTCGAAAGTCATCAATATACCACAGCTCTACGAAAAATAACACACATAATTTAATCATTTTTGGGAAAAGTTTTTCATCTTTTACTTCCTCGAAAAAAAAACGACTGCACTCGGCGACCGTTATCATTAGTTACTACCTGTTACAAGATATACATATATAAAGGCTGAGTGACGACGAAGTTAAGTCAGTCATTTTAAGAAATTTAAACTTGGCACTTCAAAACTAAAAAATAAGTAAATTTCACTATGAAGACACCTGCAAAAGAATCTACACTCACGTATAAAATGTTACGCTATAGGGAGGAACTTCGACGCCATCAACCTATCGCCAAAAGAATTCTCGATACAAAACTTGACCTCACCGTTGGGTTAATTGGAGAATGCTGCAATAATATTCAATACTGTGACTGGAATGATTTGGATGCCTTCATAAGGCAAGCGAAGTTTAGGAAATTTCTATACAACGCCAGGCAAAGCTTGTGGCCCTTGGGACAGGACGGCGATTATGACATAGAACTAGAAACCGAGGAAATGAGAAAACTAAACAAAATAGTTTTGGAGTGTCTTCAAAACGGCGTAAAGAAAATGGATTTTTTATAAACATATGTCAAAACTTACCTCCTAATATTGTATAAGTTGTTATTTTAATAAATGTTTCATAAATTCCGAACATAATTTTTCTCACCATTTGCGGTCAGAGTCAAAAATTTCGACTCTGATTTACATTTAAATGACACACCTAGTGTTACAGCCAAAACAGTGATTTTTGGGAATTGAAAATATGTACTTTGTATATTGTAGAAATACACAGTTTCTGAAAAAGAAAATAAAAATTTCACTTCACTCAATCTTCGACGGCGCAAAAAAGTCATTCATTGTCGTAATTTTTAAGGCCTTTTCTATAAATGAAACAAACAAATTCTCTCTGTAGGATAATGTCAGAAGAATAACCTACGATTGAAAAAATTAAGAATTAATTTTGAAAAGTTGAACCAAAATAATTGATGCCTGCGAGCACTCACATATGGCAACACTGTTTGTCAGTTATTCATTCTCCGTACATTCTGGAATTTCAGCTTAAACTGAATTCTTAATTTTTAGCTTTAAGAAGCGTCACTCATTATCCAGACGCCGACAAGAAAACAAGTGTTCCTCAATAAATAATTTAATTTTTAAATAATTGAGGTGTTTCATTCGCCACATGGTGATCGGATCAGTTGCCTCCGAGTAATCACTGCTACAAATTCGAAAAATTATTTCGATCAAAATTCTGATTGAACGCCCACACTTGAGACGCCTGTAACTCACAACCTATTTGCAATTTCAGTTAAACTCTTGGTAAAGTATAGATTATCGAAATGTTCAAAGAAACCCCTCATTATAAACGATACATCCACGTTTGGTTCACCTAACACTTGTTTGAGTTTCCTAAAACTAGTCTAGATACATAAAGCGTTATGTATATATCAGTGGCGGATTCAGAGGGGGAAATTTCAAAGCCAAATCACCAGGTATGGATGGTATTCCAAAGAAGGCCTTAAAGATTCCCATTAAGCGATACCATTTACTGAATTGTTTACGGGTTATATTAGTGAAAACTTGAAAATAACAGAGACTGGTTTTGTTGTAGAAGCCAAATAAACCAGCCGAAGAGCCCAGTTTATATCGACAGCTCTGTATGTTGGATACGATTGGTAAGAAATTAGAAAAGTATCAAAAAATTTAACGACAGGTCCACAAGACTGGGCAGGCGATTAACGGTGGGAGAGTGGAAAAAAGCCTCAATGAATGAGAACAACGATGGCAACGGGGAGATGAACGCACAGGCTAATAAAAAATGTAGAAGCACGGTTGGATAGAAAACATGGAGAAACCAATTTTTGCATGACGCAATTTCTGACGGGGCAAGAGACGAATTCTGCCTTCTTCGACAACAGCGGAGAAAACGCGCGGCACATCTTCTGTTTCTGTCGACGGTATGAAAAAGAGAGAGCCGAAATAGTGTGTCAATAATGGATCTTTTTTTTATAAAACCGTGTTGTCTCTCTGATAATTCGCCGGCTATTTCTGTGCCACTACGGGTTTTACTCCAGATTTTGTATTCCGCACTCCCTCTTTAGTGCCGCGCAGATTTCTTCGAGGGTTGTTATTTCATCCAAGTTTTTGCATGCCATCGTAACGTTGTAGGTTTTAAGCTGTACATAACCATTTCGCCAACACTCTCCTCGCCCCCAGAGCGTTTTGGAAAGATCCGGCTTTAATGTCTGCTCGATTATTCAGTTCTAAAAGCAAGTATCTATTCTTTCCAAGTATATATTACGTTTGTATCCAACTTTCCAAGTCCGAGGTCACTTTTTATTTTTCTCAGAATATCTGGGTACGACGCATCCGGTTTTGCGCTGATTTTTTTCTATCGGTTTCTTCTTTTTAATAACATTTACCTATCTTTCATTACTGTTTTGAAGAGTAGTGATATCCTTTTGAGCTGTTTTCGCTTCTTCGCTATACAATAATTGCACATTTTCAATTACGTTTTCTGGCTTCTTTGTTGGTGGTAAAAAGTTTGTTGCCTCCCGCATCCCTTTGGGGGTATTATAATCTCTACCACTATGGACTTGAGATGTCTTTCCCATCATTACTCTTCTCGATAGATTTCCGATTTCCTTTCTCCGATTTGGCGCGTAATCTGACTATATTGCTTACATGTACGCGCATAGCTTGATTAATATACCTTTGGCCGGCCATCATGATCTCCAACTCTTTAATTTTTTTGCCCAGTTGGCTAAAAATGCTAGTTGTTTCACCGTTTTCCAGTTGCTCAGATTTGCCTCCTTTGGTTACATGGTGGGCAGTATCACCTTGTTTATTTGGTCCAGAAGCGACGGACACCTCATTATTATCATTTGGTGGCGTGTTCACAATTTTGGAAATCCTTCGGAAAAGACTCTCCGGTGTTCGTCCCATACTATTTTCACAAGCCATGTCTCAGCGAAAACGTAGGTTGGGAACACCCGCTGATGTATACGTTCAGCCCTTAACTCTATTATCAAATTAAAAAAAATGGTTGGCAATGCCAAGACCAAAGGAAAAAGGGAACAGCTTATTCTTGTGTTTTCGATGGTTGGCAATGCAGAAAACGAAAACACGGAAAGGGGAACAGCTGTTCGATCACAATAAAACGACAGAACAAAAAATTGGTTAAGTCCACGCTATTATAAGGAGAAAATTCTTAATTGTTTTTAATTGCAAAAATTTTCCAAATAAAACGAAAAGGTAAAGGTAAATTGATTATATATTATTACAAGTCCATGTCTACTTATCTATTCTCCCAAATTTGGTATCAACTTAAGTGGTTCAGTCTCCGGAATGTTTCGTACAAAAAAACTATGAATATACGCTCATATTATCAAAAAACACGTCTTCTTCCCGTCTACTTCACATGGCTGAGTATGTACATATGTCTTACAGTAGACAGTGTCAAAAGTATGTGTGTGTGTGTTACACAAAGAAGAGTCTTGGATTTACGACTTTGTGCGCATAGTGTCGGGTTTTTCCCTGAACTTGGGAACTATTACCTGCGTTGGGTTTTCCTATATACATAATATAAACATATAGTGTTTAATCTAGTGCTTCCAAATTTTTGGAAATTGTGTGGGGCAGAAATGAATCCAATAAAGAGGAGGGGATGCAAATCCTGGGCGGGCGGAGAGGAGTCCGCGATGACAGTCGAGGTTGACGCTTCTTCGGACTTGGAAGGAGTGCCGCTGAAGCCGCCAGTGCGAAGAAAGGCCCGTATAGTAATTCCCGCGACAGCCGGTTCTACGCAGCGGAATTGACCCTGATTTTATCCGCGCAAGGACCATTTAAGACCTGCTCAAGCCTTAAGACTCACATGGAGTGGACCACAAGTTACATGGCCCCATGTTGCCAAGGACGACACTAGCCTCTACGGCTGCGCAATCTGCACATAGTGCGCGCGCCGCGCCGCTACTTACCCCGAGTGGCCAACAGAGGGCCACAACAATTCCCAGGAGCTCACACAGGCAACATAGCTCCCACTCTGACTTATCCACCCACAAACCAAGTCAAATAACAGATCTTCTGAGTTGTGCCAGTTTCAACGTAAGGATTGCGAGCGAGATAATGGTGGTGGCTTAGCATTCATATTGCACAACACCGTGCAGTAACGTCTAATTAATGAAGACATCGACCGCAAGGATATTACCCTAGAATGTCAAGGTATAGCTATCCGGCCAGGCAATGTCGAGCGCGAAATATTTAAAATATAAATCCCCAGTTACATATTGCCCTACAGGATATTACCGTTACGTTTTAGCTAATGAGCGCGACACCTTACGCCATGCCGATCTCGGGGATCCCGGAATAAGGGATCTCAATGTGGAGATTCGACGTATGGTAAACCACCATAAGCGGAGGAAATGGATAGAGCACCTGAAGTCCTGCAACCTCTCCACCGGTGTGAGTAAGCTTTGAGCTACTGTAATGCTTTGTCTAACCCGAAAAGATACGACGGCCGAGTTGAAGTTCAATTCAATGGTCATGCCTCTTCGGACCCGAAAAAGTGGGCGAGCTACTTTAGCCGGCAGTTTACACTGCACCCTTCGGTAGACAAAGCTAAGCGATGTGTTAACCGACGGCTACGCAAAATGCCAAACGAAGGCGCGCCGCTTACTTTCACCGATGTGGAGATTCAGGGTGTCATCAACAAGGCAAAATCTTCCAAATCCATTGGCCCTGATGGAATCAACATGCTAATGTTAAAGAATCTAGGCTCGACGGGAGTAAGATATCTCACCAAGGTCCTCAACCTGTCGCTGACCACTCTTAAAATACCCGATGTGTGGAAAGTCGGAAGAGTGTTCCTACTACTGAAACCTGAGAAACCCGCCAACAAAGGGGAATCTTATCGTCCAATAACTCTCCTCTCCCCAGTAGTGAAGACACTTGAGGCCTTGCTACTCCCGACTTTCACTCACCACCTGAGCCTTGCCAACCAACAGCATGGATTCCGAAAAGTGCGCAACACCACCACTGCACTTAGCGTCATAAAGGCTCAGATAGTTATTGTGGGAGAAAGATTCTCATAGCGTAAGGGTGCCCGCAGAGTGGACGCTTAAAGCCGAGCCGAGCGGAAATTCACGTGTTGCGTAAATGGGAAAATGCGCTCCCAGTTAAGGAGCATAATGAACTCCTCTCCAGTTCCTGTTAGTATGTTTTCGTAAAAATCACCCTTGCAGCCACCTGCTTGGAGCGGAACCGCCTCCTAGGAGCATCAAGAGGTCTTTCCTTAACTACGTCGGCGACATAGTACACTACATCGACGGGACTTCGGACGCAACTAACTACCGACAGGTATTGGACGCCATTCACTGTGGGGAGGTCAACGCCTTCGCCGGCGTTGATAGCGAGAACAGTGTAGGGAGCACTGCCAAATATGTAGCAACGAAGAAGAACAGCGTCGGGGAGAAGCGCACGGTGTACGGAAGCGCTGCGCAGAACGCGTCCGGTACTCAGGGATGGTAGAGGTGCTCTCAAACACGTAGCAGCTTTAAAATTCTCGTGGAGGTCAGCGCTGAGGTGTTCGGGTTGGGGGTGGATGTACAAACTATGGGGCAGCTAGAGCTTTCGTCATGGTATAAGTCGCTACTCATGACTGGGATAACAGAGAACGCCTATCTCCGTGGGCAAGTGGACGCAATAAAGGAGGGCTGTGGGCCATCCCACTCTCCTCCCAGCAAGACTGTAGCATCAACTTCGGCGCAATCTACTCCGTCATTGCCAAAGCCAGTAGATACCTAATCGCAGGTGGTGAGGAGCAAAGCTCCTGTTACTTCCTCAAAATAAAGAAGGGAAGGTAACTCCAATTTGGTCCTTGAGGGATCGGACAAATTGATGCCCACCCTTTGGGAAGCGGGAAGGTGCTATATAAAGTGGTTCTCCTTCCGAGTGCGTCCGGATAATCTGGTGGCGGGCTGTTTCCGCTATATGGGTTTTGACCATAGGGTAACAGACTGCTGGGCCAAATCGGAGTCGTAGGCTGTATAGGATGGTGGGTGTGGTGTTGCCTTATTGCAGGAGTCCTACGGCACCAGTGGTGTCGTTAGGGTCTCCCTGGAAGGTTTAGGGTTTTTGCGCCGCAATAGTTTTGAATAAACCGAACTACGATTGTGTAGCGTTGATCTATTTACTGCTAGGTGTTTCTGTGTTCAGAGTCTTACCTGTGGTACATGGAAAGGCTTCTACTACTTTCGAGTAGTAGTTCAATTATCATTGAGTTAGATGCGAATGCCTCGTTCTCGATATGGCGTAGTAAGGTATTCCGACATTCATCTGATCATCCGAGCCATAGTCGAGGCGACGCACTTAACGAATGGGTGGAGCCTAATAGCCTCCACATATTAAATCAGCCTAGCAATTTTTACACATTCGATGCGCCGAGGGGTGCAAGTGACATACTACTGTGCCCAAAAAATTTTTTTGTATTTATTTTGAAATTCTTTATTTATTCTTCCAAATCAATTTCATCCCCTTCAAAGTAATCCCCTCCCGATGCAACTATGCCAACGGATTTTCCAATCTTCGAAACACTGGTTGTAGTCACTTTCCGGGATGGCCTTCAATTTTGTCTTCGCTGCGGCTTGAATCTCCTCTATCTTATAAAAACGGTGTCCTCGGAGCGGTCTATTGAGATTGGTGAACAGCCAGAAGTCGCACGGCGCCAGATCAGGTGAATACGGTGGTTGCGGAACGATATGGGTTGAGTTTTTGGCGAAATGATCACGAATTACGAGGGCAGTATGGGATGGTGCATTATCGTGGCGTAACCACGAATTGTCTTTCCACAATTGCGGCCGTTTTTGGTGGATAGCGTTAGGCAAACGACGCATAACGTTCAAATAATATTCCTTGTTGACCACGATAATCGAAGAAAACAGTCAACATGACCTTGATTTTTGAGCGATTTTGGCGCCATTTTTTGGTCTCGGCTCTTTTTAGGCACGATATTCGCTCTACTGATCGGTTGTTTCGGGGTCGTAAGCATAGATCCAAGTGTCATCGCCAGTTATAATGCGTTTCATGACACCCTGGTGGTCGGAAAGCATCGTTTCACACACTTCAACGCGACGCCTTTTTTCCAAACAATTCAATGTTTTCGGTACCAGTCGAGATTTGACGCGCTTGAGGCCCAAAACATCCTTCAAAATGGTATTGGCTGAGCTTTTCGATATACCAACTTCATCAGGAAGGTCTCTAATTGTTAATCGACGGTTTCTCAACACCAAATCTTTGATTTGCTGAATGTGAGTTTCGTCGGTTAAGGTTGATGGTCGCCCTGGACGCTCTTCGTCTTCGACACGTTCACGGCCGGCTTGGAACTCACTATACGACTTATAAACATTTTTTTAGACATAGCCTCATCACCAAAGGCGTTCTGCACCATCCTCAACGTATCCGCAGCAGAAAATTGATTCCGTAAACAAACTTTAATGCAAATTCTTTGCTCAATAAATTTCGACATCGCAAAAAACGAAAAACTCACTTTTAGCAGCTCACAAAACGACACGTATCTCAATTACTAATAAATATTTTGACATGAAATTTGACATAAATGTGACTGACAGTACTACCAACCTAAAAAAAAATAATTTTCCAAATCCTTCGACGCGCGCAGTTTAAATTCAAATGTCACCTTATTGGGCACAGAAGTATGTAGAATGTTAAGGGGTTACATGGGTTTCCTCAGATAAAAACAGCCCTTTTTCAACAATTATTTATCATATAATAAATTAAAAATTAGCAAACAAAAAAAGTCTGAAATTTTTGGTAAAAAATTATTTTAAATTCGGCCATATGCGGTGACCCCGCGGAAAAAAAACGCGTCCACGTTGGCAGGATAACTCTTTGCAATATCATGTAAATAGAAAAATACGTGTTTTAATTAAAACCTTAACTTAGAATTTGGACCAGAGGAAAAACTGAAAATTGGAAAAAAATTAAATTTTTTTTTCAAATACAGTTGTAATCGAAAAAAAAAACTTTGTCCAAGTCTTTAAGAATTATATCTCAAAGATTTTTGTAAGATTTCATGAAGATAAGTTGAGTAGTTCTCAAGAAATCCTGCCAACCGATTTTAAGAACACAGTATCGAGAAAAACGCGTTTAAATACGGGCACTTAGCCCAGCTAGCCTCGAGCACCAAGTTCTCAATACTGTATCTCCGAAACTACTACTCGAATGAACTTGAAAATTTATGCCACTATTCTAGAGTTCTTGTAGAACTTAATAAGACAATTACGTGAATTCCCATACATATACATATATGAATCAAATTTTTTTTTCGGTTGGTCCTCTGGAAAATAGGTTCCTACACACCTCTAAGAAAGCCTCTTCAAAAACCTGTGAGTTTCATCATCATAATAAAATTCATAAGAAATAAAAAAACTTCAACCGTTAATATCTTTTAAACGGTTGGGTTTACGAAAAAATCATACCGGACCTTTTTTGTAGAGCATTCAATTTCTTACAAAACCTAGGAAACAAGATATTTTTTCAAGCAGTTGGAATCGAGGCATAAAGTTTTCTACCTAATA
The DNA here is from genome assembly GCA_027475135.1 of Bactrocera correcta. NCBI lineage: Eukaryota > Metazoa > Arthropoda > Insecta > Diptera > Tephritidae > Bactrocera > Bactrocera correcta. Next base: position 140,759,589 of record CM050323.1, on the reverse strand, counting down.
ATAAGAAAAAATAGAAAACTGTATGTAGGAGGACCTAACCAGTACAATTAAGAACTCATGCTTGAAGGGGCTTTCTTAGAGGTGTCTAAGAACCTATTTTTCCGAGTACCAAACGAAATTTTTTTTTTTTTTTAATCTCCCTAATATATTTACATTATATACATATATGTGTATGTCTGTTATGTACAAGGGCACAATAGACCTAAGCTCGCGGCGCATTCTTCCCTTATTAACCTAATCTAATAATGATTTTCGTTTTCCTAACAAACCTTATGTCGAATATGACGGTCAGTACATGAGTTGTACATATATGTATGTATATATAATTACTTGCATTCCGATCCCCTTATTGAGGTTAGCACCTTAAGATGTTTATCTAGCTTTGTAAGTTGGAAGAGTATTAAAAGTTCGGTTGCGCGTAAACTTACCCCTTCCTTACTTCTTATATTTAAAAGAGACAATAAAAATTTTTACAATAATTTGAGAATTCAGCCGATTTTACTGTCTTAGATTCAAATAAAAGTTTAACCGTTTACACTTCTAAGCATTTTATTTTTAATTTAATCTGTACAACACATAATCGAGTTTATTACATGCAACAATAAAATAAGAGAACCATCACAAACAATTGAAACTACGCTTATTCTAGAAAGTGATAAATGAATTGAATTCCTCCACGGCTAAATACGATTCCAAGTCGCATTTTTTCTTGAAATCCTGGTTTGTATCCAAACTAGTGGATGTATTCGTATAACAGTCTTCAACCATGTTTATGAGCTGATTGAAATTCACTGCGACATCCTCCTCTGATTCGTTCAGGAAATCCAAATTAATATCAAACTCCTCGTCAAGTGTCATATTGTCGGACTTGTCAATAAGCAGGCAATTCTCATTCAATTCAGCTCTGTTTGTAATGTTGTCCTCCGAAACAAGGGTGAAGTAGTCCACTAATACACCGTCATCTTTGGACTTTTCGGTTATTTTGAAGTTCATATTCTGAGCTTTATCACATTTTGGCACTTTATGTTCTGCCATCTGGTGATCCAACACAGGAACCATAGCAAAGTTATCGCTTGGCACTTGGTTAACTTTGAAATTGATACTCGTAGAGCTCTTACTTTTCGGCATTTCATTCTCTGGGAAATTCCTATTATCCAAGAAGTTATACGTATCGGCTTTAAAATTAACATACGAAGCGCCATTACTTTTGGAGAATTCGTTCGTTTCGCCATTCATAACAGGGACAGCATTTATATTATTGTAATTCACTTCGACGACTTTGGGATGGGCTTTCGTAGCGCCATTACTTTTGGAGGCTTCGTTCGCTATGAAGTGTTTCAACACGGGTTCACTATCTACAACAGGGATAGCATTTAAATTATCGTAATTCAATTCGACCACTTTCGGATTGACATTCGTGGCGTCTTTTCTTTCCGGCACTTCGTTCGCTATGAACTGACCTAATACGGCTTCGGTATTTGTAAAAGGAACGACACTTAAATTATTATAATTGTTTTGGACGAAATTGAAATTGGCATTTGTAATTGGGATGACATTTAAATTATTATAATTAATTTTTAGATCATTGAAAGTGGAGTACAATGTCCCATTGACATTCATCACTCCGTTTACTGGGTAATTTCTATCCACCTTGGCTTCGTTATTGATAAGAGGGACGACAGTAAAGTTATTATAGTTTTGTCTAACAACTTTGAATTCGGCATTTGGAGGGGCATATGGTTTCGGCACTTCGTGTGTTTTAAAATTTCTTTTTTTTCTTTCTTCGCTTTTCAGCAAATTTGTAGTGTGGTTTTTTCGTTTAGTTGGATTATAGCGTTTATTGAAAATAATATCTTTTGGTGGCTTTGAATGACTGGCAGTTCCCATAAAGCAATTTGGAAGTTCAGCATCATTTTTATTTGGCTTCGTTCCTTTGTCAATTGAGTTTATTTTTCGGCGTTTAATATTACTTTCCTTCGCAATGTCCGAGTGTATTCTTTTGCGTTTAATGATATGATCATCACCAAAATCTACCTGCTTGATATATTGCTTAAAAGAATTTTCGAAATCAAGTTTATTTTTTGGATAAAAAGTGTTGCTCATTTTGCTGTCGGCCAAATCTGTGTTTTCATCCACAAAGTTCGGATCTTTTTCACGCAAAGCTTCGTTCGCAAGGCTATTGAAATTGCAAGCTGGTTTATACTCGTAGGCCTTTCACACAATTCTTCGGGTTGCGCGAACTTTACTTCAACCGGTGTTTGTCACCCAACGAATAGAGTTTGTGTAGATCAGTTAATTATTGCCGCGAATATCACTCACATGTAGTCTTTCTTGTGTTTTGGTCAGAGGTATCATGCACCGTCGTTTATAGTAAATTTCGTTATGATGATTCAACTTGTAATTTTTCATATAAATCTTCAAATTGGATGTCATTGAAAGCCATTGAGTGGTTCTGCTGCTATTAAGAATTTATTACTCGTATTTGCCTTATTTTACTTATCTTTCTGTAATTGAGCGAACATTCAAACTTCTTGCAAAAAAAGTTTCCTGGTTATTCTCTTTGATCCGCCGACAGGTATGCAATACGGGCGGACTTCGAGCGGACGTTACAGAAAACAAAGTGCTCGAGCACTAAAAACTTACAGTAAAAAATCTCGAATCGCTCTCTTTCTTTCACTACTTACATTTTTACTTTGAAGAATGCTCCGAAGAAAATTTTATGTAGAACTCTTCGATACCAGGTAATGCATAAAAGTAGGCTATGCGGCTAATTCTACTGTTTTCATATTTAAAAGTCAAGTAAGTATATGAAAAACGACAAATAAAAATTGATGGAGTACAATTCATAATTAAATTTTTTCATTATTTTGTCAAATTATCAAGCAAAAAGTTGGTTGTGTTCAGGTGAGCTGCTTTTTGAATTAAACATTTTGTTTATTTTTGTGTTAAAACTTCGAATAAAAAATAAAAGAATGTTCTCGAAAAGACATACGAGAAGACTGATTAAAAATTAAGAAAGTGAATTTTACGGAATGGCTAAAACTGATTCTGAAGAGGATGCGATGAATTGTAGTTCACAAAAAAACGAATTGTGACAGATTAATTGAAAAATTGAAAATGTGTCATAAAGTCACAAGCAACTGCTTCGATGATTTGTTAAAAATATTGCAGTCGGAGAATATTTCTGTACCAACATCTTCGAAAGGAGTTTGCAGATTGAGAACTGTTGCGCCAGGAAATTATATGCGCATAGGCCTAGAACAGCAACTAAGGAGTATCGCGATAACGTTGAGTGACGTTGATAAATTTGAAATCGATGTCGGTAATGACGGCTTACCTTTGTACAGAAGCTCAAATGTAAGCTTGTGGCCTATATTGGCAAAATTGCATCCAAAAAGAAATACGAAAGTGATGTTGATTGGTGCTTTTGAAGGCATACAGAAATCGGCAGACGTGAATAATTATTTACACGATATTGCTTATGAGCTAAAAACTTTAATGCAATACGGAATGGAAGTCGAAGATTTTTCGTTAATTAAGGTATCGAAGAATTCTTTGTCCCTAGGGTAAGCGAAAGGGGTGATCTGTTACTTTTCGTAGGACATCGCCGTCTAATTTTCATCGAGTAAGCGATACAATAATGCTGCATCGTTTACCTTGCTCGCTTACCATGTCTACCATGTCCCGCTGGGAATTTATATTTGTGGTACAGATTTATAGGCGTAAAAATTCCAAGAGCTTTAAAACATTATCAAACTACAATACTATATTTGATACATGCGATGAACTAATACATAATGTTTCGAGGTTTTCAATATTGCTAATAGTCAAAATCATTTCCAGCTCTGTCCCAAGGGTATAAAATAGCATTCACACAAGCAGAAATTTTGCTTGGAAAGAAGTCTATTTATGTGGGATCGACAGATGGACGTAAGACCTCAAGAAGTAACTTTTAACGTTTAGGTATAAATAAAATGCGACCCTGAAACTGACGAATATATGACGAAGAAATTAACAAACAGAACAGAACAAAACATAAATGGAACGGACAGTGAGTCGATTGCCTTCAACCAGTCCAGTCGCTCCTGTAATTTATATTTTGTATAACATATTCCATTTGTATTATTTCATCGAAAATAACTATACAATTTGAGATTTTGTTCGCATCTCCAAACCAAATTCAATTCAATAGTCTAATTTAGAAAGTAATCAAGAATGTTGTTTAAAGATTAATTTGTGCGATGATACCAAAGGGACCCATTTAGTCGGGGTTTGGCAATATACAGTTACTCACAAAAATGAGTATACACAGGAGTTGGTAAAAGAAATACACAAACTGGACTAGTGGATGGAATTGATTTTTTTGATGTACATTTGGAGATTGAAATCTTAATAACAATAATTCTACATAAAATAACTTTTTTTGTTTAACATTAACCAAATTCTTAAACAAAAAACTAAATGTATTGATAAAATTGGGCCACAAAATTGAGTATACATTTGCATTTTATATGTGGCATCTCTGGATATCTTTTTACAGTTATGTGATCATGCTGATATTCAAATACATTTTAAAGTTTTCGTCGTGTATTATCGTTAGATACGCAACTTATTGTATTTTGTGCATTATTTTCGCCATGGCTGGTACTAGAAAGGAGACAACTGTGGAAATAAGGGAATTATTAATTGGTGAAATTATTGGTAGACCTCATTGCACAGTCCAAAAAATTATAAATAAATGGAGATATGAAGGAACATTGCGAAATTCAGGTGGGAGAGGCAGAAAAAAAATTTTGACTGAGGTTGATGAGCATAATATTGTACGTAAAGTGGAATTAAACGCAAAGATAAGTGTTCCTAAACTAACGGTTGAAGTGTCAAAAATAATAAATAAACAAATATCAACTGAAACAGTTCGTCGTGTTTTTCGCAAAAATAATTTACATGCGTATAGCACGTAAAAAGCCATTTATCTCGAGTGTAAATAAGAAAAAACGGCTTAAATTCGCGGAAGCTCACGTTGATAATCCTTTAAGTGTCTGGGAAAGTGTAATGTTCACTGACGAAACAAAGATTAACATTAAGGGGTCTGATGGACGACAAATTATGTGGAGAAAGCCAAACACGGAGCTAAAAAGTAAAAATTTAGTTGGGACAGTGAAACATGGCGATGTTCAGATGTGATGGAGGGGGTCTATGGGAGCTAATGGAGTGGGCACCATTCAATTTATTGAATGCAAAATGACCAAGGAGATTAATTTGAATATACTGAAGTCAAATTTACGTCCAAGCATGGAGAAAATAAAGCTTCCGTCAGTGTTTTGGTTCCAGCAAGACAACGATCCAAAACACACGCGATGATAGTTTAAGAATGGTTGCTTTATAATACTCCAAAACAGCTTAAAACTCCCCCACAATCACCTGATATGAACCCCATAGAGCACTTATGGGGAGAACTGAAATCTGAGCTGAAAAAATCCAGTCCCCGTACTTAAGGAGAACTAACAAAGGAGATTATCAGAATATGGGGCAAAATATCACCGAATTTTACAAAAAAACTGGTGGAATCGATGCCTAGACGGATGCAAGCAAGAAAAACAAAAGTTAGTTGGATAAAATTAATATTTTCCAAGGAGTGTATACTCAATTTTGTGACCTGAATTTGTCAATAATTATAGTTTTTTGTTTAAGTTTTTACTTAATGTTAAATAAATGAATTAATTTATGTTCCAATATAGTCGATAAGAGTTCAAACTTTAAATCTGCATCAAAAAAATTCAAATATATCCACTAAATTTTCCATAGCTTGTGTATTTATTGTACGAACTTCTGTGTATACTCATTTTTGTGAGTAACTGTATTTAATTTTTTATTATTCTACATATTAAGAATATTAAATAATATAAGAATGAAAAATTTCTCACCAAATGACGTCTATCAGTTTGAGTCCCCCACCAGAGGTAAGATAAAATAGTATGGTTCGTCATCATTTGCCTTTACAAACAAAACAATATATAAGAGTTCTTCTTAGTTCCGCTGGCTCTAATTGTTATGGTCTCTAGCGTTTCCAGGTATGTTTAGCTCTTCCGCGATTCCTGCTGCCCTACAGGTTTCAATTTACCGTTTATCTTGAGATCTTAATATGTTGCTTCTGCAAAGCCCAATCCAAACCTATTAACGTCTGCTCCTTGGTTATTGGCGTTTGTGAGCAAATCGTTCAAAGTTCTGTATGTGGCCACCAGATCCGTAAAATTTTCTGGGTGATTTGTTGTGAAGCATGCGGACCATGTTTGAAAGGGTATTAAAAATCCAGTTAAGCAGTTTAATTTTAGTGTGTTAAAAGCGGGGCTAATTCTCCCAAAATATATTACCAACATAAAGTTCGGGTCGTAAGACGCACCGTGCCCTGCGTCCAATATTCGGTCGACGGTGAGTCGGTAATTCGAGCACCCATGAATTTACTCTAGTGGATAATGCACATCCTCAGAGAAACCGTAAAATGCGCACCGAAGACGCTATTGTTGCTTTGGAGCAGGGTTGCGAAGAAACCCGAATGAGTGCAGCCCCCATCAAGCGAATTGCGTCACTATCGGTAGCACTCGACGTTCCTTTACAAACGCTCATACCGAAAGAAGGTGGCACTAAAACTGGGAATATAAATATATATATATAAATATATTTTTTCAAATATTGTAAATGATTAGATAAGTTTTAGAAATAAATAATGGATAAGCTGAATGTTATAAAAGAAAGTGAAAATATAAAGATCGAGAATAATAAAATTCAGACGTTCGAGAGAAACGGTTTGGCTTTTACTCACTTATTTGGCGCAGTCGGTAAACGCAGTTTTATTAAGTCCGAAGACTGGTAGTTAAAAAAAACAACCCTCGGCATTATTCCGAAGAATATCCTCATAAGTTTATAAGAAATAATAAAAAAGTGACTGAAAGTAATTGGCATTCAAAATTGAATTTTTAAACAAATGCCAAAAGGTAACAACAAAACTAAACATAGTTTGGCTTTTACTCACTTATTTGGCGCAGTCGGTAAACGCAGTTTTATTAAGTCGAAGACTGGTAGTTAAAAAAACAACCCTCGGCATTATTCCGAAGAATATCCTCATAAATTGCTATGACTTGCCATCGGTTCTGAGAAAAGTAGAGACCATACTGGAACTATTTAGAAATACGCCAAATATGAAGCCATTCTTAATACAACGATGCGTCCTGAGGAAATACATGGAGCAACTCTTAACTAAGGAGGAGCTCGTTTGGAATTTTGGATTTAAGGAAGGGTATCGTAATATATTTGATTATTTAAAAAAATTTGTTTATTTATGTGGGTTGATTTATTTTATTTTAGTTTTTTAAATCAATAGCTTGTTGATGGTTTACAAAAATCAATAGTTTGAACATTTGAAGTCAATATCACTTTGTTTAATTTTTATGCTTTAGTTTAATCAGCGGTTGCTGCCATTGTCTTAACTACACGCACTCAACTCTCAAACTCAACTGTCCACTATCCGTCTGTGAATGGCCAATTTTTTGCAAGGCAAAGTCGCATTCGTCTGCACTTGGTACGGTACCTAACTCCGGACCTAGTTTCTTTAATTGATCCCACATTTTTTTGTTTTTTTTTTTTCTTTTTATAGTAGGTGAAGCATCGAAAGCCGGAGTGCGGAACTTTAATCCACTAAACCTAACCTACTCTCAACTCAAGACTCTCCACGGGACCACCGATTAAGTATTACTTCGTGGGAGGGGCAGGACATTTAAGTCTCCTCTATCGTGCGGACTGACGGACGCCTAATTTGTTCAAAAAGTCTCAGTTTTGTCATTATGGATGCTGACGCTTCGCTGACAGCTTTCCATTTATCAGTCGACTGACACATGAGTGTCGTTAAATTATCGACTGTAAGACTACCACCTAGTGTGGTTTTTAGTCTTTCCCTTGTATTTGAAAATCTAGGGCAATAAAACAATACATGTTCAGAGTCTTCTATCTGCTCTGTACACGTCGGACAGTTCGGACTAGTGTCATTGTGGAATCTGAAGAGGTAGCTTCTAAAGCACCCATGTCCACTAAGTATTTGGGTCAGATTAAAGTCTAGGTCCCCATGTCGTCTGTCTATGCACGAGTGGATGTCCGGTATAAGTCGGTGGGTCCAACGCCTTTGGATGAGGAATTCCACCGCTCCTGCCACATTTTAACGCTCTTGTTCCTCTCCTCGGTCTTTGCCGATACTGTTTTAGGCGCCGATAGATGATATAAATGCTCGAGTTCATCACCCTGGATGTCAATTGGCGGCATGCTGGCTAATACTTCAGCAGCGTCGGTTGATGTAGTGCGGAAAGCACTTATTACTCGCATTGCAGAAAGCCTATGCACTGCAATGATTTGTTTAGCATACGCTTTTATATTCATTGCCTGTATCCATACTGGTGCTGCGTACAGTATTACGGAACTCATTGCTTTCGCTATTAAGAATCGCCGGCTGGAACGCACACAGCCTGTGTTGGTCATCATTCTCGATAGTGCGTTATAAATTTTGTTTGCTTTATTAGAGGAATAATAATAATAATGAGGTATTCTGGAGCGCGAATTTTTTCCAGGGCTTTGATTATGTGTGCCCATTTTGCGTGTTGAACGCATTCTTGACATCCAGGGTGATCAGCGCGCAGTACTTTTTGTGCCACCTTTCCATCTTTTCCCACTTACTGCACATTTCGCAGTATCGACGACTTCTCGTAGTGCGTCAATAGTGGATCTCTTTTTTATAAAGCCGTATTGTCTCTCTGATAGTCCGCCGGCTTTCTGGATTACTAACTCCAAGCGGTTTCGTATTATACTTTCGTACACTTTCCCATTGTGTCGAGCATACACAAAGGTCGGTACGATGAAGGTTCTTCAGGTGTTTTCTTTGGTTTTGGGAGCAGAACCAAACGTTGTACTTTCCACGAGTCGGGGAATACCTCTTCCTTTAAACAAGCGTTGTACATTTTAGCGAAAACTCGGGGTTTTAAGCTTATGGCTTCCTTCCGAGCTCTGTTTGGTATGCCATCCAATCCAGCCGCTTTCGTGTTTTTGATTTTCCTTGCTATTGCCAATAGTTCGTCTTCCGTGACTAACGGGGGTGACTCTACAGCTTCGTTTCGTCGCTTGGCATATGAAATCCGGTCGTGTTTCGGGAATGGTGTTTCGACGACCTTTCCCATAAAAGAGGTATCTTTAGGTTGCTGCTGCTTGTTTTAAATCTGGACATACATATTTTATATGCAGTACCCAAGGATCAAGGTTTGCTTCCTCACACAGCTTCTCAAAACATGCTTTTTTGCTTCGTGTAATTGCCGACTTCAGGAGCTTCTTGTGGCTTTTAAATTCCTTCCTAAGGCGATTTTCGTTCGTTTCGCCCCAGTTACGCTGTAGACGCCGTCTAGCTGAGTGACAAAGCTTTCTCAGCATGAAAATTTCTTCGTTCCACCAATATACAGGCCGCCGCTTGTGGTGATGTGACGTTCTACGCATTGTTGCATCGCATGCTGCCACCAGTTCTTTTCGAACTGCTGATACCAAGTGGGCGGCGCTGTCACCAGATGCCTTTGATGCACTCCAGACTAGGTCAAACAGCTCTGGGTCGAACTCTTGTTGTTTCCAACTTCGCTTTCGGGAGGGGTTTCTGCTAAGAAGCTCCTGTTCTCGGGAGTACGAAATTTGTGCTATAATCGCCATATGATCACTGTATGTGTATGTGTTTGACACTGTCCAATTTATATGCCTGCTGAGTGAATCATTTGCGAACATAATGTCAATTATGGATCCTTTGTTTCCTTTTTGGTGGTGTTTCGCGTTCCACTGTTTATTATTGTTAGGTTCGTTTGACTAAGGAATTCTTGGACTAGGCGCCCGCGATGGTTTGTATATCTGCTACCCCATGCAGTCGACCATGCGTTAAAATCCCCCGCTATTACAATTGGAGATTTGCCTCTGGTTTCTAAAGAGAGCCGTAAGAGGAAGTCTTCAAATTCGTAATAGCTGCGCTGGGACGAGCATAGCAACTTACAAAATATATCCCTTGTATATTCGCCCATGTGAAACAGTTATGAGCTTCTCTGGAGCTGGTCTTGAAAGGCTGTCCTTTGCAGGACCATATTGCTGCCTTGCCGGTTTTGTCTGCAATCCATGTGCTTTCCGGACGCTGGGAATATTGTTCACTTAGTATGGCGACATCAATGTTCTCTTCTGTGATTGTCTGGTCTAGCAAATCCTGTGCTGCTACGCAATGATTTAAGTTTAAATCCCACATTTATTTAGTTACTTATGTCTATGATTTCTTACAGACTATTAGAAAACTATGACTTAAATTAGAAATATAAAATAATAAATTTACAATTAAACAAATAGATAACTTACCTAAAAAACAAATTTAATGGTGTTAATGAGAGAAGTCCTAGAATAAGAACAATCAAGTGGAACTTTCTCAGAAATCGAGTTAAACATTCGTACAGCACGCTTAAAGAGGCATAGTTTGCAAATTTAGTTTTATAATTTTTGCAATAAAATGGGGAAATAGATCTGAGGCAACGCTGAGGAATATTGAAATTAATTTTATCTAAAAAAAGGGCAATAAATGACTCCCTTAACACCGAAAACAAATGAAAAGCAGAAGACGGCCGTCGATTTTCAAGTGAGTTAAGGTGTAATAGCAATGGACGAGATTCATAAGACACATGGAATCAACATACTTTAATGAGCGGAGGGCAAATTTAGAAATATCTTTGAACGCGTTCAATCCTATCAAATCAATTAATTGACGTTACAAATTTTGGCCTCCAGATGAAGATAGAGTGAACAAAAGATGTAAACAATAATTTTAAAGTGTAGAGGTCGAAAAAATTGAAAGCATTTAGACGGGCAAAGCCAAATAGAGAAAACGATTTAGAAGTGATATAATTGATGTGATTAAAAAAGATTACCCCAAGATCTTTGATTTCGGTTACACTTTTTGGAACGCAATTTGGAATATTGTAACCAGAAGGTTAAGGTGCGACCCTATTTTTCCCCTTTAGCAGCAATCCCAACACAGGGCGTGCTTAATTCTTGCATTGCCGTTTTGTTTTAATTACTCAGCTGTTCTCCGTTTAGTATTCCCTTCGGTTTTGGCATTGCCAACTACCGAAAATATAAGCAAGGTTTTAAGGACAAGGACTGAACATACTAATCGTGAGGAGCTCCCAACTATTTTTCTCATTGAGGTATGGCCTCTGAGAACAGTTGCGGATGTTCCAGAGAATCCATTTAGAAGAAACTCCAAAGTTATAAGAACACCTCCTAATGGAAAAAGTGAGATATCCACGGCTGCTAGATGAACCAAAAAATGCGATAATGCCAGCAATACATTTATAGGTGGCAAACTCTCTGATGAAATGCCAATTAATGAAACTACCCAAATTTTTAACCAGTTGAGTAGTAAAATAGAAGAACTGGAGAGTATGATGGCTGGCCAAAGGCATATAAACCAAACACGACTTAGTTAGTAGCATTGTAGCGCTACATGCCAAAGCTAAAAAGGCGGAAACATACCCAAAAGGATTATGGTAGGGAAAGCGTCCTAGGTTTCCCCAAAGAGTAAGGATGTAAATACCGCGAAAAGGCTACGTGACTCAATAGGCTTTTTACCACCTACTAAAAAACCGAAAAATATAAATAAAACGGAGCAGCCCACCTACACCGAGACAGCGAAATTGATTAAAGCCAATACAACGGTTAGACCCAGCGCATGCGAAACTTGGGTGGACGTTGTTAAGAAGCGAAGACCGCTGGAAAAGAAAATAATGAAGAAACTGAAAGCAGTCTTAGGAAAGTTAAAAGAAGCTTCTGAAGTCAGCCATTGGCCGCAGTAAAAATAAATGTTTTGAAAAACTCTGTGAGGAAACAAACGAAGAACCTTGAGAAACAGCATATGAAATCTGTGTGTATAAAATCAAAATTAAGGCACAGCCCAAAAGCGCATCCCATTAAGAATGTTGTCGAAACTTTGTTTCCAAAACACGATATTATTTCTTATGCTAAGCCTCTAACCGAAGTCGAAGAGTCACCACTGCTAGTTAGTTAAGAAGAAATATTGGCCACAGCCAGAAAAAATAAAAGCAGCAAAGCGCCTGGATTAGATGGCATCCCAAACAGAGCTCTAAAAGAAGCCATGACTCTGAGGCCAAAATTATTCGTAAAAATGTACAATGCGTGCTAAAAAAGGGATATTTCCCGACCCATGGAAAGTTCAGCGATTGGTTCTACTTCCTAAACCACAAAAGCTTACGAAGGAACCATCATCATATCGACTCTGTGCATGCTATTATTTTCAAGATATATGAAAGCATAGTAGGAAACCGCTTGGAGTTAGCAATCCAGAAAGCCGGCGGATTATCAGAAAGACAATACGGCTTTATAGATATACGATGTCGTTGATACTGCGAAATGCGCAGTAAATGGCAAGCGATGGAAATCCGGAACAAAAAAATAAAAAAATTTTGATTTGGAATTTTGTCAATTCTTCCCTGTCTTTATTTAGTTTGATAATTATATATATATTTTTTTGTCCTGAAAAAACTGGCCTTGATGAATTCGAGAATCGTTAAACTTAAAAAGTCTGAGTAAAATTTTTGAATTTGAGTTCGAGAAAGTAGAACGTTCAGTTTGGAAGCTAAATATGAGCGCTACGTAGGAGCTGAGCTAAGTCAGCCTGGAAATCCAACGCAGGATAACTCTTACTGAGTAGGCAATTGAGAAGCAAAGTCCTCTCTCGACGAACAAAAACCAAACTCTATAAGTCACTCATTATTCCCATCTTGCTATATTCCCCATATAAGTATGGACGACGACAACATCTGATGAGTCGACGTTGCGAGTTTTCGAGATAAAAGTTCAGCGACAGCGGCTACGCTGGCTAGGTCATGTTGTCCGAATGGACGAAAACTCTCCAGCTCTGAAAGTATTCGACGCAGTACCCGCCGGGAGAAGCAGAGGAAGAGGAAGACCTCCACTCCGTTGGAAGATCCAGATGAAGAAGGACCTGGCTACGCTTGGAATATCCAATTGGCGCCACGTAGCGAAAAGAAGAAACGACTGGTGCGCTTTTGTTAATTCGGCTATAATCGCGTAAGTGGTATCTACGCCAATTAAGAAGAAAAATTTGTACATTCAATTCGCACCAGGAAGAAGAAACAACTGATATAGCCTTGATGAACTCAATAAAATCCGAATAATGCATCTAAATGCCCATTTTGGAAGTCCAATCGGCTGCTTATTCGGTAGTGTGTGAGTGGCATGCGAGTGTAACTTTTCATTTTTGAATTGATTGGTTTATCAACTTCTCCGAGCAGCGAAATTAACGAAAAACACTTGCTTACTTAAAGCCACGCAATCGGAAGAATTCCGTAACTTTTACGGCCCTCAAACACCGACAACACCCACACACACACTACAATGCGGTCAACTTCAAGCATGCCAATAAGTCTCATAATTCCACCTCTTTACACACGCATTTACGTTCATTGCGTCGATTTTATGACGTAAGGCGGCGTTGTGTTGCAAGTCCCTGAGCTATCGCTCGGTAGACAGATTGTTCTGTGCTGTGCTTGCAAAAGTCTCGCATATTTTGTATTATATAATATTTGGGCAAATTGCTGTAGGAGGTGTTTGTTGTATGCGTAGCATTTGCTTTGACGGCCTTTGACGTGCTACGTGAGCTCTTGACATTTGCGCATACTTTCGGTAGGCGGCTCATGTCGGCGCTACTGCCCGCCGGGGATTAATATATGCCAATACACCGAACGCATATTTCGCAAGCCTTCGCACACACATGCACATATGTACGAACTATCGCCCTCAAGTGTGTTCGTGTACTAATTTGTTGTATGTATGTTCGTGGCATGTGTTCGTTCTGTTGCATATTAAAAAGCATATTTTCGTGCAATTGTCTGACTGCTGACAGCTGCCAACGTGCGAAGTCAGAAGTGGAGTGACGTCGTATAAAAAACACATTTATGTTTCTTAATAAGTTTTTGGCATGTTTTAGGAATTGGCGGGCGCACATCTCTTCGGCCTCTCCGCGCATTGGTACATATGTACGTGGGCATAAACAGCTGACAGGCAGTCATAAAATCAAGGAAAATCAACGGAAGATATGAAATCAATAACTGTGGCGGCAGCCAGCGCGAAGAGGGTGTAATACAACATATATTATATTATTTTTATATGTTTTGGCAGTTATTGATTGTGCGCTTGGTCTATGCATATGGGTCGAAAAGTCGTCGGCGTAATAATGAGATAATGCGCTTTTGAATCAATTTGTGGCTTTGTGTTTTGAGCTAAATTTCGCAATCATTATAAATAATAATACATTTGTTGAATCGGTATGCAATAAATCGATACCGATTCGATGAAATTAAGCTACGAATGTTTGGACCTCCCCATTTGAGCGAAACCTTTAATTAGCATTCCACTCTTTGAGTTTGAAAAAATGAAAGACGTGTTTCGAACTAAATCTGGTGAACATGCAAGCTCTACCGTAATTCTTTTAAATTTTCTCGCATCGACGGTCTATTTTTCATCAATGTTTTCTTTTTTTAATCGTAATTAATTGTTCCTATTATACTCTTGTAGAACCCCCAAAGGTGATCTAGACACCGATGCCCAGAGCATACTAAAATTATGGAGGCAACACTTCTCCAGCCTGCTAAAGGGCAGTGAACGCACAACGCCAGGAGAAATCTAACCCAATTCCCCAATCGATGACGACGGAGTAGATGTTCCATTGCCCGACCATGATGAATTTCGAATAGCAATTACCCGTCTGAAGAACAACAAAGAAGCGGGGGCCGATGGATTGCCGGCGTATAAGATTCTATCCAGCGTATTGTATGAAAGATTAAAGCTCACCGTCAACAAACTGATTGGACCTTATCAGTGTGGTCATGTGCAAAATCTTGGAAAAGACCCGTAAAAGGAGAATCGACACACACCACCTCTTTGTCGACTCACTATTTCTTTATTTCACACGATTTTGTGTTCAGTATTTATAAGTGTTAATTAATTCTTAGGATATTGATATCATCGGCCTCAACACCCGCGCCGTTAGTTCTGCTTTCTCCAGGCTGGACAAGGAAGCAAAGCAAATGGGTCTGGCAGTGAACGAGGGCAAGACGAAATATCTCCTGTCATCAAACAAACAGTCGTCGCACTCGCGACTTGGCACTCACGTCACTGTTGACAGTCATAACTTTGAAGTTGTAGACAATTTCGTCTATTTAGGAACCAGCATTAACACCACCAACAATGTCAGCTTGGAAATCCAACGCAGGATTACTCTTGCCAACAGGTGCTACTGCGGACTAAGTAGGCAATTGAGAAGCAAAGTCCTCTCTCGACAAACAAAAATCAAAGTCTATAAGTCGCTCATAGTTCCCGTCCTGCTATATGGTGCAGAGGCTTGGCCGATATCAACAACTGATGAGTTGACCTTAAGAGTTTTCGAGAGAAAGGTTCTGCGAAAGATTTAGGGTCCTTTGCGCATTGGCCGCTGAGGATATCACATTCGATGGAACGATGAGCTATACTCGTATGAGTTATAAGACGACATTGACAAAGTTGAGCGACGAAAATGCTCCAGCTCTCAAAGTATTCGACGCAGTACCCGTCGGACGAGCACTCTTTTAGAATGACCAGGTGGAGAAGGACCAGGCTTCGCTTGGAATCTCCGATTGGCGCCACGTTGCGAAATGAAGAAACAACTGGCGCGCTGTGGTTAATTCGGCCACAATCGCATAAGCGGTGTCTACTCCAATAAAGAAGAAGAATATTATACAAGAATAAAAAGACGATTGGATGAAATTCCACACTTGATCGAAAAAACACTATGATGGTGTTTTACTTTAATTTTGTCGCAAAATATAGAAATGTAGTAAGAAAATTTGCTGAGTTGAACACACATCTATTAGCTATCGAGTCCACTGGCCTACAAAAAATGTTTTTGTTTGGTGCAGCTCAGTCCGTATCTCTAGTCGGTAAAGTAGGTAGTATTAATTGTTTTGCTGCTACTAGATGTCAGCCGACACTCTGGTTTACCTACAAGTCTTATTTTAATGTTTCTCGGTTTTATTCAAAGTCTGTCAATCTGATTATCACTTTTATGAGATTAATAGTACAAATTTATTATGGAAAGTAAGTCGAGTAGTTGCAGTAATGATCCTGACAAGTTTTGTTATATATTATATGCGGCGAGTATATAATGAAAAATCAACGGAAACCGATTGATGACATTGTAATTCGCCTTGTATTCTGTTTACTTTGGTATTTAAATTGGCAATCAAGACAAAGCATGAACGAGAACCGATTTAAAAATATTACTGATATTTTCATATTAGCTCACAAAATATACCTAAAATCAGGTCTAGAATCTTAGGCACCAGAATGAGTGTAGGCCAGTGTTATCAAAGCTCTGGATGAAATTCGCGCTCGTCAACACCTCATAAACGTTAGCTACAATAAGCAACTTAAACAAAAACAAACAGAAGGCTCGGCATGACCAGGACTCCAAGAGATACGTCGAGTGAAGTTCCACAAAGATCAGTTTTAGACCCCTATTACGGAGCCCGTTGTGATGACTGGGTGCTAAGAAGACAATAACCAGGAGATGTGAAACTTATAAATAGTATAAGCAGAGACCAAACAATTGAATAAATTTCGGAAAATATGCAATCAGTGCATAAATGGTACAAAACACAATTATTGCTTATAAACATCAGGAAAGTTAAAGAACGAATATTGCTCACCATAGGACAGTATGGGATTGCTTCACAGCTATAATTGAAATGCTTGGCTGAAATACTAAATTCGCAACTTAAATTTAAAAAGCATCTGTCATATAGTACTTCCGGTTAAGCACACAAAATCTATAACGCTTTATCGGGAATGATGGCAAAGAGAGCCTACGTGCGGTCTTGCCGGCAATTTCTTTTGCCAAAAGTAAGGAGCTCTATGATGTTGCGTGTTTGTTGCACTAGAACCAAATCTCATGCTATTAAAAAAATAGGTGAATGATGTGGTGCTCGAAAATCGTCAAGCAAGCATTAGAGAGTGGCAAAAGAGCTCGAATCTACGAAACCTTTTAATGATTTTAGTGGATATTTTGAGTAAGAAAGTGTTCTCGCTCGACGTCCCGCAGGAAGCCCTTTTTTTTTCAAAAAGAGTACCGTAAATAGGTCTTTTTTGGACATGCTTGATCGTGCGAATTACGATCCCACATTTATGAAGACCATTATAAGTGCCGATGAGACATGGGTTTATGAATTTGGCTTTCAAACGAGTAAACAATTATCGAAATAGAAGAGGAAAAACGACCCGAAACAAAGAAAAAAACACCCCAAAATCACTTCAAAATCAAGTAGATGCTCATTGTTTTTTCGAAATCGTTGGCAAAAGTATATTCCATATGATGGGGATTACTTTGTAGACAACAAAATAAATATTGATAAATAATTAAAAATTCTGCGTTTTATTTACAATATCCTGGTACCTTTTTGTCACAATGTGTTTAACTAAACACTGACCGCCATATTCGATCATGTTGTGATAGATGGAAGACACTTCTCCGGTGTTTTGGACGTGCGTTCTCTCCGAGGTCCTAACATCGACTGGACCACTATCTTGTTGCAGTCAAGATACGCACTCGCCACTTGCAGCAAAAAAAACAAAAAAAGAAAGGTTCGACATCGAAAAGCTGCAAACACAACAGACGGGCGAACGATTTTACACTCGGCTCAGCCGCCAGTAAAGAAGAAGAAGAAGTCATGATTCTCACATATAAGATATGAGTGAAAATCATTAGCACATCAAATTATCGGAGGGGCCATGCATATTCAATACTAGGTTAGAATAATTTGCTAAAAACCCTATCAATTTATACGAATGTACTAATCGAATATATTTTTTCTAAAGGTGACAAAGGCTACCCTCCTCAACCGTGGCTCATAACCGTTTAGGGAACCAATAACTTGCGTTCGAAAAAGAAAACTCAACACATATGATGCTAAACGCCGAATAGTTATTGAGGGAAATATATAAATAGGTTTATTAAAATCGGTATTTCGTTGTATTTGCAGGGAACGAGGACCACATTACGTACCATACAAATCATCGCGTTTTGTTAATTTTTGCTGCTCATTGCATAATATTCGTTTGCATTTTAATTAAAACGAAAACATACATTAGTTAATCTTGGATACAATCGAAAATGCATATTCCAACGAAGATGAGAATGATATAGATTATATGCTTAAAGACGAAGCAAATAGAATTATAGATAGTTTTTTATTTTTTTTTTTTTTAATATAATTTTATAGTATGTATTCATATTAAAATTATTTAAATAAACAAAAATTTTTAACGAATTATAGCTTATTTATATGATGTTGTTCAAGTTATAAATCTATCTTTTGATTTCCAATTTATTTATGGATATTTTTCCAATCACAGCATTATGTCGCTTCATTTCCATAAACTTATCTTTTTGAATTTCACAGAGTTTGTTTCAGGCTATGCAGAGTCGCACTGTTATATCCACTAGTTAATAAGCGTGTTTAGAACTTTTGAAACATTGTCTTCCGTCTTATCTTGGATATTTATTTGCTCCTCAAGTAGACTCACTTTGTTTATCTTCTATTTCTTGTGCGGTGTACAGTGGGTCAGATGGTCAGTATCACCCTTTGCTGGTCAGACAATAAAAATGATATCATTTTGCATTTAGGGCTGGGAAGAAATGTCGTCAGTCGGTGTCTTCTTTCTGGTACTAGGATGTCATCTGAAATGTTTGTTGATGTTCCAAAACTTTGTATACCTTTCAATCCCTCTACTGATGTATGAAGGGAAAGTGTAGCGCTGACCTTCTCTTCGAGGGAAATTTACTTGGTTGAAGGGCCCACCTCCTGTTCCAGAAATTTTCTTTATATTTTTAACCAATTTGCTTTTAACTACAAATTAAAATCCGTCCAAACCTATAAATGAATATTATATTAACCGATAATATAAAAGCGTGATGTTTCTTTATGATAGATATATGAATTGTCCTCCCAAAAAGCATATATTTCCACGGGTGGACTTTGAGAAAATCCTTCAGCTATGTCTGGGTTCAACTTCATTATATCCACTAGTACTTCAAATTGTTTTTTCGTTGGTGTGTTTTTGCTTCTTGTCTCTAAATCACACATTCAAAACATAATTAAATGAGTCCTCAGCTATTTTTTACATAAATACATACAAATGCCCCATTTTTGTCAATTTCCGCAGTTTACTCATCAACGGATAGTTTTTAAAGAATAATTTCGATTTTGCGGTTTCAACGATTTCGAAATTAACACCTCCTCTTAATCACGGCAGGTATTTTGTCGAGTCGGCAAGTAAGTTCAAGTGTTTCAAAGTAATAATTTTCGATCGAAACGGATTCAATAATTTTACTTATTGAAATTTTTACAATAACTTCATTCAGTTAAATATTTTTAACTATTTTCAAAAATATTTTGCTTTCATTTCCTTTCTAAAAAGAAAACCATTTCTAGCCTTATAATTTTGATACTCATATTGTAAAGTTACAAAATATTATATTTTTATACTTAAAAATGTTGAGATAAGTGGCAGCCTTTCTGAAAAAATTGCTTCGACTGACACATTTCTTAAACCTGTTTGGTTTGATAATGGTGTTGCAATATTTAAATGGATTAAAATTATAAAATAAATCAAAAAGTTTTTGGACAGTATCTTTTATATATGTAGAGGTACTTTTTCAATGTTATCACGTGTGAGTCGTTTCAAGCTGCCATGATATTTTTGTTTAGTATTTGGCATTTCAACATGAAAATACTTTCGCCTGAACAACGTTTACAAATCCTCGCAACACCATCACCCATCTTAAGACCCAGCATTCATTACTGGATAATATTCGGTCGAATAGACCACGTCCAGCACGCAGTGAAGACGTTTGCAGCAATCGGACTGACTTATGAAACGATTTGGAGCACTTTTGTCGGGATCTTAAATAAACCGAATTGCCTCTTTTGGGACGAAGAGAATTTGATGAGATTTATTAGCTGCCAATTAATCCCGAAAAAACAACAGCTTGGTGTGTTTTGTATGCGGTCCATATTTCTTCAAAAATGATGCCGTTCACCGTTTCCGCGATATGATAATTGACCGTTTGATGCTTGAAGCTCGTGATGTCGGCGACGTTTGATTTCAACAAACCATCTGAGACGTAGCCGCGGCCAAAAACTGAAAGAAATAATCTTCAAAAAATAAACATTCCCCACTAAATTCGAAGTTTTTGTGTTTTTTCTTTAAAAATGTAGGAAACCTCGAAATGGATAACCTTTTATGTCTTATTGTACACATTTATTTGTCGTGTTATTAATCCTTTTGTCTTCTCCGAACCAAATGGAATTCGCAAATCATAATTATTACCAGGAAGAGTAAAATGTCATGCTTAGCAACAGGAAACATCCAATAACACGATACACTCAAGGTCGATTAATAAGGTACTTTTCTCAACTATAAATTAAATTTCAAGTAATTAACGGGCGAATGGTATATGTAATATAATGATAGCCTTCTTCTGTTTTCTAGATGTATGATGCTTTTCATAATGTCAAAAAGCTATCTTAAAGGCATCTGTTCAAAATCTGATAATTTCTTATAATCTTTCATATACTTGTAATATCGTAAGTTCTTGTCATCGAAAGGTTAATAATATCAAACACTTAACCCTGAATGATGAACTCGGTTTTAAGCATCTAAGATTAGGAATAATAACAAAAGTTCCAGGAGTTAATAGCGAAAGAAAAAGTTTAAAGCACAAAAAAGGCGCGGCAATCGCCACCAAAGACTCATTACTCATATTTTTCTAGACATGATATTAATTTGTATATTACGGTTTTATGAGAAGATTCTACATAAAATTATAAGCGAATAATTCACTCCTTTTTAGAACTCTAACTCTGTAAAGTAAACTAATCAAACAGTCATAAAAAATTTCACTTTGTATTTATGTTGTTTTTATTGCAACGACGCCGGTTTGTCATTTGAGTGGGTGGACGTTTACATTTATCTACACATGTTATTGCTGCCCCATGCAGTTGTATGCGAATTGATTTTAGATAGCAGAAGAGCGCACTCAACCACTTATATCTTCAGATGTCACATGAGCATAAATTCTTTTATTTCTAATTCATTCTTCTCGGTTATCTGATTTTTCGTCTGATGCTCGGCCACTTCCTTCCTTTGGTACATCCTTTTGCAGATTCACTCACTTGTCACAGATGCGTTTCGGTCTAGGTATTCCTTCAGCAATCCCACATTTCCTCTTCGACTTCCTTTTGTTCTTAATACCTTTCGTCGTGTCACTTACAAGTTTGCATGCGAAATTACGATGTGTTCTACTTCATGTTTCATTAACCGGTTGGGAATTACACATCAGTGCATTGATTTTACGTGGAAATATGTATTATTGCAGAAAAGAAAGCTGTAAATAATTTAGTCAGTGGTAAAATATGCCAATAAATGCTTTCGAATTTGTGAATGCAAAAACATCTTACACTTATAATTTTTATTGGACATGGCTTCGCTCTTAGGTTGTCCAATCGATATAAGACCCTACAACTTTTAAGAAACCTCCGAACGGACCAAAAACTGAATATGAGGATTCCGGGATTTCGGTTGGCTTCTAAAAATAGCTAAATGATATAAAAAATGATACAACTACTTTTTTATTTCAAAAATGAAACATATTATTTATTATTTGGATTACATGTGTCGAATATATCGAAGATAAGATGTAATTTAATGAAAATAAGTAGACATACCTTTTTGAACAAATTATAATTTTGTATTAACAATTATAAAGACTATGTTGGGATTGCACAGACGATTTCAAGAGAAACTGTGGTATTCTTAGACTCTGCTCTCTTTTGTCGAACAAACTGTAACAGTCTCTATCAAGTGGAAGAATAAGGCACAGAGGAGGTTTATAGAAGTCCCCAGAATGGCGACGATCAGACAATCAGATTATTTTGTAGGCTCCAATATCACCAAAAACTCGTTGAAAATGTACCAAGAAAGAAATAACAGGTTATTTCAGAGCAATGTGTGATCAGACGGGGGTCAAGAAAAATACTTTGAAATTTTTCAATGCAATTTAATTTAATTAAAAAGATTAATTTTGACACTTATTACTTAACAATAAAAATTTATGATAAATATGTATATGAAGGCATTCGCTACATGCCAAGATATGTTCGAATAAATGATGCGTATCCATATGGAAATTAGATGATATGCAGGATCCCGGTCGAATAAATTGTTGAACGCCGCATGCAGATTAATCGATTTATGTGCATTAGGGAGTTAATTGAAAAATTGAAAATTGACGAGTGAAGTGTATGTGACGAATGTTGACGTGCGAATTGTCCGTAAGCGATTATACAATTCCTTTTTTGTTAGGTTGATGGTGTATGGTGTCGCCTTGCGGGGTAGAGGGGGTGGATGCTTAACTCATTTAAACAATGTGAAAAGCTTCTAGTCGGAGTGCTGGACTAATGAGTTCGCCGAGGTTAGAAGATTACTTGTAATAAATATGTAAAAATAATGATCTATTTAAAAGGAACTGGAATTGTATTGGGATCAGATGGCTAAAAGCGATGGTCATGTCGTAGTTACCTCAGTATGCCTCCCAGTAAGAAATTACTGTGACACTCATAATATCATCATTTGCAACAAAAATAGCATTTAAAAAAAAAATACTCGAAAAAAACAGATTTGTCAAGGATTTGCACTTGTTTCAGATTTTAGTTACGTTTAATATTTTTGTGTATATTTAAATGACAGAAATTTAGCTTTATCTCTTATTCTTGAAGTGAACCCAAAGCGTCTTTAATTTCTGGGCAAAATACGCAGTCTAAGCTCCGTGGTCAAATAAAGAATAGGTAATATCAATTAAACAATTGAAGTAAATATAGCCCCCAAAAAAAAGTAAATTTATCTCGTTAATATATTTTATAAAATCAAAAAAATTCTAAAATTGAATAATTTTCTTACCTACAATAAAGCCATTTTTTTAAATTAATAACCAAACACATTCTTCTTCTTGTTTATTGGCGTAGACACCGCTTACGCGATTGTAGCCGAGTTAACAACAGCGCGCCAGTTGTTTCTTCTTTTCGCTACTTGGCACCAATTGGATACTCCTAGCGAAGCCAGGTCCTTTGGTCCTTCCAACGGAGTGGAGGTCTTCCTATTCCTGTACTTCCCCCGGCGGGTACTGTGTCGAATACTTTCAGAGCTGGAGTGTTTTCGACCATTCGGACAACATGAACTAACCAGCGTAGCCGCTGTCTTTTACTTCGCTGAACTATGTCAATGTTGTCGTTCATCTCATACAGCTCTTTCTTTCACCGAATCCGATATTCGCCGTGGCCAACGCGTAAAGGGCCACAAATCTTTCGCAGAACTTTGTTCAGTCTAGAGTACGCAGAACTATTGGCGCGGGTGTTGTTGCCAACGATACACTCTTATTTAAAAAATTGTACCTGCTCGATACAGTTCTGCAGCTCGAAGTATTTTCTTCATCAGAAGGTTGAAGAAGTCACATGATAGGGAGTCGCCTCGTCTGAAACCTCGCTTAGTATCGAATGACTTGAAGAGGTCCTTCCCGATTCTGACAGAGCTTTTGGTGTTGCTCACCTTCGGATTACACAGCCGTATTAGTTTTGAGGGGATACCAAATTCAGACATCGCGGCACAAAGGCAGCTCCTTTTCGTGCTGTCGAAAGCAGCTTTGAAATCGACAAAGAGGTGGTGTGTGTCGATTCTCCTTTCACGGGTCTTTTCCAAGATTTGGCGCATGGTGATTGTTGATTTGCCAGGTCTAAAACCACACTGATAAGGTCAAATCAGTTTGTTGACGGTGGGTTTTAATCTTTCACACAATTCGCTTGAGGAAGCTTATCCCACGGTACTTGGCGCAGATTGTGGTGGTCTCCTATTTTATGGATTGGGCATAGCACACTTAAATTCCAATCGTTGGCTATGCTTTCGTCCGACCATATTTTACAAAGAAGCTGATGCATGTTCCTTATCAGTTCTTCGCCGCCGTGTTTGAATAGCTCGGCCGGCAATTCATCGGCCCCCGCCACTTTGTTGTTCTTCAGGCGGGTAATTACTAATCGAACTTTTTCATGGTTGGGCAATGGAACGTCTGCTCCATCGTCTTCGATTGGGGAATCGGGTTCGCCTTCTCCTGGCGTTGTGCGTTTACTGTCATTCAGCAGACTGGAGAAGTGTTCCCTCACCTTTGGGGGTTCTACAAGAGTATGCTCCGGTCTTGAAACCTTCTGTAAGCCGAAGCAATTTTTCGTAGAACATCACCCCTGTCGGCCAGCTTGTAAAAGCTCTTCATACTTAAGCATTTCGGCCTCTCTCTCTCTCTTTTTCTGTCTGCAAATGCGTCTCGCTTCCCTCTTAAACTTTCGATATCTATCCCATCCGGCACATGTTGTGGTCGATTGTAACGTTGCGAGCACTCCTCGTGGTACCAGCGGTAATTGCGCGTTTTCTGAAAATCAATGGTTTCGGTTGCATAACCTTAAGGAGCTTGAAATGCCGTCCCACTGTTCCCTTATACCGAGTTGGTGACGAGTGCTCTCAGAAAACAGGAGTGCAAGTCGAGTAGAAAATCGTTCGGCTATCTGTTGTGAGCAGCTTCTCGACGTCGAACCTTCCTTGTGTTTGTTGACGTGCGTCCTTTGCTGAATAGAGGCGGGTGCAAACCTTGGCAAGATAGTGGTCCCAGTCGATGTTAGGACCTCGGAGTACACGCACATCTAAATCACTGGAGACGTGTCTTCCGTCTATCACAACATGATCGATTTGGTTGGTGGTTTTTCGATCCAGGTAGCTTAGGGAAATTTTTTATGCTGAATATGCCCGGCGAAGTCGATCAGTCTCAATTCATTTGGGGATATTTCATCGTGGAGGCTGAATTTACCCACCGTAGTGCCAAAGATAACTTCTTTGCCCACCTTGCCGTTAAAGTCGCCAAGAATTTTGATATCGTTGCGGGGGCAGCCCTCAGATGTGCGCTCCAAGCGCTCATAGAATGCATCTATGGTCATATCGTCCTTCTCTTCCATGAGGGCGTGGGCGCGGATCAGCGATATGTTGAAGAACTTCGCCTTGATTCGGATTGTGGCTAGGCGCTCATCCACCGGGGTGAATGGCAGTATTCGGCGACGGAGTCTCTTTCCATCGCATTTCTTGGACGGCGGTGATGTCAGCTTTTATCTTTACGAGGACATCAACCAGCTGGGCAGCGACACCTTCCCAATTAAGGGATCGGACATTCCAGGCCCTTAAATCGTAGTACTGATTCCGTTTGCCTTGTTCGTCATCAAAAGAGCTGTTGATGCTTTTTCATTGGTATATTTTTTTTACGTGGCGGTTCTCAAGCCCAGCGAACAACCCTTCGCCTTCTCACTTCAGCTCGCCTTCCAACGGATGTTCTTAGGCTACTCAGAGGATACTTGGTCAAAGACCGGAAGTCGCCAAATCCTACCAAAAGTGTTCAAGTCCTTAGGTACATATTTAGACACCAGTACCTAAAGTTATCTTTTGACCGAAAATATCGGCCAATTATGGGTTATACATAATACAAAGAAGGGTTTCGATCTTTCTGATGACTTTTATAAGCAAATATGAGTGATACAGCTTGAATGGTTTTGGAGATATATACATTAAACGTATTAGGGGGCCGGGCTCACATGCTTTTTAAACATTTTCAAACCACAAGTGTCCCTTATTATTTGCGATTTGTATTTTCAAATTGCATTATATCAAAATCTCTTGGCCTGAATAATCACTTAACCTAATTTGAAGTATGATGTTTTCAGAAGGCTGCAACTTGAAAATTGTTTCGTATATCGATCTAGAATTTAAGTATGTTAATTTTGAAAGTGTGACCTATTGAAAAAACGACTTTTTAAAGTTCCACACTAAGTGTTCCCTTTCACGACACTCTAAAGAAGTGTAACGTCTTAAATAATATCTTGAGTAGGTTAAAACGGGATTCAGTACCGTCTTAGAAGACCGAATTTGTTAAACGAATGAATCAGTGTATGTTATGCACTTTGTTAATCAAGTAAAAAAGTATTATTATATATGCATAGATAAGCAGATAAATCAAATATATGTGTACATGTGTGTAGATATATGCTTACGTTTATATTTACATATAAATACTTTTTACGACTTGTTTCATGTGAGTTTTTCCATGTCATTTAGTGTATTTTATGTAATGCAGCACTTTTATTCCCTCACCCGCACACACATACATGCAAGCGCAGTTACATGTCACAAAACATACATTTAGGCGCACTAACTGCCTATTTCAATGTAAGCAAGTGCGTGCATAAAAACCCTAAGAAAACAGTATATACACGCATACGCATGTATGTATGTGCGTCCGCCGAAACCCCCGTGTGTGTATTAGTGGATGTCAATCTCTCTTCCCTTTGATGTCCTTTTATTTCTTTTTGCGAGATTTTACGTTGAGATTTTTTTCCACTTTACCGCTGCGCGACACTTAAGCGATTTAAGTGGTCAATAAAAGCGCGGAGCCTGAAAGAATAAAAACCAATAAATTATTTACGCACACACCCGCAAGCTTTACGCCAATGCCTTTGACAACACGCAACAACAAAGCCATAAAGCGGAGAACACTTCTCTATATGAGCGGGTAACATGCAGTCGAAATTTACAGTTCCTTTTACAGTTATTGTTACACGCTTCCTAATTGGCAGGTTGCAACACACTTTTCACTCGCTTTCACTTGAAGAAACGATTGCGAATAAAATGGTTTGCACGTTTTTATTAAACCTGGCCACATTTTTGCAAGATTTGATTTGCCTTACTGCAATAAAAGCAGCATGCACTTAGGGTTCAATCAACGTGATGTAACAGTGCCGTTAGCGGGTATATTGCCGCCAGATGCCGCACTCAATGAGCCAACATGCAAATAATGTCGAAAATATATTCGCATTACTTGACAATATTCGCAATTGCCCAATCACATTCAATGAGCTGCATTGCGACTAGGGCCAGATGGCGATATTTACTTCAATTTGTAACGGTTATTGAGTGATACTTATGGTTTGGGCTTGAGTAATATTATTTTTATACTCCCGCCACATGTTAATACAGTAAAATAATTTTGTTCACCTATCAGATGTTTGTATCACCTGAAACTAATCGCAATAGATATGGTTATGGATATGAATCAGGATAACGAGACGCATTCTGATAGAAAAGATCGCAGTAAGAAGAAAACTTTTAGCTAAAAATTGTTTAAAAGTTGGCGTTCCATTCTTCCCTCCTTTTATGATTTAATGTATTTACCGTTTAAATCGTTAAAGTTTAACCAGCCATACGTCCTGAAAAGAAGCTTTAGCTCTTCTCTTATACACTGTGAATATGAGTAAAATTAGATCATAACCACGCCCACTTTCCATATAAATGTTCATTGCAAGCTACCAAAAGTGCGATAACTAATTGAATAAATAAGCCTAAAGCATACAATTTCACAATCGAGATGGTAGGAAAGGTCTGTATGGGTGTGCAATAATTGGACAAGAAACGTTGTACTGACCACCACTAGGTGAAACCCTGCAAGCGTATGTCAGTAACTACTTGATTTCAGCCAAATTTGATGTGTAAGCTATGCTAACCATTCCTAAAAGACGCTGTGAATGCAGGCGGTGACAACCACGCTTTCTCACCAAACGAAACTTTAAATTTCAGATAATTCTTTGATTTAGTTTACAGTATACAAATCATTAAAACTTTATACAAAAAGTGCACTCAAGCTATTTCAGCTAACGCTCAAAAATTGTCGAAATCAGACTGTAGCTTTTAAGAGACCCAGACATCAACCGCAGTGCATATGGTTGATTTGATATCGTCTAGTTTTAAAATATGGAGAGAAAATTTATGTGGTTATGTGGTTTTTCGTGCCAAAAATGGTTAACCCGTGGTTCAGTGCTTAATCCATAAATCTAATATACATTTTTTCGAAGTTTCGGTTGACATTATTGCGCATACCATATATCGGTCAACATGTAAGAAATCTTAATGAAATTCGCAAAGAATTTTTTTCTAATAACGGTGGATCCTCTTAATTAAAATGCATTAAATAAGGAAAATACCTCCCGTAGTTTAACATAAAGTTTTTCCAACGTCTAAATTCGAGTTCCCGGCTTTGATCTCTGCAAATGAAGACAGCAGAAAATTTTCGGTTATACCCGAACTTAGCACTTTCTTACTTGTTAATATTGGATACTTTGAAGAATCATAAAAAATTGATTAGAAATGTTACTTTTTATAGCAATTAAATTTCCAAAACAATATTTTTCGAGCTGTTCGGGTCGGCAGCTCTAGAACTCTGGTACAGCTAATTCTAACATAAATTATAATTTCTGGTGTTTGTGATTCCAAAGTGATCCAGCAAAAATGAGCAAACACTTGACATCGCCTAGACATCAAAAATCATCATCAGACTAGCCTGTTCTTGTTTAATTTATGGCGTATGACTGATTATTTTTTTAATATCAAGGTTTTTAACAAAGTTCTGGGGAAAGCTATGGATCGATATATTTATTAAGATCCCTTGCACTAATCATTTTTTTATAGAATAATATTTTTCCATGCAAGAGAAAAAGTCAAGCGGATGACGGAAAACCATTCAATTAGATATAATATAATATTTGGTGTATACACCAAGATCTAGACCGATTTCATTGAGTTTTTACAGAACCATATTATGGTTGAGAACATACCTTCTTAATTTCGTTAAAATATCACTTATATTGGAAAATATTACAGTTAATCAATTACAAAGACGTAGACGGCATATTGGATAATTTGAGCTGAATGTAGCTTTAATGGTTTAGGAGACCTCAGTATGCACTAAACTTATTAGGGGACACACTTTGACAAAATGTTTATTGCTCAGGTGCCTCTTGCTCCTGCGGTCGCCTGTCCAAAGTACAGTTCTTTATCTTAATTTAATGCTATTTATGACAGTTTATATGTTTTTGCTTAACCCATTAAGAACAGAACGCTTAACATTTACGTAAAATATTGAAATTTGTAGAACATACTAATTTTGAGCTGCTAAATTAAAATCCGAAAAGAAGAAATCAAAATGTTCACAAGGGGCGTGCCAAGAGCCCGTGACGTATACGCCACGTTGGTCCTCATACTTTTTTATTTCGTATTTTACATTTCACTTACATGAAAAAGGAACAATCATATTTCGAGATAAAGTAAGGAAGAGCAAAGAAAGATTAGTTAACATTTATAAAATGATAGCGTTTGAAGCATTTAGTATACAGGCCCACATTGTATTTTCCACACATCGTTATGTACACTTTATTGCAATTATGACCTTGGCAACGTCAACGTTTATTACCAGGAACTACCTCCACAAAGTGATCGATGCCATCGTATCTTTCGTTCGCACATTCAGCTTCACTTTTCGGTCTTCGAAAACCTCCAGGTGGCTTTCTAACGCCTAGACTACCACAATAGTATCTGGAAATTGCTGGACGAAAATCAATTTGGGTCAAGCCTGAACCGCTTTTCTGATGCAGAAATCAAACATTTTGAATTGAAACGTCTATAAGCCACGTAAATATAGACCACCACCATATTTGGCCCCTAGCGGCAATTCTGTAAGCATTTACATGCTGATCCATTCGATCTGTATCTCCCATTGAAGCATTGTACATGGCTACCGCATATGGCCGGGACACGTCGATTTTTCGGCGTTGTTCTCGTGAATATCGACAGACCTTGGACACAGGATTTTTCCCGTAAATCGTTGAAGCTACAGTAACAACAGAGTTGTCAGTCCATTTGGTTATGTATATTTCTGCACCTTCCAGTTTTATGCTCTCTATGTGTCCACATTGTTTCTTTTTTAGAGCCTTTTTATCAGGCAAAGGGCAAGACCTAGGAATCATAATTTCTCGCATTGTTCCAGTGACATCGTAGCCCCGCTCTTTCAAACCGAGCAAGACACAAACTTAAGTAAATAAATTATCAAAATATATGCAATAGAGTAATTGCCTTGTTTCGTCATTTAGATCATCAAGCATGGAAAACAATGGCGCAGTGTTCTTTCCGTATATTTTTGGATATTCCTCTGGTATACGGGGATTAATGCCTTGATACATCTCAAAATTTACAAGGTATCCTTGGGTTGTATTGAGACACCACATCTTGTATCCAAAACGCAACGGTTTTCCCCTAATAAATTGCTTACAACCGTGTCGACCGTAATACTCTGCCATAGACTCATCGTAAGATAGATCTTGTTCAGGATGAAAATTTGTGAGGCAATGTTTTTTCACTGCATAAGTAATTGGACGGATTTTCCAAATTTTGTCCCCCCGATCTTCCAAGCTGTTATCTTTGAAGTGCATATAACGAAAAATGATTTCGAACCTATTGCGTCGCATGCTTTCACTAACCACAGAGCACAGCATATCTGAATCTTTGCACCAGTAGTCTCTTTTTTTTGTTTTTTTATCGAGACAATCATAATACCAATAAACACCTTCATCTCATTTATCGTAATGTTGGGATTTTGACCTTCTACTTGAACCGAGTAAGCATTGGATTCATCACATAACATCTGTAGGACCTCATCATCAATAAACTTTTCAAATTGCTGATGTGGAAAAAGCCCGCTACAGTCTGTTTAATTTGGCTCAGGGAAAAAAGGTTTTGATTTACCAGCGATGCTTTCAACCCTAGTTAACTGTGGTGCCCGCACTTTTTGTATTTTCGTTCGAGGACCGTTTCGATTCGAAGTATTGTGTCTCTTTGTGTTTCTAGTACATACAGAAATTTTATCAGGAGTTTTGTTAGAGGTACGCACAGTTGATTCTTCCTCCAGAATTTCTGGTGGTCGTTGAATTGAGGAAGATGGAGATTCTGTCAATAAATTTGTTCCAATGTTTTGAAATGAATTTTAAAGAACATCTTCAATTAAATTGACAATATCTTCATCCGTGTTGTTCAGTGCATCGTCTACAGTCTACGTCAGCGTCGTTGGTAGTACACACTAATTCGCATGGCGCTTGCAACTGCTGCTTGCTTAAATTTTCGATGGTGCCGCCGTATCGGTCTCAACTGGTGTTAGGTGATACCAACAACCGTTAGGAGAACAAAACTATTATCTCTCTAGAGCATAAAAATATAAAGCAGAAAGAAAATTATAAAATTATGAAAGTTTTATTCGTATTAAACGTGGAGAATTAGCCAACGAAAATCAAGTTATCTCTGTTTTTTTGCCAACAGAATTACACAATCGATTGAATTAACTTCTCCCGCATTGCAGAATACTATATTGAAGGGTTTCTCGTCTTCTCTAGAGTCACAATAATTGAGCCCAATTATTGGAATCCTAAATTTTATGAATATCATTTTCCTCTTGGAAAACAAAAAAACAAGCGAAAGCCTTCTAAATGTAAAGCGTTAGCGAAGGCGCCTATGAAGGAGAGGTTAGAGAAAGTGAGTGTGATGAAAGTTTTTGTTGTTTGTACAGCAAACAAGTCAACAAGGTGACGGGTTCAACGGAATATCATGGAGCAGTCGTAAATTGAAAGTGTCGCGGATATGAAATAGGGTAACAAATTTTATGCGTCCAATAGTATGCTGTGAATACGAGTATAACGAAGTGAGGGGGGAAGAGGGGAATATTTTTGAATGTAGTTTATTGCGCTTGACTTGGAAAATAATAAAAATTTATGCGTTTTGACAAGTATTGATAGGGTTTATGAACTTGTTTATTTGCACATCGATAGCTTGAGTGACAGTGGTACTGTAAATGTAAGTGTCTTTTATTACTTATTCTAAGAGCATTTACTGTATATCTCTTTAGGTCTTGCTAGACAATTCGGAGATGCGTAGTGTGCGAAAGAATCAATAAAGTAAATCATTTTCAAATTTTGGTTTAATTATCGCTTGTGTAAAGAATTTAAATATAATTATAAAGGAATCATAGTCTACTTTCCATTTTTTTTAAGGCAAACAACTTTTGGAATCGCACCGCGAGGATGAGGAACAGGAAAACATCACCTTTAGAGCCTTAAATGCAGAACGATCATCAAAAGGGCGATCAATAACTAATTTTAAGTCCCTCAGACCGCCACTTAGAACCGTATCACCAATAAAAGCAACGCATAGTGAAGCAAAGCAGATCCCACTTTAAAAGATGAAAGAAAAGGCAGCGGAGAGCATAGAGGCCAAGAGCATAGGAGACGCTACATGAATGAGATAAGAGACTGATAGGGACTGAAGAAGAAATCCTCTCAATGAAGAAACAAGTGAATTTGGCAATCGGTCTAAACCTGATGAAGATGCAAGCCAACAGTGAAGTCAAATGACAAACACAATACCACTAACTTATAATGAATACAACGTTACATATGGTAGCACCAACAACAACGCCACAGGGGAATCCCTGTTAGAAGTTATGTTAAGCAATGATTTATACACACTCAATGTGCATACCTCCATTCATAACCAGAACCAGGGAAAAAGTATTAGACAAAACAACCTGGTTTAGGATCATGATAGGAGAAACTAGCCAATAAAGCGATTAATTTCCAAGAACTAGAACAAAAAGAAGACATATTAACAATTTTTTAACCTAGACCTAGTTTCAAACGCTATGGAGCCTCTGATCCTAAACTGGAGCGTTGTAGATGACTACCCATTCTTTGAAAACCAAGGTACATAAATCGCATTCAGTTCTTATGCAGCGTGTACGTCCAGGAAAACCCTTGAAATTGTAGAAAAACGAGCTGACCTTCTAGACGCGCTAGGGGAACAAAGAGTTTGCGCGGGAATTTCCTCGTTATCAGGTATGTTTTCAACATCAGCAGAAAGCAGTGATTACAGCTCTGGGGTACTACTTTGGGGTTGAACCGAATCTTAATCAACTTATCTTCAAACCTCTCTGCGATAGAAAGATCTTGGTAGAATGGCAGTGCGTGGGCCCAACGAAACGTGAGTAGAAGCACCCCACAAGGGGGAGTTCTCTTCCCACTTCTCTGGATCATGGTTGGTAATGCTCTTCTAGAATAACTTGCCGGGCCTACGCAGACGATTTAGCTCTCATGGGTGAAGAGAAATTTCTGAATGCCGTGTACGAGCTAACGCGTACGCAACTGAGCTACTGAAAACACCCTCTCCATCAATTCTAGTAAAACTGAACTTGTTTTATTCACTAGGTAGTACAAAATATTGCAAGCGCATCTACCCTCAATTAAAGGAAGGAAGGCCTGCTGACAAAACTAAATAGCTACCACCGCGACTATCATTCCAGAAGTTCATTGCAGTTAGAAATGAATAACCACAAGATATTGAAGCAGATATGACCCAAGTATGCTAAGATCAAAGTCAAGGACTTATTACATAGGTCCAGGAATAATATGTTCAGACTTACAGCTACCATAACGGATCACTAGCTCCTATTCTTTTGGAGAACACGCGCTTAAAATGAGTCTGCCGCAGCCGCAAGCTGTCAGCAAATAAGGACACAGTTTTCCACTTGATTGCCCAGCTCAAACTAGACACAGAACACATCAAGCACCAAACCTCGAATAGCTGTTAACAAAAAACATGAGCATAGTTTCATTGACGAGAAATTTGTGTCTTTCAATACTGAATTCGACTCAACGCATCTCGTTCACTCGCCCGACTATCAATTCCATTTCAAAGACGAAAAAATCATTAGGATTAAAAAGCATCAAACTTTGCTCAGAATCATCACTTTTAAGTACTGGTGGCCGTATTTAGTTAGAAGTCCTTGCTATAAGTTTTTAGGAGCGATGTAATTTCATAACCGATGACATTTAGTCCCTTATTCTTCTGCAGCAATGTATAAAACAAACTAACATTTTTGAAAACGCTCCAAGCGTAAAGAATCTACTAAGATATGCTTAAAAATTTTGCTAAAATTTGAACATCTTAAATTTAAGCGCCTGAAAAAATTCTATATGTTCTGAAAGCACACACATCTAAACACATACGCACATATGTAAACCTTTATGCACAATCCGAAGTTATTAGGAGCTCAACACGATATTAAGCGTTTGAAGAGGGTCAGTGAAACCCTTTCAACTTTATTTAATTATATCATCTCCATATATTTATTTAAATTTAAGTAAAAGCTCTTATTTCTTTGTTTGCGCACCACTTTGAACACAACACAAAGGATACGAAAATATTTTCGTTTCCTCTGAGCAACAACAAAGGGATATAAAGGTGCAGTGACGTAAGTAGGAGATAAAATGGACACAAGAACACATTTGTATTGTAAACTTACAACAACAATACACAAATGTAAAAAATTACAACAAAAGCAAACAGTAAAGTAGAGCCAGTTACGCACAGCAAATGGGCGAGCGTGCAACAAATCGTTGCAAAGTGAAAGGAGCCGTAAGATAAGAAAGCTGAAGCCGGTGCTGCCGCGCGGCAGCAGATGAAAAATGAATGAGATCCAAGCAAAGTGGGCAGCAAATGCAAACCATGCGTAACTTAACAAAGAAATGTAAACATATATACAGTTATTTATCGGCGAAAACAAAGTATTAACAATAACAACAGAAAAAGCTCAAAGGAAATGCGCAGGTTTTCGCAAGAGGACAGAGACGTCGCGAGAGCAACACGTGCCCCATGCTGACACACACGAATATAAGCACTTGTGTGTGTGTGTTTGTGCGCACACGAATCCCACGCCGACCCTACTCAATCGAATTGTGGCTACAATAAACTCGAAAGGCAGGCGAGCAGAAGTATGTCAAATTTCTGATTTTTTTTTTTGCCCTCCATGTCTTCACAAATGCGAGTCGCAATTCGGAGCGGAAGCACGCGGAGAACGGGAAGTTTGCTTGCATTATTTTAATGTTTAACCATTTCGTGAAATTTCGTCGTATTTTTTCTCTTTTCAGCTTTTGTTGTGGGTGAAAATATCACTCATACGCCGTGGCACTCG
Source organism: Bactrocera correcta (assembly GCA_027475135.1). NCBI lineage: Eukaryota > Metazoa > Arthropoda > Insecta > Diptera > Tephritidae > Bactrocera > Bactrocera correcta. The sequence continues at coordinate 140,724,431 of CM050323.1, read as the reverse complement.
CTCGCTGCAGATCACATTTTCTGGGCACTCTGCGTTGCTTACTGGCGCTGTTGTTGTTGCACAGCATATTTTCTTTTGACATTTACGGTTCAGTGTTGGCTGGCCACACGGCGTATAACGGTTATTCAGCGTCGCGTTACGTCCATGGCATTGTGTTCATTTCGTGACAGGTTATATGCATTTATTTGCTTGGTTCAAGCGCTCGCCCGCCAACCCGCGCACGACACGAACTTATTTGCACCGCATTCACACCGAGTTCATTTCACGTGACTTGATTTTCGATATGAAGTTGTCAGTTGTTGTCCTTTTCACATTCTGGCAAGACTTGAACGAGAATAAACAGCACCACGTGGACTGCAAGTGCGGCACAATGGTGCAGACACCGGAAAATGTTCTCAAAATTAATTTTGTTACAACATTAAGTTAAGTCAGTGCATATCAACGAATATCTGTAGCTTATTTGCGGGTGTTTGGCAGAAAAGCATTCCCTTAGCAGCAATCGCCTTTGCAAATGCAACTTCCAGCTTGACTCTGAGGGTGTCCATCTTGTACCTTGGTAATTTGACGTAATCTATTTGGTAAGATATTACTCAACAACGCCGTAAAGAAGTTGACTTTATGCGTAATGCAACCATAAAGTCAACTTCTTTACGGTATTGTTGAGTAATATCTTAGTTTCATCATTCATAATAATTTTTTTTTCATTGAGTTATAAAATTCATAAAAAATAAAAAAAATTTCCTTAAAATAATTAAACTTCAACCGTTAATATCTTTTAAACGGTTGGGTTTACGAAACAATCGTGGAGGCTTTTTTTGTAGAGCATTAAATTTCCTGCAAAATCTAAAGAACAAGATATTTTTTCAAGCAGTTGGAAGCGAAATATAATTTTTTCTATCTGATAATAAGAAAAAATAGAAAACTGTATGTAGGAAGACCTTCCCGTTACAACTAAGAACTCATACTTGGAGGGGCTTTCGTATAGGTGTTTAGGAACCTATTTTTCCAAGTAAAAAACGAAAAAAATTTTTTTTTTTTTGAATCACCCTAGTATGTACATATATTCGAGAGGGTGGGTTCGTTTATTGAACCAGTCATTATGAATTTGCTAGAAAAATGTCCCTCCACATAGCAATTATCGGAGAGATCAAGCTGTTGGAACACTGATTGTATGAGTTGGGTTTGAACTTAAAATCTTCATTTATGTATCTTAACACGTGACCCGAAATCATTACACCGGTTAACAGCATTGCTCTCAGATTTTACTTACTGTATACTGACCTTGATAGCGTCTGTCAAATACCATTATACCACGATGGGAGTGTTCTCCTTGTTTTTGCAAATAAGCTTTCATATTTAAACACTTTCTCTATGCGCTGCTGGAGAAATTTGTAGTCAAGTCAGCAATCAGCTTATTATAAATGTCAGCTCTATCGTTTCTATCTAGCAAGGAAACCAGTCACTATTGCCTAAAAACTGTTTCGGGCTTTTTTTCTCCACTAAGTAACTTTTTTTTCATTTGAGAGCCTTCAAAGATTTTAGCGTATATTGTTTCTTTGGAAATTTTTTTTTTCAACTATTTGAAAGGTGATCATCTGGGCCTTTCCATATTTTCAGCACTGCAAAATTAATTGCCATTTTTTCACCTCGGTACCCCCTTACTTTAATACGTAAAGTACTTGATTTTAAGGTTTAAGGTTTAAAGTTTAAGGTTTTTCTAATGTTATCCAAATAGTTAATAGTTATTATAAAATATGAGGAAATAAACTCGCTTACAGAATATATTTGCAAGAGTTACATGAGACATGTGCAGCCCATTTTTTCACCTGGTTTTTATCAGGTTCATTGAAGTAAACGGGATATGCTGTGTAAATCTTTAAATCTCTATTTTGGTCATACTTTTACTATCTCTTTTTAATAAATTCGCCGCAAATATAGCAAAAGCAGTCAGCGTCGCTTTTATAATTTTCGATGACATTTTGTTCATGTTATTACAGGACATTACTTCCTTTCAATTTGCAAACATATCCTGTCGTAGACATAGAATGCAACACTATCTCCTTGCTCTCTCTTCTCTTTTGACAGCAACAATCCGCGAAGACCGACATCAAAAATGGTCAAATTTCTTAATCTAACACACGTAAAATTAGGCGATTTCGTGAATGCTTTTATAAAACAGTACTCGATCGAATGTTTCGTGAAAATCTCGAAATTTAGAATCCCGACAGTTAAAATACCGACAAAAAGGTTGTGTTGTTCGTCCGAGGCCCTACGGCCTTCGGGCTCCAGCCACAAACATGCTCAGGATCATAACCCTTAGTCAGTTGATTTCTCTACATTCTAGTCTAGAAATTAAAAAAAAATCGAGTTTTTTTATATTTTCACAGTTTAACTATTCAAGAATATGTGTACAAGAGAATTTTACAAAATTCAAATTATTTTCGGAGATATAGGCATTTTTCTGACTCGGCATCCAAACTGGTTCGGCCGGAACTAATCAAACGAAAAACATAAGAGAAACTTTAAACGCGTTTTTCTCAAAACTGACTTTTCGGAACGATGCCTACAATTTCTCAGGTTTTACTGGACCGATTTACTTGAAAATTTTATAGAGTCTTCTTTATAGGCTTGTCTATGGTTGGAACTAGCCCCATCCTAAAATTTTTAATTTTATTATTTTTAAACAATTCGAAATAGTCAGAAAAAGTGATAAAAATTTTTTTTTTTTTCAGGCAGTCGCCATTTTGTGAAAAAAAATGTTTCCAACTTTTCTGTAGTTCCGACCATTACGACATTATTCTAGATTTTATAATAATAATTTTTTTCTTTTTGGTTTCAGATAACTAGGAGGGGTGAAATCATGGGCATGGTCACGTGGACCACTTCGTAAGCTCATATTTAAAAAATTTTTTTTTTTTTTAGTTTTTAATTTTTTTCTGTACTTTTTAAAAATTAATAAATAACTAATAAAAAATGGATATTAAAAATATTAATTGCCTTTTTTTTACGACACTTTAAAAATTACCTGAAATTTATGCCTCTAGACTAGAATACCCTCTTAAGGGTATCCCTCTTTGGACACAATAAGGCACATTTTCAGCTTTATTAAATTTTTTTTACAAAAATATTGAAAAATAACGGAGCTGTGTGCTGTCTTCGGAGGTGCAATTGCAGACATGATTCCCGCAGAATGAGTAGTTGAAAGAAAAAAATTTGAAAAAGATATTAAAGCTGAAGGTATTTCCAATACAATGACCAACGATTTTAGAAAAATATTAAAAATTAACAAAATGGCGTAGTTCTGAAAAAGCGTGCCGTTTTTATAGGCAAAAAATTGTGGTTTTTTTTTAATGTCAAATTTACAGTTTTCAAACCAATCAATAAGATCGTAGGTCATTGTATAGCAAATGTATTCAAGAATACTCAGTTTCAAGTCAATCTGTTAATCTCTCGTTGAGTAAAACGTCACTAATTTTTAAAAATGTCGTTTCGAGAAAAACGCGATTAAAGTTTCAACTGCCTGCGAAATACTTGCTGGCGGTCGCTCTTTAGAACTCTGCCATTAAAAAATTATTCAAGATACGACATTCCCGATTTCACAGGATATTTCTAAAAAAATAAACTATCGAAAAAGCAAAAAAAATTTTTAAGTTTCACACTGGTATAGCCCCTTAAAAAGCGAATACCTTCGATTTATAATCGTATTTTCCTATTTTCTGTACTTGCCTATATAACCGAAATATTGTATGTTGTAAAATCACCAAAGAATAGTAGCAAAGCAAAACCCTGGAAGCATATACGATGGCTTGTGATAGAACAATTTAGGTGTGATACGTAAGACGTTTGTACAAGCACAAACTTGTGATCACTTTACGACAATTTTTTAATCTATTTAAGCGCAATACGCAAAAAGACTAGGTGCATTTTCGTTTCAATAATATATGGGTACCTTAAATCAAATAATAATCTGCTCCGAAAACGGTGATTACTATCCCATCGGTTGGAAAGGTTCGGGCGAATTATTGGCTCTGTTGCATTCTGTGTTGAAAGAAATGCAGTTATGGACCACACTCATATATATTACTAATTTTTGCCCTGGAAGGCTCTTCAACATTTTCTTCAAATATTATTACTGCGTTGGCAGCACAACGCCACCACTGTGCGCCGGCCACAATGAGCTGCCATAGCTCGTCATTTGACTTTTGATTCATTTCAAGTACAACAGCGGTGTTAAAAATGGGATAAATGCGCGAATAAAAGCCACAGTTGAACAAAAATGCCACGGCAAGCGGAAATTTCATTTCACATAAATAACGCCGGCCATACAAATAGCATTCTTATATTCCTTGCGAGCGCCAGCGCGGACTTTTGCTTACACAACACCTGCAATTGCTTTGCTGTTGCGGCGACTTTTGTTTGCGCGCGAAATGAAAAACTACAAAAGGAAATGACAAAGGCCAAGCACCTCCATTGGCGGTGGATGGGTGGGTGCACGGGTGGATCCCTAGGGGTGCGCAAGGGTCGGCGCTGGGGAGTAGCGACACAAAGGTGTGCAATGGCTGCATGCCAGCGCTGCACTTGATAAGCTACGAAATCTCGTTAACTTAAATTGACATAATAATGACAGCAGCCAAATGGACACTGTGCCAAGCAACAGCACCAATAACAACAACAACAACACGCTGAGTGGCGCGATAAAGCGCACAAGCCAAAGCGGTAAATGAACAAAGGACTAAGAATGCGATAACAAATGCAATTCATTGCTTACCAATCTGGCCATTTGCGCTTATTGCTTTTGTTGTGTAAGAATGCTTCTTCATTAAACTGTGCTTCCTCTCTTGCCTCTTTATTCGTTACTATACACTACTGCTCCCTCTTCCTTCAGTACAAATTATGTATGCAGATACTCGACTGCATTTTATTTAAATTACATTACTTTCATTTGCTTTGGAAATTTGATGATGAAAAATGTTCCGTTAGTTCCTTCCTGCATGCTCTGCTGGTATTGCCGTTTTTCTCGTCATAAAATACGGCAAACGGAAGCCGAAGCCCTCAGGCACAACGAAACAAATGTGATGTAAGAGCATATTATTATTCTAATAGGGTGCACGAAGCAGAATCTCATTAGTAACGGTAAATAATGTTTTATAAAATTCTTCGTTGGAATAAGAAGCAAAGTAAAGAGGAACTAAACTCAAAAGCAAAGCTATTGCGGATTAAAGAAATTTGATTGAGATGAAGTTTTTCTTAAAAAATATATATATTTTTTTTAATTAAAATGTGTTTTCTTTTAAGATATCGTTGATGTGAGAAAAAAGTCCAGACTAATTTCCAAAATGTTCAATAAAGTATCAAACGTGCGGATAAAGTGCAGCTATGTTACTAAATTTCTTGGCAATTTATTAGATGTCAAATAAGTCAACTTGCTTTTGGGTATCAGCACTATCTGACGACATTTCCTAGATTCTAGATCCCCAAAAAAGCAGGCATACATTAAATATGTATTTTAGAATACTCGTTCAGCATAATTCCTTTTCAAGGTTCCCTAAATTCTAATATTAAAAATCTAAATTTCTACTGTTTTTTGAAAAAGATTTCCGCTAGGCAGTCACCGCTTAATTCTATACTCCATACACTTGATATAAGCCTCGGCTGGACTGGCCTTCAGCGCCTTCAGCGAATTTCGGTTTCGGCTCACCTCTAGTGCGCCATTCGCTAGATTGTTGGACGACTTTGTTATCATATGTAAAAACCCGCATCCCTAAACTAGTAACGATGCGCTTAATTAACCTAGGGTTCTCAGCTTCGTCGTTAAGCATCTCCATTGCATCTTTTACTCGACAACGATTTTGAATAGAGTTTGGTACTTTAAAACAAGTCAAGAAGTGTGCGTTAGATCCTCTGCTGTCTTTCTGAAGCCAGCACGACAATTTTCAAATTGTTCTGTTTCTGTTTTCAACTTTTCGTTGCTGTAGTTATTAATAGAAGTAAACGAACGACTCGCATGAAATAAGCTTTCGTCGATTGCACGCCCCTCATAGAGTTCCTTGTGTCATTTAAATCATTGCTTTCATGATAAAGTGAACTCCAAACACAACCCCGCAACTTTTATTAAAATTCCGTAATCGATACTCCATTGGAAACAAAAAATTCAAGCAAATTCATTGTTAAATATTTTGTTCCAAGGTAAAAAGCGTCAGACAAATATTCCACAATGCAAACAAACAGCTGCCAAAAACACAATAATTGGCATACTGAGATCACTCTTCACACGAACATACGAAAAATTGCACGTCAGGCGTTCTTAAGAAGTTTGAGATATCTATTTTTTCCTACAAATATCAGTTAAATTTGGAGGAATCATTGCTTAATATAGAATACTTTTTTTGGAATTTTTTTTTAAGTTACCCAAAGTCGGCATTCTTTGATGGCGCTTCTTCATTAAGGAAATGTCCTGACGGAACCGCCTTGTTCGAATTGTACGTCACTCAGAGCACACAAATTTGCCGAAAATAAATCCCGATGAGAGTAAGGCAAATGTATTTTTAAGAACATATTACACCCCAAGGCTTTATATGGATTTGTAATTTTCGACTCATAGTTTCCAAAAAATTTTAGAAAATGTTCACAAAACATTTATTTTTCAGATACTTTATCGCGCTGACTTAATTATATAGTCGTACAAAACAATTAAGGAAATACTAGGTTCGCGTGTAACAAACACTTGATACTCTTGCTACTTGCAATGACCAAAGCCGTGGAAATTCCTTCGGGTGCCGGCAAAACTTTATTAAAAAAAATGTTCGAAAAGAATTAAACGTCCATGGGAGTTGGGAATATTGACTCGATTGTATCTATTATTGCCAATACTTGTTCTTATTCTTTACTGGCGTAAAAACCGGTTAGGAATACTATTAATATGTTACATATTAATTAAATTTGAACCGGGTTTCATTGCGGTACCTCACATACAATCATCAATAATACGGAGTAAAGTCAGCCGGATTGTTCGGCAATCCTGATTTATATGAGGACTAGACCAAGTGTTCACACATTTAGGCACAAAGTTGCACTATGATAAGTAAGTGAGGTAACTAATATATTGGCCAATGTAAGCGATCTCAAAACCACCATACACAATCCATTCAAAATTGTATATTTTTATATCAATTGATTCTTCACTTGTGTACTGGAAACTTAGAGAATCAAATGAAATTTTAAATTTTGTTAAATAAAATTTCTTCGACCCACCTTTCAAAGCTACATCCTTCGCTAAGCCGAAAAAAATTTCCTCTTAAAAGTAATTATCGGTTGCTACTGATGCATAAACTTCTTTTACAAAAAAATATGACAATCCCAACAACTAACCAGGCCATTCTCCATTGAGCTTCAAGCCAAGGAAGCAAGCGCGTAGACATCAAGGCAGCTAACGGTAGATATTCTATACGTATATAAATATGCATAATATTTATTTTATGTAAAGCAATAACTTGCATAAATTAAAATGTCAATTGCACAGCCTCGGACGTCATTTACGTATTTCAACTTATGGAACGGCTGGCAAAAGGTTGAAGGAATGCGTAAAAAATGAAGAAAAGTAATCAAAAGCAGAAATAAATTTTTAAGCAAGAAAAGAACAACGCCTCTCACAATCATGCTGTCGCTCACGTGATACACGCTCATACATACATATGTATGTACGCACGTATAACGCCGCACTTTGCTGTCATCCATCATAATCAAGAAAAGGCCAAGAAATTTTAATTCCTTCCACTTATTTGGTTATTCAGGTTTCAAGCACAAAAGCAACAAAAACAGGCATAAAATATTGACTTCAGTAAAAGCAGGAAATTTTAAAACTTTCTGAGAAGTTTTCATGCGTGCAGTTATTTAAATTATATATGTATGTACGTGTGTATGTATGTAGTTTCCACACTCACATGGTCATATACGTTTGCGGACGGCGCTGCTCTGCCTTTACACACACACTCGCCGCTTGTAACTTTGCCAATTTATTGCCTACTCAGCTTCTTCGTTATATTGCCACCGTTCTTTTTGCTCGGCGTTCTAATAATAATTACAGACAATAATTTGTTATTTTATTGTTGTTGTTTACAATTATTGCCACCACTCAGCACGTCAGAGAAACAAGCGCAGCAGTTGTTAGCAGGCAAAATTAAAAGAAAACTTTGCAAAGCAAAATTTAGACGGGTACAGTAGTGGGTAAGAAAACAGCAACATTGACCAAGAACTTGAATTTTTCTTTCGACATCATTCGTAAACTGTCTTGGAGCAAAACATCCCGAAAAACATAAAATAATTATTGCTTAACGATAGTGAGAAATTTTACTTCTTCTTCTTTACTGGTGAAATTTACTTACTTAGTGTATAGTAGTGGCGCTTACAACATTGGTAGATCTTGAACCGAGTTTTTTTCGTAGCTAATGGTGAGATGGTGAAACAGAAGCAACTTATGACATTTTATTACAGAAATAATTTTTACTCTCGACAATTCGACCTTCAAGAAACATCCTCTGGAAATCTGTCTATTTGGGTATAGTTACAAATCATTTAATCTTTGCATAGGCTCGACTGAATAGGATTAAGGCTTCCAAAAACCAATGTAGAAGCATTTAGAAAGTTACCCAATATATTAAGAAACAGCAAACAACGTTAGCAGCCTTCGCGGTGGTATTATATAACCAACCTTCAAGCCGAATTAAGTTTATTGTTAAGGAAAGTAGATCTTTTATGAAGATATTCATTTGGATTCTGATCCACCCACTTGTACAGCAGCTGCATATTATATTGGTAGGGTTTGCGCAAACAGTTCGGAGATTGTCTACCAAATTTCGTAAAGATGCACTGTCAATAAAAAATGGTCTGATAACTGCGGTTCCAACAAATAAACAGCTTCTTGGGAAAAAGGGCCTGTGAAAATTTCCAAATTGCGATCTCAAAGACTTAGGTACGAATTAATAAAGATGGACAGAAAGACGGATAGTCATGGCTAAATCGATCTCCGACGTTTCCTTATGGGTATTACAAACTCCATGGTAAACTTAGTATCCACTGTTAAGGGTTGAACGAATCCAGTTCGATAGTGGCATCTTTGAGATGGCATCGGCTGTGAAATGACTGCAAGGACCCTACATAGAACGCACAATTTTACGCAGAGATACACATACCTGTAGAGCATTCTTTTCGTCTGAAATAGGAAAAATCACTAAACCAAGCTCCATTCCACTTCTAGAACCATGACAATGAAAATAACTTACAACTTCATTAGAGATAATTTTTTCCATCCTAAGCGCTTGATATTAAAAACTGTACTAAGAGTGTTAAAAGAAGAGATACTTTTACTTTTTTTTTTACTTTTTTATTAAAATATATCATATGGAGATCACTTTGGCTCCTTGTTCCAGTCTAAGAACCCAAAATAACCTTCAAACATAGCAACAAAGCGATCTGCATTAAAAAAAAACTGGAAGCAAATTCAAACCATGTTTTTATTTTCAGACTTTCAATTCATAAAATGCGTTTCTTCACAATGCCAATTTTTTACAGTTTCAAAAAAGCCTTTACTTGAGCTGAAACGAAGAGTGCTCTCGAATACGCAGACGGAAAGAGAAGAGCACAAAACAATTTTTACTCATTAAATGCAGAGAAAGACTTCCAACTAAAAAATATGAAACTTTCTCTGCTCGACTAATGATAGACGCCAGCACATGCTTTGACGGCAGCGGCAACAGTATGGTCTGAAATGGCTTCCGCGAACGGCAAAAAGCGTCGCAGCTGCAAAATAAACTTTCCAGCACTTTTTCTGCGAATGCAACGCTGACAACATTAACTTCCTTGCTTATTTTATTAACTTTATTTTTATTTTCTTGTTCTCTCTCTCTTCCATTGTTTCTGTTTATTTGCCATCGTTTTTAATTTTGCTGAAGTAGGAAAGTAGAAAAGTGGAAAAGAAAATGTTTCTTTATTCCGTAATTAGCAGTGCAAAACAAAAATCAAATTGCAATCTTCGTCCAAAGTTTTTGGCACAAATTTGTAACGCTTAAATTCGTGTTTCCATTAAATAATTATTGTATTTAATTATTCCTGAAATTGTTTATACATTTTCAGTTTGTCTACAGCTATGAAGAGGCTAGATACTTCTCTTACACAGTAAATGATATTGTAAACTCCTATAGAGTTCCAAATAACCAGAAAACTGCCAAAAAAGTACTTCTTTCCTGGATTTTTGTATTGCACTAGATCTCTCTGCAATTATTTTTATAAATGTTGGGTATTCCATGGAAAGCAGTGAGTACCGGATTATTGAGATTCACTGCGAAATATTATATCCATCATTTAGGACAAGATTACCTTCGATAGTTTTAGTTAAAACTTCGAGGGTATTTCTCACAAGAAAAAAGTTTGTATAAAATCCATTTTTGAACTTATCTTGGTTTTTTCAACATTTGCTTATATACTTTATGTACATTTAGATGCACAACAAAAAATACCCATCATGAAGGTCTAATTGAATTGAATTATCTTACTGGTTATCACTAGATAAAGAGCTTGATGGATGCTGTCGACTTTGAAGTCGTAGATAACTTCGTCTATATTGGAACCATCATCAACACCAACCACAACGTCCCCATTGAAATCCAACGCAGAATATCTCTTGCCAACAGATGCTACTTCGGACAAAGTAGGCAATTGAGAAGAAAAGTCCTCTCTCGAAGGACAAAAACCAAACTCTATAAATCACTAATCCTTCCCGTCCTGCCAGAGACATGGATGATGACAACATCTGATGAGTCGGCGTATAAGGTTGAACGATATGTAAGAGATACGCGACGACTTGTAAGAGATATGCGACGATATGGTCCAGCGAATTGAAAGACAGCGGCTATGGCGACTATCTCATTACGTCCGAATGGATGCAAACACTCCAGCTCTGAGATTATTCGACACAGTACCCGCCGAGGGAAACTGGGGAAGAGGAAGACCTCCTCTCTATTGGAAAGATCAGGTGGAGAAGGATCTTGCTGCACTTGATATCTCGAATTAGCGCCATACTCAGGAAAGAAGAAACGACTAACGCCCCATTGTTAACTCCGCTGTAATCGCGTAAGGGGTGTCTACGCCAATAAAGAAGAAGATCTACCATTTCTTCTGTCGCAAATTTAGGTAATTCCTTTTGTTTTGTAACACCTGGAAGGAAGGGTCGGAGACCCTATAAAGTGTATTTATAAATGATCAGTCCGCTGAGTCGATTTAGCCATGTCCGTTCGTCGGTCTGTCCGTCTGTCCGTCCACCTGTCCGTTCGTTTGTCTCTATATATACGAACTAGTCCCTCAGTTTTCAAGATATCGTTTTGAAATTTTGTAAAAGTCATTTTCTCTTCTAGAAGCTGCTCATTTGTCGGAACTGCCGATATCGGACCACTATAGCATATAGCTGCCATACAAACCGAACGATCGGATTCAAGGGCTTGTATGGAAAACTTTCGCATTTGACGTGGTATCTTCACAAATTTGGCATGGATTACTGCTTAAGGTAACAATATAATACCCAAAATAATTGTTCAGAACGGATTACATAACGGAATACATAGTTACTAACAGAAATGCACCTGTGAAGGGTATTTAGCTTCGGCGCAACCGAAGTTAACGTTTTTTCTTGTTTTTTGGTACATAAAGGAGCACATCTTTGAGAGTGTCTTGAACGCAGTAGAACGTTCGGCGAAGCGTCTCACTTCTTGTTATTATATTGCTATGTTATTGTAGCTAAAACCACAGGCAGCGTTTCCCTGAAAAAGCTCTACCAACAATTCAATCAACTTTCATTATTCCAACAATTAATGAAGAAAAATTATAAACTAATGAGCGCAGCAGAGAAAGTAAGTGCGTAAGGTGAAACGGTGTCTTTGACATACATCACGTTTATGAGAATAGGGGGAGGGGAATTCACAGCTACCATAAAATTGCAGGACCGCAAGAGACTCCGACAGCATTGTGGCACGCCAGTAGCGGAACGGCTCAGAGACGCACATAGTGCACCACATCAACGCATAACGGTAATTAAATCAATTGCCACAAAAAGGAAACAACACAAAGTACAACAACAACAGGAAAAAAATTTAATATTAGAAAATTCATAAAAAAGTGTTTGAAAATAAAAATTAAAATTAATGAGCAGCGCCAGCGTCGGCACCCTCGGCGAAAGGTGTGCTGCCGCGGCAATTAAACGCTTTCCAATCAAGGCGACATTAAATTTTCCGCACGAAAGCATTAGGTGAAATGAAAAAAGTAAAACGCACTATTACTAACACAAATGAGTGACGCAAGTGAGGAAGCGCGCTGAGCATCGGCAGGGAATTTAATTATGACAACATTGATTAAAATTAAATGGGAAGCGAAAGCGCAAACTCGCGATCCAACTAAACAGAGGTGACGGTGCTTAGAGCAGAGCTCATTAAGTGGGTCAGCGAATTGCTAGCTCCTAGCAGAGAGGTCTGACAGTGGAACCTTTCGCACGGCTGCTGCTGTCGCTGGATGCGGCCTGGCGTTGCTACTGCAATTTATCATTCTTCTTTGGTGGCTCAGTTTATTTGTTCCTTGAATGGTGTGTGGCGCAGAGATGGAATATTTGAGTTACTATTTTAAAGACGCACACATCAGAATATTAAATTAATCCATTAAGTGGCTAAAGTAGTAAAAATTTATTGAACCAATCGGTAAAATTCTGTAAAAACTTCCAAAAAAGCTCCTTCTGCGTCGATGCAGTGCTGTGAGCGGGATTTCCAAGCACTGAAGGCGCCACGGAAGGCATTTTTCGGAATAGCCTTGAGAGCCGAGGTGCCTGCTACTTTGCTCCCCTCTGCCGGCAGTTGCCACTGGGAAAAGGCATTTTTGTCTCGGGATCATACTCAAAGATCCATAATTCGTCACCTGTGATTACTTTATTCAAAATTTAGGGGTCCTTTCATACATTTTCAAATTTTCTTAGCACTTTCTGGTCGTCAGTGAACCCTTTAGGACCATCTTCGTGCACACCTTGCGCATGTTGAAGTGCTTCTTCACAATGTCAATTAAACGAAAACTTAATCGGCGGTCTGAGTTCAAAACTTTGCGTACACTTGTCACAATGTCGATATTTGTCGAAGTCGGAGTTCTCCCAGCACGGTTTCCATCAGCGACCTCTTCCCGGCCCTCCAATAAGGCCTGGTACCACCAAAACACATAATTTCTTCCGAAACCAACATCTGGATAAGCTTGATCATATCAAATGACTCTGTCGCAGATTTACCGAGTTTCACATAGAATTTAATCGCGTAACTCTGCTGTAACGAACGCTGCATTTTCGGCTTGGTACTTCTCATAGAAACACGTCGCGCGAAGATATTAGTACTGACTCTCCAGGTATTCGGAGACAACCGATCAGCAACTCGTTAGCTAGGAACGCCTTCTACTGAACCCAGTCGGTGCGCGCGTATTCCGAAGTACAGTTTTGGCGGAGAAAATCAGTCCCATAACTTTCCGGACAAACTCTGACAAGACCAAATCATGAGAACAGTACTAAGCCGAAATTTGTTAAACCAACCATATTCAACTGTCCATACTTTTTATACCCTGAACAGAGTATACGTTTTAGTTCCTCAAGATATTTGGGACATTAAAAGGCAACGTCAGAAACCCCATAAAATACATATACAAATGATTATTTGAGTCGATTTAGCTATTTTTTTCTCGATGGGGGAATCTTCCAACATACCGTCATTTTGTCGGACGACACCTCTTTTGAGGCCTACGTACTAAACTACGACAACTGAGCTCCGCGGTCATTGCTTGTACTTGGCCCACGGAACTGCCGTTAGTCATTACATCGTGGTGCCAAGCTCCATTCGGCTCTTCAATCACGCACTTTCGCCCTAAGTCCGGTTAATCTTTCTGTTTTTGCTGCTTTGGCACTCTTTTCGCCTTAGCTCTTGCATAACTATAACTGCACACACTTTTCTCTGTTGCAGACAACATTCACTTGGATCACTTGATCGCTTATCAGAATCTCTCTCTTTTTCATACTTTAGGCAGAAAACGAAGATATGCAAAAGGTTTTTTACGAGGAGATATTCTCATCACAACTATGTCCTGTTAAAAACTGCGTAAGATTGAAATCAGTTTCTCCATGCTTCCGTTCTACCCATGCTTTTACGCATGTAATAAGTCTGCGCGTCTATCTTCGCGTCGTTGCTTCGTCCTATCTCTTCTGCCATTCATTTAGGCTGATTTGTCTTTCTGATTTTTCTCTTCTTTCGTTAAGCAAATGCCAATGTTTTTTTGTTTTATCGAATACTCGCTTAATTTTCATGGCCATTATGTCTGGCGGCTTGAGACCTGCTATAATTCCAAACGCCTGGTGTGATACAGTTCATTATTGACTTCGCCTTTTCTGAGTAGGTTTTCTGCTGAAGTGCTGTCACCCATAGAGGAGAAGCGTACATAAGTATGGACTGCCTTACTTTGGCAAAAATGACTAGTCTACTCTGGCTTGGTCCACCAATAATAGTCATTATCCTTGCAGTCTTTGTCTGGATGCCTCTTGTAATTTAACCTCGTGTCTATCACTACTCCTAAATATTTCATTGACTACTTTGTCGTGATGGTGTATCTATCAATATTGAGTGTGGCGACCTCTAACTTCTTCTGATTGTAATTAAAAAGCTTCCGTCTTTTGGCCAGCTAGTTGAAGTTTTGTCGCCATAAGCCATTCTTAGATTTTTTTCGCTGCATGAATGCACTGACGTTCTGTTTGACTAATTTCTTTCGCTACCAAAACTGTATCTAATTATTTGTACCAGCTTGAGTAATGCGAGGAGCACCATCTATCAAAAAGGATGTTCCACAAAAATGGGCTCAGAACTCAGCCCGCCACTATTACCAGTCTTAATTTTGGCCGCGACCTTCTTTCAACAAGATTCGCTAATTTGTGGGAACTGTCGATATAGCTCCTATACAACTGACCGAAAAAAAATCAAACTAAAAATATATTATGGTCTTAAATGTCATAAAAAATGCATTTGCAAAGGGTATTACAACTTCGGTGCAATCGAAGTCACTTTCTACAAGCTGCCCAAATATAAGGCCCGATCCATTAAAATTACAAGCTCTTGCAGTAATTTGTATTTGTGGAGAAGATGTACAAGTATTTACGACAATTGGCGAAGACCTTATCAGCTTTGCTAGAAAAGAATTTGGCTTAGTTCCTGGTGGTTCGCACCACTAACGAACCTTTAACTGGATTTTAAATGTGAAGATGATGTAGTCCAACTGAAGCTATAACAGTTTTCCATCCTTCTAGTAATTTGAAGATTCCATTCCAAAGAACTGCGCCAAAAAGGCGTTGAGTATAAAGTTAATTTTAATACATTGGTCAGATATGTATGGTATTCCGGTTAGGATAAGTTCGGAATAAAAGGTAATCAGAATGGGCAAGGTCTAAGTTGTAGGAATGGTGAGGCAACATTTGACCGAACGTTGTCGTGATGGAAAATTATTGTTTTTTGTCGGTAGCGTTTTTCATTAATGGTTTCCAGTTTCAGAAGCATATAATACAGCACGCTGTTTTGATCCCACCAAATACAAAGCATTACCTTCACGCCATGTTTGTAGGATTGGGATGCAGTGGCAGTAGAGATAAGGGACATCCCTCAATAATCTCAGAAGTAGTACGAAATACCTTTACACATTAGCCAATCGCTGAAATCCTTCAATAGGCAATACCATTTTAACAAAAGATCGTTAAGTTTGACAGAATCGCCTTTGGTTTTGTAAAACTGATCGAACCACGAACAGAACACATCAAGTCGTCACCGAGCCGGGATCGTTTCTTTAAAAAATGTAAAGTAAATTTCAAGTTTATTTAACAATTTTAATAAATTTATAGTATAAAGTGCTTTTTTTGTAAAAGAAATCCGCATACAAGGTCTGTCGCAAAAGAAACAGGACTGTTAAAAAAAAAAAATCAATATTTTTCAAAAGTTATATTTTTTTATTCAAAGTAGTTTACTTGTGCTTCGATACAGCGTTTAGCCCGGTCAATTAGCATTTCAAGTGAGTGTTTAAGATCATTTTTCGGAATGCTCTTGAGAATATCGGTCTTCACCTTTTGGATAGCTCAAATGTCCTGAAACCAGTATCCTTTCATGGGCAAATGAAGTTTACCAAATAGGTAAAAATCACAGGGTGCCAGATCAGGTGAGTTGGGTGAGTGATTAATGGTTAGTTAGTCAGTGACAAGCGTCGACCGATGACACGGCGTATTATCGTGCAACAGGCGCCAGGCTGCCTCACGGTATTGTGGTCGAGCACGGCGAATGCGTGATAAAAGACGTTTCATAACACCAAAATAAAACACAGAATTAATCGTTTGGCCAGGTGAGACGAACTCTCGGCGTACAATACCCTCGGAATCGTAAAAAACTAATCAGCATTGTCTTTATTTTTGACTTCTGAAGACGACCGACTTCTGATCGTCACAGACGTCCTCACGACCTTCTTGGAATCGCTTAACCCACTCATGTACATTACTACGGGATAGGCACTGATCACCATAAACTTTTTTCATCATTTGAAATGTTTCAGTAAACGTTTTTCCAAGTTTGAAACAAAATTTAATATTTGCTCTTTGTTCAAAATGCATTTTACGACCGATGACCAAAAGCTGCTGTCCTTTTTGATCGATAAAATCGATTATGGTTATCCAATTGTCTTAAAATTTTTACGAAATGTCAACAAGAGATCAAACTTTTTATTTAATATACATAATAATTATATATAATTTCATCAGCAGTCACAATTCGATGTTTAACCACCCTTTTTTTGGTTTAGCGAGTAGCGACAAAAAGTAGGGAAGACTATCAAAATGCCACAGACAGTCGACACGCGAACGAGCACTGAGTAGTTAATTGAAACTTTTGTTAAAATAAACCATCGAACTTTGGATAAAAATATATTTTAAACATCGACTTAATAAAATCAAACTCAGTAAGTAAAATATTGTTAAAATAAAATAAAAACGTAAACTTGTGAACCCACATTCATATGGTATTCAATTTCTTTGCTTCTATCGGCCTGTTCTTGTATTTGTAAACTATCTTCATCGAGTAAGACTTCCAGTTCCTGATTTTCCAATCTTTTTGTCCGCATGACGTTCTTCATTTACCAAGCCAAAACCATCCGTTTCAAATCATGCAAACCAATTTTCAAGTTCGCTTGGCTAAAGCGCGTTCAACAAAAACTGAAAAAGTTTTTTTTTTTACTTAATCAAATCTATGTAATTATTTAATTAATTAAATCTGGTAAAAATTTAGTACACCAAACCTGAGAATAAATAAACGACTTTATTTCAATCATTTGAATAACATCTCTTTTTTTACCGTTGTCTTTTCAAATAAACTTAACTGAAAATATTTCCTGCTAATCTCAAAATTGATTTAATTTTTTGTTGCTTTTTGCTAATCGAAAGTTTTTGATTGAATTTTTATTTCCGTTTCCATTTCATTTGCAAAACTCGGGCAGTAAACTAAGCAAGCTTTCAACACTTTTTATAAACTTTTACTTTGCGCCTGTTGATTGAATAGTTTTAATTATTTAATTGAACATCACATTTAGTTTTCCCACGCTCATTTTAAAACAATCAAATAAATATCAAAGCCCATTACCAAACAAAAATAACGTATACTATATGAGTTGAAAATATGAAGACTTTGTTCATAATTTTAAAATTCGTAATTTCTTAATATCTATGTCGTCCAACTCAAAGTAATCGCCCTTGGCTCCAAGACACTTGCTCCAATGTTTTGTCCAATCCTCGAAACTATTGCTGAGGTTAATTTTCGAAATAGACTTCAATGCGCGTAGCGGTTCACATTTAATTTTTTCAATTGACTCCAAATCGATTGAGTTTGCTGAATAGCCAGAAGTCACATATAGGCACGGGCATGGAGGGTAGTCAGGCGTATGCGGTGTTTGCGGTGCGATATTAGTTGAAAATTAAAAAAAAACTCACGAAGAATCAATGCAGTATGCGAAGGTGCATCATCGTGGTGCAAAAACCCAAAGTTATCGTCCCTAGTTTCGTCCTCTTCTTTACGAATAGCTTAGCGCAAACGCTCGTAACACTCAAGTTGTAATCCTCGTAGAAAAAACTGTCCACATAAACTTGATTTTTGATCTTCTGTAACAAAGATTTTTCAACTTCCATCAACATCCATTTCCCGGTCGTAAATGTAGATCCAAGACTCATCGGCAGAAATAAAACTTTTCAGGACATCCTTGTAGTCGGAAAGCATTGTTTCACAAACGTTAATGTGACGCTGTTCGAAAAAATTGAGTAATTTTGGAACCATTTTGGCACAGATGTCATGACAGTCACAGTAGTATGTACATACATATGCACATGAATACGCCACCGCAGCGATCATCTTCGTGGTGGTGGTGGTAACCAGAAAACCCCGAATTGGAATGCATATATATGTATATAATATGTAATGAATACGCTTCATCTCTTACCTTTTTTATTTTTCGAATCATTTAACAAACAATCATATCTACCAAAATAGATTTTTCCACACTCTGTGTAAAATATATTCATATCTTCATTGATGATTTATTTAATTTGTTTTTAAGGGAAGGGTGGTTGTCATCTGATTTAACCCATTTCCGCAGTGTATAATAGGAATTTTTGGGTATCCTTTCACAACAAATGTAGTCAAGTAGTTCCTGAGAAATAATACTTCACCTAAAGGTGGACTGTGCCACACTCCTTGTACAAATATTACACTGGCTCCAAAAGAAGCACTTTCCAACTAACTTAGTTGTGAAATTTAATGCTTCTGACGCATTTTAGTGAATTTGAGCACTTTTAGTAGTTTTCAACAAACCCGTTTTATGGGAAGTGGGCTAACATTCTCTCTTTTTATTTTATGAGAGGTTTTGTTGCTTTCGATGGTACACTCATCAACTCTTCAATTTCAGCTTCTTCACTTTTTCTCAGCGTCTTTTTCTCCTTCGTTTACGATTCACTCTCGGTTTAGCACATTGTGTGCAGAAAGTAAACTTTATAACTGTTTTTTATGTGAAAAGTGAAAGTAGAAAGTGCACACAATATACGAAAATAGTAATCAGCACGAATGTTTGCTTTTGAAAAAAAAATTGTTAATTTAATGATTTTTATACCCTTAACAAGGAGTATTCAGCTTGCCACGAAGTTTGTAACACCCAGAAGGAAGCGTCGGAGACCCTATAAAGTATTTATATATAAATGATCAATATGTTGAGTTGAGTCGATTTAGCCATGTCCGTCTGTTTGTCCGTCTGACTGTATATATACGAACTGGTTCCTCAGTTTTTAAGATATCGTTTTGAAATTTTGCAAACGTCATTTTCTCTTCAAGAAGCTGTTCATTTGTCGAAACTGCCGATGTTGGACCACTATAACATATAGCTGCCATACAAATTGAACGATCGGAATTAAGTTCTTGTATGGAAAACTTCACATTTGACTATCTATCTTCACAAAAGTTGGATTGCTATAGCAAATAGCTTTCTTACAAACTGAACACATAGTTACTAAAAGAAATTCACCTGTGAAGGTTATATTAGCTCCGGTGCAGCCGAAGTTAACGTTCTTTCTTGTTTTATTTTGAATTCACGATGATTCAGCTGGCGATTAAGAACATTTTCTGAAGAAGTAAATATTGCTTGATATAGGTTTCTATAAGACTGCGAAGTCCATACATGCGTTACCCTACTCTGGAATATCCCACCTCTTCAGAGATACGAAAACGAGATTAGTTGAGGAATACATTCCTTGCATGTCATCGAGTGACTTTCATCATACTTCGTACAATTTACTACTAGATGACTGGACCACTCATGAGCTTAACAATAGCTAGTCCTTCATAGTTAATAGGGTCTTAAGTTGCCAGAATTACCTCAACACTTTCTGCAAAGAGCAATGCTGAAACATTTTCGATTTCACAGCCAAATTTTTGAAATTCAGCCATCTAGGTGCACTAGCTGGAATCGAAATAAATTGCGGACAAGTTATCTAGAGAACTGAATTAAAATGATGGTCTCTCTTGAAAATAATGCAGTAAATGCATTTTGGTGAGCATTGATTCGAAAGAAAATAAGAACATATATCTGAAGATCTTTGTCTCTATAATAGATAAGTAGATAAAAAATAGTTGAGGTTTTGCACTCCGACCTATGGTCTATTGTGTACTCTCCTATATCACATATGGTCACACAGGTCCAGCACTCAGTACAATTCCCTGTCCACGTAGATGGATCCTACGGCCTTGACCTCGCTGTACAAATTACTGTGCCATTCATGAAAACCGGCAGTTTGTGCAAGAGACTTTGCCCATGTTGGACAAGTGTAGAGCACGGCAAGGGCACAGAATTTGTCTAGGGGAAGGTTGATATGCAAAGTTCTGATCTTTTTAAGGTACTTGTGTTATCAGCCGACCAGGCGACATCCAATTGCCAACTTGGAGCTGCATTTTGTTACAGCTTCCGGTCTTAAAGGTGAATATCAGTTAAGCCTCCAGTGAGACTGAGGCGTAAACATCACCAAATCTACTGATGACTCGATTAGCAGGAAACTATACTCGGCAATGGAGGCTGAAGTACAGTTAGTTGTTGAAAGGCTATGTTTATATGTATTTTAGTTATTTTCTGTTAAAAACTAGTTAAACTGACGCATGGACCACCCTGCGCTTCCATTGAAATAATTTATTCTGCACCAAAGCGTTTGTTTTCTGCAATTATTCAATTAAGGTCTCGCAAACTAATTTATAGTTTCAACAAAACATATTTTACTTTGCCATTAAATCAACAGCAACAACAACA
Organism: Bactrocera correcta; assembly: GCA_027475135.1. Lineage (NCBI taxonomy): Eukaryota > Metazoa > Arthropoda > Insecta > Diptera > Tephritidae > Bactrocera > Bactrocera correcta. Next base: position 140,703,518 of record CM050323.1, on the reverse strand, counting down.
CATTTACTTTTTGCCGTCAAATGTCGCACGAAATGTCAAATGTAGAAATTCCAAAAACTTTTTCGCATGCGATTTTCGAATGAAAACTTATTATGAATGCAATCACACATACAAACGCATACCTGAAAGCGGACTCCCGCAGAGTCGCGTTGCAATTGCAGCAAGTTCGCCGTCACCCGCCACTTAATTGGGGCCGTTGGCACGCCATGCACCGTCTGAAGGTGATATGCGCCGAATAACGGGAATTCGGCGTCAACGAAAAGAACGCCAGGGAAGGTGCTAATTAATTTAATATCGTGCAACACGACAGCGAATACAAATGTGATTGCGAAACTGGCAGTCGACAAAGCCGAAAGCTGGCACCAGCATACATATGGGTCCCAGGTCCACTATTTATGTGTTCGTAGGCAATATGTATGGCAGGCACGTGACGCAGAACAAATGAAATCAAAACAAATAGTCGAAGTGGTAAACACACCAGTGAATTGCCAAACAATGCAATGACCCGTTCGAAAAACACGCGTGCAGTGGCGGGCCGGGGGTTACGGCGTGAGTTGCTGCTCGTGCAGAACTTTCCGAAGAAGTGTGCAGTAAGGTATATATTGCATTAAATAATTTTCAGCAGAGTCAGGCAAAGTGGCAAACTTGCATTGAAATGCGACGCCCGTGGCACAAATGAGCGCGTTCGTGTTGCGAGTGCTAAAAGAAAGCAACGAACACTTAGTGGCAAGCAAACTAAAAATATTATAGGAATTTCTCTCCAAGGCATAAAGTGAGTGTTTTTTGAGTTGGAAACCATGTACGGCGATAAGTCGAACTATGCAACAAAAGTAAAGGGTGTTCGAGCGAAGGCAATAAAAATGTAGTTTGAGAGGAGAGTTGGCAACGCGTTTGGACAACGGAAGAGTGTCTTTTGTAAAGCCAACACAATTTATGCGGATAGATCTTGGATTTTAAAAATCGTTCTTATTGGTTAATTGTAGACAGTAGGCTCCTTCTCAACAGCCGCTTCTAAGAAATACGAGTATTTAGTGGGGTTAAGGAGATAGGATCCTCTGCTTAAGTTTGCGACACAGCTAGCACAGCGATTGGTTCTGGAAATATGTTTTTGCAAAAAGGACCGGAAGAATTGAATTCGATGCAGCTTTGTTACAATTTTTCGGAGTTCCGTCTGGAAAACATAGGAACTCCAACTTTCACAGACTTAAAGAATAATAATTCGGGTAATTTTCCCATGCGCTTGCATTTCCTTCAACTTTTAACAGTTTCATAAGTCTTCTACCATGAGTAGTATGGAAGCAGGTAGTTCTCCGGAAAGTTCATTGTTGCCCTGAAGATAATTTTATATCGAGAATAGATGCCAACAGTTCAGCTTCAATAAATGTTGATGATCGATTGATATGTTCCAGGAGGTTCTGCAAGGCCCAATTGGAACTATTCCAGATTCCGCTGTTCTAATGCTGTCTTGTCTTACACACCTTCAAGCCATTCAGAAGCTTTTTGCAGCCAATTCTGGCATGCAACACCCGTAAGTATCACCTAGGAGTATTTACTGTCAGTACAGTAGTGATCTTCAATCTAATCAATTGAAGTAAATTTTTCACTTTGCCAACACCCTGCACACCCTGTTTAGATCACAGCAACTAAAATATTGCACCCACAAGTAATATGAGTCTTCATTCACAGAATATCGCAGTAAAAATACGAGCGCACAAACTTCTCGTGGTGGCGCTGCTGGCTGAACATCGAAATGTGAGGCCACTGCGGTTGCCGTGGCGTGGTCGCATGTTAAATGCAGCATGCAGAGTTGCATGCGCTCAATAAGGAAAGGTAACACGCTGATTATTTGCACAGCAAACCAATGAATGCGGCGCGTGGGTGGGTGACGGCGAGCGCGGGCATTGCCGCGTGGCTAAAGTGCAGAAATTGCTCGTGGCACTTCAATTTATTGTAGACGCGCGGCAATTGCATGAACGGTGTTACATGTGCCGCTGATGATGATAATGATGCGGTTGCTAGCGGGCTCTGGGGGGAAGAATGCGGGGACGATGGTGGCGTGAAGAGATTGTACAAAGTGTGTGGGCGTGGCAGCGTGCCAAATTGAAAGGCAGGACAAGTGACTTTGCCAACAAACTGAAATGATTTCTTTTGCGGCGCGCAACACGAAGAGCGCCAGCCAGAGGGAAGGACGGAGAGCCAGAGTGGGGGTGTGAGTTGAAAACACTTAGTCACACGTACACAAAAGTTGATTTCAAGTGAAATTAGTGGCAGACGCTAACGATGTTAAAATCAGCATTGTGCCGTTGGTGGCAAGCGCTGGCATAAAGCGGTATAAATGGGGTGTGCGGTTTTGCATTAGAGCTGCCACAGCACGTACGTGTTGGCGCGCACACATGCCTTGCCGCCAAAGGTGTGCGCGTATGTATGAGTATGTAACTGTACTTGCGGCCACAATAATTTTGTTTTATTTCTTGCTTTACACAATTACGTTGCGCCGCAGCAGGGCTTTGTGGCAAGCGAAAAAGTAATAAAAATTCAAAATTAAAATGAAATAAAACGCAAGACGCCGCATGCCGCATGCCGCACAAGTATATGTACATATCTGCATGTGTGCGAGCATGTAAAAGTATGCGCCACACGTAACAGCGTGGCTGGCAGCAAGTTGGCGCATCAGGTGCGCCCAGCTGTGGCAACTGCAGTGAAATTCTCATGTCGGTCGCGTAGCTGCAAAGTACACGTGTTGTTGCCACAAAATGCAGCGATGTGCTTAAAGGGGATAGAGCGCGCTAGCGATGAGGCAAGTGTGTATGGGAAAGTGCCAGTTAGAAAAAGTATGTTCTGCTTGATGCTCTGAGGGCAGCCAACATTGATACAAATGCGCGCTTTCCGGGTAGTCAGCAACCCTCCACAGTCCAACGAATCTCGCCTTGGTCTGCGCACTATACAACATAGTAGCAGTCTAGGTATCTCTATTTGCCCTCAGGCTTTGGTGTTCTTATGTCTTTGCCTCGTTTAGTGTGATTATGTTGGTGCACATGGGCACCGTATATCCTGGTCTGCCGGCGGCTGCTTTGCCCCTTTTCAACACGTTCGCTCAATTTCAAGTACATTTTTCTAAAAACTTTATCACCGCAATTGTGTCGCTCGTCTGCTTTATCTATTTACCATTTCTTTTATTCTGCTACTCCGCTGTTTTCGGTCTCTCTTGCCTTCAACGCCACTTTCTCATCGCCTTAAGTAGGTGCATATATTGTGGTTACTGAAAATTTTTATTTTTCACATGCGGAAATCTCTGCATTTTTTTGGGAAAATATCATGGTGCAGTCTGTTAGTTTCTTGGCGAGCGAAAATCAATAATCAAGAAGCCCAAATCTTAGCTAGCCTAGTTAACAACAGCGCGCCAGTTGCTTCTTCTTTTCGCTGCGTAGCGCCAATTGAATATTCCAAGCGAAGCAAAGTCCTTCTCCACCTGGTCCTTCCAACGGAGTGGAGGTCTTCCGCTTCCTCTGCTTCCCCCGGTGGGTACTGTGTCAAATACTTTCAGAGCTGAAGTGTTTTCGTCCATTCGGTCAACATTACCTAGCCAGCGTAGCCGCTGTCGCTGAACCTTTCTCTCGAAAACTCGCAACGTCAACTCATCAGTTGTTGTCATCGTCCAAGCCTCTGCACCATATAGGAGGACGCGAACTATAAGTGACTTATAGAGTTTGGTTTTTGTTCATCGAGAGAGGACTTTACTACTCAATTGCCTACTCAGTCCGAAGAGCACCTGTTGGCAAGAGTTATCCTAGTTGAATTTCCGGACTCACATAGTTGGTTGTGTTTATACTGATTCCTAAATAGACGAAATTATCTACAACTTCAAAGTGTTGACTGTCAACAGTGGCCTTATACGCGATGTTGAGGAGGCTTATCCCAAGGTAGTTGGCGTAGATTGTGGGGTCTACGTTTTTGTGGATTGGGCAGAGCACACTTAAATTTCCCATCATTGTGCATGCTTTCGTCCGACCATATTTTACAAAGAAGCTGATGCTGCTCCTTATCAGTTCTTTGCCGTCGTGTTTGAATAGCTCGAAAGGCAGTCCATCGGCTACTGCTTCTTTGTTGTTGGCAATGGAACGTCTGCTCCATCGTCATCGATTGGGGAATCGGGTTCGCCTTCTCCAGGCGTTGTACTTTCACTGAAGTGTTCCCTACATAATTTTATATGCTTTGGGCATTGACCACTAGATCACCTCCTTTGGTTCTACAAGAGTATACTCCGGTCTTGAAACCTTCTGTTAGCTGCCGCATATTTTCGTAGAATTTTCGAGCATTACCCCTGCCGGCCAGCTTGTGAAGCTCTTCATACTCACGCATTTCGGCCTCTTTCTTTTTCTTTCTGCAAATGCTCTCGCTTACCTCTTCAACTCTCGGTATATATCCCATCCCGCACGTGTTGTGGTCGATCGTAACGTTGCGAGGTAGGCAGCCTGTTTTCTTTCCGCTGCGCCACGGCACTCCTCGTCTTACTAGCTGTTCTGTTGCATTTTCCGAAAATCAATGGTTTCGGTTGCAGCTGTATGTAAGCAAACTTTCTGTAAGGACCTTGAAATTTCGTCCCACAGTTCCCTTATACCGAGCTGTTGATGAGTGCTCTCAGAGAGCAAGAGTGCAAGTCGAGTAGAAAATCGCCCCGCTGTCTGTTGTGTTCGCAGCTTCTCTACGTCGAACCTTCCTTTGTGTTGCGTGTTTGATGACGTGCGTTTTTTGCTGCATAAAATCGGATGCGAATCTTAGCTGCAACAGGGTAGTGGTCCGAGTCGATGTTAGGACCTCGGAGCGAACCCACTTCCGTCTATCACAACATGATCGATCTGGTTGGTGGTTTTTCGATCCGAAGACAGCCAGGTGGTTTGATGAATTTTCTTATGCTAAAATCTAGTACCACAGATAACCATATTTCGGGCCCCCACGAAGTCGATCAGCCTCGATCCATTTGAGAATGTTGCGTCGTGGAGGCTGAATTTACCGACCGTAGTGCCAAAGATACCTTCTTTGCCCACCTTGGTGTTATAGTCGGCAAGCACGATTTTTACTTTTTGGCGGAGGCAGCTCTCATAGCTGCGCTCCCAAACGCTCATAGAAGGCATCTTTAGTATTTTCTTCCGTCAAGGCGTGGAATGACAGTACTCGGGACGGGGTCTCTCTCCCATCACGAATCCCACGCTCCTTTATATGGCCACCAGGACCTGACCTCAGTCCTTTTTTTTCGATATTTATAGAAATGTAGGAAAATTTGCCTTCTCTCTCACTCCCTCTGTAGTAGCGTAGCGTTTTATGAATCAGCCATTTTTATTTGCAGCTAAAGCTCATGAGTTTTGTTTTTCTATTGCTTTGTCCACATTGTCGTAGATTAACTCATCGTATTGAGCATAAAAAAATTAACCATAATCTACAGGGTTTTCCAATAAGAGTGATATGAATTTTAAAAAAACGAACATACCAATAGTTTTTACATAATGTAAAGTAACGGGTGATTTTTTTGAGGTTAGGATTTTCATGCATTAGTATTTGACAGATCACGTGGGATTTCAGACATGGTGTCAAAGAGAAAGATGCTCAGTATGCTGTGACATTTCATCATGAATAGACTTGCTAACGAGCAACGCTTGCAAATCATTGAATTTTATTACCAAAATCAGTGTTCGGTTCGAAATGTGTTTCGCGCTTTACGTCCGATGAGCGATGAGGCTCATTTCTGGTTGAATGGCTACGTAAATAAGCAAAATTGCCGCATTTGGGGTGAAGAGCAACCAGAAGCCGTTCAAGAACTGCCCATGCATCCCGAAAAATGCACTGTTTGGTGTGGTTTGTACGCTGGTGGAATCATTGGACCGTATTTTTTCAAAGATGCTGTTGGACGCAACGTTACGGTGAATGGCGATCGCTATCGTTCGATGCTAACAAACTTTTTGTTGCCAAAAATGGAAGAACTGAACTTGGTTGACATGTGGTTTCAACAAGATGGCGCTACATGCCACACAGCTCGCGATTCTATGGCCATTTTGAGGGAAAACTTCGGACAACAATTCATCTCAAGAAATGGACCCGTAAGTTGGCCACCAAGATCATGCGATTTAACGCCTTTAGACTATTTTTTGTGGGGCTACGTCAAGTCTAAAGTCTACAGAAATAAGCCAGCAACTATTCCAGCTTTGGAAGACAACATTTCCGAAGAAATTCGGGCTATTCCGGCCGAAATGCTCGAAAAAGTTGCCCAAAATTGGACTTTCCGAATGGACCACCTAAGACGCAGCCGCGGTCAACATTTAAATGAAATTATCTTCAAAAAGTAAATGTCATGAACCAATCTAACGTTTCAAATAAAGAACCGATGAGATTTTGCAAATTTTATGCGTTTTTTTTTAAAAAAAAAGTTATCAAGCTCTTAAAAAATCACCCTTTACAATCGATATAATTCTGACTTTACCATCATTCAAATGGCTTCCACGACTGTTTTTGTAGGAACGAATTCGATTAACCAAATTTTCGAATACTTTTTCCACTAAATCAAGTCGTATCTTATAAACAGCACGTCAATATTGACTTTAAAGCTCTAAGAGGGTCTGGTTTATTATAGACCAATGACTTAAACAACTCCACAAGAAGCAGTCTAATGGTGTGAAATGGCAAATTCATGAAAGTCTTTTAAAATCACTATTTCTTGAAATAATCAAATCTTGAAACTTGTTTCGCAAAAATTCGGTTGTTGTACGTGATGTGTGTCACGAAACCTCGTCTTGTTGGAACCAGGTGTTCCCAATTAATTGTAGTACGGAACGATGATTCCTCTAGATCAGAAACTACATCAAACTGCCATTTTTGGTGAATGTAATGAGATTTAATAAATAATTTATGCATTTTCTACGCACCAAAATCGACAGTTTCGTTTACCTACAGCATTTACCGATGCTAGTGAGCCTTATCGGGGAAGATTATTTCTTAAAAAATTGTTATTATTTTCAAGTTGTTCCAAGGCAAAATCAGCAAATTCACTACATTTATGGTAGTCTAATTGGACTAATGATTTCTGTTCTTGAGGGAAAACGATTTTATACGAATGCAAACCGAAATCCTTTCTCAAAATCCTCCATGTTGTGGTCTGAGGTATCCTCAATTCTTGGGAACGTCTTGGAATCGATAATTGCGGTCTTCAGGAGCACTTGCCCTAACGCCAGAAATATTTTTCTTACTCCGAGCGGTTCTTTGTCTTACTGTCATTTGAATATTATGTAAAGAAAATGTGTGCTCGAGACTATTGAACCATTCGACGTTTAGCGGACACAGGTAGATGGTTGTTACGACCATAGAATGACAAAAGCCTTTTCGGACAGTCAGCATATGGCATCAATTTATTATTGATTAAAAAGCAATTTTTCATGAATCTACTGAATACTGTAGCTGAGTGACGGCTCTCGTTTCGTGTTTGCATTAGATCCATAAGAGATGTTGAGATCCTCCGCTTTCTCACTGATGCCACTACAACGATTTACAAGCATTGTTTCTTTAATTTTTTCGGTATTATCGGCATTAACAGAGTTGAGTTGATGACTCGCATGACGCAAGTTGTGGATGACTTCAGGAACATCGTTGAATTTTTTAAGCCACTTAAATACTGGGGTTCATCATAACGAGACTCCACAAAATACTTTTCCAACTTTTTCAAAGAGTCCGTAGACATGATTATATGGAAACGCAAAATTTCAAGCAAACCCTTGTTAAAATTTTTTTCAATAGTAGAAAGCGCTAAACAAATTTTTCGTATCGTATATTAATTGCAGCCAACACACACTAAACTTCAGGGAAACATAAAAAGGTATTACCGATGTAGGAAGGAAATATTTGTCGATTCCGTTCGCGCTTTTAAATAGACCAGTCAAGCTTGATCTTGATTGTATACGGGATTTGACAATTAAATAATGAGACTGATTTTATTGCCGCGCTTATGGTAAGTCTGTGATCTTGAAATTCCCTTTTTTTTCTGGCATCCCTCCCCTCTCCATTGATATATGTACCATCGCTCTAGCTTGTTTAGTTTGCCTGTTCCGTCAAGCTGAGTAAACGTATGTTTGTAGTGCTCGTCACGGAAATGGAAATGAAATAAAACAGCATCGATTGACCGTCGCAAAAGACTGTTTGGAACAAGTGGAAAACGATGCTTTATCGAGTTATTACAGGCGATGAGAGCTGGTTTTTCCAATACGACCCGGAAACCAAACACCAGAGCTTACAATGGTTGTCTCCGCGCGCTCCCCGTCCGAAAAAAGCTCGCATGAGCAAGTCGAAGATGAAAACGATGATTATTGCCTTTTTTGATAGCCGTGGAATCGTCCACAAAGAATTCGTCCCACCGGGGAAAACTGTGAATCAAGTCTACTATTGCCAAGTACTCGAAAGATTGCGAAAACGAGTCAACAGGGTGCACCCAGATATCGCTCGCAACTGGATTCTTCATCACGACAACGCGCCGTGCCACACCGCCCTCAGCGTGTCCCAGAATTTGGTCTCTAAAGGGATCGCCGTGTTGCCACAGCCACCTTATTCATCCTGTGACTTTTTTGTTTCCTAAAACAAAATCGGTGATCAAAGGAACCCATTTTGAGTCATTTACGGACATCCAGGCGGCCGTGACGAGGGTACTCGCGGACATCCCAGTCGAAGCGTTTCAGAAATATTACGAAGCAAGGAAAACCCGCTGAAATCGCTGTATAGCTGCCCAAGGGGACTACTTTGATGGCAAAGTTGTAGAATAATTTTCAAATTTACGGTTTTTATGGAATCAGTCTCATTACTTAATTGTCATACCTCGTATGAGCAGAGGTAAGTTACATTTATCCCCAAGTAGACAATTAAGTCTTCGGACTATTTTATTAATGACCTAAATCTACTGTATAATCAGAAAATTATGTATTACTGGTTAAACCGGGGTGTGAAACTGCAAGGCTCGCAATAAAGGCTAATTTCGTTTTAATGCCATTAGGATGGGAACTGTTTGAAGTCAGTCAAAAACAGTATTTTTTGTGTGAGCTAATATTGTAGCGCTAGGGCGTATCACAAAAGCCCGCTTGAACTTTTCGCTCTCAGTAGGCTCACTCGGTAACTATGCGGTGATCGTAGAATACAGAGTCAACTCATACAATTAATCATAATATTACAAATATCCAGATTACACAAAACTATAAATAAAAAACTTTGAATTGCATAATTAAGTCACTCAGACGAACTAGTTGGAATTGAAAGGAATCGCCTTTGCAAAGTTCTGTTGAGCTCAACACATTTTGTGGATAAAAGAGAACTTAAATCCATCTTGAGAATGCTTTAGCACTATTAACTCCTGCTTTTCAACTGTTCAAATTTAATCTCCGTTGCAGGGGTCAATGAGGTTGGACAACCAGTGAAACTTGTTCCAGTGCCCTTAATAAAGATTCTACTTGCCATAATTTAGAAAAAATAATATGAGCCAGATACCAACTCCACAGCATTGCTCAAAATTATTTTGCGAATGTATTCTGATGCTTCAACAAGAATAAATATCAATATTTGCAACAAACTGATCCTTAACTTGTAATATTATTCTTGAAAGTCTTCTTCCACTCATTGGCATAATATCACCTACTTGTCAGCGCGTTATGCAATCGTAATCTTCTTATGGCGTTTCGATCCACATTTAACTACCAGAATCGCACCATTATCGCTGCCATCAAATCTTTACTGTAATCTCATTAAGACACCACGAAAGCACTTAGGCAAACGATAAAACCAACTGTTCAAATGTATATGTACACTAAGTAAGCGCAGCGAAGAGACTCTCCGGAAGATACAGAAGATTATTGCAATGCAATAGAATTGCAGAGGCAAATATATACAAAAAATGGCGGCGCAAAGTGGGCAATGCAGCGAAGCAGATGGAAGAGATAATTTGCACTCAACTTTGCGGCATATCAATGTTCATAAGAAGAGAGTGGGCGAGAGAATCAACAGAAGGACAGAAAAGCGCAAATATAAATGGAAGTTGAAAAATTGGATTTACAAAACACAATACTCGTAAAAGAGATTACCCGCTAAGCGAGGCAGCTACGCTGAAGACAATCCACGTGCTTGTAGAGAGTTCGTGAGTCTGTGCGAGAGCAATGATGCAAGCGCGTTGGTGAAATTCGAGGCTCTGCGAAAAAATTGTCAAACAGTGGATTTTAGCAAGTGGAATAAGAAAATAGTCAACACAAGCTGCGACGTCAAGAAGGCATTATAATAAATGGCTGCCGTTTTGTGTGTCTTCTCGGTGGATTGCATTGTTTTGGTGACACAAATGCAACTGTGGCAGCACTTGCGGTTGTGTGTGACGGCCTAATCCACGCGTGACTGACAACAGCTGCTACTTATTGTCCAACAACAAATGCACTGTGATGGCCAACTAGATTCATCAGCTGCAAAGAAGTTTACTTTTCAGGCTTTTTAGTTAGTATTCGCGGATCCTTTAAGTTTAAGTTTTGGAATTGTTTTTTATATGGTAAATTTCAAGCATATTTTCGTAGAAAAACTATCGAGACACGCTTCAATTAACCAAACTTGAAGTTGAAAAATATTTGTATTAGAAATATGGCGGCTACGGCAAGTGTGGTCTGATTCATCCCATTTTTGACCCACAAGCATACCACTATCAGAAAGGGAAACTCTCCGAGCTGAACGATATTTCCGATAAATAGTTAGTGATGGATACTGATTTTGAGACTTTTTAGACTCAAGGTTGCATACCTTAAATGCACTATTTGTAAAAATTTGTATCCCGATATATTATTTGATGCTTACTTTGTATATAGAAAAGTGAAAAAAACCCAATAAAATTTAGAGTTGTATATATGGAAAGTAGGCGTGATTGCAGTACAATTTTTCTCTGGGTTTCATAAATTGCCATGCGTACAATCGTCAATCATACGGAGTAAAGTCACCCGGCAGTTCGAAAATCTTTATATTTGATAGCACACGACGCTATATTTTTGCCCGCTCTTTTGACATTTCTCTTCAGTAACGTTTGCCACGACGAAATATCTCCTGTCATCAAACAAACAGTCGTCGCAGTCGCGGCTAGGCTCCAAAGTCTTTGTTGACAGTCATAACTTTGAAGTCGTAGATAATGTGTCTATCTTGGAACCAGTATTAACACCTACAACAACGTCAGCCTCGACATCCAGCGCAGAATGACTCTTGTCAGCAGGTACTACTGTGAACTGAGTAGGCAATTTGAAAGTAAAGTCTTCTACCAATGAACAAAGACCAAAGTCACTCATCATTTCTCTCCTCCTCCTCTATATGGTGCAGAGGCATGATCGATAACAACATCAGATGAGTCGACGTTACGAGTTTGTGAGAGGAAGGTTCTGCGAAAGAATTGTGGTCCTTTGCGTGTTGGCCACGGCGAACGATGAGCTTCATGAGATATACGACGACATTGTCACAGTACAGCGAATTAAAAGACAGCAGCTGGAAGGACTCCAGTTCTTGAAGTTTTCAACGTAGTACCCGCCGGAGGAATCAGTGGAGGAGGAGGACCTCCAATCCATTGGAAAGACTAACTGGACAAGGACCTGGCTTCGCTTAGAATCACCAATAGGCATCACACTGCCAAAAGAAGAAACAACTGGCGCTCTATTGTTATCTCCGCTTTAACCTCGTAAGCGGGGTCTACGAAAGTAAAGAAGAAGAAGGTTTGCCACTCCATCATGAAAAGTTTGGTGGGCCAACAACGACTCGAAATTTTTAAAATTTACCACCGAAATCGGAGACAGTGGTCTCAACGAGAAGAATCTCCGGAAAAAATATTGGCCTTCATCCTTACAATATCTAATTGGCGCAAGAGGCAATAGGCAGCAATCGACACGTACTCCATGAGTCACCATTGCATCACGAAAAAATTACAGCTTAATGCGGTTTTTTAAGCGACGGGTCAATGACGTACTTCTACCATGATGATCAAGACTGACTCGTGAATCAATATCGCCGAAAAGACAACTTTGTATTGAGTAAATCTTAAAAATGGACTTCATTACCAGCAACGTTCAATACTCCTTAATTTCATAGTTTTTTTCTCAATTATGCAAGTTCTGTTGAAGTTGCCATATTGTAATTCAAAAATTCAATCATATTTTTCGGAACATCATCACTTATATATTTCGTCTAAATTTTCATATTTGTTTTGGCAACATTTTTTTTTATCACTTTTGCTTTTCATCCTCCAGCAGCATACATCAACTATAAAAATGGTTTGCAGAAATTGAGAAAAGTCTCAACTTTGCTTGCATCTTCGCAGGTCAATTTTGCCAATTTTGTCAACGGTGCAACTCATCGACTCATAGCACATGCACAGCCCGGCCTATTCATCAGCAGATGTCAGTTGAGGCCAATCAAGTTTCGCAAGCTCTGCTTTCATCATCTTGCGCAGACACTGTTTTGCCTGCTTTTCACACTCACTTGTCTTGACTCCTTCCGCTCAAGTGTCAGCTGGCGTCAACGCCAGCGTCACTTCATATTTTTTGTTTTTGGTCATTGTGCTCCAACCAAGTGGTTGCCAAAGCGTTTACAGCCACTTTACTGGAGTGTAAACCTTCATGCAGGTGTGTGTGTATATATCTGAGCCTTTGTTTGTGTGCATGCGTATTTATGTTTTTCGCATTCATGAATTTCTTATATTTCCCGCTTTTGTGTTCCGCCTGCAATTCCTACCCACAACTTTTACCCCACTACCCGCTGTCGTCTGCAAACGCGGATCTTTGTCTACCACGCGTTCTAACTCACTTACTCGCTCGTCAAAATCCAAACAATAGCCACTTCGGTCTATTATCCTACTCTGGTTTGTTTACCTTTTTTGTTCATTTGTCGAGCCTTTCTACAACAACTGCATTCCTAAGTCAGCACTGTAGAAGTAGTGTGTATAAAATATGTTTTGTAGGCAAGAGAAAGGTACAAAGCCGGCTCGAAAGAAATATGCGCCCATTGTTAACACCTTCACTGCCAGCAGCAGTATGCTTTGGCGGCTAAGTCTGCATTCAGCTTGCTCATGAATCATTCACGCATTCTTTCGTTCAATTGTCATTTCGCTTGCCAGCTCTATCGCTCTGTACATAAATACACATTTCTATTAAATAATGTTCAAGGCAGCCATTTATTATTTCGCTGACATTGCGGCCGCCAGCATTGTTTCGCGCATAACACGGGCAGGGCGCTTAGAAATAATTGTTAAAGACATTTCAAAGGCAAAATGGAATTGTAGAGATTTTCATTAGTAGGTAGAATTTATGTAATGTCTGATAGTAATTGTTAACTTACAACTAAAAAATCGACATTTGGGTATTTATATTTACTCTAAATCGATTTTCTCTTTATTTAAATTCTTACAAATTCCACCAAAACCTTCAGGAAATATTAAGACAAAATTCAAAATCCAACATTTTCACTTGTTTCTATCTACTGCTCCGTCCACACCTTAACTCCGAGTCAACAAAATCCAAACGCACAGCTGCTTCATAGTGGTGCGCCATGGCGTATGAGTAATAAATTGGCGGCTAAGCTGTCGTTATGCCGTCTAAGTTACAATATATGGCAAATTAGGCAACGAGCGGTAACCATCATTGCAATTATGTATTTAAGCATACATATACACACTTTCATGTATTTACATTTATATACCCACACGAACACCGAAAGCAACTGAACTTCATAAGAGAGGATTTTTTTAGGTGGTGGCAGGTAATTTCGCAACAGTTTGAGACGTTGAATTTTATGCGTCAGCTTTTTGGTGGATCATAAAATATAGCGCATTAAACACACAGCAAATAAGATAATGAGCTTACGTATTTTCGCTTTTGTGCTTATGCCATGGCGTGCAGACATTGTTGGCGCTAGGCGGACAAGAGAAAGTGGGGGGACTAATAATGACAGTACAAGAATTCCTGTAAGCGAAACAATTAATAGTTTAAATGTTAATTTTAAATGCATCACGTAAACGTTAACTGGAAATTTATTGTCAATAAAATGGCAAGCATTTGAGCATTACAAGACGGAACTGAATCTGAGAAGTTGAAATTCTATGGTTAAAATATAAGAGAGGGAAAAAACTGTATTTCCAAGTTATTCAAATGGAAAATATAGAATTAGTGGTGTCTGTTCATAACATTTAATTTCTTAAATTATTTTTTAAAGGCTTCGTTTTTAAGCTTCGTCGATATTTTTAGCCTGTTCTTTAGTCGAAAACAATAACCGATACTACCCTTCGCAAAACCAAAAATTCCTTTCAAGAACTTGATGTTCAAAAATTTGAAGCGATACCTCAATTTTTAGAAACGGACAAAGAGACGAAGATCGGCTCAGCTCGTCATGCTGATCATTTAGATAAATATTTATATATACATATGTAGATATCCGTTGTTTTATGAACTGTATTATCCTACATGATGCCATTTGATTACTTTGGATCAGTGTTTATGCCATTGCATATGCAATTCGTATGGAAGAACACAAATATTTTACGATTGATCTAATAAAAAATCACATCGTCAAGGTGAATATTGAGCAAGCCATTTGTGGTATAGAGTAATGGCCAACAAAAGTGGGTAGGATAATATGCTATTAGAGTGCCAATCACATTAATGAATTAGTCTTACAAAAAAAATTAAAAAAATATTCAGAAACGCTTTTGCTTCCAAATAACTGAAAATGTATGCACACATTTTCATCACAGACAAATATATATTTAGATATGTATGTATGAAATCTCGTTCACTGACAAACAATCCAAGCTGTTTAATGCCTTCGCTCTGCTAGCCACAGTCCTTTATGTTTTGCTAGTAGAATTTTAACTCGATCAATGGACTGGCGGTTGTGTGAGATACATACCCAAAATGGTAACCTGGCTATAATGATAAACATCAGCAAACACTCGCAAGAACTACGCAAATTCGCTTGTCGCCAAAAAATGCAGTCCAAAGGATGGAAGATTGAAACACTTGACAAGGAAATCTTCAAATTTATGCTGGACGAAACCCTTAAGGAAGACGCTGAAGTAGATCATCAGGCTAAACTACTGGTAGATCATATTTCGAAAGCTTACGATACGACCAAGGACAGAAGGAAGCAAAAAGACGAAAGAAAGCCGGTAGGCTGGCGGAACAATGAAATCGATTTCTTCTTTTTTACTGGCGTAGACACCGCTTACGCGATTATAGCAGAGTCAACAAACAGCGCGCCAGTCGTTTCTTCTCTTCGCTACTTGGCGCCAATTGGATATACCAGGCGAGGCCAGGTCCTTTTCCACTTGGTCCTTCCAACGGAGTGGAGGTCTTCCTCTTCCTCTGCTTCCCGCGGCGGGTACTGCGTCGAATACTTTCAGAGCTGGAGTGTTTTCATCCATCCGGACAACATGACCTAGCCAGCGTAGCCGCTGTCTTTTAATGCGCTGAACTATGTCAATGTCGTCGTATATCTCGTACAGCTCATCGTTCCATCGAATGTGATATTCGCCGTGGCCAACGCGCAAAGGACCATAAATCTTTCGCAGAACCTTTCTCTCGAAAACTCGCAACGTCGACTCATCCGTTGTTGACATCGTCCAATCCTCTGCACCATATAGCAGGACGGGAATTATGAGCGACTTATAGAGTTTGGTTTTTGTTTGTCGAGAGAGAACTTTGCTTCTCAATTGCCTACTTAGTCCGCAGTAGCACCCGTTGGCAAGAGTTATCCTGCGTTGGATTTCTAGGCTGACATTGGTGGTGTTTACGTTGGTTCCAAGATAGACGAAATTATCTACAACTTCAAAGTTATGACTGTCAACAGTGACGTGAGTGCCAAGTCGCGAGTGCGACGACTGTTTGTTTGTTGACAGGAGATATTTCGTCTTGCCCTCGTTCACTGCCAGACCCATTTCTTTTGCTTCCTTGTCCAGTCTGGAGAAAGCAGAACTAACGGCGCGGGTGTTGAGGCCGATGATATCAATATCACCATCGATTTACTGAGAAGCAATTGCACACAGGCCGAGGCGCCGATTAAGGATGACAGCGGCGATTGTGTGAGACTGAGGTAAGACTTAAAAACAGAGCGCAAGGACCTCAAAAAAGCGATAAAAACGAGCAAAACTTCTTGCTTCAAAATGATATGCGAAGTGGAAGAAACCCCTGAGGCAAAGCGTATAAGATCCTTGCTTAGAAGTGTGGCAGAAACGCTATTCCCAAGAGTGCGGAAGTATATTTCTTGAAAAAGCAGAGACCAAAAACGAATCACAAGTAAATGATCTTTAAGTGCTTCAAGCTGCTGAACGGTTCGGTAATCCCAAAACACCAGGACTGGTTGGAATCCCGAACAATGTTCTGAAGCTCGCAGTGAAGTACAAGAAATATTTTTTGAACCTTTTCGAGTATAGATATCACTTATTTTCAAACTACCGAGCGTTTCTTCTATCAGCTTATTTATCTTGTCCAAAATATATTAAAGTACGTTCAATAAAAGAAAATTTTTTAGCGTAAAGCATTTATAATTGAAGTGGAGTTAAGTGACGCTAATGTACAATATGATTAATCTTATTATTTATTATCTTTAAAACTTAGAACCGCCCCTTTGTTCTTACTTTTGGTCTCCATGCTTTAGTAAGTACTGTAAAGTGTTAGTTCACATATTTCAGAAATCGTATTTAGCGCACCGAGTTCTAATTTAACATAACGTAAACTTGGAATAGCCTCGTTTTAATGGTACTTTCATTAAATAATACTTAATTGCAGCTTCTAGTCATAAGCAAATACTCCGCTATCACTCTCCTTATCAGTGTTTCTCATACCTTTTCCTCTGCATTCACTAATATTATGCAATTAAATCCGATCTATAACAGCTTTAAGCCACCATTGAATGTATGAATGAATAATTGAAGGAAGTTTGATTAGTAGCTCTAAGCACCTTTTTATGAGTTTTTGAAGAAAGTTGATTGAGTGGCTCCAAGCCAACTTGGATGAACTTTTGAGAAATATTCTATGAGTAACTTTCATCTACCATAGTTGATTTTCTGAGCGAAGCTTGAGGAGTAGTTTCAATCCAATTTCTATGAGCTTTTCAGTTTGAAGAAATTTCACTACTCTTCAGAAGTAAAAATGCATAAATAATAATGATTTGAACACAATTTGATGCTTCAAAAAAAGTAATTTGAATTCGCATACAAAATTTCCCCGTGACCAAACTTTCGCTTTCAAAACTCCTAAGGATACTAGAAGAATGCTTACTCCCACTACAGTATCCCACTAAAGTCTCGCAAATCATTAACTGAAACAATTAGCCTGGCCACCATGTCACAGGCGCTCACCAACAACTGCGCACAGCGTAAACTGGTGATTGACTGACTTTCGACGCTTTTTCGACAACAACACATTTTACGACACTGTCATGTTTTCGCATTGTTTGCTTTATTTCCCATTTCATGTTGGACTCTGCGCCGCTCGCTACCCGCCAACGTCCGCCTCCGCGCCTATTGTGTCGAATAACGAGAGATTAATGGCATTATTTAGCCGGAAATACGCATTTAATGGTTGTGTGTATTTATTTACTCAAACAACATCAACTTGAAATTTTATTAACCCAAACAGCACGCAACGTCGGCATAATAACGCTGGAATGCCACACATTTTGATGAAATAGAGATTTGAGCCAGTGAGTCAGCGCGGGTGAATATTTAAACGAGTAGTTGTGAGTGTGTTTGTGTTTTATGTTTATGCTTTTGTTTAAATACCAAAACCACAGTTAATAAAAGTATTCATATGTGTATGCGAGTGTGCTTGAGTGTGGGCGTGTAGGTTAAACTCTAAGCCAGAGGTTCTGCCCCGAAAGGATTCGACAAATAAGTTTCTTTGTATTTATTTAGGTTCTGAAGGTTAACAGCCGTAAATGTATTAAGTTTGTTGAAATAAATAAATAAGCAAATAAAGAGAGAGCGAAGCAATGCATGTGAGTGCTGGCGCCGTTTTACGTAACGCCTAAATTGAGGTTAAAGGAAAGTGCTAATATTTATTTTGATGACCAAGAAAAGGAGTAAAAGTTTAAACAGGCATTTTATTGCCCCCTCCGCCTACATTATTAAGTAATTCCTTATTTAGTTGCTTTTATGCCTTATTGCTGCAATTTTTAAGCACATTCCGAAAATACATATATTATGGCTTACAGGAGAAACTTATGCAGCAATAAAAACATTCAAGGAAATCATCTTAGAAGCACTAACCGAATAAGTCAATAAAATGTTTCAATTCTTTCTTAATTAAAATTAGGCATTAAAGTTGCAGTAAAGCACGATAATTTAACGAAATTCTAACTAAAGTATGCCCTAAAAATTACCGAAATTGTTGGATGTACTAGGTCTTTATGAGAAATTATGTTTAAAAAAAAAAAAAAAAAATACTATTCATTCCGCTACAGTAATGTTATCGCCTTCAAAATAGTCACCATTTGATGTTATACCTTTCTTCCAATCGCCGAAACACTTCTCAAACTGGGCTTTTGGGATAGCCGTTAGCCCTCTCATCTATGATTAGATGTAAAACGCCGACCCTTTAAGTTTCTCTTTATTTTTGGAAGTAGGAAAAGTTCGCACGGGGTCATGACCGGCGAATATGTACGATGGACATAGTTACGTTTACGAACAATTTCTTTTATCTACAACTTTTAACAAATGAAAACACTTCCAACCCAGGATGCTTTGGATAAAGTTAGCAGTGACTACAGCTGAAAATGTTATCGTTTAGATTGGATATACATTATTATTACATTTATAATTAAAAACTGACAATTTGACACTCTGAACCCGCGAAATTTTTAATTTTAAGATTCCCGTTAGTTTTTGAACACAACTTTGAAATACACCCATACCCAGTGCCTGCATAGAATTTTTTTCAGTACCCCGATTAGAGCTGCTTGAATTATGATATCTCATCAAAAATTATTCTCTTTATGTTTTCATTCAGTTTCGCAAATATTTTATGCTTTTAATATTTTTTTAATATATGTGCGGATACATAAGTTAAATATGGAGAGTGGTTGAAGGGAAACATTAGTTTTTCCATCAAAAACTAGTTTCACCCAAATCTTTAGTTAAATTCTTTATATATTGTATTAATTCGTATTTAATCCTACAGCTAACATTTTCGCAGTAATTTCACCAACTCCGTCCACTAATTAAAAATGTTAAAATGTATAAGTAGTTTTCAGAAGTAATAAAACGCATTTATCATCATTCAAAATGTGACCATTTTTTTTAACGAACCCAATCAATCCAGAGTGAAATTGATCGCTGAACCAAATTTTCATGGGAAAATCGGTTTCGGTGGTTATCTCGAACGTGTGACGTTTTGATGGTCGTTTGGCTTCATTGCTTGCACGAGTTGCATTTTATAAGCCTGCAAAGCAAGATTTTTTGCACAAAATCTTTCATAAAGTGGATAGGTACAACATCAAATGGTGGGCGCGATGGTGGCTGCAATCGTTTTCTACGATACTCTGCCCATAGCACAAATAGCGTCTTCGATGCGCACTATACGACGTTTTCGAGTAAACGTGGTGCGAAACCGATCCCCGATTGGTCAAATGACCGACTCTGATCGGCAATGAAGTCAACCGAATATTAAAATATCGTCTCAGTGTAACCCTCCGAAAAATCATTGATTTTCGCGACTTTTTTTTTAATGTTGAAATTAACTTATTGGTCCGTTTTTTTATAATTAAATACATTCATAACTAATACAAAATTATTTTTTTATTTATTGTGTGTATAATAGTTAAATAAATTGTTAAAATTACACTTAAAAGAAGAGGTCGGTCCTATACGATGTCCACGATTGCGGCCGCAATTTTGGTCTAAAACAAAAATTTGAAAAATGTTATTTATTTGTAGGAAAGTCGCATCGAGCTATGGAAGCTGTGTTTTTGTATCCGATAATGCAACAAAAAAATTGGTTTGTCAAAAATTTCAAGCTGAGACGATCCCTTAAACGCAGCACGCGATGCGTCGCAACGTTCGTAAACATTATTTGGGAGTAAGTCTATTTTGCCTCATTGAAAACCACTCTCCTAACCTAAAACCCGTTAAAATAATTGCTATAAAATTTTTCATCAATTCATATCTACGACTCGCGAATAAAAATATTACAATTGCCCGCTCTAGCACTTGTGGATCTCACAGATTTACCTGAAGTTAGGTGCGCTGCACGTTGCAATATTTAAATATAAAGTTATAAAAATGTGACACAAGAAATAGTTTTGTATTTTCTGTATTTCGTTGTTGTATAACATTAGCATATTTTCCTAAATTATTCAACGAAAATAAAATTTATTTATTTTCTATACCATAAAACGCCGAAAAGTAAGCCATATTGCAGCCTGTATATTGCACGTACTTTAAGGAGGTATTCTGCTCTGGAATTTTGAATAATTCGATTTTGTTTTCATATATTTAAAGTTTAGACTTTCAAAAATATGAACACGGAGGGATTTTTCAAAATTAGACTTATTTTCGGAGATACAGCCGATTTTGTGAGGTGGCGTCCATGTTCACTAGAATTGTCTCCTAAACTTTAAACGCGTTTTTCTCGAAACTACTTTTTTTCAGACGGTACCATCTGAACCGTCATCATCTCAAGTTCTATATAACTGACTAACTTGAAATTTTGTGTGAACCTTCTTTATATAGTCCTTGATCGTTTATCGTCTCAGCATCGTGTCAAAATTTTGGTTTTTAATATTTAAAAAAATTCAGGAATTTCAAAAAAAAAGCGTAAAAAATTATTTTATTTTCCGGCAGTCGGCAGTTTTTCAAAAAAAATTTCTTTCGTGTTCCCGGAAAATAACAGCATCCTTACTGATTAAGAATTTCTTTTCATTTTTTTTTTTTCAGACCACCAGGAGAGTCTAGATCAATGTCACTAGGATACGTATTTGTCTCCCCTCCCCCTCTAATTATTTTAATTTTTAATATTTTTTTGGAACATTTTTTTTCTGTATTCCTAAGATATCAATAAAAACACCATACAAAAATGGATAGTAAAAATAGTTTTTGGTTTTTTTTTTAATAAAATTCAAAATCCTGCCAAAAATTTGATTTCTAGAAAAGAATACCCCCTAAACAGAACTTTTATCAGATTTTTCTAACTTTACTGATTTCGCTTGGAGTACCTGTTGTTTACAGAATTTGCAAGCAATTCACTGATTCCCCCGATTAACAGTCGTTTTTGCAATCTACAGTCTAGGACTGGTAAACTCGATTCCGATTCTACTCGAGAATCGAGTTTTCTCGTAAAATAATCGATTTTTCGGAATCGATCTTCAGCAGTCGAAGTCGATTAAGAATCAATTCTCGGCATTCGACTTTACTATTAATTAAGTGACTAGTTTCAAGTTATACATACTACATACGAGCACAAGAAAACTCGCAATTCTTAATTCTTGACGATAAATTTATTAAAATGGCGCCTAGCGCTGTATGGATTTACTTTAAAAAAATTAAAAACGGGTCGAATGTCCAGTGTTACCAATGTGGAAAGCAATCACTTAAATATGGTTCTGTTTTTAAGATCTGTCCCGGAAAATGTATGGGTTTCTTAAACTGGCAATTAGCTTATTGTTCTTTTACTTATTTTAAATTCATTTAGAAACTTACTTTATTAAACTTGTTTAAACAACTTGAATTATTTAAAAAAAATTTATATGAAATGTAATGTTCTTGGTACATTATGTACAGACAAAAAAATATAATTGTTTTTAACTATTTTTGTGTTTTATTTAATCAATTTGAATTATTCATTCAATTTATGCCTTGTGATTTAATAAATAAATGTTTGTCCTTTTAATATAAAATGGATTAAAATTGAAAGAATCGATTCTTGCGCTCGATTAAACAATGCAAATAAGAGTCATCGCTCAAATTAAAAAAAAAGTATTGCTGCCGTTTAAGGAAAGTTTTGGTGTAGGCCAAGACGTTCTCAAGAACTGGGACTGTCTCAAACCACAACCTGGCTGATTTTGAAGGATGAGGCTCACTTTCATCTAAGTGGTGCGGTAAATAAATAAAACTGTCAATTCAGGGGCAAAGAAAATCCACAAATTATTCATGATCAACCATTATATTCACCTAAATTGACAGTTTGGGGTAGGTTTTGTCTGCTGGAATCATTGGTCCGTACTTTTTTCGAAATTAACCTGGTGACACCGTTGCTATCAATGGAGAGCGGTATAAATCGCTGATAACCAGCTTTTTATGGCCGAAATTGAAATAAGTTGATCTTGACAACATCTGGTACCAACAAGACGGCGTCCCGTACCACACAGCACGTGCAACAACCGAATTATTGCGAAACAAGTTTAAAGATTTGATGATTTCAATATAGTGATTTTGAATGGCCTGAAGTTGTGATTTAACAGTATTCGTTAGCAATAAATCAGACTTTCCTATAGCTTAAGAAGTCGATATTGAATGTGATTCGTGACATACGACTTCACTTAGTGGAAACTGTACTCGGAAATTGGGTTCATTGAATTCGTTCTTACAAAAAAAGTTGTGCAGACCATTTGGATAATGCTATATTCAGAACTTAATTGTATGGAATTATTTCACATTAAATAAAAAACATTTGAATTTCGTTATTAATTGATGTGTTTTTTTGAATGACATCATATCACTCTTATTGGAAGACAATCATCGACCTTTACGCCAAGAAGGTATGCTAGAGCAATTGAAACTGAGCAAAGCGGATATTCAAAGGCATACATCAGCCGTTTCATTCTTTTCTAAAGGATCTTACCAAAATATTTGAAACCTGTTGAATTCTCTACAATACGCATCGCATCGCCTTACATATTTTCTTTCTTTCCCATTAACTTTGTTACAAACAAATTAAAGATGGTAGAACTGGAAAAACTAACGAACCAAGACATCGCTAAAATCTCCCAAGAAACTGTTCGGACCGGACCACAATTGTCCGAAAGCTTCGGAATTAAGTCCGGAGTAAGACATGTAAATACGCCTTCACCCACAATACTGCGTTTCTCCAAGAAAACTGTCCATATTACAGCAACTCAATAGGCAGTGTAAACTGACCCTATACAAAGCCATTATTTGATGAGAATCATGGACACTACTCGAAAAGAACAAAACCAAACTCAAAATTCTCAAAAAAAAAAAAAAAAGATTCTAAAAAATCTTTAGAGCAGTTATGAGTGAAAATGAGAATAATATATTCTCCTCAACGCGCAGCGACTAAAATGACTCGGCAATGTGACGAGAACGAACAACAAGTGTTTACAGAAATAAATTGTAGAGACCACAACATTCTCCTATAAAGCAAGGGTCAGACAGCGAACATGGCGGGTTGACGAATTCTAGGAAGACATGAAAAGGCTTGGCATACAAAACAAGAAAGAAACAGCAAATTACCGAGATGTCTGGACGGTAGAGGCGAAAGCTACACACCTGTGAAGGGTATTATATCGTCTGTGCATCCGAATTTAATTGTTTCTTGTTGAGAAGCTTCCATTATTAGCCTTATTGTCAAGAACGAAAATATTATTAAATACAACGCTAAAAGCTACTCCCTGTAAATATCAATAAAATAACTGTTGATTTGCCAAAAATGTTACAACACGCGAACACAATATGCTATTATTGCCTGGCTTTCACAACCACCACGCTCTCATTTCAATAGAAATTGCATTCTCAATCAATAAAGCACATATAGAAAGATCTTAGTTCCACATGCACGCACTGGTACAAACATAGATGTGAGGTTTATATATACATACATACATTAACACATATGCGTCAATATGGTCAGAAATACAAAGAAATCAAAGCGTTGGCGGCACTAATGAACTGAAAGTGAAACAAAAAATATATAAAAAGAATGAGAAAGATAAACGATGAATGAAATGAGTGGCGTTGGCGATTCGCAGAAATTCAACTGTGGAAGAATTGAAGCTAAATGTCGATATAAAAACGAGTAAACGAAAACACGCAAAAGAAATAACAAAAACAATTGGATTCATACTTGCGGCGAACAGAGAAGTGAATGAAGAAAATAAGTCAATTAAAATTAGCCAATTTTCGTCTCACAATTACTGTCACTCACTTGAGTCCACAGCAAATGGAGCGCAACAAAATCCAAAGAGAATCAATTGGCACAACAAAAACCAGAGAAACTCCGGTTTATGTATGTCTGTAAGTCCATTGAATGATTGCTTCTAAATGTGCAAGCATAAGTATCTTTTGCACTTAAGTACGCGCACTTTAGCACATATGTATGCGTATATACATATTCGCTTATTGATTTAACTGTTCTCCCCTCATTGATTTTGGTCGCTTTGGTGTGACAATGCGCATTTAAGCGCGGTAAATACCCCCAAACTCTTACACAAACATACTCACCTGCATGGCACGTGTGCCAGTGCGTATAAGCAATTTCTTTTGACGGCTTTGTGGCGCTCGCCTGTCCCCGCTGGTATCATTACGCCACTGGTGGTTTGTCTTTTTTAGGGCAGGACACTTTCTCAAATGAAATGTCACTTTCTTAAATTGGAAGATTATTGATGCTCTTGAAGTTTTAGTAAATGCTTGACGAAGTCTTTTCATGACTCATTACTATTTCATATTGAAGAGCTGTTCTATTATATATAAAATGTCTATTAAGTTTTTAGCTTCATATAATTACTACTTCATACTATTTCTGCATATCGAAATCTATAAGAATATCCCAACAATTAAATAAAAATAACGCTAAATACTCTCCCCTAATGCGACCTATGGTCTACTGTGCATCTCTCATATCGTGATCGCAAAGCTATAGCGATTCAGGAGCTCGCTGAGGGCGATGGAGATGGTGTGATCCCTGTCCGCATAGATAGATCTTATGGTCTTGAGCTAAAATCAGGTGTTCTGGAGTTCTCATTTCCATGACGCAAAACGAGCAGTTTGCACAAGGGGCTATAACCATATTGGACAAGTGTTTGTTGAGCTTGCCGTGTCTAGCATACAGCGAGAATTCATCTCTGAGGAATCCGTCCCATTGGTACGGATAGCTTGGTATACGGTCCGGCAATGTCTGCTTCACTGCCTTCCGATGTTTTAGAGCGTCAGTGTACCACTAGTGCTGCCTCTCAATAGTAGGTTGAATGTGGAATCACTCCACTCCACCTTACAGTGGGGGTAACGTTAAACTTCTTTGAAAAGTTAACCGTCTAAGCGTCTGTATATCATGCGTGTTTTGGTGGCTCTGGACTGTCTTAATTCCGCATGTCAATTTCACCGTAAGGTTGAGTCTAATGTGAAGCCTAGGAATTTGACCTCTTAGAACCCTCCATCTCACTGCTCGCATGTGTTAGGGACCACAAACCTGGAAGAGGTCTTCGTATTGTGAAAGGAACGACGGTTGCTTTCGATGGGTTGATGTTTAACCCTACTACCCTAGACTTAAGTCCCTTTGAACTATATCGCAGAGAGTATTCTCAAGTTTACCTCGTGTCATTATAACAACGTCATTGTCGAATCCTATTGCTTGAGAGGAACTCAAGGAGCTCATCTGCTACTAGGCTCCTAAGTAGGGGGATACGACTTTACCCTGTAGACTCGCTAACTTCCCTCCAGAGCACATTTTTAAAGAAGGTGAACACTAGCAATTGTCGGACTATTTACGAACGCAAGACAAACATTGCTATCAAATATCCTACTGCCTGTAAAACAAAGGTTAACGTTAGGTAGCTTTCTGTGATTAGCATACTATGATATGCCAACCTATTTTAATATAGAAAGAAATCTGTGAATTAGTGAAAATGATTCCAAATATATGAAACGAAATATTTTATGCAAAGAGTAATGGAGATTAATTTTAAAATTAAACACATTTCTAGAGAAAATTTTTGATGGTATAAACCAACTTGAAACACTTTTATTAAATTAGACTCATTAGACTAATTAGACCCCTAGAAATATTTTATTTATTTCCCGAGCCAATGGAACAATCATGCGTTGTTCAGATGCTCCTGTGCGACTGCAAGACCTTTTTGACCTAGAGTAGAACACAGGACATTTACTGAAATACTTGGCCTTGGCAAATTTCATCTTGCCGCAATTGTAGGAGTTCTTGCTGGACATTGTCGAATAGGCATTCAAACGGTAAGGCTAAAGCACTTGTCGAACACAAGTTGTCGAAGTTTTATGGAGGAGAGTGTGGTGGATCCATTTCTTCTCAATTGCTCAGCCCTTGCAAGACTGAGACAGTGTTACCTTCGACGAACCAGGAGACATAACCGAAATTGGCATTACATATCTCAACAAATTTATGCTAGACCAAAAGCGTTTTGTCGAATGGTGAGGGTCTTGTAATCAATAATTATATATCTATAATATCTAAACTATTCAAGTGAGCTCCCTCTATCGACTTCTAAGCCCAGCCTGATCTAAAATAAACCGAGCTATACATCGATTTTGATTCCAACAATTCCGAATAATTTTTCGTTCACATTTAACCCTTTCATCTCTTACTCTCTCACGCTAATTTGTTAACATAGTGCTCAAAGAAGAAGATCGTAAGAACGTAAAAAGCGCTTTAATTTGGATGAAGAAGTAAAATTTTCATTCAGAAATCTTAAAATCGGGGATAAAATCAGAATATTGATTTATATTAGATTATATGAAAGCCGAGAAATACATTGCGACATGTGATTTGTCGTGTCCTGCAGTTATCGGCATGAAACTCCTCCAGCTGGTTTAATTAGTGTCTAGTGAGAATAATTAAATCCTTGAACTTCTTGTATTAAACTCTTCCTAAACCACTTTGCATGATAAAGTCCAACCTTTTTTGGTCATTGTGATTTCTACTCCTCCCGTAGAACCTCCCATATTTGTCTAACCCTAAAGTACCGCTGAACTCTCATTGAAAATACGATCGGTTTTCGTAGGTAATTTTCTCTTAAAACTTTAATCTTTGCATGTATAGTCATGATGTAGATCTCACATTTAAAACTTATTAGAAAACTTTCAAGTTTCCGTAGTACCACTATCCCAGCTCCAATTCCATCTGCGTTCTCGAGTCATCTTTATTGATTCAAAGGTACTTACCAGAGTAGCTTTGATGGGAAAACGACTGTATCACTGTAAACAACTGAATTTACAACTTTTTGAATTTTATAAGATTGCAAAAAGTACCAACAGACAAAGCAGAGCAAAAGAAAACAACCGTTTCTATTTTAAATATATCTATAAAATGCTCACCGATCCATAGCTTTAACTTGTAAAACTTTAAATATTGTAAATATTAACACTTTTTTGTTGCTTTGCGTTTCCAACCTTCATCTTTGAATTCGCAGTGATAACAAAATCAACTCATGAAATCGATGAAGAGTCTACAGTACTCTTAGAAGTACAAGTATTTATGTGAGCAGGATTCGTAGACGGAAGAATTCTATGGATTAGATTTTACTTGTATAATATTACATATGCTTCAAAGAAGTATACAGAAATATATATGAAACTACTCCGAAAAGCTAACCTATCATTCCGAGACATTATATCCTATCATTTTCACTGATGTCAAATTCAATTCTTAAACTTGAAATAACGTACCAAGTATTGCATTCATTAGCAGGCTTTAACTGCAGGGAACTTTCTCTGAACAAGTAGCAATTCTCTCAATAGAGTTTAAAGCAGACAAAGGAACACAATGGTCATTGCAATTAATGCAGCCAGGGCGTATGAGTTATCGCATGTTATTTCATAAGTACATTACGCACAACTAGCTGAAAAACTTTTAATTTTACGCTATGAGTTCATAATATATTTACATATATATGTATAACCTGAGATAATGCCTTGGTTCATTAAAAGCAACAAAAAAGTTATTCGCAAATTAAAAGCGATAACATTTTGAAATGCAAAGCGTAAACGGTACGGATTAAAATATTCAAAAAAATGCCAAACACTCCCAAAAATATTTAATTATATATATTTAAACAAGTCGAGCGCGCGGTCATGGCATGTTGAAAATTTAGGGCCGCAAGCGTGGTGAGGCGCACAGCACTGTTTGCCGATAACCGCGTACCTCTCAAACATAACACGTGGCCAGCGGCTATTTGGCGGTTGTTTGCAGATTGTTTACATAATTCATGACGCCATAATTGAGTTTCTTAAAACAACAAATACGCCAAACAAGCACCGCACAAATATTGGGGGTACAGCAATTAGGTCAAGCGGCTGAAAGCCAGAAAACAAACAGGAAGAGTGGACGCGCAGGCGGTTGAGCAAATACAATTGTTGTTGTACGCATAACACGCTCAAACATTAGCGTTAACCCACTTGCAGTGGTACTTAGCGGTCGAAGTGCAAATAAGTTTCACGCAATGTTCGCATGCTTCTTGTTGTTGTTGTTGAATGACATCAAAAATTCCATGAAACGCGAAACTTCATTTCGGCATTAATAAATTCTTAATCGCACAAAAGCGTAAACAAAGAGACACAAATGCACACGAAATTTATATGCAAATGCGGGTATGTGCAAGAAACTCAAGGTCTGCATGTGCAGAATTTGTTTTGAGGTCAAAAAAGTTTCGTTCGGGTGTGAACATTTTCGCATACGTTGCTTGTTCAAATTATGAACATTTCCGCTGTTATGAATTTTAGCAGAAAATTTAGTGGATTTAGCGAAAGTGTCTTTTTAATTACTTATGAGCCTAGCTGGCAAAGGTACTGCTGATTTTTTAGTGTTATTGATTTAATATTACTTATAGTATTACTATTTTGTTTGATTTTTTCTCTGCAGTTCTATACCACAGACCTAAAACCGATGTTTCAATCTTCCACGCCAGGATCTTTATTGAAATTGATCACGTTGATGAATAGCTTAACTTTTTACTACCCCTTACAAGGCATATTAAGTTTGCCATGAAATTTGAAACACCCTGGAAGAAACTTCGGAAACGCTATGAAAACATATATTTAAATGATCTACGTGGCGAATCGACTTGCAGGTGTCTGTCCATCTGTCTGTATAAAAATAGTTTTTCAATATTTGAGATATCGATCTGAAGTTTTACACGTCCTTTTCTACCCAAGATTCTTCGCAAATCTTTACAAGATAATTATGCAAAACAAACTAACTTGTTAGTTAAGAAAAAAATATTACTCCAAATAACTTTGGAGGAGAAGGAAGAGCGTATGTAAAAATATACATAAGTATAACATCAAAAATGTCAAACTTAACCATAAAGTTATGAGTTGTCAGATTGCGGCACTAGAGTTGCCAAAGACCAGAATATAAAAGGCAACCTACGTACTGGATAAGCGAATAAAAAACAAGCAAGTTCTCAAAATTTTCAATATATTTGCTTGCTACCGCAAATTATTTTTCCTACCAAGATTGGATGGGAACCAATCTTCACTCGCAAAAAGTTTAATATTTTTGCAGAATGCTTCTCTTCCACAAAAGTACTGTCTATGAAACCCACTTTATTTTCAACACTCACACTTTTACATAAAAATGCACCGCTCTATCGGATGATCGTACATAGAATGAAAAAATGTTGGAAGGTAAGGAATCAAGACGAAAATCGTTTTATTCGTTCGTGTATGGCTTAGTGTATAGGTATGTTATCAACCTGTGTGGTGTGCAAGAGTGGGTCATCGTGAGTTGTAATGTGGTGAACGTGGTGTGTCAGTGTGGTGCTTTTGTTGAATGGTGAGTTGATGAAACGAGTTTTTTGTATCTCTGTTCTGCCATGTATGGTATTGCATTTTGAAGGGGTGGATTTAGCAAAGTACTTTATCAAAACTGGTCGATAGGTTGAAAGAGAGAACCAGTATGTTTGAATCATATTTATTTATATTTCTTCTAGCTTTTTCGCGGATGTATTAGATATCTAATGAATTCCAGTTAGGCCAAAGTCTTGCGATGTTGTGGGAGTAAAGTTGTGGGTTTGGTGAAAATGGTGCTAAAACATACGATATGCTACTTATCCTCCTATTTAGACTTTGTGGTTTAAAATCACTGACCGAAGTCTTCATTTACACAATCTACTGAGCCCTCGCGAGCCTTAAGTGAATAAGAAACTAAGTAAACTTTTTCTGATTATACTATTTACATATATATAAAATATATTAGGGCAGGTGTGGGTAAGTTTTTCTTTAATACTCTGAAAAATAGTTTTTTAAGTACCTCCAAAAAAGTCTCTCTAAATATAAACTTTTTATTGTAATAGCAAAGTCCTCAGCCTTACAATTTTCTTTTTACCTTGTTAAGAGGTAGAACAAGTAAGGAAAGGCTAAGTTTGGACTTTGAATCACTCTCATTTGAAAACCCTGCAGTTAGAACAAGATTTTGCAACATGGTGCTACAGAGTAGAATAATGTTGTTAACCTGACAGTCCCTGGAAACTAATAGAGATAGATATAGGATGACAGATGACTTATGGCTAAAAGTTATCAAAATCGAACCAAAATTGATCAATCCACAAAGTACTGAATATGTAGACTACGTGTTTTTACTAGAAAATATTGGTCAGTGTGAAATTCAGAAAGAATTTTTTTCTGTTGGTAGTATGGATATGTGATACAAATGGGTCGAATCGGATGTATAATTTTCTTAGCCCTTATACCTAATATTGGGTAGTCGAATAAGTCTTTTCGTATTTTGTCAATAGATGTCGTTGCAGTCGTATATCTCCAATGCCTTCTTTGCAATATTTAAATTAATCTTATGCTGATATTCTGTAAGGAAAGGCGTGCAAGGGAGCGTTTTGTTGTTTTATTTAAAAAACAATTTAGTATTGATGTTAGTCTACGGATCGTTAGTTCGATTCATCACATAAATATAACTATATGAATGTATGAATGTACAGTAATTTATTAAGTTTTTTTTTAATGAAAATTACTTACATAAATACATTTAACAGTTACGACCTTAACACCTTCCCAACGCATTCTTAATGCAATCAACCGCAGAATGGCACACTTTTCGCATTTTGAATAATTTATACCTTTGTTATTTAATTTGCTGCTGCAGTTTCACCACAGCCTACGTGCAATTTTGCAATAATACTGTGGCAAAAAAAAGTAATGCTGAGGTGCGCATTAAATTATTTTCACAGCTGCAAAAGAAAGATCGCCTCAGCTAGCTTTTCCCTCAATATTCAAATAAATATGCGAGCTTAACTGCACAGCACTCAAAGATAGAGAGTGAGAGTGTAGTGGAAGTGCAATTTTAATGAAAATCCATAAATAATAAATATTTTCTGTTATTTATTTATACACACGCGGGTAATACCAGCAAATTGATGCAGCGACACCCGGGCAAATATTGTGGCAGAGTGCGAAGCCGGCGATGACACGGCGTGCGAACGCTGCTGGAAAAACCTCGACAGGAATATCTGAATTTAAATACATAAATCCATTTTAATATTAAAATTAAAAATGATATTTCACATTGCCGTTATTATGTACGTATTACTCATGCGAATGGCCTGTGCCATTTTCTTTTGAATGTATTTCGTGCATTTGGTTTATTGCATTCCGGTGGACGACATAAATTCGACTCACGATGTTATAGTTTATTTACATGTATTTGTTTTTCCGCATATTTTAAATATGTATTCGTATTTGCATTCGCCATTTCTGCAATGATATTTAACGAATTTCTCTTCTCCAGAGCTGTCGTTTCGGTTGCCTTGAACTGCTTTATTTTCACATCTTCTCATTTTCGATTCAAGATACAGTTTCAGATAAGTTGAATCTTAATTAAATCTGTTATTTTTTATAGAAGTCGGAAAAGCTTATTTTACTGATTTTCAATATATTTCCGATTTTAAAAACGTCAGAAAGTCAATAAAAGCGTTGTTTTCTCATCCAAAACTAAATTCCTCTAGTTTATTAAATTAAGTTAATTCGCATATTTCATTAGGTAGGTTATACCGCAATCAACGCAGCAGTGTAGGCCTTTTTTATAGTTCCTCTGAGTTCATTTGTAACTCGAAAACATTTCTGGATTAAAGAAAAAATCCAATATTAAAAACTGAAAACTGCCTTATTGTTTTTCAAAATAAGCTTTTAAAATTTATGTTTTTGCATGGGTTTGAATCAATTTTCAAAGCATTTCTCCACTCTAATAGAGGTATCTCCAAAACAGCCTCTGAATGTTTCAACTACATCTTCAGGTGTCGAAAAAGTTGACCTCTTAGCTTATTTTTTACGTACGAGAATAAAAAGAAGTCATTCGGTCCAAATCAGGAGTATGCATTGGTGACTTGACAAGTTGATGTTTTAAGTGCTCAAAATGCAGTTGATTGAGATGTATGAGAGCTAGCATTGCCGTAGTGCACAGAGACTCGTCTTGGTGATCGGTTTTCCTGATTTCATGAAAGACCACGGGCAAACAAATGGTTATGTATCATTCAGAGTTTTTTGCCCTCCTTTGTTCTGGTATATTGCGACAAGTTCAGTTTTTTAAAACAGGCAACCATTTGATTGGAACTGTTCAAAGTTGAGATTCGGCTCACTTTGATACACCCATACAGTCAACTGCTTTTTACTTTCTGGCTGATTGTATAAATTCATCATTCATCATCTGTTGCCGTAGACATGTTTCGAAGCACTGTTAACGTATTTTTCAACATTTCTCCCGACCAGTCGACACGAGTCTGTTTTTGAGCGATCAACAAATTCTATAGGGTCAAACGTGAACAATTTTTTCTAACAGTCAAATTTTTAACAATCTTGAATGTACGATGGTCTCAATAATGCCAATATGTAGTTGTCTCTATTTCACGATAACTCACATGACATTCTAACAAAATCTGCTTGCGCACAGCATCTATAGCATCCGGAACAGGAAATTATTTTGGACAACCTTCACGAGTGGGCTATGATCTCGATAGGATTCACCAAACGAACGATAAACACTAGTCTTTGATGGAACTTCATCAACGAATGTACTGAATTAATTTCATAGTTGTAAAAAATTATAGCGTGAAAATGTTCGAGATTTAATTCCATTATTTGGCCAAGATGAATATGTCAAGTAACTGCAAACAACACAAAAAGCGCGCGTATGTAAACGAAAAGATCTTATGCGATTCGTTCGTGTATGGTGTAGTGTATAGGTATGTTATCAACCTGTGTGGTGTGCAAGAGTGGGTCATCGTGAGTTGTAATGTGGTGAACGTGGTGTGTCAGTGTCGTGCATTTGTTGAATGGTGTGTTGATGAAACGAGTTTTTTGTATCTCTGTCCAGCCTTGTATGGTAATGCAGTTTGAAGGGACGGATTTAGCAAAGTACTTTATCAAAACTGGTCGATAGATTCAAAGACAGAATCTATTTGTTTGAATAATATTTATATTTCTTTTGGCTTTTTCACTGAAGTACTACAAGGTGCGTTCAATGTAAACAGGACTTTTTTAATCTAGCACCCCTTGTTACGTTAGAATCTGCTATCTTTTGCGGTTCTCCTGTGAACTATTTCATTGATTGCAAGTGAAGTTATTGCATTTTAGGTAAGTTTGTGTTATCGGTGCGAAAGTGAGCTTCGAACAAATGTCAAACATTAAATTTTTTTTAAATTGGCAAAACTTTTACCGAAACGTTTCAAATGATGAAACAAGTTTATGGCGATGATTGCCTATCCCGTAGCAGAATTCACGAGTGGTTTCAACGTTTTTAAAGTGGTCGTGAGGACATAAATGACGATCAACAGTGGGCCACTCAAAATCCGTGATCTCCGGAAATTCCGTCGAAACTGTGCGTGAATTCATCAAAAATCAGTCGAAATCATCAAAAAATTCATGGAAATGGAATTAAATTCAACATCTCCAAAACATCGATTTATCACATTTTGAACGAAAATTTAGGCTTACGAAAGAAGCCAAAAATGAAGACAATGCAAATTTATTTTTATGATTCCAAGGGTAGCTAAAACACTCATTCGACATAGTTTTGGACTGTGCAGAAAGCTGTATTGAAGCAGAAGGAGACTATTTTGAATAAAATAAATTGATTTTGCCGGAAAAAAACCATTTGTTCCTGTTTAACTTGGAACGCACCTTGTAGATATCTACTGGCCACTACCGAAATGAATATTTGGGATTAAATTCCAGTTAGACCAAAGTGTTGTGATGTTGGAGTATATGTAAAGTTGTGGGTTTGGTAACAATGGTGCAAAAACAAACAATATGCTACTTATCCTATTTATAATATCTTTGATGATCAGTTTATAAGATACTTTAACCACACTTTCATATAACTCAAATAGTCCACAAGTTTTGTAATCAATTTATTTATTATTCGCATATCTCACTCTTCTTACTTTAGTTCAAAATGAGCAGATTTAAAAGCAAGAGCAAATGCGAATAATGTTTTCAGGGATTAAACTGTTTATTTTTTGCTCAATAATAGCGTTTATTTGTAGAATTACGAATACAAAATGCATTTCTGAAAGAATCTTATTAAAAACTGTTAGGCAGTAGTCAAAAGCAAAAATATAAATATGATCTTTAAGTAAATTATTTTTAATTGAAATGAATATTATTTAACACGCGAACTACAAGGGCAAGACTGTAGTACAATAATAGCCTACACTGACTGTGCTGATGGTTAAAGGAAATTTCCAAAATGGAGTCTATGAGTCAAGTAAAACTGATATGGTTTCATTTACTAGGAGGTATAAGATTCCTAGTGTACCTCTTCCCTTTTTCGGGGGTTCATTTCTTCCACCTGTTAATAAGGTGAAATACCTTTGGAATTATGTTTGATAGAAAGCTTTCAGGGAGGCCAAAAATTAAAACATTGTAAGGAAGGCATTGGTTGCCAATAGGGAAAAGGTGGGGACTCTCCGAAACCATAGTGAAACCAATTATGTTCTGTGGTGTATTCGTCTAGGGGGGGCACACGATCAGATCAATATCTCAACAAAATAAGGGAGCAGATATCTAAACATATATATAACGTCGGAGACCTTATATCCAACTACTTCATCTGGGTGTTACAAACTTCATAGCCGACTAAATATACTCTATTTTGGGTAAAAAAGCAAAAATAGCAGAATAAGAACTCATGTTTACCAAGGCTGTCGCTATGCGTCTAAAAGACCCGCAGTGTTTAATATAAAATTCATCTTTTACGCTATTTTAAACTCCAGGCAATCGTCCTTAGTACAGCGACGCAGCTTTCTTTATGCAAAATGCGAAATGCAACTACGGCGTAATCAAATTTCCCATGCGCTTCAAAGCTCAAAAAGTTGTAACCCAAAAATTCAAGTTTCAAAAATAGGAATATTCAATAATATAAAAAAGCGCTTTCACATGCGCTCCGGCAAAATGACCAATGGCCGATGGGCGGCAGCATGCAGCAACGGCAAAAGTTTGCCGAAATTTTGCATATTTCATAAACTGAATAAAACAGTTATAAGCGCATGTTCTCGTATATATGTACATATGTAAGCGATGTATGTGTGTCGGCAGCAAATACGACTGCCAGA
The DNA here is from genome assembly GCA_027475135.1 of Bactrocera correcta. Taxonomy (NCBI): domain Eukaryota; kingdom Metazoa; phylum Arthropoda; class Insecta; order Diptera; family Tephritidae; genus Bactrocera; species Bactrocera correcta. The sequence goes on along the minus strand of CM050323.1, from coordinate 140,667,962 downwards.
GGAGCACTTGCACACACGGATATAGTCGAAGTAAGCGTGTGTGTGTGCAATTGAGCGCTCTCCGTGGCCGGTCGGTTGGTCGCACATGCGAATGGCAACCGCAATGAAAGCCAACCGAGGATTACAAACTAAATTATAAATTATTGAATGTTGGCTAACAAATTCAAATGCGATACTGCAGCACACACACACACAAACGCGTAAATGTATGTGTGCGTGTGAGCAGGCATAAGCACACTTGTAATGCACCGCAAAGCGCTATAAAAACGTTTACCCAACAGCTCGCACAGAAGCAGCGGTTAAGGCAGTGGGGGCGACAGAGGCAAAAGCAGAGGCAGAGGGGACAACAACGACGACGACAGCCTGCAGCAATAAAATCATGGGCATGTGGCTTAAAAATTGCCAATTTTCATGTAGTTTGCTCGGCTTTCTGTAAACAATGGCAAATGGCAACAACAACAACACACGTAGATGCATGCACTGACCATTAGACGTATCCGTTTGTGGGTCATTTGCGTGTTTGCACTTGTATTTAAGGCGAATATTGCAGCGAAATCACACACATACACACACGCAAACATTTATATAAATGCACACACTCATTCATGGACTTACAGTTATTACGGCGCAGTACTTACGTGCGAGTGCGTTGTTTTGCCGTAATAAATGTATAAAGTATTTATAAATTGCCAGGATTTTGCCAAGCATTGTATGCCATGGTTTATGGCGCTATGCCATCGCACGAAAATTGGCTAGAAAATTACAACGCAGCTGAATAAATAAAATTTGTGTGAACCAAAAATGAATGAAAGTGGCTGCTTGCTGAGCAGATAATGCAAGCAGCTTATTTGTGAACTGGCACGTGTGCAATCATATGTGTACGTAAAGGCGTAGAATAGGGTGGCACTTAAAAGATCGATAGGAAACTTTTTTGCAAATTTAAGAGGCACACCTAGTATGAAATTTTCAAAAAATCGACTTTTATTTTTTTCATATTTCGATAGGTTATACCTTTAAAAATAACATACTAAAATTTCAAATCGATATCTGAAACAGTTTTTGAGTTACAGCCAATTAAAAGAGTAGCCGCTCGGCAGTTAGATAACGATCATTTTATCTTTAAACGCGTTTTTCTCGAAACAGCATTTTCCGAATTCGCTGCAGTGATTACTCAAAAACAAATGATCCGATCACTATCGAATTTTTGTATACATGTTCTATATATAGTTATCCGTGCAATGACCTATCGATTTTTGATCTGATCAAAAAATCGAATTTTGGTAGGCCAAAAACGACCAAAATCTTGGGTAAAATTCGACTATTTTTTTTAAAGCCGCCATATTGTCAATTTTTGATTTTTTTTATCGTAGGTCATTGTACAGACAATATTATCTCGTTTAACGAGAATTTTTGTTTTTTTGGATTTCATCCACAGAGAAGGCCGGAATCACTGCAGCAGTGAAGGACCTTTATTTTCGCGCCGTTGGAGATCGACTATAACTTAAAAAAATTTAATTTTTTTCTTCAAAAATTTCACTGTATATTCTTGAAACGTGTAAATATATTCTTAAAATTTTGAAATAATTGATGTAGTATTTTTTTTTTAAAAACAATTCCCAAAAATCACCTTTTTTTAGGTCATTACATTAGGTGTGCCCCTTAAATTTTAATGATAAAAAGTGTTGTTGTTGCACAGCAGAAGAACAAAAATGAAATGAAGAGATGTGACAATTCTCTCCGAACCTTTCGAATATTTATCAAACTGCTTTAAAATACACTTTCACTTGATCGTCCTACACCACTTTTTGCTCAAAACTCCTATGCATTTTTTTGTTTTGTGACAAAAAAAGTGCACAGAAAATGTAATTAAAACGCAAAGGTATTTAATTATTAATCAATATTTATTTCGTCTCCTTCGAAGTAGTCCCAAAAAGATGAAAAATAATTTTTTTTTCCGTCCCCGAAACAGTTTTCATAAGCACTTTTTGGGATCGCCTTTAGATCCTTCAGCGAATTTTTTTTTATCTCTTCAATGCACCGAAAACGGGTTCCACGGAGCGGCAGTTTCAGTTAGTAAAACAAGAAAGAATCACACGGAGTCAAATCTGGTGAGTGCGGTCGTTGATAGATGGTACTCACTGCGTTTTTGGCTTTAAAGTCTATCACAATCATGGCTCGTGAAAAATCCATGAATTGTTCTTCCACAATTCCGGTCGAATAGAACTTTTTATTGACCGTCGTGTAACATCAAATCACGAATATCTAAAAACAAATGAGCATTACCTTGATTTTTAAGTGGCTTTGGCGTGGTTTTTTTGGTTCCTTGCACGATCAAGGTTGTCAAAAAAGACCTGTTTACGGTCCTCTTTATGAAAAAAATTTAGGTTTATCGGGTTGAATCGAGCAAAAACGCGTTTCATACCCAAAATATTCACCAAAATCATTCGAAGATCATATCTTTCACTTCTTCAATATTTTCATCAGTTGAAGAGGTTCAAGGTCGTCCAGTACAAGGCACGTTGAACCTCTCTCTCGAACGCCTTTGAAGGCCTTGTACCTGTGCAGGCTTGTCTTTGTGTTCAAAATAATCGATCGGCAATTGCAACTTTTCGTACGCTTTTGCCATTTTATTCATCGATGTTGGAAATTTCGAGCGTACATTTTCGTTATACAAGGTTCGTTCCAAAGTAAACAGGACTTTTTGAATCTAGCGCCCCCCCGTTGGCGTCATCTATATGTCCACTGGTGCGTTAGAATCTGCTAACTTTGAGCTTCGAACAAAGAGACAACATTAAATTTTGTTTTAAAATTAGTAAAACTTTTACCGAAACTTTTCAATTGATGAAACATTTGGGCTTACGAAAGATGTGTACACGGTTTACTCCGCACGAATTGACTGATGACCAAAAATTGCTCAGAATCCAACATTCGAAGGACGATTATTTGACCAAAAATCACATTTTAACCTTTAACCACCACATCGTATTCACCTCCTGATATGGCATCGTGCGACTTCTTCCTTTTCGGAAAAATGCATTCGCTAATGAATGGAAAGCGTTATGCAGACGTAGACGCTAGCTTGCAGCGGCATACTGGCTGCCATACCGGCCAGCGAGCTAAAACGCTCATTCGACATATTTTTGGACCGTGCAAAAAGCTGTATTGAAGCAGAAGGAGACTATTTTGAATAAAATAAATTTATTTTGCCGAAAAAACCAGTTTTTGCCGTGTTTTTTCTTTTAGTGCTGTTTTCTTTGGAACGAACCTTGTATTATGTTCAAATGCTAATAAGATAAAGAACCGCTCGAAGTAGTGAAAATGTTGCTGCGTTCAGAAAAGTGTTGATGGAGACCGCAATTTATCGATTCCAAGACTTTCTCAGGAATTGGTACTGTCTCAAACCACAACCTGGAACATTTTAAAAAGTATTTGGACTTACATCGGTATAAAAATGTCATTGGTGTTTAGCAGTATACCGGACTCTCTTCAAGCTTTTGAAGTCAATACTTAATTTAGTGGAAAAGTACTCAAAACTGGGCTCATCGATTCCTGCAAAAGAGGGTGTGCAGGTTATTTGAATGAAGTACTTCACACCAAATAAAAAACATTTGAATTTCCTTGAGTTTTCATTGATTTTTTTTTTTTTCAGAAATTTTGTTACTCTTATTGATAAACCCGTTATGAAAATGCAGACGGTTATGTAATGTTTTATTAGAAAGCCAGAAGTTAGAAAACTTAAAGTGAGATTATTCTGTTTTAAATTTAGTGCCACCCTAATGCAGTTAATTTGTATGTTTTCGCAATTAAGTCAAAATTGTGTGCTAAAAATAAGACTCTGATACATATACCTAAGCACATATTTGACCTACAATAGATTATTTTCTAAATAAATAACTCGATTTTTTCTTCAGTTTGCGGCTATCAATAAACGCAGCTGCAGTTTACCGTTAATCCAGTAAAATTACCATGTCAAATATAACAATAAATTTCTAATTTAATTTATATTCGATGTAAATTATAGACATGCAAACTGAATATGAAGAGAAGTCCATTAAATCATTTTCTCTCAACAACATTTCATAATGCCATAAATGTCTTAAGACGAAAGCTTAGGTCCTTCAAAAGTTTTCTTAATCAATTTTAAAAGTTATTGGTTTATTTTCAGCCCTTTATTGTAGGCATTTCTTGATAACAATTCTAATAACCGGTGAACTTCACCAATTGCCCGCAAAGTGCAAATATTATATAACTTTTTAGGTCTGTGTCGAGAAACCGATTTGAGCGAGTTAGAGTTAGGGATGAGAAATAAATGGACAAAAATTTCGGAATAATGATCAGCAGGAATAATGTAGAAGGATGGAGTCATATGTAGAAGTTCACGCAAGTGAGGAAAGTTCTCTGATCGCCATTCACTTGGGAGTGGCCAGAAACGAATCTTTTACATATGACTCAAGCAGCTCACGACTTCCGGTCTTTGACCAAGTATTCTCTGGGTAGCCTAAGAACATCCGTTTGAAGGCGAGCTAAAGTGAGAAGGCGAAATATTCCCTACTTAGGGTTGTGCGCTGGGTTTGGGACCCGCCACGTAAAAAATACCCCCTATGAAAAACAAACGATAGCCTCGGATAAGTGACCCCCCTTTTGATGACAACCATGGAAAACGAATTAAGGAGAATTAAGGACTATGATTTGAGGGCATGCTCCTGGAATGTCCGGTCCCTTAATTGGGAAGGTGCCGCTGCCCAGCTGGTTGATGTCCTCGTGAAAATAATAGCTGACAACACCGCCGTCCAAGATATGCGATGGACGGGACAAGGACAGAGACAAGTAGGTCCTTGTGGCATTTACTACAGTGGCCATATAAAGGACCGCAAGTTTGGTGTTGGATTCGTGGTGGGAGGGAGACTCCGTCGCCGAGAACTATCATTCACTCCGGAGAATGAACGTCTAGCCACAATCCGCATCAAAACGAGGTACCAGTCTCTGATATGATAAAAATATATATATTCGCTCTAAACCTTCTTCTTCTTTATTGGCGTAGACACCGCTTATGCAGTTCTAGCCGAGTTTTCAACAGCGCGGCAGTCGTTCTTCCTCTGCTTTCCCCGGCGGGCGCTGCGTCGGATACACACTCAGTGCTGGAGTGTGTTCATCCATTCGGACGACATGACCCAGCCAGCGTAGCCGCTGTTTAATTCACGAAACTATGTCAGTATCATCGAATATTTCGTACAACTCATTGATTCGATATCCGCCGTTACCAATGCACAAAGGACCATAAATTTCCCGCAGAACCTTCCTCTCGAAAACTCGTAACGCTGACTTATCAGATGTTATCATCGTCCAAGCCTCTGCACCATATAGCAGGACGGGAATTATGAGTGACTTCTAGAGTTTTGTTTTTGTTTGTCGAGAGAGGACTTTACTTCACAATTGCCTACTCAGCCCGAAGTAGCACTTGTGGGCAAGAGTTATTCTGCGTTTGATTTCGAACTGACATTATTGTTTGTTAATACTGATTCTAAGATAGACGAAATTATCGGCGCCGTCGTAATTAATTCTATCGACAGTGACGTGAGAGCCTAGTCGCGAGTGCGACGACTGTTTGTTTGATGAAATTAAATATTTCGTCTTGCCTTCTTACACTGCCAGACCCATTTGATTTGCTTCCTTGTCCAGTCTGGAGAAAGCAGAACTAAAGGTGCGGATGTTGAGGCCATGATGTCAATATCATCGAAATACGGCAGCAGTTGTACACTCTTACTATATAAAGGATTGTACCTTTCCGATTCAGATCTGCAGCTCGAATTATTTTTTCTAGGAGTAAATTGAAGAAATCGCAAGACAGGGAGTCGCCTTGTCAGAAACCTCGTTTGGTATCGAAAGCCTCGGAGAGGTCCCTCCCGATCCTGACGTTGCTTTTGGGGTTGCTCAACGTCAGTTTACACAGCCGTATTAGTTTTACGGGGATACTAAATTAAGACATCGCGACATAAAGGCAGCTCCTTTTCGTGCTGTCAAAACCAACTTTGAAATAAACGATGAGGTGATGTGTGTCAATCCTATTTTCACGGTTTCTTCTAAGATTTATCGCATGTTGATTATCTGGTCAGTTGCAGATCTTCCCGGCCTGAAACCACACTGATGAGTTTGATAGAAACTCATATGCCATGTTGAGAAGGCTTGTTCTTCAAACGAATAATTGCTCTTCGAAGTTCTTCATGGTCGGGCAATGGAACGTCCGCTCCATCGTCATCTTTTGAAGAATCGAGTTCCCTATCTCTTGGTGTTATGTTTTCACTGCCATTCAGCGGGTTAGGAAATGCTTTCTGCCGGAAGTGTAGGCAGTCTGTTTTACCTCCACTGCCACACCACACTCCTCGTCGTAGCAGCTGTTCTTTTGCCTTTTCCGAAAACTAATGGTTTGGTTTACAGCTGTATGTAAGGAGCGTGCAATGTCGTTTCACAGTTCCCTTATGCCGAGTAGGTAGCGAGTGCTCTCAGAGTGCAGGAGCGCAAGTCGAATAGAAAATCGTTCGGCTGTCTGTTATGATTGAACCTTCCTTGTGTTTGTCGACGTGCGTTTTTTGCTGCACTGAGGCGGTTGCGTATCTTCAAAGCTTCAAGTTAGAGGTTCGAGTCAATGCTAGAATCTAACATAAGAGGTGTGTCTTCCGCAAATACGTCACCAAAATAAGACACAAACTGGCTCTGTCTTTCCTTTTTTGTCAACGTTTTATATCAAAATAGTGAAGTTTTCGTATATTTTTAAAAAGGCTTATGGATTCCTAACAGTGCTGGACAATGTCAGTTTCGTTGCACTACTCACACAGCTCATCGTTTGTTCGAATACAATAATCGTCGCCAACTCGTAAAGGGACAAAAATCTTGCGAAGAACTTTTCTTTCGACCAGCCGAAGCGCCAGTTCGTCCTTCAAGACAATAGAAACTGCTAATAGTGATTTATAGAGTGTTAAATTTGTTTGCTGACAAAAGGTTCTTCATCCTAATTGCCTACTGAGCCCGTAATAGTATTGGTTGCATTTATTGAGGTCGATTCAAGCTTTCTTAGTCTCCTGAGAGAGCATAAAAAGTAAAGTGTCTGATCGTGTAATTTTTGGCGAGCACCATCACAATCCCTTTAGCTTCATACTCAACGTTGGCTCCTCTGGGTCCTTGAATTCAAGACCTAGTGTCAAATACTTTCGGGATATCAAATATCTACTTTCAGACTGTACCCTCAGCTTCAGATAATATAGGAGAACTAGAAGCAATTACAAAACACAAATTATTAACAAGCAATCAGCGCTGACCAATTTACTGAGCAGTTGAAAGTCGTTAAGCAATTATAAAAACCACAAAAACTGCTTAGCAAGGACAAAGCATAATAAATACGCCCCAACACAACACACACACTGTGACAAAACAAAAGCGCACATTCCAGCTTTGAGGGCAAACAATAGATTTTCCATATAAAAGGAATTGCAAGCGCTGCAAAATATTTAAAATTTTCGCCTTTGTCGTTGTCCAATTGTTTGGCTGGCAAGAGGAAAATTAAAAGTTTTAAATGCAATTTTAAAAAGTGCTTAGTGAAGTGAATTCATCAAGAGTCAAAGACATTTTTCAGCATTTTGTTGCAAAAAATTGCAAAGCAATTTGCAGGCTTTTACGAGGCGAAACGGAAAAACAAAAATAAAATATAACAAAACGAGATTTTCGAAGAATTCGCAATGTCCTTTCGTGCTTACGATCTGAAAACGTTCTTTGAATATCCAGCACTCGCATTCAAGTTGGCTTGTTTCGAGCCATTCATGTGCAGTGGCAGCCAGCTTGGCCTTCGGCACAGATCTTGGTATCGCGTGCAGCAAGTGCTATACATATGCGGCTCAATCACGTTGGTTGTGAACGTTTCCGCACTTGTCGCCGGTGTGTTTGTGCCACGTGCAACGCCGGAGGCAGAGTTGTATTCGAGCAGCGAATCACAGGTATTTGAGGTGCTTGCTGTAATTTCATACTTTTGTTGTGGCATTTACAAGATGTGGATCCTCTTCTGGCGGCGCCATGATATTCTCAAAGTACTGGAAGAGCTCAAGGACCTATTTCCGAGTGTAGCTAAACAGAGGAGGATTGCAGAATTGAATGAGTCTGAGAAGGGTCAGATTGGTTGTAAGTCGTTATATTGTTTGTGTTATTAATTGAACGAGGCTGAAATGTTCACACAAATACTGACACCCATTACTTCAACTTCATTTTATTGGCACCGTAAGCGTTCTTTGCTTTTCGATAAAGTGTTCATGTTAGACAAAACTATTGTACGGCACCATAAAAGTCTTAAGACTTCTGAAAAAGCGACATAGGTTATCTTTTTTAGAGTTAGTCCATTGCCAAGCACTACTTTGACGCATTCACGCTTTGGCCGGAACATGTGTGCGTATCAGTGAAAAAATGAAAAGTTTTGCTTTTAAACACACTATTCCAGACTTCTTTGAATAATCGTAACCGCAGTTTCTCCTTCCACACGAATCGGCTATCTCTTCGAAAGACGGCAACCAGCAGGTGAAAACGGACCTTAGAATATTTGCCGTGGTTACTCTTCAAAAGGGTTACACCAAATCCCTCTTGACATTCTCAAAAGTCGTCAGTGAAAATACACTGCAAACTCAAAATAGGGTTCCCATTACATTCAAGACTCTACTTCGTTTCAATCCTTCTTAAACCTTCATTTAATTTGACCTACGTCTATTTTATAAGAACTGTGAGATTTTTTATTAAAATTAAATCTTTTTTTTTTTTTCAATATAATTTTATTGTTGAAGCCGTTGGCATCTATCGACTTCGTTATTATGAAGAAAAGTCACGCGCTAGCATGAGACGTTTCACACGTTTCATAATAAACTGCTACATCTATTACAATTCAGTACCGATTCTGCAGCTGTGCTATGCGTTGGTGATACATCGAGAGAAGATTATGTACAGAGCTCAAGCGAATACCTGGTATCCGTGGCACAATCACAATGATCACTCCTCGTTCATCGGCTTCATGGCCGCATTTCTGACTCAAGCGATTGCGGAGTATGTCTGCATTGTTTTCATAGTGTGTAGTGAAAATCTTTTCTGCTTTTTCACCACGCAAATGCTGATGCACTTCAATTATCTGTCCAGTGCCTTGAGTGCGTTGGACGCCAGTGCGCCGGATGCGCTTCTACAATTGAAAGCCCTCATCAGCTATCACAATCAATTGTTGCGGTAAGTCATGTGGTGTGTTTTTCATAAAATATGGTCCAATTCACCAAACTTATTTTGCAGTCTCTGTGTGCGCATTAATTCCATATTAAATTTGACTTTCACCTTGGACTTAATAATCACGACTTTTGCGATTTTTTTAATGGGCTTGACTATGGTGTTGGTCAACCTTACTAGTGCGGTGATGTTTTCGGCAGGCTTTTCATTCTTCCTGATTCTCGGTTATATGTTTTGTAGGAACGGCGATGAACTCATAAGAGAGGTAAGTATACAGGGTTTGTCGGGAAAGTAATAGGACCGATTTTCTTCCACCGTGACTGCACCGGCCGGATTAGGTAGAGAGCGTTCCTAGCTATCGAACGAGCAGCTGTTCAGTTTTCTCCGAATACCTGTAGGGTCAATACGAACATTTTCGCGAAACGTGTTTCTGTGAGTTATGCAAGCCGAAAATAGAATGTTGGGTATAGCATAAATACGCGATTAAATTCCGTGTGAAACTTGATAACTTTCAATAGAATGGGACACGCCGACGTCTCCTCGCCCAAAAAGTGAAAAATGAGCAAATCCTAAGTGAAAACGATGTTCATTGTCTTTTTTGACATCACAGACATCGTCCACCATGAATTTATTCTTCCTGGCCAAACCGTCAACGTCAAGTTTTATGCGGAAGTCGTCAAGTGACTCAAATGAAGGGTCAATCGATCGATTGAAAGTTGCACCACGACAACGCCCCGACTCACACCGCCTTTCTTGTGAATAGCTACCTAACCAAGGGCGGCATGCCAATGCTTCCGCAGTCGCCCTACAGCCCATATGTGGCTTTTGTCTGAAAAGGCAGATGAAAGGCAAGCATTTTGAGACGAAAAAGCGAAGCCAAGCAGAGTGCACCTCGACTCTCAAGGCTATTCCGGAGAGTGCCTTCCGTGAAGTCTTCAGTGCTTGGAAATGGCACAAGCAGCGCTGCAACGACGCAGAGGGAGCGTAGTTTGAAAGTTCCTATTACTTTCCGGACAAATCCTGTAATATGGCATAAATTTGATTTGGCAGATGAACCTCGACAATATTTCTAGTTCTTGGGAGGTAGCTTTCACAACTTTACCTCTATGCCAAATATTCGACCACTGCAAAGAGAGAAGTTCTTTTAGTTCTGTTACCCTTCCTTTGTGAAACGTGATACTAACAACTCATCTTTTTTGAAATAATTCGACCATATTTACTGTTTTTCAGACCATGCGGATAAGTCCAGCAATTTTTTATAGCAATTGGTATGAGGGTTCCTACGAGTATCGCCGCCTAATTTTCTTCTTCATAATGCGCACAAAAACCCCATGCGAATTTCAAGCCTGCGGTTATATGTCACTTTCAATGGAAACTTATATGAGGGTAAGGCGTTTGCTGGGAGAATATTTGAACAAAAACTATATTATTATAAATATTATTTACAGATCTTGAAGCTTTCTTATCAGCTCTTCACATCTTTTCGAGCCATTGAGTAGTGCAACATTGAACAGAAATTATTTCAACCAAACAGTAGAGGCACGATGTTTCGTACTAGTGAGAAGAGAGATCCCTGCTTTCACAAGCGCTACTAGAGTTTAAAGACAATTGTTATTAGATTATGTAGAAGCATCTCACCTACTTAAGTCAGCAAATAAATTAGTTGATTATTGTTATTGGAGAAACATTGTACGGATTTTTTTATAAGGATGAGCGTTTTTACTTGCTCTTTTAAAGGGTTTATCTATATAACAATCTTTATTGAAAATATTAATATTAGCGCATTAAATATTAGATTGAGTACCAACATCAAAAAAACCTTAAAAGATACTTCCATTATATGTTGAGAAATGAATTCAAAAGTGACAGTTGTTTCTTCTCATTTTGTAGAATGTTCAGGAGTATACAAGATTTCATTCTCCCATAAATAGATATAGAGTTTGTCCGGAAAGTAATAGAACCTAGTACAATCGTTACAATTCTTTAAAAACTTTCTGTCATCTCAAAATGCTTGCTTTTCATCGGCCTTTTCAGGCAAGGAAATAAAATAAGTCCAAGGGCCCTACTGTGCTGTAGGGTGGCTGCGGAAGCGTTGGGATGCCGGCCTTTATTTGGTAGATCTTCACAAGAAAGGCGGTGTCGTGGTGCAACTTTCAATCGGCTGCGATGTCGGAACCGATTGACCCTTCATTTGAGTCTCTTGAGGACTTCCACTTAAAACTTGACGTTGACGGTTTGCCCAGGAAGAACAAATTCATGATGGATGATGCCTTTGATGTCGAATAAGACAATGAGCATCGTTTTCAATTTGGATTTACTCTTTTATCGTCGACCTCTTCCCGACCCACCAAAAAGGCCTGGTGCCACCGAAACACACCACTTTTAACTTAATAAAAACAGCTGTGTAAGCCTGCTTGATCACAATAAACGTCTCTGACCCAGATTTACCGCATTTCACATATAATTTAATCGCGTACCTCTGCTGTATTGAACGCTGCATTTTCGGCTTGCACCACAGAAACACGTCACACGAAAATGTTTGTCCAGACTCTCCAGGTGCTCGGACACAACTGACCAGCCGCTCGTTTGTTAGCTAGGAACTCTCTAAAAAATCCAGTTGATGCACGCACGCTTCAAAGTACAGCCGCGCCGCAAGAAAAACAGTCCTATTACTTTCCGAACAAACCCTGTATGCGTCTTTTATTAATTCAGATTAAATACCAATGGAAAGCCTTAAACGCCATTTAACACGTTACTGTTTGCTCATAGGCCCTCGTACGATCAAAAACCGTATTCGAGACAATCATTTTTATGGCGAGGTTTAAAAAATCGGAACAATTAGTTATTTGGGATATGTTATTGGTGTACGATTGAACCGATTCCGACAAAGGATCAGTAGAATATCAAAATGCACCTCTAGTGTATAAGAAACCCAGAACGTTGGCAGTCTGTGTTGTCTGCCTAACATCCGATCAGACAGTGCTAAACATAGTAACCCAATCCCAAAAGAAAAAACCGTGAGATTCGCTGCTTCAACGCAATCCCAAGGTCTGAGGTGGATAGCCGCAGCGAGAGCAGCGATGGTAGCGTAGATTAAGCTATAGTTGTAAGTGAAATTATTATTATTATTATTTTATTGGAATCACACTATAACACTCTAAAATTTTTACAGCATTAGCGACTAAGGCCATCAGCTTCTTAATATTAAAAATTGATAAACTAATATACAATGGTTTAAATATTTTGGAATATCACACTTCAAAATATATATAAATTCAATAAACTGCTTTATGTTAGTATGTGTTACGTTTGTTAGTAATTCTGTTAAGTTTAAGTTAAGACGGTTGTGATCCAATGACGTGCAGTTTTGTATTAAATGTTGAGTTGTGAGATTCTCGGTATTACAATATGGGCAAACTGGTATTTTGGGAGTTTTCCAATGTATGTTCGTGTGTTAGTTTGGTGTGACCCAACCGAAAGCGAGTATATGCAATGCAATGTCTTCGGGATATAGTTGTAGGGAAAAGAGGCGATTTTCGTTGAGGATTTATTATTTTGTAACAGTGGGAGTAATGGCTCCAATGTTCATTTTCGGCCTCACGATAGGACTTTTTAGCAAAATTTTTAAAGTCTTTTTTATTGTTGGTATTTATAAGTTTTAAGGGAGCTCTTGTCGCATGTTTGGCTTGGGAGTCGGCTAGAGTATAGCCTTGTATACCAATGTGGCTGGGTATCCTTCTTCTTCTTCTTTACTGGCGTAGGCACCGCTTACGCGATTATAGCCGAGTCAATAACAGCGCGCCACTCGTTTCTTCTCCTCGCTACGTGGCGCCAATTGGATATTCCAAGCGAAGCCAGGTCCTCTTCCACTTGGTCCTTCCAACGGAGTGGAGGTCTTCCTCTTCCTCTGCTTCCTGCGGCGGGTACTGCGTCGAATACTTTCAGAGCTAGCGTGTTTTCATCCATCCGGACAACATGACCTAGCCAGCGTAGCCGCTGTCTTTTAATTCGATGAACTATGTCAATGTCGTCGTATATGTCGTACAGCTCATCGTTCCATCGAATGCGATATTCGCCGTGGCCAACGCGCAAAGGACCATAAATCTTTCGCAGAACCTTTCTCTCGAAAACTCTTAGGTTCGACTCATCGGTTGTTGTCATCGTCCAGGCCTCTGCACCGTATAGCAGGACGGGAATTATGAGCGACTTATAGAGTTTAGTTTTTGTTCGTCGAGAGAGGACTTTACTTTTCAATTGCCTACTCAGTCCGAAGTAGCACCTGTTGGCAAGAGTAATCCTGCGTTGGATTTCCAGGCTGACATTGTTGGTGGTGTTTAAGCTGGTTCCACGATAGACGAAATTATCTACAACTTCGAAGTTATGACTGTCAACAGTGACGTGGGAGCCAAGTCGCGAGTGCGACGACTGTTTGTTTGATGACAGGAGATATTTCGTCTTGCCCTCGTTCACTGCCAGACCCACTTGTGTTGCTTCCTTGTTAAGTCTGGAGAAAGCAGAACTAACGGCGCGGGTGTTGAGGCCGATTATATCAATATCATCGGCATACGCTAGTAACTGTACACTCTTATAGAAGATTGTACCTGCTCGATTCAGTTCTGCAGCTCGAATAATTTTCTCCAGAAGAAGATTGAAAGAGTCGCACGATAGGGAGTCGCCTTGTCTGAAACCTCGTTTGGTATCGAACGGCTCGGAGAGGTCCTTCCCGATCCTGACGGAGCTTTGAGTTTTGCTCAGCGTCAGTTTACACAGCAGAATTAGTTTTGCGGGGATACCAAATTCAGACATCGCGGCATAGAGGCAGCTCCTTTTCGTGCTGTCGAAAGCAGCTTTGAAATCGACAAAGAGGTGGTGTGTGTCGATTCTCCTTTCACGGGTCTTTTCCAAGATTTGGCGCATCGTGAATATCTGGTCGGTTGTTGATTTTCCAGGTCTAAAGCCACACTGATAAGGTCCAATCAGTTTGTTGACGGTGGGCTTTAATCTTTCACACAATACGCTCGACAGAACCTTATATGCGATGTTGAGGAGGCTAATCCCACGGTAGTTGGCGCAGATTGTGGGGTCTCCTTTTTTATGTATTGGGCATAGCACACTTAAATTCCAATCGTTGGGCATGCTTTCGTCCGTCCATATTTTACAAAGAAGCTGATGCATGCTCCTTACCAGTTCTTCGCCGCCGTGTTTGAATAGCTCGGCCGGCAATCCGTCGGCCCCTGCCGCTTTGTTGTTCTTCAGGCGGGCAATTGCTATTCGAACCTCTTCATGGTCGGGCAATGGAACGTCTGCTCCATCGTCATCGATTGGGGAATCGGGTTCGCCTTCTCCTGGCGTTGTACGTTCACTGCCATTCAGCAGGCTGGAGAAGTGTTCCCTCCATAATTTAAGTATGCTTTGGGCATCGGTGACTAGATCACCTTTGGGGGTTCTACAAGAGTATGCTCCGGTCTTGAAACCTTCTGTAAGTCGCCGCATCTTTTCGTAGAATTTTCGAGCATTACCCCTGTCGGCCAGCTTATCAAGCTCTTCGTACTCACGCATTTCGGCCTCTTTCTTTTTCTGTCTACAAATGCGTCTTGCTTCCCTCTTCAACTCTCGGTATCTATCCCATCCCGCACGTGTTGTGGTCGATCGTAACGTTGCGAGGTAGGCAGCCTGTTTTCTCTCCGCTGCGACACGGCACTCCTCGTCGTACCAGCTGTTCTTTTGCACTTTGCGAAAACCAATGGTTTCGGTTGCAGCTGTACGTAAGGAGTTTGAGATGCCATCCCACAGTTCCCTTATACCGAGTTGTTGACGAGTGCTCTCAGAGAGCAGGAGTGCAAGCCGAGTAGAAAATCGTTCGGCTGTCTGTTGTGATTGCAGCTTCTCGACGTCGAACCTTCCTTGTGTTTGTTGGTGTGCGTTTTTTGCTGCACAGAGGCGGGTGCGAATTTTGGCTGCAACAATATAGTGGTCCGAGTCGATGTTAGGACCTCGGAGCGCACGCACATCTAAAACACTGGAGACGTGTCTTCCGTCTATCACAACATGATCGATCTGGTTGGTGGTTTTTCGATCCGGAGACTGCCAGGTAGCTTGATGAATCTTCTTATGCTGGAATCTAGTACTACAGATAACCATATTTCTGGCCCCGGCGAAGTCGATCAGCCTCAACCCATTTGGGGATGTTTCCTCGTGGAGGCTGAATTTACCGACCGTAGTGCCAAAGATACCTTCTTTGCCCACCCTGGCGTTAAAGTCGCCAAGCACGATTTTGACATCGTGGCGGGGGCATCTCTCATAAGTGCGTTCCAAGCACTCATAAAAAGCATCTTTGGTAACATCGTCCTTCTCTTCCGTCGGGACGTGGGCGCAAATCAGCGATATGTTGAAGAACCTCGCTTTGATGCGAATTGTGGCTAGACGTTCATTCATGGGAGTGAATGATAGTACTCGGCGACGGAGTCTCTCTCCCACCACGAATCCAACACCAAACTTGCGCTCCTTTATATGGCCACTGTAGTAAATGCCACAAGGACCTACTTGTCTCTGTCCTTGTCCCGTCCATCGCATTTCTTGGACGGCGGTGATGTCAGCCTTTATCTTTACGAGGACATCTACCAGCTGGGCAGCGGCACCTTCCCAATTAAGGGACCGGACATTCCAGGTGCATGCCCTCAAATCATAGTCCTTATTTCGTTTGCCATGGTCGTCATCAAAAGGGGGGGCTCTCATCCGAGGCTGTTTATGGTTTTTCATTGGGGGTGTTTTTTTTACGTGGCGGGTCCCAAACCCAGCGCACAACCCTATGCAGGGGTGTTTCGCCTTCTCACTTTAGCTCGCCTTCAAACGGATGTTCTTAGGCTACCCAGAGGATACTTGGTCAAAGACCGGAAGTCGTGAGCTGCTTGAGTCATATGTAAAAGAATCGTTTCTGGCCACTCCCAAGTGAATGGCGATCAGAGAACTTTCCTCACTTGCGTGAACTTCTACACATGACTCCATCCTCCTGGGTATCCATGATAACTTAATTTTACTAATATTGTTGATGAGGATATCTCTAATTTGAGAAACAGTTGGATCAGCATGATTGGCGTTTAGTATGGCTTGGAGCGACGATAAAGAATCACTAAAGATGAGATGCTTACGTCTACTCTTTTTTTGCTATTAGGCAAGCTTGCATGATGGCTGTTGCTTCTGCCCTGAAAATTGAGGCAAAAGCAGGTAGTATAGCTGCATGATTACAGATTTATCCTTAACGTCACTGTGGCCTATTATTATAATCCTTTTATCCATCTGTGTAGAGTGTATCCCAATTTTTGTGATAACTTAATATTTCTGATAAATATTTTAAGTAAATGTCTGGTGGTGTAATTTCTTTTTTAAAGTTAGCGCAATCCAGAATAACGCACGTTTTTACGAGTATAAGACTCCAAGGGGGAGCGCGAAGGCTTGGGGTCACTGGATTATTTGAAAGAACATTCATTTCCTTTGCAGCATGTCAGAAACCTCGTTTGGTATCGAACGCCTCGGAGAGGTCCCTCCCGATCCTGATGTTGCTTTTGTGGTTGCTCATTTTCAGTTTGCACAGCCGTATTAGTTTTACGGGGTATACCCAATTAAGGCATCGCGACATAAAGGCAGCTCCTTTTCGCGCTGTCAAAACCAGCTTTGAAATAAACGATGAGGTGATGTGTGTCAATCCTATTTTCACGGGTTTCTTCCAAGATTTATCGCATGTTGATTATCTGGTCAGTTGCAGATCTTCCCGGCCTGAAACCACACTGATGAGTTTGATAGAACGTTATATGCTATGTTGAGGAGGCTTGTTCTTCAAACGAATAATTGCTCTTCGATGTTCTTCATGATCAGGCAATGGAACGTCCATTCCATCGTCATCGTTTCAAGAATCGAGTTCCCTATCTCTTGGTGCTATGCCTTCACTGCCATTCAGCGGGTTAGGAAGTGCTTTCTGCCGGAAATATAAAATCCTTCGGCTGTCTGTTGGGATTGAACCTTCCTTGTGTTTAAGGACGTGCGTTTCTTGCTGCACAGAAGCGGTTGCGTATCTTCAGGGCTTCAAGTTAGGGGTTCGAGTCAATGCTAGAATCTAAATATAAGAGGTGTGTCTTTCGTAAATTCGTCGCCAAAATAAGACACAAACTTGCTCTGTCTTTCCTTTTTTGTCAACGTTTTATATCAAAATAGTGAAGTTTTCGTATATTTTTAAAAAGGCTTATGGATTCCTAACAGTGCTGGACAATGTCAGTTTCGTTGCACTACTCACACAGCTCATCGTTTGTTCGAATACAATAATCGTCGCCAACTCGTAAAGGGACAAAAATCTTGCGAAGAACTTTTCTTTCGACCAGCCGAAGCGCCAGTTCGTCCTTCAAGACAATAGAAACTGCTAATAGTGATTTATAGAGTGTTAAATTTGTTTGCTGACAAAAGGTTCTTCATCCTAATTGCCTACTGAGCCCGTAATAGTATTGGTTGCATTTATTGAGGTCGATTCAAGCTTTCTTAGTCTCCTGAGAGAGCATAAAAAGTAAAGTGTCTGATCGTGTAATTTTTGGCGAGCACCATCACAATCCCTTTAGCTTCATACTCAACGTTGGCTCCTCTGGGTCCTTGAATTCAAGACCTAGTGTCAAATACTTTCGGGATATCAAATATCTACTTTCAGACTGTACCCTCAGCTTCAGATAATATAGGAGAACTAGAAGCAATTACAAAACACAAATTATTAACAAGCAATCAGCGCTGACCAATTTACTGAGCAGTTGAAAGTCGTTAAGCAATTATAAAAACCACAAAAACTGCTTAGCAAGGACAAAGCATAATAAATACGCCCCAACACAACACACACACTGTGACAAAACAAAAGCGCACATTCCAGCTTTGAGGGCAAACAATAGATTTTCCATATAAAAGGAATTGCAAGCGCTGCAAAATATTTAAAATTTTCGCCTTTGTCGTTGTCCAATTGTTTGGCTGGCAAGAGGAAAATTAAAAGTTTTAAATGCAATTTTAAAAAGTGCTTAGTGAAGTGAATTCATCAAGAGTCAAAGACATTTTTCAGCATTTTGTTGCAAAAAATTGCAAAGCAATTTGCAGGCTTTTACGAGGCGAAACGGAAAAACAAAAATAAAATATAACAAAACGAGATTTTCGAAGAATTCGCAATGTCCTTTCGTGCTTACGATCTGAAAACGTTCTTTGAATATCCAGCACTCGCATTCAAGTTGGCTTGTTTCGAGCCATTCATGTGCAGTGGCAGCCAGCTTGGCCTTCGGCACAGATCTTGGTATCGCGTGCAGCAAGTGCTATACATATGCGGCTCAATCACGTTGGTTGTGAACGTTTCCGCACTTGTCGCCGGTGTGTTTGTGCCACGTGCAACGCCGGAGGCAGAGTTGTATTCGAGCAGCGAATCACAGGTATTTGAGGTGCTTGCTGTAATTTCATGCTTTTGTTGTGGCATTTACAAGATGTGGACCCTCTTTTGGCGGCGCCATGATATTCTCAAAGTACTGGAAGAGCTCAAGGACCTATTTCCGAGTGTAGCTAAACAGAGGAGGATTGCAGAATTGAATGAGTCTGAGAAGAGTCAGATTGGTTGTAAGTCGTTATATTGTTTGTGTTATTAATTGAACGAGGCTGAAATGTTCACACAAATACTGACACCCATTACTTCAACTTCATTTTATTGGCACCGTAAGCGTTCTTTGCTTTTCGATAAAGTGTTCATGTTAGTCAAAACTATTGTACGGCAACATAAAACTCTTAAGACTTCTGACTGACTGAGCGATATAGGTTATTTTTTTTTAGAGTTAGTCCATTGCCAAGCACTACTTTGACGCATTCACGCTTTGGCCGGAACATGTGTGCGTATCAGTGAAAAAATGAAGAGTTTTGCTTTTAAACACACTATTCCAGACTTCTTTGAATAATCGTAACCGCAGTTTCTCCTTCCACACGAATCGGCTATCTCTTCGAAAGACGGCAACCAGCAGGTGAAAACGGACCTTAGAATATTTGCCGTGG
This sequence comes from Bactrocera correcta, assembly GCA_027475135.1. Taxonomy (NCBI): domain Eukaryota; kingdom Metazoa; phylum Arthropoda; class Insecta; order Diptera; family Tephritidae; genus Bactrocera; species Bactrocera correcta. Next base: position 140,648,672 of record CM050323.1, on the reverse strand, counting down.
TTACTCTTCAAAAGGGTTACACCAAATCCCTCTTGACATTCTCAAAAGTCGTCAGTGAAAATACACTGCAAACTCAGAATAGGGTTCCCATTACATTCAAGACTCTACTTCGTTTCAATCCTTCTTGAACCTTCATTTAATTTGACCTACGTCTATTTTATAAGAACTGTGAGATTTTCTATTAAAATTAAATCTTTTTTTTTTTTCAATATAATTTTATTGTTGAAGCCGTTGGCATCTATCGACTTCGTTATTATGAAGAAAAGTCACGCGCTAGCATGAGACGTTTCACACGCTTCATAATAAACTGCTACATCTTTTACAATTCCGTACCGATTCTTCAGCTGTGCTATGCGTTGGTGACACATCGAGAGAAGATTATGTACAGAGCTCAAGCGAATACCTGGTATCCGTGGCACAATCACAATGATCACTCCTCGTTCATCGGCTTCATGGCCGCATTTCTGACTCAAGCGATTGCGGAGTATGTCTGCATTATTTTCATAGTGTGTAGTGAAAATCTTTTCTACTTTTTCACCACGCAAATGCTGATGCACTTCAATTATCTGTCCAGTGCCTTGAGTGCGTTGGACGCCAGTGCGCCGGATGCGCTTCTACAATTGAAAGCCCTCATCAGCTATCACAATCAATTGTTGCGGTAAGTCATGTGGTGTGTTTTTCATAAAATATGGTCCAATTCACCAAACTTATTTTGCAGTCTCTGTGTGCGCATTAATTCCATATTAAATTTGACTTTCACCTTGGACTTAATAATCACGACTTTTGCGATTTTTTTAATGGGCTTGACTATGGTGTTGGTCAACCTTACTAGTGCGGTGATGTTTTCGGCAGGCTTTTCATTCTTCCTGATTCTCGGTTATATGTTTTGTAGGAACGGCGATGAACTCATAAGAGAGGTAAGTATACAGGGTTTGTCGGGAAAGTAATAGGACCGATTTTCTTCCACCGTGACTGCACCGGCCGGATTAGGTAGAGAGCGTTCCTAGCTATCGAACGAGCAGCTGTTCAGTTTTCTCCGAATACCTGTAGGGTCAATACGAACATTTTCGCGAAACGTGTTTCTGTGAGTTATGCAAGCCGAAAATAGAATGTTGGGTATAGCATAAATACGCGATTAAATTCCGTGTGAAACTTGATAACTTTCAATAGAATGGGACACGCCGACGTCTCCTCGCCCAAAAAGTGAAAAATGAGCAAATCCTAAGTGAAAACGATGTTCATTGTCTTTTTTGACATCACAGACATCGTCCACCATGAATTTATTCTTCCTGGCCAAACCGTCAACGTCAAGTTTTATGCGGAAGTCGTCAAGTGACTCAAATGAAGGGTCAATCGATCGATTGAAAGTTGCACCACGACAACGCCCCGACTCACACCGCCTTTCTTGTGAATAGCTACCTAACCAAGGGCGGCATGCCAATGCTTCCGCAGTCGCCCTACAGCCCATATGTGGCTTTTGTCTGAAAAGGCAGATGAAAGGCAAGCATTTTGAGACGAAAAAGCGAAGCCAAGCAGAGTGCACCTCGACTCTCAAGGCTATTCCGGAGAGTGCCTTCCGTGAAGTCTTCAGTGCTTGGAAATGGCACAAGCAGCGCTGCAACGACGCAGAGGGAGCGTAGTTTGAAAGTTCCTATTACTTTCCGGACAAATCCTGTAATATGGCATAAATTTGATTTGGCAGATGAACCTCGACAATATTTCTAGTTCTTGGGAGGTAGCTTTCACAACTTTACCTCTATGCCAAATATTCGACCACTGCAAAGAGAGAAGTTCTTTTAGTTCTGTTACCCTTCCTTTGTGAAACGTGATACTAACAACTCATCTTTTTTGAAATAATTCGACCATATTTACTGTTTTTCAGACCATGCGGATAAGTCCAGCAATTTTTTATAGCAATTGGTATGAGGGTTCCTACGAGTATCGCCGCCTAATTTTCTTCTTCATAATGCGCACAAAAACCCCATGCGAATTTCAAGCCTGCGGTTATATGTCACTTTCAATGGAAACTTATATGAGGGTAAGGCGTTTGCTGGGAGAATATTTGAACAAAAACTATATTATTATAAATATTATTTACAGATCTTGAAGCTTTCTTATCAGCTCTTCACATCTTTTCGAGCCATTGAGTAGTGCAACATTGAACAGAAATTATTTCAACCAAACAGTAGAGGCACGATGTTTCGTACTAGTGAGAAGAGAGATCCCTGCTTTCACAAGCGCTACTAGAGTTTAAAGACAATTGTTATTAGATTATGTAGAAGCATCTCACCTACTTAAGTCAGCAAATAAATTAGTTGATTATTGTTATTGGAGAAACATTGTACGGATTTTTTTATAAGGATGAGCGTTTTTACTTGCTCTTTTAAAGGGTTTATCTATATAACAATCTTTATTGAAAATATTAATATTAGCGCATTAAATATTAGATTGAGTACCAACATCAAAAAAACCTTAAAAGATACTTCCATTATATGTTGAGAAATGAATTCAAAAGTGACAGTTGTTTCTTCTCATTTTGTAGAATGTTCAGGAGTATACAAGATTTCATTCTCCCATAAATAGATATAGAGTTTGTCCGGAAAGTAATAGAACCTAGTACAATCGTTACAATTCTTTAAAAACTTTCTGTCATCTCAAAATGCTTGCTTTTCATCGGCCTTTTCAGGCAAGGAAATAAAAAAAGTGGGCCCAGGGGGGGCCCCATCAATCGGCTGCGATGTCGGAACCGATTGACCCTTCATTTGAGTCTCTTGAGGACTTCCACTTAAAACTTGACGTTGACGGTTTGCCCAGGAAGAACAAATTCATGGTGGATGATGCCTTTGATGTCGAATAAGACAATGAGCATCGTTTTCAATTTGGATTACTCATTTATCGTCGACCTCTTCCCGGCCCACCAAAAAGGCCTGGTGCCACCGAAACACACCACTTTTAACTAAATAAAAACAGCTGTGTAAGCCTGCTTGATCACAATAAACGTCTCTGACCCAGATTTACCGAGTTTCACATATAATTTAATCGCGTACCTCTGCTGAAATTGAACGCTGCATTTTCGGCTTCCCCACCACAGAAACACGTCACACGAAAATGTTTGTCCAGACTCTCCAGGTGCTCGGACACAACTGACCAGCCGCTCGTTTGTTAGCTAGGAACTCTCTAAAAAATCCAGTTGATGCACGCACGCTTCAAAGTACAGCCGCGCCGCAAGAAAAACAGTCCTATTACTTTCCGAACAAACCCTGTATGCGTCTTTTATTAATTCAGATTAAATACCAATGGAAAGCCTTAAACGCCATTTAACACGTTACTGTTTGCTCATAGGCCCTCGTACGATCAAAAACCGTATTCGAGACAATCATTTTTATGGCGAGGTTTAAAAAATCGGAACAATTAGTTATTTGGGATATGTTATTGGTGTACGATTGAACCGATTCCGACAAAGGATCAGTAGAATATCAAAATGCACCTCTAGTGTATAAGAAACCCAGAACGTTGGCAGTCTGTATTGTCTGCCTAACATCCGATCAGACAGTGCTAAACATAGTAACCCAATCCCAAAAGAAAAAACCGTGGGATTCGCTGCTTCATCGCAATCCCAAGGTCTGAGGTGGATAGCCGCAGCGAGAGCAGCGATGGTAGCGTAGATTAAGCTATAGTTGTAAGTGAAATTATTATTATTATTATTTTATTGGAATCACACTATAACACTCTAAAATTTTTACAGCATTAGCGACTAAGGCCATCAGCTTCTTAATATTAAAAATTGATAAACTAATATACAATGGTTTAAATATTTTGGAATATCACACTTCAAAATATATATAAATTCAATAAACTGCTTTATGTTAGTATGTGTTACGTTTGTTAGTAATTCTGTTAAGTTTAAGTTAAGACGGTTGTGATCCAATGACGTGCAGTTTTGTATTAAATGTTGAGTTGTGAGATTCTCGGTATTACAATATGGGCAAACTGGTATTTTGGGAGTTTTCCAATGTATGTTCGTGTGTTAGTTTGGTGTGACCCAACCGAAAGCGAGTATATGCAATGCAATGTCTTCGGGATATAGTTGTAGGGAAAAGAGGCGATCTTCGTTGAGGATTTATTATTTTGTAATAGTGGAAGTAATGGCTCCAGTGTTCATTTTCGGCCTCACAATAGGACTTTTTAGCAAAATCTTTAAAGTCTTTTTTATTGTTGGTATTTATAAGTTTTAAGCGAGCTCTTGTCGCATGTTTGGCTTGGGAGTCGGCTAGAGTATAGCCTTGTATACCAATGTGGCTGGGTATCCATGATAACTTAATTTTACTAATATTGTTGATGAGGATATCTCTAATTTGAGAAACAGTTGGATCAGCATGATTGGCGTTTAGTATGGCTTGGAGCGACGATAAAGAATCACTAAAGATGAGATGCTTACGTCTACTCTTTTTTTGCTATTAGGCAAGCTTGCATGATGGCTGTTGCTTCTGCCCTGAAAATTGAGGCAAAAGCAGGTAGTATAGCTGCATGATTACAGATTTATCCTTAACGACACTGAAGGCCACATTATTATAATCCTTTGATCCATCTGTGTAGAGTGTATCCCAATTTTTGTGATAACTTAATATTTCTGATAAATATTTTAAGTAAACGTCTGGTGGTGTAATTTCTTTTTTAAAGTTAGCGCAATCCAGAATAACGCACGTTTTTACGAGTATAAGACTCCAAGGGGGAGCGCGAAGGCTTGGGGTCACTGGATTATTTGAAAGAACATTCATTTCCTTTGCAGCATGGATCAGCGTTTGTAAGGCTGAGGTTTTCCTGGTTTTTCTTTTCCGGCGTGGCCTGTTTGTTAGTGCGGCTTTAATAGGAGAACCTTTGGTATTGATCAATTTCGTAATCATGCTTCTGGTGATTAGGGTAGGTAACCCGGCTTCGGCTAGAATGTTTTTTATAGGGGTAATACCGAAAGTTCCAATGACAATTCCGGCTGCAGTGTGGTATGCTGACGACCCTCTTTGACCAGTTTTTTTTTTATGTTTTGCTGAATATAGGAAACCCATAATCAATTTTTGACAGAATTATTGATTTAACTATGTGATTGAGTGTGTTGGAATTACTTTCTAAATTTATATTGCTGAGGCACTTGATTACGTTTAATCTATTATGAAGTGATGGACATAATTGTGTAATGTGATCATTCCATGTTTTACTTATGATTAAACATTAAGCCTAAGATTTTAAGTTTATTTGCATCTATAATATTACAGTTGTTGATGCTTAATGAGATATTATTACAATTTCGTTTGTTACATATGTGTAGGTGTTTAGATTTACTAGTGGAGATTTTAGTACCAGCTTAAGATATTGTTAAAAAGAGTGTTAATTTGGTTATTAAAAGTATTTGAATTTCGCACGATGTTGAAGATATAAAGATCAACGGCATATAGTAAATGTTTAAAATATTTATACCCATTTATTATACGGCTTAAATGATCGAAGGCTATAAGGAAAAGTGTTACGGACAAAGGAGAGCCTTGTGGAATACCGTTTTCAATTGGACAATGCTCACTTATAATACCATTAACTTTTACGCGAATTTTTCGAGTGAGAAAGTAGTGCCGTATATAGTTAATTATTTTTGGACCGAGTTTCCAAGTGGTTAGTTGTGCTATGATACTATGGAAACCAACTCGGTGGAAAGCTTTTTTCATGTCAATCGAAATAATTGATAAAGGGTGTTTACTAGAGAGAGAGTTTGACATTTCCTCATCTAAGGTAAGAAGAACATCAATTGTACCGCGACCAGGCTTAAATGCTGTTTGGATTAGAAAGTAGATTATTATTTAGGAGGTACCACATTAATCTCCTTGCTACCATTTTTTCCATTACTTTTGCCAGGCATGAAATAAGTGAAATTGGGGATAACCTTCAGTAGTGTTTTTTGGTTTATTGGGTTTTGGTATGGGGATAGTGAGACTTGTTTTCCAAAATTGAGGAACTACGCTATTTGTAATGTTGCATAATAGGCATAGTTTAGTTTTGCGAAGGGGGAAAGGTTTTTAATAAGCGGATAAGGGATTTTGTCTAGGCCTGGAGTTTTACCTTTCAGTGTAGAGAGGCAAGAATTAAATTCATGTGTAGAGAAAGGCTTTGCTTTTTGACTTAAGTGATAATTAATATGGACAGAATTAATATATCGACTTTTTCTAATTACGTATTCATCGCTAAAGTTTCTATTTTTTGAATAGTTTGACCAAGTTTTGGCAAAAACATGCGCTATTCCTATTAAAGTGGAAGTGCTTAAATTTTCAGAGTTTTTAATTACGTTGATATTTATTGTAGGGAAATTTCCATGGATGATATTTATTTCGCTCCAGAGAGTTTGGGAGCTGGTTTGGTAATTAATATCCGTCGTAAATTCTATAAATGCAGTCTTTTAGCGATTTTAACTTCTCTTTTAAACTTTGCATTGTCTTTTTTATAATTTAAAACATTTTCATTTGTGGGATTACGCTCAATAATTTTCCATAAGTCCACTTTCTGAAGCCCTGAGGGAAGTAAACGTTCATATTCTGACATAGATTAAGCCCAAATAGGGTTATGAAAATGGTTAGATGATCGCTGCCATGTGGTTGGTCAGAGGTCTTCCAAGTGGCAGCAATATTAAGAGGCGGATTGCTGATGCTAAGATCAATGTGTGTTAGTGTTTATCGTTTTGAAAAATGGGTAGGGGATGTGTCGTTAAGTAGTATTAGATTACTGTTTTGTATAAAGTTGGAATTGATTTTACCTCTTTTGTTATAATTAGGGGAACTCTATAGAGAACTCCACCCGTTAAGGGGGTATTCTAGTCTAGGAATCAACTTTTGGGCAGTTTTTTGAATTTTATTAAAAAAAAAAACCAAAAACTATTTTTACTATCCATTTTTGTATGGTGTTTTTATTGAAATCTTAAGAATACAGAAAAAAAAATTACAAAAAAATATTAAAAATTAAAATAATTAGAGGGGGGTGGAGACAAGTGTAAAAAAATGGCGCATCCTGGTGACATTGATCCTGACTCTCCTGGTGGTCTGCAAAAATCAAAAGATATACTTAATCAGTAAGGATGCTGTTATAGTCCCTACCTCAGGGAACAGAAATTTTTTTTTTTGAAAAATGGCGACTGCCTGAAAATAAAAATCAGTTTTTACGCTTTTTTTCAAATTCCTGAATTTTTTTAAAATATTAAAAACAAAACTTTTCACACGATGCTGGTAGGAACGATAAAGGATTATATAAAGAAGATTCACACAAAATTTCAATTAAATCGGTTTTATAAAACTTGAGATAATGCCGGTACCGTTTGGAAAAAAGTTAGTTTCGAGAAAAACGCGTTGAGTCTACTTACCTTCCGGGCTAGGTACTGCGTCACTAAAGTAACTGTAGCTCTTAAAATAATTTTAATTTTTAAAAATCCTTTGGAGGATATGTTCTTAAGGGTCTAAACATTAAATGTATGAAAAAAATCGAATTTTTCAAAATTCTAGAGTAGAATACCCCTTAAAGTCGCCAAGAAGTAAAATAGGATGTGAAGAAGTGTTAATAAGATTTTATAAATCGGCTTATGTAAATTGTCGGTTGGCAGCCACTGAAAGGATATGCAGTGATTTATAGTATGTTAAGATTGGGATGTTCAAGTGAGGTATGGATTAATAGAGCTACTCCCCTTTTAGGAATTGTATCGCGCTCTATGTCGTTATTTGTGTAAATAGAAAAGTTTGGCGGTATCATACTGTTTGGTGGGTTATTAATAAATGAGTTTCTTGTAGAGCAACTATATGGAGATTTTCTTTTAGAAGTAAAGTGAGCTCATTGTAATTGTTGTAGTAACCATTAAGATTCAACTGCAGAAGCTTAAGTACCACAAAGAATCAATGAGTGTTAAGAGAAAGAAATATTTAATGGTAAGATTTTTTCATAAAACTATATCGTCAACAGTTTCTGAGCTAAGAGAATCTGTTGAGAGAGCTAGAAGAATATTAAGATGGCAGTTCTGTCTTCGATGTTTTGTAGTACTGTATTATTGTTTAAGTGTTGTGTGAGAGAGTGCGTGCGTTTAAAAGGGAGATTGTTGTTGTTTGGTAAAGAAGGATTGGAAGAGGATATGTGAGTGTTCATTTGAATCAGTTGTGTATTTGGATTGTTGTGTGTATTGTTGGTAAGGAGTATTGTTGTTATTATTGCTGTTGTTAATAGTAAGAGAAGTATCAGAGGATGGGAATTGTTTGCTGTTATTGTTTGGTTTTTTGTTCTATTTGTTTTCTAATTTTTTTTATTTATTGCTTCTTCTAAATTTTCTGTTGGTCAGACGTATTCTTTGCGTTTGTTGTTTATTTTTTCAGTTGCTTCTTTGTAAATACATTTATTTAGTGTTTTGTATGTTAGAATGTCTTTGCTTTTATGTGGAGTGGGACATAGTGGAGTTATGGGTTGAGAAGGAGCAAACGTTACATTTCGGATCGGATTTGCAATGTTTGGCTGTATGTCCCAAAACAAAGCAGTTTTTACACTGCATTGGGGATGGGATATAAAATTCAACTTTAACTTTAAGCCAAGCGACCACCTATAATTTTCATAATTTTTTTTTGCATTCTGTTGCACCCTGTTGGCGTAGACCGTCCACTATTTCGTTTTCAGTAAGGCTAGCAAGACAGCTTGCATATATAACGCCTTTCACCTTGTTTAGTGTTGGGTGTCCCCATTAAACGGAAATTTCACAAATATTTGACAGTTTGGTTGCTTTGAGGAATTTGTTTGTTTGTTGGTTATTTTTGGTGAGGCTGAGGAGATCGCCGTCTCTGTTAAATGAGAAAGAACTGGGTGGTTTGTTCTAGTTGGATCCCGCACAATTTGACAATCGCTCAAAAAAAGGCTCGTGTGGATTGGTGTAAAGAAATGCTGAAAAAATATGATCGCGGTGCTTCAAAAAACGTTTATAAGATCGTCACAGGTGACGAATCATGGATCTATGCGTATGAGCCCGAAACAAAACAGCAATCGACCGTGTGGGTCTTCCAAGACGAGCCAAATCCAACGAAAGTTGTTCGTGGAAGAAGCACTTGGAAGCAAATGGTCGCGTGTTTCTTCGACAAAACTGGTCATGTGGCAGCTGTTCCGCTTGAGCAACGTAGGACGGTCAATTCTGAGTGGTACACAACCATTTGTTTGCCTGAAGTCTTCGGAGAAATTCGAAAAACGAACAAGAGAAGACGAATCATTGTGCACCATGACAATGCGAGCTCTCACACATCGACTCAAACCAGCGTCTTTTTGACCGGCCAAAACGTCGAATTGATGGGTCATCCGCCGTACAGCCCTGACTTGGCACCCAATGACTTCTTTTTATTCCACACATCAAGAAAATAATGCATGGTCAACGATTTTCGTCGCCAGAAGATGCTGTTGAAGCATTCAAAAACCATGTTTAGGAGGTGTCTCAATCGGAGTGGAAAAAGTGCTTCGGAAATTGGTTTGAGCGCATGCAAAAGTGTATAAATCTTGTTGGAGAATATTTTGAAAAACAATAAAACCATTTTCGTTGATAAATATTCCTATTTTCATTATTAGGCCAAAAATACATATAGCAGCCCTCGCAATAGTTTCGGAGATACATCCTTGAGAATTTGTGCGCTCGAGGCTAGTTAGACTAAGTGCGCCGTCTTTAAATGCATTTTCCTCGAAACTGTGTTTTCGAAGTCAGTTGGCAAGATTTCTCGAGAATTACTCAACCGATCTTCATGAAATCTTAAATATTTGGACGAAGGATTTCGACAACAAGTTTTTGGAAAAAAACATGTCGCGAAATTTTCATTTTTTTGTAAAAATATCTGCCAAGAATCCAATTTTCAGTTTTTTTTTTCGTTCGTCCAAAGTCTAAGTTAAGGTTTTAACTAAAACACGTATTTTTTTTTTAATTTTAGATGATCCTGTAAGGAGTTATCATCATTTTTCCGAGGTGTCACCCAGGGTCGGAGGTTTTTTTTTTTTTAATTTGGAAATTTCTTTGTTAATAGTGTATGATTATAACAATAAAAAATTATAATAAAATATTGCATTTTTTAAACGAGAAAAAATTCTTGAAAAAGGCTCTCTTTAACGGAGGAACCCCATATAACCCCAAAACAGAACTGTTATATGGGATTAGGCGAAGATATCTTACAATTTGATCGATTTTTACAATATAGTTGCTTAATATATTTTTACTTAACGAATTTAACTATTAAAATAAGTATTTTAAGGGATGAAAGTAATAAACTCCATAGAACGCAGGCATGGCCCACTTTTTCAAAATTTTAAGCCTACTAGTGTCCCTTGCTACTGCGATCCACAGTCACAAATTGCAGGTTTGTACAAGCAACACTTAAAGAAGCAAAATTATTATATGTTCCGTAGCAACATGTTGCAAAGGTATAAAAATATTGTATGGATTGTAATATTATATTTTCTCGAAGTAACTTAGAAATAAGGCGAGAAAGGCCTAGAAAAGTTTTAAGGCAGTAGTGGAAACCATAGAGCTGACAATTATGACGAGCCAATCTTTGATTAAAAATTACTTCATCATTTGATGTAGAATTTCTCCTAAGAAGCACATGTTAAATTTTCATTTACGTAGTTTGCCTTTTGTATTTCGGAATAAGATAACAAAAGCAAATTTTAATCATCCAAATTCGCTTTATTTTCTTGAAATACTCTATTAAGATTTAGACACTTTTCAATGCGCTTGCACCTATTGTCGAAGCACTTTTGTCACTCTCTAAAACATGGGTACTGCAATCGGCGGATGACTCATCAAATTGATGGTTTCAGTAGTCAAAAATACACTTGTTACAGTCGATGTGCAAAAGTTTGCATTGTCATGTCAAGAGATCCGTCTTCGGCGCTCATTTTGAAACACGCATACAATCAACTGGTGTTTACTTTCGTACTCTTACGCGTAAATCCAGGATTCATCACCTGTTATGTTTTCATAGACTTGTTTTGAAGCACAGGTTAACGTTTCTTTTTAACATTTTTCCCCACCAATCGACACAAGTCGATTTTAGCGATCGACAAATTGTGTGGCACCCGATTGCCTATTGTTGTCTCACGATAGGTCACATGACAATCTGGTAATAATAGTTTGCGCACAGCATCAATAGTTTCGGGAACAATAACCGATTTCACATGACCTTCACTAAATCCGTTATGGAATAATACGACCTCAATTGAATTCACCATACCATCACTAAACTCTCTATTATGTTCATTGATCACTGTTGACGAGACTAATCGCCCAAAAATGTTCGCTGAGATGAATATTTCAAGTTACAGTATGAAGCATAAATAGTGGTTACATGTAAACCCGTTCTGAGCATGTAAACATCAGAAATATCAAGGTTTACGATAAAGTTGAGAGTTACCAGATTGCAACACTAGGGTTGCCAAATCCCAAAATATAAACGGCAGCTTACGCAGGTAAATTAAAGATAATGTGGGGCTTATTTGTAAGCACAAAGAGAACGCCTCCATTAAAGTATAATGCAATTTGAAGTTAACAAGAGCGCCAGTCGTTTCTTCTTTTCGCTACGTGGCGCCAATTGGATATTCCAAGCAAAGGCCAGGTCCTTCTCCACTTGGTCCTTCCAAGGGAAAGTGGAGGTCTTCCTCTTCCTCTGCTTCCCGCGGCGGGTACTGCGTCGAATACTTTCAGAGCTGGAGTGTTTTCATCCATCCGGACAACATGACCTAGCCAGCGTAGCCGCTGTCTTTTAATTTGCTGCACTATGTCAATTTCGTCGTATATCTCGTACAGCTCATCGTTCCATCGAATGCGATATTCGCCGTGGCCAATGCGCAAAGGACCATAAATCTTTCGCAAAACCTTTCTCTCGAAAACTCTTAATGTCGCCTCATCGGTTGTTGTCATCGTCCAAGCCTCCGCACCATGTAGCAGGACGTGAATAATGAGCGACTTATAGAGTTTGGTTTTTGTTTGTCGAGGGAGGACTTTACTTTTCAATTGCCTACTCAGTCCAAAGTAGCACCTGTTGAAAAGAGTAATCCTGCGTTGGATTTCCAGGCTGACATTGTTGGTGGTGTTTAGCTGGTTCCAAGATAGACGAAATTATCTACAACTTCAAAGTTATGACTGTCAACAGTGACGTGAGAGCCAAGTCGCGAGTGCGACGACTGTTTGTTTGATGACAGGAGATATTTCGTCTTGCCCTCGTTCACTGCCAGACCCATTTGCGTTGCTTCCTTGTTAAGTCTGGAGAAAGCAGAACTAACGGCGCGGGTGTTGAGGCCGATGATATCAATATCATCATATTTGAAAGACGTTACCAAATCAAATATACTGAAAGCAGGATTCGGGACTATATTTGTGAAAAGTAAAACTGTTCACTTTGAAATATTTGGAGTGTATTTTAAATGAATGAATCGTAAGTGAATGATCGGTACCTTTGAATAAATTATTAAACTGAGCAACATGTTGCTACAGAGTATAATCCTGACATATCTACATTACAGTATGAATATACGCAAAATCCGACAAAAATCACGCCTTTATATAATATATAATACATTTTTAAATTTGCCTTTCCGGCCATTTTGGCGATACACTACTGTGCCCAAAAAATAAGGTGCATTGTATTTATTTTGAAAATTCTTTATTTATTCTTCCAACTCAATTTCAGCCCCTTCAACTCAATCCCCTCCCGATGCAATGCACTTATGCCAACGGATTTTCCAATCTTCGAAACACTGGTTGTAGTCACTTTCCGGGATGGCCTTCAGTTCCGTCTTCGCTGCGGCTTGACTCTCTTCTATCGTATAAAAGCGGTGTCCCCGGAGTGGTCTTTTGAGCTTGGTGCACAGCCAGAAGTCGCACGGCGCCAGATCAGGTGAATATGGTGGTTGCGGAACGATATGGGTCGAGCTTTTGACGAAATAATCACGAATTACGAGGGCAGTATGGGATGGTGCATTATCGTGATGTAAAAACCAAGAATTGTTTTTCCACAATTCCGGCCTTTTTAGGCGGATAGCGTTACGCAAACGACGCATAACGTTCAAATAATATTCCTTGTTGACTGTTTGACCAGTTGGAAGGAATTCATAATGCACAACACCAATATAATCAAAGAAAACAGTCAACATGACCTTGATTTTTGAGCGACTTTGGCGCTATTTTTTGGTCTCGGCTCTCTTTTAGCACGATATTCGCTCGATTGATCGGTTGTTTTGGGGTCGTAAGCATAGATCGAAGTCTCATCGCCAGTTAAAATGCATTTTATGACACCCTGGTAGTCGAAAAGCTTCGTTTCACACACTTCAACGCGACGTCTTTTTTCCAAAAAATTCAATGTTTTCGGTACCAGTCGAGATTTGACACGCTTGAGGCCCAAAACATCCTTCAAAATGGTATTCGCTGAGCCCTTCGATATGCCAACTTCATCAGCAAGGTTTCTTATTGTTAATCGACGGGTTTTCAACACCAAATCTTTGATTTGTTGAACGTGAGCTTCGTCGGTTGAGGTTGATGGTCGCCCTGGATCCTCTTCGTTTTCGACACGTTCACGGCCGGATTGGAACTCACTATACCACTTGCAAACATTTTTTTTAGACATAGTCTCATCACCAAAGACTTCCTGCACCATCCTCAACGTATCCGCAGCAGAAAATATATTCCGTAAACAAAATTCAAGGCAAATTCCTTGCTCAACAAATTTCGACCGCAAAAAACGAAAAACTCACTTTTAGCAGCTCACAAAAGGACACGTATCTCAAGCCCTTATGAATATTTTAACATGAAATTTGACATAAATGTGACTGACAGTACTACCAACCTAAAAAAAAAATAATTCTTTAAATTCTTCGACGCGCGCAGTTTAAATTCAATTAATTTTTGGGAACAGTTGTAAGAACAGTTTCTTTGGAATAAAAGGACGTCCATATCCCAAAGGCTTAGGGGTTAGTTCGCTCATATATAGAAATAAACAATGTCGAATTTCCGATGTTTCCTGTTTTATGGCAAAACTAATATTCTATGTTCAGTGCAAAAAATTTGTCTTTGAAAACCCCACAAAGTTTAGAAAACGACCAAGACGTGTTGTATATAACGAACTATCAAAGATATAAGTATTTTGAACCTGAACATAAGCGTGCCTTAGTAGTTATTACGAGTATAAAGTATATGTATTCAGCGATAAAACGCACATTAGAGAAAATCGAACACAATAATTTAATATAATTACCTCATTAGTTAGGCTAATGATATGTGGCAAAGAGAATAATAAGCAAAGACTCGGAATGTAATTGAGTTCCTCTAAAAGAAAATTACACAATTAATTTATAAGTAAAAATAGAAGCAAACGAAACGAAAATGGGGTATATAAAGAATATTCTACCGAAATGTCGTGTGTTCTGAAAACACTGCTTGCGCTCATATAATCCGGAATAAAAGTATATATAATATAAGACGAAATGTCGGAAATCTACTCAATGAAGCATTGCTTGAAGTATCCCTACTTCACCTTGAGTCTGGCTGCAACGGAACCCTTCACTTGGAGCGGCGCACGCACATACAGCTATCGTAGGATCTGGCTCAGGCGCGCAATCTTCACTTTCGGCGCTATAAATTTGGTTTATCAGAACATCGGTATGCTCATTTATCTCTTCATGCCGCACGAGAGCAGCGCTCAGTCTACGATCGTGCAGGTAACCGAAACTGGAGGCATTATGGGGCTGACCATGGTCGGAACATCAAATATGCTCGTCATGTTTTGGTATGGAGACCGCATAGCAATGCTTTTAGAGAAATTTCAGCAGTTATTTCCTACGCCACACCTCCAAAGAAAAGCCAAGTTTACGCAACGATCGCTAAGAGGTGGTGAGTATGTGTCTACAAGTAGTTATATAACATAGGTAGGTAGGTGAATGGTAAACCACTTTGTCTATAATTTTTACTCTGCTTTAACTCTAAATCTTCAGTGGAATTTCCACATCGCATTGAGTATTTTGTGTCGAAGTCCAATAAACTGATGAAGCTCGCAACTACAATTTACATGTTCGCATTTGCTTATTACAATACCCTGCCGATTGTCGAGTTTTTGTACGAGTGGACGACACCAGGTATCGTTTGGAAATATCGTTACCAGTCCAATACGTGGTATCCCTGGCAAAATGAGCGTAACGCCCAATCATTTGCGTCATTTACGCTCGCTTATGTTTGCCAAGTGCAGTCGTCACTGACCGGTGTCGCCTTCATTATGGCCGCTGAATTTATGCTCTGCTTCTTCACGACACAGTTGCAAATACATTTCGATTACTTGGCCAATGCACTGGAGACAATCGATGCCGCTGGCGCAAATGCTAACGAGGAGTTGAAGTATTTAATAAACTACCACAGTCAGTTGCTGAAGTGAGTTTGTGTGTGGTGAAAGGCTTTTTACGATAGTTCTTAATTTTCCTTCATTTTTTACACGAAGCTATTCCAAGGAAACTAATGCTATCTTCAACGTGTCGTTTATGGTGAATTTGTGCACTTCTGCCATAGCGATCTGTTTGATGGGCTTCTCCATGGTCATGATCAGCTTGGCTCATGCCTTCAAATACTCCATTGGTCTGACTTCATTCATTGTTTTCACGTTTTTCATATGTTACACCGGCAAGGAGCTAACGGAAACGGTGAGTACAATGCGTGGTTGGATGAAATGAATGTATAAATAGGCTAAATCCTCTCTGCAAGAAATCTTCTTTGCCTTTAGTTATATATTACGAATTCGTTAGTTTAGTCGGACTTCTGAAGAAGTGAAGAAGATTCAGAGAGATTAGCACTTACGCGGATAGCAAAAAGCAACATTAATTTTAACCGCTCAGACTATATGCTTAAAACTAGTTACGGATTGCTTAGCTTCATTATTAATTGCATCGAGCTACTTCGTGATAAGCTTTATATCGGTATCTGATTACAGCAGAACCGTGGCGTAGCTAAACACCTTTTTCATACTTTTTTCCATATTTTGAAATTTTGATTTTTGGCATCATATAAAACTAATCTGCAACTCTTCAAGTGTGATCTATAACGAGTTATTGTCCAGTACAGAAAAAGATCTCTTAGCTAAGTCTTATCTACTACTACTTTCTATATTGAGCTCCCATGATTTAGGTCACTGAGCCCCTCTTTAATTCTTTAACGAACCGAAACCTGCATCACTTTTAATTACTCTTCAAAAGTTTTCTAAATTAACACTCGTTTCAACGCTGCTTCACCAGAGTTTTATATTCTCTCTTCTCATTAGAGCGATAAGCTTCTGAACGCGGCTTTTTATGGCAACTGGTATGACGGAAATTTGGCTTACCGAAAAATGATACTATTTTTTATTATGCGCTGTCGCATACCAACTGAACTGAGAGCATACAAATTCACCTCAGTCTCGATGCCCACCTTTACCGCGGTGAGTTTGTAGAAAATATTGATAGGCTTGAGTTTTTATTGTAATTTAATTTACGTTACATTTCAGATTTTAAGATCGTCATATAGCTTGTTCACATTTTTTCAAGCCATTGGTCAGTAATAAAATCAGATTTGGCATGATATGGAAAGCGTTTTTAAGCTGTTGGAAGGCAATAACTTAAGTGCTACACCAGGTTCCCTTAATCAACACGGTAGTCTCCAAAATATAGTTTACACTTTTTCTTCTGTTTCTTGCCTCGTTTTCGTGGTACATGTGTTTTAATAGATGCGCACTCAAAATGGTGTTTCCAATTAAGCATGACATTAAACGTCATTCAACTGTTAAATTAGCGAAGTCCCACACCATTCAACTTAAATCGTTAGACCTGCTCGAAATTAAAAAAAAAAAAAAAAGAAATGTGCAACTATTAATGAAATAATTATACTTTGTTTAATTACTCATTATTTCCTTAATATTATTATAATTATAAATTGTTCTTTTTTAACTTTTTATTTAATTTTATCAATAATTTTTCGAGAATGCCACATATCTACAAATTAATTACTTTCATATAAATTATCTGTTTATTCAGATTCATTGCATTAATTTCGTTTGTAATTTCCTTATCTAAAATAAATAAATAATTGTGTATTTATCGGCCAGCGAAAGGGAAATTTATTTGCGGTGAAATCAGCGAGGCATCCATCATATTTTTTGCATGGCTGTATTATAATTTATAACTGCATGAAGTATTTATCAAATTACAGCGTATGAAATCATATTTATTGATAAATGATTTCAATGGTAATTGGAAAAAAGATTAGCACTAATATGCAAAGTGCTCCACAACTGAAATCAACAATTTAGTATGACAAGGCTCAAGTTCAGTAGGAGTTGAGTAATATCACTATTTCTGGTCAATTAGTTGAAGCAATTAAGGTATACATTTACTGAAATTTTTTTGTTTTCAAATATACTCATTTAGTTCCATAAATGATCGACATTCACTAATCTGAATTTTCAATTCTACCACAACCACCACGAATCTCCCCTGAGAGACAAACTCAATGGGCAAATTGAAGCGAATTTTGGTTAACCGCTCCCCGTGGTCCCTGTGGACATGGTTAAGTTCAATACTTCTTAAGTCTCAATACTTGTGCCATTTGTCGCTTGAATTTCAAATGTCTCTTCTTGAAAAGGAATCTTGTTCAAAGTCTATAATATCCGTTCAATATGAGTATTATAGCGCTATTTCCGACAAGTCTACGTTGAAATATCGAGAACAGACATAGTGCATATTGGACTTTAGTCCCCTCTTACGGCAGGCATACCTTACTGCGGGCAAATTCTCCCCCTCTGCCCTCTGGGAGCGTAAATTGAGAACAATCAAGGATTACATAAGCTAAAAAATGTATAAGTTAAATCATGAATGGATATTTCCTCCCACAATCAGTGAGATTATGGAGAGAGCTGCGATGAACAGAACTGATGATTTTCACGAGCAAAACAAAAATATCTAATGAAACTATCTTCATCCGGTGATACAACATTTTCTCTGTCTGTTTCAAGCAATATACCTAAGGGGTTGACACAAAAAAATACTTAGCAGGAACTGGAGCCTAAAACCAAATACAGTTACGTGGTTGTATACGGCCGTCATTAGACCAATTTAACTTATGGAGCACTGGTTATATGGTAATAAACAATTAAATCGATTCCAGGAAATTGAAAGAAATACTAAGAGCAGCCTTTGGAGGAGGTAATGGCGCCATTAAGTCATGTCTGCATCAACTTTCCTTAGATATGTTTACTCGGAGTGTAACAGCAAGCTCTGCTATCAATGTGTAAACTTAAGTAATCCAACTATCCCTTTCATTGTTGCATTTAGGCACTTTCGGCTGAGATCACTCTGTGGATGTGAATAGAGAAAAGGATTAGTAGGAGAGGAGAATAATACCGCTATCTATACCGACGGGTTCAAAATAGACTGCGAAGTAAAGGAGGGGATATACTCCAATGATCTTGACATATCTCTTTATAGCCGTCTTCCAAGCTCAGCCAGTATCTTTCTAGCTGTAGTACTGGGCTCAGAGAGAGATTCAATATCCATGGCAGGATAGAGAAAACTACCATATACACGGACACCCAGGCGGCATTGATGGCGACGCCACAGATTAATTCCATTGTAAGAAACAAGCTCCATCACAGGTCAACGCTGCTTGACCATAATTTGTGTTCTCGGTAACAGGAACATTTTTGGCAACGAAAAGGCAGACAAGAATGCAAACCTAAGAGCCTCTTTAGACGAATTCCAGGCGGAGTTTATTCCTCCTGGGAATGATAATTTTGATCAAATATTTCAGAGCAGTGATTTCCATCTGGCAAAATGCTGCAAAATAAAAATTAGACCCCTGTATGCAGTAATAGAAGCAAGGACTTATCAAATAGGTCCATAAATAGTATATACAGACTTCAACAGGGCGCTGTCCTTTTGAATAGTTGCCGCAACTGCAATCTAGAAGAAGAGCATAGCGGATATGAGCAGTTTCATTGCGAGAACCAATTCCTTCCTACTTCAGTCAACTAGAATTGTTGAGGCTCTATTGCTCGAGTTCTAAGAGTAGTTGCATTGAAATCAAAGGCAGCTCATAAAAGCGATTGCAATTGGAAAGATAATGGTAATTAATAAACCGCACTCTTAAATGCGAGAAGCAAGAGTAAGTGATGGAATCGGTTTTGAATAGGGCGTATTGATTTTACCTAAAACGATTAAGTACTCCAAAGCAAGGCTCTGCAAAAATCAGACGTTTCAACTTAAACCATAAATCACGGAATTACGTTGTGATATGTATCAACTTGAAAGTGTTATACAATACTTTGAATACCAATGGACTGTAATAAAATGTCCGGAACCCGAAAATGACAAACAGGAATCATTTAAAATTTGCACTTGAAGTTAGTGTCATATGTGTCTAAATCTGCAAACATCAATAGCACTGAGCAAACAGAAGCTCCCATATTTTGTTCATTGAACGAGATGGGTGTCAAGAGATACCGAAACGTATCCTTAGCTAAATTTCACCACTACATAAATCGCTTATAAGGCTCGCAGCATTACCTAAACTCTTTGGACTTCCGGTTTTATCAGTGTTCAAATTTAAGCGATTTGTGTAGGACAATCACAAAAATGCTGAATGCGTTCATTAAAAAATGCAAATCTAAATATTTCTCTTATTCAAAATTTAAACTTTTCTCATTTTAGAAACACTTCAAGGTCGACCCACTTAACATTAATTATTTGGCTGTCCACTTCCGGCTCTGGCGACGATATTTCGCTTTGTTTTTTTTTTTACTATTCTTAATCACCGTTTTATGTTTTTTTTTTCACAGTTTCTCCCACACCTAATGTCAAGCGCAATTTTGTCGCTCATTTCGCCAGTTAACTTCCGCTAAGCGTCACCTTCGGCTGACTGTTGTGCACAGCGATTATCACCGTTAAAACTTTCGACGTAAATAAACTTGGCAGTTTATTTAGCTCACCTTCATTGCTTGCTTGCTTAAACCTGCATTATTATTGTTGTTGTTTTGTGTGCTTTTATTTTCTCACACCTGAAAACTTCATTGTGTTCAAAATTCAACTAAAAATTTACGAATTTCCGAAACACTTTGCTATTTCGGTAGTTTGGTCCCTTTCGATTTTTGGATTTTCAGCAGCCACACAATGACGGAACTCCCTTCAACCGCTAGTTTGATGGCTTCGCCATGGCGCGTGACGTCAGTGAAGTGGAAAGCAGTGCGTAGGGCAATGGGTTGTAGTGTTAAGATTGTGATTTCACCTTAGTTGTCACGTCCGCTGGCGACAAAATAGTCAGGTAAGTGGATACAAAAGGACTATTGTGGAAGCTAAATCCGTGAAGTGTTTTGGTCAGAAATAATCGTTACCTCACCTCCGGCATACAGATGAGCTGTGCGCCATGTAAAGAAGATTGAATCAACTGGCAGAAAATTAAGAAATTTAATTTGGATCTGCCATGGAGATTGAATTTACTGAAAGGTAAGTTGTGGAAAACTAGACACAGATGCAGGAAATGCTTAGAAATATTCAAAACGCGTTTGGAGTGTGAATTTCATTTATTTATTTATTTTTATTTTCCACAGATTATTTTTATTTTCAGCATTAAAAGCAAATTCCATAAGATGTAACCTGATGAAACTATGTATGTCAAAAAGCTGAATGTATTATTTGTGTTTCATTAAATGTGTTAACTCTAAAGTCTCTTGCAAATATCTTGAAACACTATACCCTACCAGAACCGATGTATAAAGATTTTAGTTCATCTTGAGAGAAGTTTTGATTGTGTACAAGGTTTTGTTTACTCCAATTATGAAACAAATGTTTTCGTTTCTTAAATTTACAGTCACATGGAGAATCGCACGACGACAACGTAAGACGCAAATACATAACAACTTATCAATGATTTAATATTGGAAATAATCACCTCATTCGATTCAAATTTCTGTTCTTCTTGTTTGGAAAACAAATCAATCGCACGGAGCTAAGTCTGTAGAAAACGGTGGATAGGGCAGAGCATAGTCTATTCGACAAACTGAAATCTGGTGAGACTAGAGGTTTAACCCGTCAGATATCATTGTGGAACACCCCATTTTCATACTCCAAATAGGAACCGACTTTTTCTGCAATTCGCCATCGTACCGGCTCAGTAATTTGGTATAGTGGAGCCATGCTATCTTGCGTTGCTTCAAGCGGTCGATCTAGTTCACACAACGTGAACCTCAGAAAACTCATAATTTTTTCGACCAGCAGAACGAATTTCGTCGCCTTTTGGACAGATCTGTCGCGCAATGTCCACTATTATTTGGTATCTGGCATGCATCCTTTGTTTACGGTCATGAAGCGTTGCAGAAGCTCCGGAAGGAGCGAATTGGACAGCCAGCTTTCTTATGTCCAGTATTTCGTACAGAATAAAACGCACGCAGTCTTTAGAAATGCCTTAAGTCAAAGCTATTTAATGCACCTTCAATTGGTGGTCGGTCAATATGTGGTCGTAGACGTTTGAGAAGTGACCCTCAGGTCTAGCTGTTTTGTAAAGCCCGACTCCCGACCAAAGTGACATTTGTAGAACTAAATTTTGACAGTCACCATCGAAAAAAGAAGATAAAAATCTCCAAAGTTGCATCTATCATTCGGCCGACATTTCGATACCAGAACAATGTAAACTAAAGGGGCGCCATCATAGCTTTTCTGCAACTTCGACAATCCTCTCAAAATCTTGGGCCAAATTTTCGAATATATAGGATTAGTCCGGAAAGCAATTGGACTGATTTTTTTCCACCGCGACTGTACTTCGGAGGGTGCGCGCCCCGACTGGATGCGGTAGAGGGCGTTCCCAGCCAACGAACGAGCGACTGGTCAGTTGTCTCCGAGCACCTGGAGAGTCAGGACGAACATTTTCGCGGGACGCGTTTCTGTTAGTCGCCGATGAAGACCGTGCTGGGAGACTTGCAACTTCGACAAACATCAAAGGCATCGTCCACCATGAATATGATTCTCCTGGACAAACCGTCAACTCCAAGTTTTACGTAGAAGTCCTCAAGAGACTCAAACGAAGGGTCAATCGGGTTCGACAGGACATCGCAGCCGATTGGAAGTTGGACTACGACAACGCCTCAGCTCACGCCGTCTTTCTTGTGAACAGCTACCTAACCAAGGCCGGCAACCCAACATTTCCTTAGCGGCCTACAGCCCAGATGTGGCCTCCCGGACTTTTTTTTTGTTTCTTGGATCCAGCAACATGCACTTCGGCTCTCAAGACTATTCCGGAGATTTCCTTCCGTGACGCCTTCAATGCTTGAAAATTGCGGTGGCAGCACTGGATCTACGCAGAAGGAACCTATTTTGAAGTCCTATTACTTTTCGGACAAACCCCGTATCAATCAGAGCAGACCCATAAAAGTCAGTCTTTATCTGAATATAGCTGTTCCTCTTTCCTCATTTTACTGAATTTGATGATGGAGAAAACCATTATATTTTTAGAAGTATGGGTGATCTTTTTTCTAATATGAGGTGGCTGGAAACAATCAAGTTTCAAGAACCCACATATCAGTCCTCCGGGGTTCATTACTAAAAATTTCATCTCATTGCTTAAACTTAGCAATTGTCTTACTAAAAAAAATTAAAAAAACAGTCTTTCATATTCCGAATGATCCCACATGTTCCGCCCAAACATAAATATTAGAAGCTTTCTTCTTTTTAAAGCAATATTATATTCGAACCTCCTCCATCATTATTTCTTGACCAATTTCAAATTAGCTGTAAAAACGGCTTAACTTTTCACTTGAATTTGACAGATTTAATTTGCAGCGCTTTCGTTTTCAACAGCAACGACCCTGCAAATGGCATTAAATTTTTTGCTGAAAGTGAATATTCATCTCCCTAAAGCCTGCCTAGCCTCGATTAAATTTTCCCATGCCAAATAAAAATGGCAACCGCAAGCTAAATCCACCCTCTCAACTTGATGGATGGAAGCAAATGTCACTGAACCGCAAAACAATGTCAATGGAAAAGTGACAATAACAATAACCACTAAACAGGGTGAGAGAAAAACATGTTTAGAAGCGGGCAATGGACCGGAAGTAAAAAAAAAATATATATTTTTTTTTAGTGACACACCGACATAACTAACTGAAACAGGCTTATGACGAGAAAAGGTACGCCAGATGAGTCCGTCAAATCCCCCATAATTACAGTTAATTATTTTTGTGCAAAATAAAGGCAGAACGAGTTTTGTGGAGCAGAAAATTTTCTAACTTCGAATAAAAAACTTTCACTGTGTCTGTGTATGAGAGGGTTCGAGCTCGCTTTAGTAAAAAAAAAGAACACTTGATTATGTAAAGCGTTTGTTAACCTTTTTTTACTGGCTTTCCATTGTACGCACATTGCGTGCTTGTCGCCACTTTGCCACCCACTTTTGGCGCCCCTCAGCACCTGCCGCCTTTCGTTCACTCATTAGCATTAGGCGACGCAGTCACCGTGAAGGTGACAACCTAATTAATTGACAAACAATGAGATGGGCTATTTCGATTGCCGGCAGTGACAGGAGGAGAGGTGAAAGAAGAGAGGAAGGTGGAGAAGAGTGCGTAAATAAAGTTCGTAGAGGCAGTAAAGTGAATTTTTTGCTCGGTCACATTTAAACTGATGTCTGTCGCAGGAAAAAGTTTTACAAAATGCAAAAAAAGGCAAAAAACAATTTTCTGTAGAATGAATGAGAAAATAAGAGAACAAATAAAAATGGCGCAAAAAATGTTAAGTACCAATAACTGGCGATAAAGCAAATGCGCATAGAAATTAAAGGCTTTTAAAACAAGTGCTAAATACCAAGTGCCTATGGAAGACTGTAGACAATTTATTGTAAAAAATTTAAAAAGAAAGGTGAAATATGAGCAGTTAGGAATACTGTCTTCCCACCGCCACAAGTATTATCTACACTAAACATGTTTGGCACTACCACCTTTCAGGCCTTGGATCCATCTACGTGGACAGAGAACACATAACCTCCATCGCGCCCAACAAGCTCCTGGGATTGTTCAATGTGCTGGACCTTTATGACCATATATTGCATAGGAGAGGACACAATAGATCATAGGTCACAGTACAAAACCTTAATTAATTTCTATCTATCTACTACCTTTCTAGGAACGAATCACTTAAGATGCCTCAAGTCGACTAAGAACTCTACTAAAAGCGCTTTAATTCTGGCATGACCCACTCGGGAGTTTTGTATGACCCAATTTTATATTTTGGTAAATCCGGAAGTTAAATCTGCTCGATGTTCAGATCGTGTTCCCGACTGAATTTCACAATTACCACAAAGGATCAACATGGATCTAAAAACCGATTGCTGGACTCTCATCTCGAAGAGAAACAAACGTACACATTTTTGGCTAGCTCTAACATTATAATCGACAATTGTTACAGATATGACTATTAGATCTTAGAAGACCCATTAATAAGTTGAGGAAATTTATGGTCTACCGATCGCAATAATTTTCTTCAAAGCAGTAAAATTTCGCCGCTCGTATAAGAAAGAATTCCCTAATTTTGATTTTTCTAAGGAATAGAACAAGATTGATGGTTGCCATCTGTTTCAAAAAATCATAAAGAAGCATAAGAAAGCAATAACGACGGCTTCCGAGACCGAATTTAAAGGGTTATATACAGTTAGGATTTTCAAAAAATCGATTTTTTTTGCGCTTTCTTAATATATATAGTATACATTTATCTGAGTATACACACACAAAATTTCGAGTCGATGCGACGAATATTTACTAAGTTATAGACACATTAGGGACGGATTTTCTCATCCGATGAAAATTTCTTATTTTTATGAACAATTAAAGACCCGAATTTTGGTCGAAAATCGAACCTTTTGATTTGAGTAGCCGCCATTTTTTTTTTTTTTGCTAATTCCTTCGATCAATCACTAGATTATTTATTATATTATTGAAATTTATTTGATTTTTGCATTTTAGATGATCCAGTCCAGAGATATCGTGCTCACCGCAAGAGGTCTTCTTTTTGCGGACCTCTGCAAAATTGGCAATATCGACGTTCCCGATAATTATTTTTGGCAATAAAAAATATGTGAATATAGTTTGAGGTTGTCATAATATACCTGCCAAGTTTCAAATCAATAAACCAAATAGTTTTCTTAGAAAAAATTCTTGAAAAATGCCTTTTTTTCGACCTCCTAACTGTATATAACCCCTTAAAGCAGCGTTACCACTTGTTTGAAAAATGTGATGCAACAAAAATTAAAAGAAACACATATCAAATTAAAGAGCTTGAAAATTTTTTCAAGTTGCAAATATGTCAAACAGAGTTACTCCCAATTCACCAATTTCTTTCGGATCGTACAAATAAAATCGGACCAAAACAAAGATGAGACAAATGTTTGCCAAAAAGAGTTGCCATACTATTAAAATATATAGTTCAGTTACAACAAATACCTGAGAAAGCCTTTACTAAAAACATAACAACCATATTGTTAACCTTCGGTTTGTGCTTTGAAGACTTCCAACGATGGGAACAGGAGCGTACAAGTTACAAGTTCAAATCATAAATAGTAAACATTAAACATTCGTTCATATCATTCATATTACCAAAAATAACGGGTGGGCCATCTAACGTTTTAAATTTGTGTTATCTATATTTCGACTTTAGAAACATCAAATACCATTCGGAAAGTGACAGATATTCAGTAAAAAGTCTAAAATTTATGAAATTGGTTACGCTATTCACTAGAAACTTGGAAATATTGAAAACTGTTTTCCAAAGTGGTGAGTCAAGTGGATGGTCAATTTTACCGAAAAATCATCTTTTCGGACGAGGCTCGTTTCCACCTCGATGGTTACGTTAACAAGCAGAATTGTCGCATTTGGGTCACAGAAAACCCGCACGTAATTGTCGAGAAGCCAATGCACCCAGCATGAATCACTGTATGGTGCGGATTTTGGTCTGCTGGAATCATCGGCCCATTTTTCTTCGAAAATTAAGAAAGAACCGCCGTAACCATCAATGGTGAGCGATATCGCGCAATGTTAACCGAATTTTTCTTCAAGCAAATTGAAGAGGAAGCTTGGACAACATTTGGTTCCAGCAGGACGGCGCTACGTGCCATACAGCAAACGCTACACTCAATCTTTTACGGCCTATCTTCGAAAATCGCATAATCAGCAAAAGAGGTGATGTGAATTGGCCTCCCAGAAGCTGCGATTTAACTCCGTTGAACTATTTTCTGTGGGGAGCTGTTAAAGATAAATGTTATGCCAACCATCAAGAAACAATTCAAGATCTAAGTACGAGATTCAAGCTGCTATAGCTGCCATAAGGCTTAAAACCATAGAGAAAGTACTCCAAAATTGGATGGATCGGGTAAACTCAGCCGTAGTGGTCATTTGTCCAAAATTATTTTCCACAAATAAATTTAATAAAACAACCTTTTAAATAAATGTTAGACCTTTGAGAAATATCAAGCCGTTTTTTTATTGACATTTTAAATTTAAAATTTTATATGGCCCACCCTGTATTATATTATATAAGTTACCGCTATTCCATTACAAGTTATACTCCGCGAAGAAATAGACTTTTTGCTGTTAATATATTTATTACCCAATTAGGATTCATAGACGCGTTTGATGAACTTACGAAAGATACTTATCAAAATGAACTCAACGACTCTTCAGATTCCGATGAACCGGAGCTGCGTTAGGACAGTTGGTTTTGAAAGAGATGGAAGATGTAGGATTGGATGTTTAGATCTGTTTTGCAATAGGTACTGATGGTTGTATAGTTATGTTGGGAGATCGTGGAGCCGTGAAGGAAAAACAAAAAGAAGCTACAAGCCCTGAGATGACACCATTTCTTTCCCATAAATTGAAGCACAACATTTCCAAATCCGTTCAAATTGTTTTGATTAAAAATACTGGAAATATTCAGAGAGGTTATAACGTTTTTCCAAGTTTCAACACCTGTTTTAGTTCAATTCTTGGAAAAAAAATTGTACAGCTTTCTGAGACAAGGTGGTTACAAAGGCATGATGCCCTTCCTCAAATCCCAGTTGTCTGTCCAGAAATCGTTCAAGCACTGACAAAAATAAGCGAACTGTGAAATTTCGAGTCCATTGTTGGAATTTTCAGTAACAATGATGATTTGTCACTGACGCAACCAATTAGTGTGATTCCGCAGAACGAACTAATCGACCTTTTGGCAGCATCAAAGGTCATAATAACATTGGTTGCAACACTGAACACACGAAAAATGCATAATGATCAATACTTTAATTAAATTTTTTCAAATGCTACACAGCTGAAAAATAAAATGTTGAAGTGAAAAAACCCAGAACAAGTGATCGTCAGAGTAATCCAAACATCTCAAAGCTGCGAAGACTTCTACAGGCTTTCTGCATTCCCAAACCGATGTCACGGTTCTAGAAAGTTTCAACTTGAGACAGCTGTTACCAAAATTTAACCTAAACTTAGAAGAAAAAGATTTAAAACTATATTCATTGAATGTTTAGTTATACATTTTGGAAAATCTTGCCAGGAAACAAACAACTGCAACCAATCAACAAAAAAAATCTACTCTGGCTCGGAACAACGATGCTCCAGAAACTGTTGAACGGCCTAGCACTCCTCAATATAAACTACGACATTGTTGTGCAATCAGAAGAAATAAAAAAAACTAGTAAAATGAGCAAAACTGTATTGATTTACGCTGTAAAAAAAATGTTGAAATATGTATCAAAAATAAAATTATAGTCTACAGTTCCACATTTCTCAAATCAAGTACAATATTATATAGTTCCCACCCAAACATTCTACTCTGGATCCGCCCATGAATGTGAAAGAGTATCTACTACCGTCTCCACAATGATATGTAACTGAACTACCTCAACTCAACTTGGCTGAAAGGCACGTTCCGGCCACTACATAAGTTTATTTCACCAACTCTTAGCATTCTCAATATATTTAGTTCTGACACGGGAGTCTGAAACAGTCCTTTTTTATGTCCTTAAAACTAAAATTCAGGCAATTTAAGAAACTTAAACCAAAACACGTTGTAACCTCTCTGCCAGTCACAGAGATTGAAATAGTGTCGGGGCAACAACGGTGGCAGCAATGACAGTCGTTTGCTAATTAAGAATATTGTAGCACTGTGAGCTGCGTCTGACACGAAAATGTCGCAACAACGAAGAATTTATTTCGGCCGCCAACTTGTAGACTGTCTAGTGTTGTCATACTTCTGCACAAACGAACAAAAAACGCGAAAAACCGAAATTGACAAAATAAAATCACGGCGCACAGGAGCACAAAAACTAATTGGACAACGGCGTACGACCTCAAATGGAAACAGCAATTATTGCGGCGCGTAACACTCGAGTCGCATTTGCTTATGGCACTGCGGCAACGGCAACAAGGACACCAAGCAGTGAACACTAACGAAGAAGTAATAACGGTATTCGTCAAAATGCGCCAGTTAAAGTAAAAGGCAGGAAGAATGAAATTAGAAACGCCGACGACAACACGCAAACTTCCAACGAAGGCAGTCAAACAAAGTGACAACCGGCAGACGACTAGTTCGCGAGCTATTGCTGGAACTACAAGCGGTCGGGGAGAGTAGCGGAGAGAGAATCGTGGCAACGCTAAACAAAATTCACGGTGACTATGGGAGGGTATTGCGTGCTGCGAGGAGTGACAAGAAGAGCCGAGTAGTGGCTAGCGGCAAGAAAAACGACTGGAGTCCAAAGTAGGCAAACAGAAGTGGCGAAAAAAGCTCAGTTCGTTTTTAACCTCGCATAATTTCTTCGGCATTTAACTGCAGTTGTGATTGTTTTATCTTTGCCGCCAAAGTCACTGTGCCATTGTGCCAGTGTGTCATTAGTGGCAACACGGCCCTCAGTACCACTCTGCAGCGCTTGCTACTGCTTGTGTGCCGATGACTGGCGCAGCTGGCGGTCTCGTGTTCGCCATTTTGCCGCATTCACTTTCGCATTTCGCAATTTATGATTTGATTGATGGCTTTGTGCTCATTTGAATTTCCAATGAGTGCGAGCACTTCTTCTACTTCGCGGCCCTGCTTATAAGTGTAGGTTGAAAGGAATTCTTTAGCGACATCAAATTCATGGGAATTTCTCTTTCAATTTTATTGGTATTCAAGGCAAATTAAGCGGAAATTTTTTGAGGAACCTCAAATCTTTAAACAAAAATGCAGGTAAAGATTGACTACCGTTATTTTACTTGAATTTTTTTCTGATCACCAGATATGTATTGATTAATTTTAAAATTATTTTACAAATGAAAAGCAATCCCTGGCGAAGTTTTAAAATATATTAAGTAGAAATTTGAAATTAGCATTACTATGGACATATTCGTCAGCAAATTATTTTGAAGACCCACAAAAGCAATCCCAACTGAGAGCCTGGATGTGCTCTCTGAGCGCTGATAAGTACAGTTCACCTTAGTCCAAATAAAGAGAGATTACTCACTTTCTTCATTTAAGTAAGATACATATGTCGGTGACTTGTCGTCAGAAAAGTCCAATTCTACTAACTGAAAAATAACTCTTCTTCACTTTACATTAGTGAAACTGTTAATTATTTGTGAAAGTCTGAAAATGAGGATACTATTGTATATTCAATATTATACGTTGAGTAATTTTAACAAAAGTTTGAAGATCTTATATTAGCTATAAAGGAGATAGTATTGACCCTATTTTATCTATTTTTTACCAATCCGAAAATCCAAATATTTGTTATCGGGAGGCTAGGTCAAGTTTTCGTCCAATTTTAATCATTGTAGGCACAAAGATACACTGTTATGATTAAAACACTCTCTCTAATTTTAGTTGAGATAACTCAAATATTGGCCGTTATATGCGATACAAAGTCACTCGGAACTTCGAAAATCTTTATACTAGGTATATGCGGGCCAAAGGAAGTATTGATCCTATTCTACCCATTTTTGACACACAGGCATACTATTATTTGAAAAAAATTTCAATTGTAGATCACCGATATTTTCTGCCAAAAGACAACTATGGGTAATGGGACGGCATATTCGGTACAAAGGAGCTTGAAGAGCTTTATTCGATTCATAAGTTGGCTCACCTCGAATGCACAATTCTTGCAAAGTTTTATTTCATTATATTAACAGCTTCTTAATTTGCCACTTTCCAGTATAGTGAATCAAAAGCAGGCGTAGTTGTTCTCGAATTTCGCCCATTTTCACACCTTAAGATAGGCATGTTAAAATATAGTCATGTACAGAATGTGGTTGAAATCGGTCGGACAGGTCTCGAGTTACGTGATTTCACTTAAAAGAGATCGGTGCTACGCCCATTGTTCACTTTTGACTTAGGCAACTCAGTGGTAAAAGTTGATTTGATTTCATTCCTTTTCACACTATCGGTAGGAGCTCGTAATGGGTGTATCTCCAGCGAATTTAGTTATTTTGGCCTAAACGATGTAAGAGATATATAAATTAAACATATTATTAGACGGCGGGACTACGCCACCTTGTTCAAAATTTGTAGCCCGCAGATACCCCTTTCCACTGGGATCCTATATGCCAAATAACAGCTTTATATTCTAAGTAAGAGCGTGGTTATGGCATTTTATAAGTTTTCCTTTATAGGCTTTTATAGAGTGACAGTGGAATAATTACTTCCATCTAGGATGTTTTTCTACCCTTCTATTTAGTTTTTTCTCAGCGAATATGTGTACCAAATTTCATCAAGGTATCTCAATTTTTACTCAACTTACTCCACGATCTGTCGTCAACTCGTTTCATCAACCTGATAATTTATATACTGTGCCCAAAAAATAAGGTGACATTGTATATATTTTGAAAATTCTTTATTTCATCCCCTTCAAAGTACTCCCGTCCCGATACAATGTACTTGTGCCAACGGATTTTCCAATCTTCGAAACACTGGTTGTAGTCACTTTCCGGGATGGCCTTCAGTTCCGTCTTCGCTGCGGCTTGAATCTCCTCTATCGTATAAAAACGGTGTCCCCGGAGCGGTCTTTTGAGCTTGGTGCACAGCCAGAAGTCGCACGGTGCCAGATCAGGTGAATACGGTGGTTGCGGAACGATGTGGGTTGAGTTTTTGGCGAAATGATCACGCATTACGAGGGCAGTACGAGATAATGCATTATCGTGGTGTAAAAACCAAGAATTGTCTTTCCACAATTCCGGCTTTTTAGGCATAGCGTTACGCAAACGACGCATAACGTTCAAATAATATTCCTTGTTACTGTTTGACAGTAAAGGATTCATAATACAACACCAGATAATCAAGAAAACAGTCAACATGACCTTGATTTTGAGCGACCTTGGGCGCGATTTTTTGGTCTCGGCTCTCTTTTGGCACGATATTCGCTCGATTGATCGGTTGTTTCGGGGTCATAAGCATAGATCCAATTCTCATCGCCAGTTATAATGCGTTTCATGACACCCTGGTGGTCAGAAAGCATCATTTCACACACTTCAACGCGACGCCTTTTTTCCAAAAAATTCAATGATTTCGGTACCAGTCGAGATTTGACGCGCTTCAGGCCCAAAACATCCCTCAAAATGGTATTGGCTGAGCCTTTCGATATGCCAACTTCATGAGCAAGGTCTCTAATTGTTTCAACACCAATCTTTGATTTGTTGAACGTGAGCTTCGACGGTTGAGGTTGATGGTCGCCCTGGACGCTCTTCGTCTTCGACAAATTCACGGCCGGCTAGGAACTCATTATACCACTTGTAAAAATTTTTTTAGACATAGCCTCATCACCAAGCGCTTTCTGCACCATCCTCAACGTATCCGCAGCAGAAAATTTATTCCGTAAACAAAATTTAATGCAAATTCTTTGCTCGACAAATTTCGACATCGCAAAAAACGAAAAACTCACTTTTAGCAGCTCACAAAAGGACACGTATCTGAAACACTAATGAATATTTTGACATGAAATTTGACGTAAATGTGACTGACAGTATTACCAACCTAAAAAAAAAATTCTCCAAATCCTTCGACGCGCGCAGTTTAAATTCACCTTATTTTTTGAGCACAGTGTATAAATAACCCTACATCTTGATGTTGTATGCCACTGTGTGACTTGAAGCCTTCTCTATCATGCAAAGAATGAGCTTATTTAGTCTATTTAATCCACTAACCCCTTGCTTATCGAGCTATGACCGAAGATTCTTAAGAAAATTCCACCTCATACCTCCAATCTCGCAGCTTACTTCGCAGCCAAGCTTCCCACTGCAATATTGTTGGCAGGTTTCTAGTGCAGACGTTATGCATGAAATTTTTCTTGCAGCAGTGTCACACCAATGCATAAGAACAGGTGATAGATCCCACCTTGAAATCTTCTTACATGCGTAGATATTCCCACTGACCTTTTCACTCTCTCTTCCACAATGGGTTTTCAAGTCTATTTGTTGCCCAAAATTACTACCAAGCACTTGGTGTAATCTTTGGTTGTTAGCTCTTTCCCGTTGAGCCTCGCAGGTTTCCATGACTGAATCTTCTTGAATCAGTCTTAACCTAGAAGATGTTGGCAGATTTCGCCCATGTGTGTATGACTCTTACAGCGTTATTCATCGCACTACAAATTGTGTGTAGGCACTTGCCCGCCACTATTATAGATATTTCATCTGTATAGGCCATGAGTTTGAGGCTTTCCTTTAAAATTTTCCCAGAATCTCATTTACTACAAGTGAACAAACGAGAGGAGTTCCCGTTCACGCTAGGATAAATTATAAATATTTTATTTTTTAAAGAGTTAACAAATTTTTTAAGAGACATAAAAACGCACCTTTAATAAATATGTTTCCTCTGCACCGCACTTTTTTGTTGCCGGGAAGCTGTCAATGAAAATATTTGTGTTGATGACAGGCATCGAAGCGCGTCTAACCACGACGTGCCACCCAGCGCGCGCCTACCTAAGTATACACTTGCCATTGTTCGTCATTATTTACGCTGCAATTGACAATTTCTATTATAGCAAAAGCCAAATTACACCAATGGTCTACGGTTTTGTGTCAAAATTCAGTTAAAATATGCAGCGTTTAAGTGGTCATCGGGCGGCGAAACAACAAAAGCGGCGGGAGGCAACCGCGAAAATCGGCCGCCAAAATCGTTTAACTGCAACCCGGCCATATGGCAGCGCTGGCATGTGGCGCGAAACAACAACAATGCTGTAAACTTGACTATAAAAGTTTAAGCGAATATGGAGAGTGAGATGGCTGCGCCCGCTTAGACACCACGGCGTATGAGTAACAATAATTAACTGCGTGCTGTCGCATATTCCAAATTTCTGCATAATTATAGGCGCAACAATGTGATCCATTCATTTGTTGGGTAGAGTGTGTATGCGTGTAAGGTTTTTTATTTTGCTGTGACAGACGTTGTTTTCAGTTTTTGTCTCCAATTTGTGCAAAGAGCCTTTTCAGCGGTCAACCCACAACAAGTTCGCACAGTCGGTTTTAATTAAATCATTTAAATCGAGTATTTTGCAAACGTATCACTAGTATGTACACAAAATTGACACACACACACACGTGTCGCTCTGTAACCTATGAATTTCAGCTCCAATTTGTCGGACATTCAATTGAGTTGTAAACGGCTGCCTGTGTTTTTCGCTATGCAAATAATTTTTTTTTTTTTTTCACAGTTTTCACCAGACACAACTATGCATTGTCACGCTGTTTAAAGTATACTTATATATTCGTATGTAGGTATATGTTTATGAAAATAGAGCAATAATTTGCAGAATTTAATATTGCTTGAACCATTGGGAGTTTGCAAAGCAAAGGTATACAGTTTCTTTGGATGAAAGAGTTGCTAATACCAATAGGTAAAATGGGTTTTTTTTGCGCAGACGATAATTTTTGAAACAGAAAATAATAATAGTTTGGATGGAACTCATTGTGAAAAGAAAATTAATTAAGTGGGTATTCTAGTCTAGAAGCATGAATTTCAGATAATTTTTAAAGAGTCGTAAAAAAAAGGCAATGGTCGGAACTACGGAAAAGTGGGAAACATTTTTTTTTCACAAAATGGCGACTGCCTGAAAAAAATTTTTTTTTATCACTTTTTCTGACTATTTCGAATTTATTAAAAATAATAAAAATAAATATTTTTTGATGGGGCTAGTTCCAACCATAGAGAAGCCTATAAAGAAGACTATATAAAAATTTCAAGTAAATTGGTCCAGTAGAACCTGAGAAATCGTGGGCATCGTTCCGAAAAAGTCAGGTTTGAGAAAAACGCGTTTAAAGTTTCGCGTTTCTGCCGAACCAGTTTGGATGCCGGGTCAGAAAAATGTCTATATCTCCGAAAATAATTTGAATTTTGAAAAATCCTCTTGTAAACATATTCTTGAATAGTTAAATTTTGAAAATATAAAAAATATTTAGATTTTTTTAAATTTCTAGACTAGAATACCCCCTTAATACATTCACTGTTTTTCCTTAATACTGGCGGAACTTAATTGAAGTCTAAAGAAGTTTTCTTAAATAAGTAAATAGTCTTAAGAGAAACATATTTTATATATGAGGAGCTAAAAGTTACCATATATACATATAGGAGTTGGGCTTTGCATGGTTAGGTCTAAACAGTCTCGAGGTTTTGATGTTTTGAACGCAGAGATCTGCAAAAGCTTTTGGAAATTCATTCTGGAATATCTGGAGGTCATTTGTGATAGGTGCGTCTGGGAGGAATATTTTCCACGTTATTTGAAAAGAGTTAGGGTTGTTCCGGCAGTCCCCTGATAAGATCAAGTGCGATCCTCGTTCTTATCGGGGCATCAATATTCTTATAGTTCATGGAAAAGTTCTGGTGGAACGGCTTCACGAACTAACGCGGAGTATGTGGTCGGAACTACTTTTCAGACAGAAAAGTCTAGACCGGCATGAATTGGAGTATGGAGATTGGAGTGGCTCGTGGCTGTTCGCAGGGTGCCACCTGTGGTCCATATATTTGGAATCTCATGATGGACTCTTTGTAAAAGTGTGGATGATCTTCTTCTTCTGGTTGGAGGACAATTTTAAGAAATTGTAAATCCTTGTGATTTAGGTATGAAGGTTGACGACGGTAGCAATGCTGCTGAAAGGTAGACTGTCGCCGGTTCGTGAATGGAGTTTGCATCAGGTATGTGACTCAAGTTAAATATATGGGGCTGGTCATGTGAAAGGTTGAGATTTACTCCGCACTTAAGGTCGGTTTTTGTATGAGTGGTGTGTGTATGTGATGTGTGTATGAAGTCCAAATCCTGGCCACCAGTCCAGAGCTGTAAGGAGGCTCAACTGGTAGTAGCTTCGCATAGGAAGTCTGACCGGAGACTTAATTCTGATACCACTGAGAGCAGGAGCCCTGGAATTCGCTCCTAACTGCTGATGCAGACTGACCCCTCGTGGAGTATCGTGGTGGTTGTGGTTTAAACCCAAATGCGGTTAGAACTAACACTTTGTCAGTTTAATGTGGATTTGCATTGCAACCGGATGCCGGACCCACAGCACGCCACAGATTTTAGATGGGCCTCGAACCCTATCAAGGCTGTCGTCAGCAGGTACCTACGTAAAATACAATTGAAATCTCCTCGTAGTTAAATCTGGTGTCCGAAATGACGCCCGCTCATTGCTTCGAGTCATTTACAACTAAAAAGTTCATTAATACTCGTAATATAAGAAGCTCTTGTTTCAAAAATAAAATCAATCTCAATTTCCCCGCCGCAGCCTTGGTTGGCCGATCAAACCGACGTAATAAATATATTTCGCTGTTTATTTAAACGATTTTATGCACAATTGATAGACGATTTAATTGACAATTTGAGCACAGCAACAATTTCCGCAATGGCACGCTGCCCCGCGCCGCCACCCGCACACTCCAGCGCCCACCACTTGCCAGCTCATTACGCGCTCGGCGCATTCGTTTAAATTGCTTCATTTGCATTACAATTAATCGCGCGGTCACGCCCACTTCATAGCACATGCGAAGCGCAGGAAAATATGTTATGTTGAACCAGTGCTGACATGTTGCACATACCATGTTGCATGTTGCCATTGTTGCCACTCAGCGCTTGTACGAGTGTGTTGTAAATATTTTAAAATTTGCCGGTATTCCGTGACTTTTTTCATTTTCATTTTTTTTTTTTTTTGTTTTGCTTTTTGATATTACTTTATTACATTGAGCGCTTTAAAGCTTCGTTGTTTACTGTTGCTGCTTTTGCATTTTTATTTACTTAGTTTTTAATTTCAATGGGACGCGGCGGTCAGAATAATTATTCCGCTGCATATCTATATACATACTAGGGTGATTCAAAAACAAATTTTTTTTTTCGTTTGGTACTCTAAAAAATAGGTTCCTAGACACCTCTAAAAAAGCCTCTCCCAAAAACTATGAGTTTCATCATTCATAATGATTTTTTTTTATTGAGTTATAAAATTCATAAGAAATAAAAAATTTTCCCAAAAATGGTCAAACTTCAACCGTTAATATCTTTTAAACAGTTGGGTTTACGAAAAAATCGTGGAGACCTTTTTTCTGGAACATTCAATTTCCTACAAAATCTTAGGAACAAGATATTTTTTCAAGTAGTTGGAAGCGAGATATAAATTTTGCTATCTGATAATAAGAAAAAATAAAAAATTGTATGTAGGAGGACATGCCCGTTACAATTAAGAACTCATGCTTGGAGAGGCTTTCTTAGAGGTGTCTAGGAACCTATTTTTCCGAGTACCAAACGAAAAAAAAAATTTTTTTGAATCACCCTAATACATTTAGTATACTATATGTGGTGTATTTTGGTTCAATCACTTTGTCGTTCATTCATTGCGCTCTTCTACTTTGCATGCCATCTTATTAACTTTAATTAATGCGGGAATTAATTTTTTGCCGTAGTGATTAAAATTTCATTTTGCATTACCAGCGTCACATTTTCAATTACTCCATATATTATTCATATGTTTGTCGCACTACTTAATTTACACTTCGGTCGTCGATAAGAGTCCAGTGAGTCTTTTGGCCATAATCACCATTTTGCCATTTAAAATTCACGACAAAAGTTCAAGCAGAAGGCAACAACAACTCTTTCATGAAAAATGCATTTCGAAAAAAGATATTTGCGGCGTATTTAACACGCTGCAAATGTGCTTGAAAATGAGAATTAAGCTTTAAGACTTTATTGATTGCTAAGAGAGGCGCTCATATATAGTACATAGCGGGTGATTTTCGTTTTCAATGAGGCAATATTTCTTTTCGCAGTTAGTCTTTCTGCCCAAAATTAGTGGCCACGGATCCAGAATTTCGCTAGAAATTTTGTTTAGCGCTGAAGCTACTTTTGGTTGATTAGAGACGTTAATAGCAAGCCCATTAATAGAAAGCTATTGTTGAATCCCGTTAGAGTTCAAAGCGCCACCATTTGGTGTGCTCTATGAGCAGAGTGAATCATTGATCCATATTGCTTCAAAAATGAACACCTAATGTTACAGTCAGTGGGAAACGCTACTGAGTCATGATGAATAACTTTTTCTTACCTGAATTAGAGGATACATACATACTTGTACAGTCAAAGAAACAATTAATTTATTGATGAAAGCTTTTAGTGAGCGCATTATTTCGCGTCGCTGGCATGCGGCGTGGATTCCAAGACTTAACACTGCTGGAGTATTTTTTGAGAGGTTATGGGAAGTCGCTCGTCTAAGCAGATAAGTGATTGCTGCACAAAGCGGTCGAAAATTGGGGTTCTCGGCTGAAATTTATTACGAGCCGCAGCGGTCACTTGCTCAAAATGACTTTTTTTAAACATAAAGGCACTTGCCCTCTTACGTTTAAAATAAAGTTAAATTTCTTACCATAACAATAAATTATATGCGATAACCACATGCCTAAGACACACACTTTGTAAATGAAGTAAAAGTATTCCTTTATACAAACTCTTCTCAAGTTGGAATACGAAATTCGATAGTTCAGGATGATTTGTAATTAAAACTTTTAATGGATTCACCATTTTCTGGCGACAGAAAAACTAGCTGAGCCTAATAGATCTTCATGATCGATAATACGAAATTTATAGTACTATAAAAGTTTAACTTACTTCCCTGTCAAATGTGAGGGGAGCATGAGTGAGGGAGAACAACGTTGTTTTGTTGCAGTTCTTTGCGGGAAACTCACTGCTCAATTAACCACTCAAATGAAAGTGCCGTTGGAATATGTTTAGACGCTTACAGTAAGCCATTACCACAGAGGTGATCGCACAACAGTGGTGTGAAT
Source organism: Bactrocera correcta (assembly GCA_027475135.1). Lineage (NCBI taxonomy): Eukaryota > Metazoa > Arthropoda > Insecta > Diptera > Tephritidae > Bactrocera > Bactrocera correcta. Next base: position 140,610,350 of record CM050323.1, on the reverse strand, counting down.
ACCGCAATGAGCAAAAGATAGTAAGATTTTGTTCATGGTTTTAAAATTTTAATTTATAGGTATTCTTCAAAATTTATGTCGTCTCCTCAAAGTAATTCCCTTTGGCTTTAATACACTTTGGTAACGTTTTTTTTTTAATCCTCGAAAGAGTTGTTAAAGTCGATTTCCGGAATAGCCTACAATGCACGTAGCGTTTTTCGGTTTCGGCTCAACATTGCCACGATGTTTGGTCGACTGATTGTCTGTTTCTGGGTCGCAAGCATAGATTCAAGACTCATCGCCAGTAATAATACATTTCATGATCCTAGTTGTCGAAAAGCATTGTTTCACAGACGTTGTCGCGACGCTGTTTTTTCGAAAAAATTTATTGAACCAATCGTTCTTTCACTTTTCTTAGGCCGAAATGATCTTTCAAAGCCGTTTTCGCTGATCCTTCCAATATACCAACGATGCCAGTAAGATCTTTGACTATGAATTGTCGATCCTCTAGCCCAATACATTTATTTTATTAATGTGTTGATCAACAGCTGATGCTGATGGCCACCCTGCGCGTGGTTGGTCGTCAAGGCATTCTCGATACTCTTTGAATAATTTCTACCAAATCAAAAACACTCGCTAAAAACAATTATTAGCAATAACCTTGTCCAACATTATGAACGGTTTGGCACCAGAAATTTGATTCTGCACACAAAATTTTACCGGAATTCTTTGTTGAATAACTTCACTCATCGTTAAAATAGCCAAATGAACTTTATCTATTTCAAACACCTCGCAGAATAACTTTCCTCGCAGAGGAATGGAAGATGACAACATCTGATGAGTCGACGTTATGAGTTTTCGAGAGAAAGGTTTTGCGAAAGATTTATGGGTCCTTTGAGTATTTGCCACGGCGAATATCACATTCGATAGAACGATGAGCTGTTCGAGGTGTACGACGACATTGACATAGTTCAGCGAATTTAGAGACAGTGGCTTCACTGGCTAGGTCATGTCGTGCGTATGGACGAAAAAACTGACTGCAGCTGTGAGAGTATTCGACGCCGTACCCGCCAGGGGAAGCAGAGGAAGAAAAAGACCTCCACTCCATTGGAAAGACCAGGTAGAGAAGGACTTGACTTTGCTTGGAATATCCAACTGGGGTCACGTTGCGAAAAGAAGAAACGACTGGCCCGCGGTTGTTAACTCGGCTATATTCGCGTAAGTTGTGTCTACACCAGTAAAAAATATGTGACACTTGGCACCGATGTCACTGACAGCCATACAAACCGAGAAAAAAATATTTCGATGAATAGGTTTTCTCGCGAAAGTTAAATTATAAAGTATTACTATTTTTTGCCCACAGTAGTACGAACGAGAGTGCTTGGGCTAATTACAGAACGGATGTGTTCGAGCTGTAATCATTACAGCAGTGTTTACTTTTATAACAGAGCACTGTTAACTGTCTGTTAATTTGGTAATTCGTTAGTTGATACTTCGTTAAAAGGCTTAACTGTGAACATACTTTTAGTTGTACCTCTGTAGTATGGTAAATTTTATTCTGAGACAGCTGTTTCAATTTTATTAAAGAGTAAAAATGCCTCAACAAAGTGCAAAATCAAAAATTGTCGGTCATTTAATATAGAATTATGTCTAGCAGATCAAATTTATTACTGTAAGTACTTTAAATTGATGTACAGAGGAGCAGGAGAACAGCTGATGTGATATTACCGAGTAACGAAACAATTATCAAGATTGCCAGATGGATAGTTCGTTACTCGGTATAGTGATAGTCTGTTAATTTTACAAAAACAAAATACATGTAAAAAACTACCGACTAACGAATTAACAAGGCTGGTCTGAATACTCCTATTATATTAATTTACAAAATAGCTGTTATTTGTTTTCAGTTTTTAAATTACGTCCAATTTAACTTTAATTTAATTTTTAAAAAGTTTTTACTGAACAATAAATTTTTAATCAAAAATATTCTTCTTCTCCTATTTTCGGTGTTTAACAACAACTTCCCTCTACATTATTTCATTAAAAATCAAAACAAAAAACAATACCTTCCATATCTCAAAGCACTCAACACATTCTGTAAATAATATTGCCGTTATATTGCTCCTGAAAATCACCTGAGTATCATCAAGTGTTACAGTATTGCATTAGTTATTGAGCAGCTCAAACACAACTTCTCTTAACAAAACGGCTGATTTTGGCATTATGAATTAAAACACTCTTGACAATTTGTTGTTTTTGAGCTATCGACACAACTTTGAATAAAGTTTGTTTCCTAACTGCTAACTATCACTAGCAAATTTTTGCTGGAAAAGAGTTTATTAACCCAAAACTCTAGTATAGGAGACCACAAGTTGGAGCATAAAAATCTGAGAGAGTGAAATTTCCGAGGAAACAGATGTATAAACAAGCGATATTTTTACATTTGCTTTGATTTTGTTAATTTGCATTGTTTTGAATTGTGAAAATAAAAATTCGATTTATTGACTTTCAAGTGTTGATTTGAAGTGATTGTGAAATTCCTACCGGTTTCTGCTAGTTTTCCGTTTCTTTACTTTTTCGATATTTCGGTCCTTCTGTGAGTAATTTGCAATCTTCTTCTTGCTGATAACTATCCGATACTAGCTGTTAAGTTGCAAGAGCTACAACTGAATCCGATTTGCTAAAAAAATGTTAACAAGAGAACGAAATTATTCTGTTATAAAAAATAAATAAATAAAGAGGAGTGTTACTCTCAAAAGCAACTTTGAACACGTTTTCTAAAATATTTTATATGAAAAGATTATACGACGCACAAGTGCAAAACTTGTGAGATGTCTTATAGTAAAACAAGGATGGAGTCATGTGTAGAAGTTCACAAAAGTGAGGAAAGAACTCTGATTCTTTCACTTGGGAGTGGTCAAAAACGATTCCGTCACATATGGCTCAAGCAATCCACGATTAGCCAAAGACATCCGTTTGAAGGTGAGCTAAAGTGATAAGGCGAAAAATCCTTCCCCAAGGTTGTGCACTGGATTTGAGGCTCCCGTTAAAAACATCCCCATGAAAAGAAGAAAACCGACTCGGATCAGAAACCCCGCTTTTGATGTCGACAATTGCAAACGTATTAAGGTTTCCGATTTAAGAACATGCATCTGGAGTGTACGGTCTCTTAATTAGAAAGGTGATGCTGCCCAGCTGGTTGATGTCCTCGTAAGAGTAAAGGCTCACATCACCTCCGTCGAAGAAGTGCGATGAACGGGGCAAGGACTGAGACGAGTAGTGGCCATATAAAGGAGCACCTATTCGGTGTAGGATTCCATCGCCGAGTCCTTGCAATGACCCTGCTAAATGAACGGCTAGCCATACTCCGCATCAAAGCGTAGTCCGGTCGGAAAAGAAAAACGATGTAACCAAAGAAGTCTTCTATGAACGCTTGGGGCGCATCATGAGAACTGCCTCCGCCACGATGTCAAAACCGTACTTGGTGACTTTAATGCCAGGGTGGGCAAAGAAGGTGTCATTGGCACAACGGTCGATAAATTCGGCCTCCATGCTAAAACTTGCCGAAATGGGTTGAGGCTGATCGACTTCGCCAGGGTTTAAAATATGGTTATCTGTAGTACTAGATTCCAGCACAAGAAAATACATTAAGCTACGTGGAGATCTCCGAATCGAAAAGCCACCAACCAGATTGATCTGTTGTGTTAGACGAAAGACACGTCTCCGTGTTTTAGATTCGGATCACTATATAGTTGCAGCCAAGATACGCAGTCGCCACAGTGCAGCAAAAGACGCACTTCCACAAACACAAAGAAGGTTCGACGTCGAGAAATTGGAATCACAGCGAATAGCCAAACTATTCTCTAGTCGACTTGCACTCCTGCTCTCTGAGAGCACTCATCAGCAACTCGGTATAAGGGAACTGTGGGATAGCATTTCAAACTGCTTACGTCGTTTTCGGAAAATGAAAAAGAATAATTAGTACGATAGACAAAAACGGAAAGAGGCCGCAATACGTTTGTACGACGAGGTAGACAGGCTGACCAACATGACTATTGCTCGTTAATACTAAGAAAATATACGGCAAAAAACAGAAGGTTTCAAGTCCAGAGAGTCTAGTGAATGATGACAAGGCATATTGAAATCATGGAGGGAACACTTTTGCTAACAGCTAAATGGCAGTGAAAGAATAACACCTGGAGAAGGTGTACCTAATTGCTTAATCGATGACGATGGTGCGAACGTTCCATTTCCCGACTATGAAGGAGTTTAAGTGTGCTCTGCACAATCACAAAACAGGTGACCCCACAATCTGAGCCAACTCGCGACTTGGCTCCCACGTCATTGTTCACACTCATAACTTTGAAGTCGTAGATAATTTCGTTTATCTTGGAACCAGCAACAATAACAAAAACATCAGCTTTGAAAACCATCCCAGAATAACTCTTCCTAACAGGTGCTACTTGGATTGAGTGAGGCTAGCGACCGAATACGCTGACTTCCGAATTGATAAAAATACTCCAGCCTTGAGAGTATTCGACGCAGAGAAGCTGTCAAAAAACAACGGTCCGAAATTATTCTTCAGATCAGTATACTGATCTCCGACCTTTTTTCTGGTAAGTAAAAAATTTTAAGCCAATCTAAAGCCATCTATTGGAAACTGTGCCCAAAAAATTAATTGAATTTAAACTGCGCGCGTCGAAGGATTTACAGAATTATGTTTTTTTTTAGGTTGGCAGTACTGTCAGTCACATTTATGTAAAATTTCATGTCAAAATTATCATTAGTATTTGAGATACGTGTCGTTTTGTGAGCTTCTAAAAGTGAATTTTTGGTTTTTTGCGATGTCGAAATTTGTTGAGCAAAGAATTTGCATTAAATTTTATTTACGGAATCAATTTTATGCTGCGGATACGTTGAGGATGGTGCAGAAAGCCTTTGGTGATGAGGCTATGTATAAAAAAATGTTAACAAGTGGTATAGAGAGTTCCAAGACGGCCGTGAACGTGTCGAAGACGAAGAGCGTCCAGGGCGGCCATCAACCTCAACCGACGAAACTCACGTTCATACAAATCAAAGATTTAAACCGTCGATTAACAATTAGAGACCTTGCTGATGAAGTTGGCATATCGAAATGCTCAGCCAATACCATTTTGAAGGATGTTTTGAGCCTCAAGCGCGTCAAATCTCGACTGGTACGAAAACATTGAATTTTTTGGAAAAAAGGCGTCGCGTTGAAGTGTGTGAAACGATGCTTTCCGACTACCAGGGTGTCATGAAACGCATTATAACTGGCGATGAGACTTAGATCTATGCTTACAACCCCGAAACAGCCCATCAATCGAGCGAATATCGTGCCAAAAGAGAGCCGAGACCAAAAAAATCGTGCCAAAGTCGCTCAAAAATCAAGGTCATGTTGACTGTTTTCTTCGATTATCGTGGTGTTGTGCATTATGAATTCCTTCCAACCGGTCAAACAGTCAACAAGGAATATTATTTGAACGTTATGCGTCGTTTGCGTAACGCTATCCGCCTAAAAAGGCCGGAATTGTGGATTGTGGGTTTTTACACCACGATAATGCACCATCCCATACTGTCCTCGTAATTCGTGATCATTTCGCCAAAAACTCAACCCATATCATTCCGCAACCACCGTATTCACCTGATCTGGCGCCGTGCGACTTCTGGCTGTTCACCAAGCTCAAAAGACCGCTCCGGGGACACCGTTTTTATACGATAGAGGAGATTCAAGCCGCAGCGAAGACAGAACTGAAGGCCATCCCGGAAAGTGACTACAACCAGTGTTTCGAAGATTGAAAAATCCGTTGGCATAAGTGCATTGCATCGGGAGTGGACTGCTTTGAAGGGGATGAAATTGATTTGGAAGAATAAATAAAGAGCTTTCAAAATAAATACAATGTCACCTTATTTTTTGGGCACAGTATATCACTGTACTTATAGATGAGTCAAGAATAAGCAGGGTTTGAGTAAAAATTAAATCACTATATTTTCATATTCAAATAAATATTTAGTGCAAATATTTCATGCCAACCGGCGAACGGGCAAACTTTTCCTTGCTGTCAGAATATGATATTTAATTGAAGTTATTTTCTTGTTGCTGTTGCATAACAATACATCCACTTTTAATTGAATTAACACGAGCTATAATTTTCACAGCCAACAGAATTGCTTAACAAAATAATAACACAACTATGTAATTTTGTGCAAAAAATTATTCAATTTAATCCTTCATTTACATTTTGTTTGCACTCAACTTTATCATTTGTTAAGCGTGTGTTTTTTGCATAGGTTAGCGTTGTTGTTGTTGTTTGTTTTTACGTTCTGCGACTATTTAAAAATGCGTTATCCAATTGTTACCATATTTTTAATTTGCGCTTTATAGCACACCGACCCAGCCTCGCACCCGTGCACCTGGCGCCTTGCCACACAGTCGAAGTTTTTACGTTTTTCCATTTATTTACGCATTGCAGTTAACATTAAATTGGCAATTTAACTCGCGGTTGCACAATTTTAATGTCATACGCTTGGCAATTCACTCATTCACTCATTTGTTTGCACAATATTCTATTTTATTGTATTCGGATTTTTTCGCACTTCGTGTGATTGCGCAATCGCGTAAAAAGTCGCATAGTGCAAATTTCATTTTTACACAAATCATTGCATCGTAAATTACTCTCTTATCCCTTGTTATTAATCTGGTGGGTGTGCAAGCCGGTGCTCCAACATTTTGTGACAGGCCCGCAGTTCATCTGATAAAAAGTGGCACTTTTTCACAAAGTATCCGATGTTAAAATTGTTATGTCATTTGCCATTTAAAATATGTATTTTAAGCTTGTAAAAGGCGTCGAAATGCTGATTGCGTTTTAAGTGAAAAAATTTACTTTTCACTTCACTTTTATTTCCTACTGGGCAATTTGAGTCATTTTAGATTTTTTCTCAATTAACACCTGTTCAATTGCGATCACTGAAGCAAAAAATTCGATCAACAAGTAATATGAGTGCTCAATATAAGAAACGAAAGAAGCAACCTTTCTAACAAAGCGTTCAAAGGTACCAAAGATATCTAAAATTGACGTTAAGACAAAACAATTGTTTTATAAAAATCGACCGGATACAGAGACAACTTCTTTGGCACCATGTAAAAATAGCAAAAGTTAATTTAAGCTGGGATTGATAATCGTATATTAGTTTCAATGAATAATGTGATACATCTTCATTTTATTCTTCGCAGCTACAGATTTCCTGGTATAATCCAAATTGCAATATATTAACAAATCCTGTCTGGCTTAAGGCGTCAAAATTACCCAAATAGTCATATCTCAGTTCAACTTAACATGCATTAAAACTAACAAGTTCAGCTGATTATACTAGAAAGTCAACTGACAGTTGACGAAGCGGATTTAGTATTTTGCAAACTGGCATCGGTTTACGTCACTTCAACGATTTTTTTATATATTATGTTCCATTTATTTATTTAAGAATTATTTATATCATAAAAGACATGACTAAATCTTACTCCTAAGTTAATTAGACTATTCTTCGCTGGTCTGACTCAAACTCATGCATTCCAAAGAAGGAAAAAAACAGGAATAACAAACTGTCCATTAGTGAAATGATTTCGAAGACTTATTCACTAACAAACTCACTGGAACAATCGTTACACAACATAATACCCGTCCCGTACTGAGCCAGATATGTACAAAAATATTGTGGCTGCCACGATAGAGATATTAATTAATAATGACATCGGTCCAAATGTTATGGAAGCTGGGGATTTGATATTATAGATTTCAATAACATATCTGTGTCGTTTTACCATAACATCTTAAGTCTTAAAATTGAGTTTTGAGATATTGGCGATTTCCTCTAAAATCTATTGTGTTGAAATTTAATGAGTTATTTTTAATCAAGGAAAAAGTAACACTATTTCTTAAGACATTATATGCCGATTTTGAAAAAAATTTTAGTAAGAAGTATGTTTTATTCGTTGTTTTGTACATAAGATATTTTAAAAAACGAAAAGTTAAGAAAAATCAAATCTTAATTTGACTTAAGATATTTTGTCAAAATGAATACTTCAGTTGGATAATACTTAAGTTGACATAAGAGTTTTTGCTAAAACTGAAACAAATGACTCATTGGATATAAGATTTTTGTATTTGTTTATTTTTAAAAGAAAAAATTTATTCATAACAAAAATATACAGCTTCATGTATTGTTTCTTTAATCATATTAATAAGTTCAACTCATAGTACAAAAAATCTGGTTTCAAAGCAAATTAAAGCATTAATTATTCATTAGTTTCATCAGCTTCTGTAAGATCTGGATGACAATCTAACTGCTCTTCTGTTGCTAAGTTTATATAAAATGGCTTATACACTTCATCCACAAGAGGTAACATATCTAAAAGATCTTGTTTCTTTTTTGTGCCAATTTTTATTGGTCCGTCGTAGCATATTTTTAAATCTGTCATTCTCACGCAGTTTATTCCTCGTTTAGATATGTTGATCAATTTAAAAGGTTCTTCTTCATTTAAGGATTTTTTAAATTAAACATTTTCAGTTTCTTTGGTATATCTTAGCCATTTAATGTCGATCCAGCTATACTTTTCACCACTGTCATCTACTTTTCTCCATGTAAATAAATTCTTTGATGCATGTGCAAAGTCATATATGTTCGACTGTGCCATTTCATTAATAACAAATTTTTTTGTTACGCCAATTGTTCTGATAAACTGGTACCAATCACGGGGATGGTGAATTTTGGTTGAAGTTAGTTTTTTCCTTTTTTCTATCAAAGCATGATCGCTATCACACTCCATATGAGTATGACCAGGGACCAAGAATTTATGATCTTTAATGTCTACATTATTTTTAAATTGCATAAAAATTGCAAACATGGTTGCAATGAATGAATTTTTATTTTGTCCTCGACATGAATCACTGTTTAAAACAGCGTACTTTGCATTGGTATTTAATGTTAATAAATGATCAAACAAGCACGATGCTATTTCATTACCCCTTCTTTTTGCTATTGCTTCATGCCATATGTAGTATGAGGCCTGATTACTTGCACAATCATGCATAGTAAGATTAAAAATCCAGAAAAGCCTTTTGTAAAAAGAAAGTGAGGTTCTTAATAATGGTGTAGGAAGACACTGCTGTAGGTCAAAATACAATACTTTAAGTGTAGCATCAGCTAAAGCTCTCTGCTTATCATTTTTTTTAGCATCATAAGCTTTTTCTGCTAAATTTACATGTTTAGATTGCTCTAGTTGTAAAGAGTCCAATTCTTCGGGTTTAGCAACTTGTATTTTGCATTGGAGCAAATCACACTTATGACAAGTGTCAATTTTAGGTTTTTTTAAATTTCAAGTTGAGTGTGCTAAACAATTGCGAAAATTTTGAAATTGAAACGGAATAAGCGTATTTTTCACAATAGAGACGATGCATTTCATTCACAGATAAATCACTTGGCAAACAGTTCTATATCGTTTTGATGTGTCCCTTCGAGTATAATGCGACTCATACGATGGGAAGCTTTTATTAAAACCAAAAATTTCATTCTCTTTTGCGATAGAAAGTTTTTTAGCGCATTTATGTTTTCCACGTCCATCGCCAATTACACGCCCATCAAGTTTTGCACTCACAACCATTTTTATAGATTGTTCCGTCTCGGATAATGTGAATGTAAAGCATTTTTTTCATACTGCGATTTTATTACTACCAACTTCCAGGAAATAATTGTTTGTATAAGGTTTTTTTTTATTTCCCTGTTTTTGTTTCTTCAACTTCAATTAAGCCACCAAGAAATGTTTTGCGTAAATTGTACATATGAGCCTAGTTCCCAGTACCGTGTGTGTTTTAAAATTGCTGTTCTTCAAAAGTGATTCTATCTGCGCATTTCTTTCTGCACGGTTCCAACCTGAACAACCTTACCAGCGCTTGAGGTGTAAATTTGTCCTTTATTCCTGGAATCTTTTGCATCTTTCTTTGAATATTTTTCTGTTTCCACTTTATTTGCAACACTTAATATTAAGTATTTATTAAAATCACTTTATAAATGCAATCACTATAAAACTTACATCATTATTTTCGGAACTGGAACTTGCTACAGTACATCCACTTATATTAAAATTTGGATCAATAATGGAATCATCACTATCGAAATCTACATTGCTTATATTATTCAATAAATCACTTTCCATTTTTGAAGTTATTAGCACAACGACTTGTTTTCAACCGATCGCTTATGTGCGCAATAATGCGTTGTGAGCACGCATCCCAACAAACTTATGTTGAGTTAAAATGCCGTTATGTTCGAAGCGAATTATTGCATAACATTTTAAGTGGACTTAAGATGTTTTGCAAAATGTAAAAAGTTCTCTCTTTGAATATTCGAGTTTTTTCAAAACAACTTATGTCCATTTAAGTGAAGAAATTATAAGAATATAAGTTTAAAATATTAGCGTAAGAGGACATAAAATGTTTCATTCAACACATATTTTTAATTTTTTGTTTTAATATTAATAGAGCTTCAGTTGTCATAAGTTTAAATGAAGAAACCTTTAACAACCAATAAAGCATCTCATCAAATTTAAGTTTACTTAAGATGTTTTAATGTATGTAATATTTTCAAAATAAAGATAAGAAAAATACAAAAGGCGATAACTTTCTTTAAAATTGGAACTTTTTAAATCGGATTGGACACAAATATGGACTATGAATAGGAGAACTAGAATATGACCTTTACTCGATTTTGACTTAAGTCGACTTAAGATGTTATGGTAAAACGACACAGATATGTACACAGATAAGTCTGATTTAATCTCTAACAACGAAATCGAATGATACTCGTATGATTCGCATTTAAAGCGATTTTTGTAGTAATTTTTCAAATTTTGTTTTATTTATGAAATTTCGTCTAGCAGTTAAGCATATGTCCTTAAAATAGGTGTTGAGACCTATGGGATATATACACAGATTTCCCTCAATATTTCAATAGAAATATACATTAACCGTCTTCAGTCTTTACCGGCACATTGTACCCTCAGATTTTTAGTTCTAACAGAACATAGTAAACTACCACTAATCACTGTTACAAGCAGTTATTTATCGACCTCATTGTACTATGAGCAGTCGAGATTGCCACGAAGTTTGTAACACACGCACGGAAGCACCGGAGATCGTAAAAGCAAAATATAGTAAGACTTTGTGCGTAATTTGAAATTCTTAATATTTTCTTTATAATCTATGTTTCAAAGTAATCCCCCTTGTCATTGCATAGTAAATGTTTTCAACAAGTTAAATTAGTAATTTTTAAAAATGGCGTTTCGGGAAAAATGCGTTTAAAGATTCACTTATATGTTATGTGTTTGCACCTCCGAGCGGTCGCTCGTTAGAACACAGACCGGTCGTTTGAGTTTGCTGAATAGCCAGAAGTTACACAGAGCTAACTCACGCGAATACGGTGGTTTCGAAACGATATTGGTTGAAAATTTTTCAAAAACTCACTAAGAATCAATGAGGTATGCGATGGCGCTCATCGTGGTGCAAAAACCAAGAGTTGATGGCCCATAATTCCGGCTTCGCGCAAAAACCAAATAACATTCAAATAGTATTCCTTGACAGTTTGGCCGGTCGGCAGGAATTTGGAGTGCACCACACCTCGATAATCGAAGAAAAGTGTCAACATAATTTGAATTTTGACCTGCTTTGACGTCGTTTTTTCGGCGTTGACTCAACTTTGTCACGATAACCGACCCATTGATCGTTTGTTTCCAGGTCGTAAGCATAAATACATCATCATCGTCATGACATCCTGGTAGTTGGAAGGTATCTTTACAGACAATAACGTAAGCTGTTTTTCGAAAAAAATTTAGTGAGTTTTGAACCAATGATGCTTTCTTTCATTCATTTCTTTTAATTATTGTTAAAAATCACCTTCAAAAGGTTTGGAAACATGTGGGGGAATATCCACCTTTTACCACGAATATCAAATTTAGTGCACTCTAACATACCTTCTACAATTTCATTAATTTTATTCGACCTAAGGCTACGCCTTCGCTTCATTAAAGTAATCGGATATTTATTGTATTCATTAATTTCTGCTTTTCATTCGTTTAAAATTTATTCGAAACATAAAAGAAATCCCCCGCGATAGCTGCCCGAAGCTATGTGCACTAAAAAATTTCGAAATATTTGAGCGAACAGGAATACAATGAATTAATTCGCATGCAAACTATTTACTAATGCTAACGGTAAAGTAAAATAAACAATAGTGAAACAAAAGTCCACACAATAGCCGATGAAATTGGTAATTCATATGAATATTTGTTGTATTTTTCTGCTTTTGTTGCAATAGAAAGCTCACGTAGCGCAAATAGTTAGTAGTTAGTGGAAAACGCCAATAATAATTCGAACGCAGCAACGCTAAAATAACTAAAAAATCGCTGCAATAAAAATTACACAACAAAGCTAAACACCCGCGAAGCTTTCGAGTTATTGCAATAACAACTGCACGGTGGCATTTTGTGGAGAACAGTTATCCGATTAGCCATTGCGCACTTCTATTTATAAATACTAAATTGCTGTAGTAGTCGCACAAAACAAAACAAAGTCAGCAGTAAAGTGCAAAATAATGCAAGCGAAAGTCGAAAAAGTATAAAATGAAATAAAATATAGAGGGTATTGACACAAGCGCCGGAACCGGAAGAATAGGTTCAATATACAAATATCGATTTGTACAGTAAATAAAAAACAGCAAATGAGTAAAAAAAGAGCAAACTTCGTTAGCAACCGATTATGAGGTCTAGTGAAACAAAATCCACTATTTTTCAATAGATGGGGTTAGTACAGGGTAGGCCATTTAAAGTTGACCCATTTGCCCATTTGCCAAAATTAAGGCGTCGCGGATAATCAGCTGGGTTTAGTTTTTGTGCCATTTGAATTTTATATGGAAACATCTTCAAATCTTTATGAATTATGCGTCGGAGAGTGGTGCGAGAGATGTCTAATTCCTGAGAGCGGCGATAACTCGATGTCGATGGAGTCTCCTCAATACTGGCTCGTACAGCTTCGATATTTTCATCAGAACGTCTTGTGCGTTGTCTGGATGCATGACTGGCATTACTGAGATTACCGGTGTTCACAAATTTTGCGTATAAAGACTTAATTGTGTTCTTAACTGGAGCACTTTTCACTTTATTTTTTTTGCGAAACGCACGTTGAGTTAACACAATTGAAAAGTTATTTTGAATATAAAGCTGAACAATTTCAGCGCGTTCTTTTGGAGTGTACTGTTCCATGGTATAAATTGTCTTCGAATGACGCTTCTAACGCGGTATGACATTAGCCGATTTGTCAGCGCTGTTAAAAGTTACAGCGTTGCCAGATGGGTCAACTTTAAATGGCCTACCCTGTAGTTTGAATCCCGCGGTTTCGCCTATTTGACGTTAAAACTAGAAAAAACCTTAACTTCGGTTGCACAGAGTAAGAATTTGGTTGAAGGGGAGCAGTTTATAATATATTGCCTATTCCACCAAATACATGGAAAAGCACTTAAATACCATTTTAGCCGGATAACCGCGATTCGAACTTCCAAATACAAAGGAACCTTTATAAGAACTTCATTTTGTTCGGTCAGTTCCATGCCAAATAGCTCATCAAATGAAAAAGCTTTCCATAGAAGCACTTGATTACGAGCGTTCACTTTGTATGGTAGCTATATCCTATAGAGGTTTGATACTTATGATTCCGAAAAATCAGCAGCTTCTAAAGGAGAAAATAATCCCTGCAAAATTTCAGATCTATATCTCACAAACTGAAGGACTAGTTTGAGATAATTACAGACAAACAGTTGGACATGACTCAATCGACTTGTATCGTCATTCAGATCATTTATATATAAAGGGTGATGCATTCCGAGGTTTCCTACTTTATTATAGAAAAAACATAAAAACCTTAAATATTGGCCGCGGCTAACATCTCAGATGGTTCGAGCATTTCGACTGGTAACTGGCAAAAGACACGCATGATGTTTTGCTCCAAGGTCTGGATTGAAGAATACTTTAGACTTTACATATCCCCACAGGAAAAAGTCTGCCGCTGTGATATCACATAATCTTAATGGCTAATCGACCGGCCCAAAACGTGATATTATCTGCTCACCGAAGTGTTCTCTCAATGAATTCATTGATTGATGCGATGTGTGGGAAGTGGCGCCGTCTTGTTGAAACCGAATGTCGCCGAGATCACAAGCTTCAATTTCAGACAATCGGTTGTCATGGTTACGTTCTCTCCGACATCATTTTTGAAGAAATATGGACCGATAATTTCACTAGCTCACAAATCGATTTAAACCATTGTTTTTTCTGGATCAAACGGGAGCTCTTGAAGCACTTTAGGTTACTCTCTGTCCGAAATGCGAAATTTGCTTTTTTACATAGCCCTTGAGCCAGAAATGGGCTCCATTTGGATTGATCTTCGTCGACCTTTTCAAAAGCCCATTGAACGAAGCGATGTCATTTGAGAAAGTTCGAGCGTCCGTAGCCCTGGCACAAACTGTATTTTGTACGCTTTCAATTTAAGATATGGACATAAAATGCATCAAGTCGTCCTATACGTTAGCCCTAGTCGTTGCAAACAACGCCGAATAGACTGTGCACTGTCTTCGTGTACATTCTCGGCTTCGGCTGCTATACTTTCCTTACTGCGTGCTGAGCGTGGTTTATTAGGTGGAATATTATCCAATAATGAATGCTGGATCTTTAGATGGGTGATAGTGTTGCGAATAGTACGCTCAGTAGGCCGATTATGATAACCTTAAGTGAGCGAAACAGGCGAAAACCATTTTTACAGAACTTAAATTTTCGTAATAAAGTTGAACGATTTGTAAACGTTGTTCAGGTCAGCCTTCTATGATGAAATTCCAAACAATACTGAACAAAAATAACTGACAACTTGACACGACTCCGCCTAATATCTCAAAAAAAGTCTATTGAAAAAATTATCTCTACTTGGATCACCTGTTATAATGCATACAGTCTGTTACAGTTGCCTTCTGGGTGTTACAAACCTCGGTTGTCAACCTCATGTGAATAGTGGCAAGGATATAAAGATAAGTTCGACTTAGGGATGTCACAATGACAAATTACTGAATCGCAACCAAATTCATTCACATGTGAAGCGGTTGACTGCTCTTGACGATACTAGGCTCCGGCAATGTCAAGTGAAAAGGACAGTGGTCGAATCGAGGTGATTCGGTTCAAATGGTGATTAATGTTTTGCTGTGTGTTTGGTCAGACCAAACTCTTGATCTGTCAACAATTGTGTTCCATCAGCACAACGCTGGACCATTCACCTCCATAGCGATTCACCAGAAGCTCCGGGCTTGCTTGGGCGGTTATTATGCATCCACTTTGCAGTCCAGACTTGGTACCATGTGATTCTGGTGAATTATTTTGATAGTGAAAATAAAAAATATATATTTTGGAATATCGATCTGTTCCAAATTTTTGCAAATATGAGAGGGGCTTTTGAAACTACCGAACGATGGCAACAAGTCGTAGGAAAAACGATGTTGTTTGACAACAAATTTTAAATCTATTTTTGAAGTAAAGAAATGTTCAACAAACCTTTCAGCATAAATACTGTATGTTAAGATATTACTTAGTGAAAGTAAAGTTTTACGCAGTACCGTCCCAGTTATACGATGAAAATAGGACGTATAAATTTTGGACTCGATTGTGATGGTTAGATAATGGCCGCATAAAATTCAAAGTTTTCATGTTGCGAGCACAGAAATTTTTTTAAATTTTTATACAGTGACAACGCGACGTGATCACGAACGTAGTCAACACAGGAAGGTAAAAAAGAACCCCAGAATATTATCCACACAATATCGCTGCGGAAGTTAAAGAAGAGATGGGAAAAGATATTCATCCAATAACGGTCCGGAGGACACTGCATGAAGCTAATTACAGTTATCGCGTAGCTAGACGTAAACCTCTCATTTCGAAATCGAACCAAACGAAGCGTTAAGCTTATGCGAAGGAGGACATATGAAGCAGGGACTTTGGATAGTGTACTCTTCTCAGATGAGAGTAAGTTCAATATATTTCAATCTGATGGTCGGCAAACTGTGTGGAGAAAGCCTAACACCGATCTGCTTAACAAGAACCTTGCTGCTACTGTAAAACATGGCGGTGGGGGGGGTAATTGTGTGGGTTGTATTCCTGCAGGTGTCGTGAGCTGGAATTCATAGACGGCATTTTAGACAAGAAATATTACATGGAAATTCTGAAGAGAAATGTGTAAAAAAAAGTGCGCAAAAATTTAAATTGGCAGAGTCATTTACATTTCAACACGATAATGACCCGAAGCATACGGCTTATGATGTACGCACGGCACATCACATAAAACATACAATTTCCGCATCCACCCCAATCACCCGATCTTAACCCAATAGAACATTTGTGGGAAGAACTAGATAGGCGCGTTAAGAAGAGAGCAATATCAACAAAAGTTGAGTTGAAGGCGGCACTAATGGAGGAATGGCGGAGTATTGGCGCAGAAACGACACAAAATTCGGTTTCATCAATGCCAAACCGGCTGCAGGCAGTCATCAAGCAAAAGGGCTTGGCCACAAAATATTAATTTTATATATAAACTATATACTATTTTGTTATTGTTATACTCTTGCAACAAAATTGCTAAGGAGAGTATTATAGTTTTGTTCACATACCGTCGTTTGTAAGTCCTAAAAACTAAAAGAGTCAGATATAGGGTTATATATACCAAAGTGATCAGGGTGACAAGTAGAGTTAAAATCCGGATGTCTGTCAGTCCGTCCGTCCGTCTGTCCATCCGAAGACAGCTCGAAGATGGGCAAAATCGGCCCACTGCCACGCCCACAAAATGGCGAAAAACCGAAAACCTATAAAGTGTCATAACTAAGCCATAAATAAAGATATTAAAGTGAAATTTGGCACAAAGGATTGCATTAGGGAGGGGCACATTTGGAATTATTTTTTTGGAAAAGTGGGCGTGGCCCTAATAAGTTTTTTGTATATATCTCGGAAACTACTACAGCTATGTCAACCAAACTCTATAGAGTCGTTTCCCTCAGGCATTTCCATATAAAGTTCAAAAATGGAAGAAATCGGATAATAACCACGCCCACCTCCCATACAAATGTTATGTTGAAAATCACTAAAAGTGCGTTAACCGACTAACAATAAACGTCAGAAACACCAAATTTTACGGAAGAAATGGCAATAGGAAGCTGCACCCAGGCTTTTTTTTAAATTAAAAATGGGCGTGGCGTCGCCCACTTATGGAACAAAAACCATATCTCAGGAACTACTTTACCGATTTCAATGAAATTCGGTATATAATATTTTCTTAACACCCTAATGACATGTACGAAATATGGATGAAATCGGTTCGCAACCACGCCTTCTTCCAATATAACGCTACTTTGAATTCCATCTGATGCCTTCTCTGTATAATACATACATATAAATGAAAATACAATGTTCAATACTCAAAGTACACAAATTGATCTAATCTAATTGATTTTACAGCAAAATAAAAAAATATGTAAATGACGGATAATGAAATCTCGA
The DNA here is from genome assembly GCA_027475135.1 of Bactrocera correcta. Taxonomy (NCBI): domain Eukaryota; kingdom Metazoa; phylum Arthropoda; class Insecta; order Diptera; family Tephritidae; genus Bactrocera; species Bactrocera correcta. The sequence goes on along the minus strand of CM050323.1, from coordinate 140,592,724 downwards.
TTATCACTTTATCATGCAAGAGTGTAAAATGTTCGGTGACACCCGAACTTAGCCCTTCCTTACTTGCTTTCTTTTATAAATACTATTATTTTTTTACACCAAAAATAAAGGTGTTCAAAACTTATTTTAAACTTGGTAAAAAACAGTGCTAAAGTCAAGGTATCTTGCTGTGCCAATACTTTTCTTCATCACTGTACGTCTTTCCTTCCAAATAATATATTTAGCTGCCGAGTCTTTTTTGATATTTTTTTAAATTTACCTGCGATATCTTCGACTATGTGAGATTCGTTTTAGTTTGCTTAAACGAAATTCCTTTAACAATTATTTTCTCTCCTCTCAGACCACTCTAATAGACACGTTCAATCTAGTTTAGAATGCATATTTGAGGTGCGCCAACAGCAATAAAACTCCCAACTGAAGTGCGTGTGTAGAAGCAATTTGCAAAGCATTTTTCATAATTAACCTAGGTTGTGGTATTCTGTTTGAATATTTTGGCTAATCAAAATGCATGTGTGTATGTGGGTATATGAAAATGTATATGTATATGGTACAAGATATATCTTCATTTCATAAATCAAGCGCTAATTAAATGGCTTGCTTCTAAACTGAATGAAATACAAAAAATACCCTGCTCTCAAATAAACTACTCCTTAACTACTACCATACTAGTTATTATATACATTTTTCTTTTTTTTAGTTACTACCCAATTTCGATTGAGAATAACGATTGAATCATATAATGTTAAAGATTTTTGGTATAACACAAAGGGATTCGCCGACCAAGGTGAAGATATAAGAGCTAACAGATTTTAATAACAGAAATCACTCAATGGTTTTCATTTGCCCCCCAAAGGTTCGACACAACTAGAAAAGACCCTTGAAATAGTTTAAAAATGTCCTTGCCCAAAAGCGTAAGAGGCCAATCACAGCCCGAGATTTTGGGGTAGAGAAAAATATTTCTATTTTCCACCGTAAAATTTTGCGATTGGTCTTTCTACCTAGCTTTTCTGGCAGAGCTGCCACCTGAAAATTTTTTGAGAAAGGATGAAAAAAAACAATTTAAAACTGTAAATTTATGATCCTCTCTTACCAGCTTTTTTGGGCTACAAAGGAAAGCAACCATCGTTTAAAAAGGTATCGTTTTTTTTTAAAAACGAAGTTTATTAGAATTCCAAGCAGAATTTGGGAAGTTGTCTTTTGGGGGAAAACAAGTTTTTCTAACTTTAGCATATCTGGGTGCAATTGATTCATTTTTAAAATATATGAAACTTTTTATATAAAATACGGGTAATCCAAGAAAGGTCGATATCTCAAATTGAAAGCTTTAAAATACAGCTTGTGCAAGAACTGAAGCCGCTCGACCTTTCGAAGCGACATCGCTTTGGTCTTGGGCTCTTTAAAATTTCCAAGAAAAACCCGAAGTTTTCTATCCAAATTTTTTTAAAGGGGTGAGGCCCATTTCTTGTTCAATGTGTATTAAACTAGCAAAATTGGGCTTTTGGGGAAAAATTGAAAAAAAAAACGGCTTGGTGTAGTTTGTGGGCCGATGGAATCCCGGGTCTAAATGTATTTTTTCAAAAATAAACCCGGAAAAATTCATCAATGGCGCCCTTTATCGCGCCATGATAACCGACTATTCGATGCTTGAAATTGAAGTTCGTGATCTGGGCGAATTTCGTTTCAACTTCTTTCAAAGAACCCCAAACCCCCTTCCCTCTCAACGCATCAATCAATGGATTTATTGAAAAACACTTCAGATAATTTAAATTTTTGGGGGCCTGTCGATTAACCGCCAAGATATCACACCGTTGACTTTTTCCTGTGGGGATATATAATGTCTAAAATTTATGTGGACAATAAAGCTTCGATTCAGGCCTTGGAACATTCGTTGCTATTTTGAGCATACATACTATATACTCGTAAAAACTAAGCAGCCATTTTTTCTACATCTGTAACTAGTTTTGAAAAATATTTCAAACCTTAACTTCGTCAGTACATATTGAAAAACAACCACAATCAAACACAACAAACATATTATATTTCTGACTGCGTGTGCATCATTTAGCGTTTTTCCGAAAACATCAAACCAAGTATTTTCATTTGTGGTTAATTATGGGCGCGGCGAAGCGCGTGCAATCTGCCTACTAATGTGTCTGTGGTTTCCTCCGAATGCCTTGGAGAAAATTTTTTTTCGCCAATTTGTGTGTTCAGCAATTGATTAAGTTTCGCTAATTGATTTCACGAATGACTTTTCCGTGGGACCTAAAAGATGGTTGAGTGGCGACTGTTGAGAGCAATTAATCTATGTGGCAAGTTCTTCTTTCGTGGATGCGTGTGGGTTAAATGGGAAATTCTAACCACAAGCATGCTCTTCAACCGCACTGTCGCAAATTATATTTATTTGTGGGGGTTTTTCTTTATTAATTTGCATTAAATCACTATGGGAATGTATTATGCCTAAAAAGTCGTTAATTAATTGAAGTGTATGAAGGAGAGTAAAAAATTTTAAACGAATTCCTTGAAATTAGTTTTCTGGAAATATTAATCGATTTGAAATAAAAAAGTGAAACCCAAAATCGTAAATAAGCTCATCAAACTAGTTGGGCTCATTTCAAATGCAGCTACAATTTTACGACTAGCTTAACAGCTCATTAAAGGGGCGAGGCTCATAAAATTTTTTTTTTTACAGAAGAAGGGTTTAATTGGAAACAGGCAAAAGTAATAAAAATATTCAGTTAATTCATGTATTAAATGGCAATAATAATACGAATCCTGATGCTCTTCTAAAAAAAAAGTATTGAAAAGAAGTATTCAGAGAAGCCAATTTAACTAGTTTTTGTCTAGCGCATAAGCGAAGGTTATACTCGTATTAAATAGTAATATCGTCAAAGGATTTGGATAATACATATTTCAGTATTACTGGGAATGTAACGAACGCAAATTTTTATGTTTATTAGAAGTTAATATAAAAATCATACCAAATTCTATCTCTTGTAATTAATTTGGAACTTAAACCTTTTTTAAATTAAACCAAAAATAGTTTTGATAGAGTCTTATGTAGAAAGAGATTAATTGCGTTGCTGATATAGTGTAATCTATGAGCAAAAAATAGTAAGACTTTATCTTACTCTACGTCATATCCTCAAAGTAATCCTTTCACGATGGATATTATATTGTTTATATTTAAGTTAACTAAAAGTACACATATATTCCATCCTCTGTGGTAAGAAAACTTTGTAAATATTTTATACATAAAAAGAGCTATTTTATGCTTTTATTTGTAAAATAACGTTGGGTTTGTTAGAGCTTTGAATAATTTTACATTTTACATATTAGTGGCATCACCACTTTACCTCATCTCTTTTTTAATTTTGTCAACTCTACTGTCGTTGGCAAATATAAAAATATATTGAAGTTAGCGGGAGCGACAACTGCCGGCATGCAGACGTGTAGTCTTTCAGCTGTCAAAATAACTGTGTTCATAAGAACGTGTGTATTTTAATATTTGACAGATGTCGCTTGCAGTCTGTCGCGCTCAATGTTTTCAGCACATTCAGCTAAGCTTTGCCTAAGCCTAGAAACATGGGAATAGTTCGCTTCAATATCTGCAGACGCAAGGGCATTTTATCTGGTGAACCACCAGCCACGTATTACATATATTTATTATAATAAATACTTTTGTAAATATATATCGTCGTTGTTTTACATCGCGTTTTGGAAGCAAAAAAGGCTTGGAAACTCAACACTCCCTTTGACTAAATTATGCTTGTACCAACTTTTTTTCCAATCCTCGAAGTCAATTCCCGGATAGTATTCATTGAACGTGGTGATTCTCGTTTAATGTCTTCAATTAACTCAAATCGGTTTCCCTGGAGTTGTCCAGTGGTGAATAAGGTGGTTGCGACACGATATTGGTTGAAAATTTGGGGGAAAAACTCACGAAGAACCAATGATTATCGACGGGGGATTATTGTGGAGCAAAAACCAAGAGTTGTCGGCCCAAAATTTCCCGGGCCCTTTTTGTTATGAATAGCTTCGCACAAACGACGCAAAACATTTCCTTATTAACAGTTTGGGTGGTTGGAAAAAAAAAAAAAAAAAAAAAAAAAACAGTCCACATAACTTTGATTTTGAACCTGCCACAACGTGCCTTTTAGGCTTACCGCAATATGTGGCCGATTGATCGTCGGTTTCCGGGTCGTAAGCATAGATCAAGCCTTATCGCCAATAGTAATACGTTTCATGACATCCTGGTATTTAAAAAAACATTGTTTCACAGACGTTAACGAGACGCTACTTTTCAAAAAAATTTTTGTGTTTTTTGACCCAAAACGAGCTTTAACTTTTCTTAAGCCCAAATGATCTTTCAAAATGGCTTTTACTGATCCTTCCGATATTCTTTTGCGCCAGTAAAATTCTGACTGTCAATCGTCGATTCTCACGCACCAATTCCTAAATTTATTACTATTGATCATCAGTTAATGTTGATGTGATTCTCGTAAACCCCGGGGCCCCTCTTTGAAAAATTTTTAAATAAAAATACTTGTCGCGAAAACAATTATCACCGAAGGCTTCTTCTAACATTCTGAAAGTTTCGACACCAGAAATTCGATTCTAAAAGACAAGTGTGTCCTACACACTAATAGTTATTTTGGTGTAACATAGATTGCTTAGAATAATAGAGTTAGTTTCTCAAAATGATTGGATGACAGAATTTTACGAATAAACTCTGAAAAATTTTAAAGAAGTTCAAAAGACCGTTTTTTTTAATTCATTTTCACAATTTCAGGTGCTCAAACATCCCGAACGACAAAATCTGTATAATAAACATATCAAAAAAACTATTGTCCTTTTTTTAAAAATTCATTAGAGTCTCTCAAAAAAAAAATTCGACAGAACTTTTCTCAAAAAAAACCAGCGATACTAGCACTTGTATAACTTGTCGGAAGGGCCTGTAATTCCGAAGGTTTGCTAAATAGGCTCTGTAGGGGCCCGTGTCTACTCATTCGCTACTTTTTTCCCATGTTTGAAACAAAAAAAATCGCACTGGCCAAATATAAAGGATTTTTAAAAGCAGCTGACCGGTTACCAATTTGACCAATTTGGCATTGGCGACAGCAGAAGTGTGGAGGCCGGTGCTTTGTTAGGAAGCAACAGGCTTTTTTTTCGCCATAAAAATCAGATTCGGTGCCAAATTAACCCAATAAAACGACAAAGTATGGACCTGTGGTTTTTTACAGTTGACGATATAGAAACCACACCTCGGGAATCTTTGATTTTTTGGAGCATGCCCATCGGGTGAAATGCATTGTTTCTTTTGTTCCCTTGCACTCTAGGAATCTATGATTTCTTATAAAATTAAATTTTTCCCCAAAACACAGATAAATGAAAGCGGATTTTCCAATTCTTCTCATTTTTAAAATTATTCACAAATTTTTTTTTCCCATATTTATTCCTGTCGTTTTAAAGAATTTATGTATGAATGATATCACAATAAAATTTTTAGGGGTTGGAGCAAAAATTTTTGTTTATAATTTTTTTTAAATTCTTAATACTTAAAGCAACTATGACCTTATTTTCCATAACCACCCACCCACAATCCCACAAATGTTTGGAAACAATTTATTTTCATGCTGAAATTTAATTACGTTGTAAATGTGTACTGGGCGTTTAAAAACAACTCTGTTGACCTCTAAAAATAACGGCAGCTCTTCGTAAACTTTTTATTTACCCCTTTTCCCGTGGTTGCCTTTTAAATTTATTACAACGTCATTTTGCTGCATATTGCTTTCACGCACAATTCATCATTTAAACGCTTCATAAATTTTAATTGAATTATTACCACAAAATTAACTACTATTATTTTTATTATTGTAATTGTAAAGGTTGAAAATAAACCGATATGTAAAATTTAATCAGGCGCATGAAAATAAATATGCTCTACTCTCGCATAATTATTTACTGTTATATAAATGCGCCAATAAATGTGAATGATTAAGTGACCATGGGATTAAGGGAATATTGAAATGTCAGCAAACAAGAAAAAAATAAAAAAATTAAATAAAATAAAAAAAAAAAAATTATGCTTTACCTGTACATAAGCTGTCATTTTTTTAAACCTCATTATGTCACTCCGTTAGTATTTCGTGGCAAGATTCAAAAGTCTTTCGAAGCAAAACCCTCGGTAGTTTTTGGGGAAAAAGCTGAATATTTTCCGAAATAGTGACGGAGCCAACAAAATTATTGACGATTGCGAGAAATCATTGTCCTTATCCCAACTTTAACACCCAGATCTAGAATTTTATTTTGACAAAGTACTGAATTTGAAATTTTCCCCAACCCAAAACAAAGTTGATCTTCAATTTATCCGTTTCGGGGGTTTTTCATCCATAAAAATCACTTTTGGGAAAAAAAATTTTTTTTGGGGGCTGAATCTACTTTATGGCTCCACCCAGAAAATACATTCGGAGCCCATAAGATGTTCCGACTGAACACTGTCCAATCTGCTCTCACGTGGGGCTGCATGCAAGAAATCGAGTGGCATCATCCAAGCACTTTTCCTCTACTAGCCCGTTAGACTGACATTGAAGAATCTCATACCTTCGTTGAATTCCCCAAAGTGGTAAAAAGGTTTTTTATTGGGAAATTCAAAAAGTTTTTCGAGCTATGGTGATCTGGGGATTACCGAAAGGGAAAAGTTTTTTCAAATTTTAAATTATTCCCAAAAAGGGGAAATTTTTAAAAAATATTACTAAAAATTTTCCTTTTCCCCCCCTTTTTTGCTTCTTTCAATTCTTCTTTAAAAAAGCCCTTTAACTAGACGCTAAAAAGTGGCCGAAAAAAACCCCGTAAAGTTTCGGGGCAAAAAAACCAACAGATTTTTGGGGGGTTAAAAATTTTTAAAAATTTTGGGAGGTTTTCCAAAAATGGAGGAAAAAGGGAAGCTTTATTTAAAAAACAAATTTATGGGGCACAAAAAAAAAAAATTTAATTAATAAGTTTGGGCCTTTCCTTTTAGTTTAAAAAACGATAAAAAGTGGGTTTTTGGGCCTGAAAAAAGAAAAATTTTTTGAAAATTCAAAAGGGGTTGCAAAACAAAGCCGAAAAAGAAAAAAGGGGGGGAAATTTAAAAAAAGGGGGCAATGAAAAAATAAAGGGGGGAAAAAAAAAAAAAAAATATTAAAAAGCGAAAAAGGGAAGGTTAAAAAGAGTTGAAAAATTTAAATTTAAAAAACCCCAAGGGAAATAAATTTTTAAAAAAAAAATAAACCCCCCTCCCAAAGGGTTTTAAAAACCCCCCCTTTTTCCCAAAGCGGGACGCCCAAAAAGGGGAAGTTTTGAGTAATTTCCTTTTCATTTTTTCGCTTTTTAATATGTCTGGTTGGGAAAACCTTAAAAAGGGGGTAAAAAAATGGTGAAAAGGCCAACCCGTTTGGGGAAAGGTGAAATCTTTGCAATTGATTTTTAGGTTCCCCAAAAAGCTTTTCCCCCAACTAAAGGGGCCCAGGCCGGGCCAATTTTTTTTGGGAAAACCCACCGTCAGTGGTTCCCCCAAAAGTATAAAGGCCCCCTCAAAAATTTTTTTTTCCTTCTCTCTTTATTTTGGTTTCCCGGTTTACCCCTGCACAAAACCCCCACAATTTTCTAGAAACTTTCCCTTGCCATTAAATGGAGGGCCTTTTCAAAAAGGGTCACCCGGAGCCCCGTTTCTTAAGTTCCCTTTAAGCAGAAAAGTTAAAATCAAAGGATTTATAAAGAGGAAGGAGAACCCCTTTACCAATTTGGGTTTTCCTTTTGCTCACTTTCCTCCCCAAAGGCTTTTCCCACCCCACAAATCTTTGCCAAAAAGGAAAAAGGAAAGAGATTGGGTTTTGGGTTTGATTCCCAATAAATGTTTAAAAAAAGTTAGGGTTTCTGGTTAGGACGGGTTTTTGAAAATCCCCCAATATTTAAGGGGAAGGGTCCCAAAAGGGGGAATTCCCCTCACGCTAATTTGGTTCCTTTTAAACCTGAACCTTTTCAGGGCCCTTTCCACTGGGCTTCCTTAAAACAAATGGTTTTCGTTCCAAAGGGTATTTTTTCCCTCAATTTTTCCGGGGGCCCTAAATTAACCCGTCCACGGGACCAGAAATTTTTTTAATAAGGCCCAGGAGGGGAAAAGGGCTTAAATTTGGGCCCCACTCCTTTCCTAAAGTGGGCCCCTTCCAAACCTTTCGAAAATTTAAAATTTAAATTTTGGGTTTTTTCCCCCCAAAAGAAAAAAGTTGGGGCGTTGCAATTTTTTAAAAATTTTATAAAAATGCCAAAACCAAACAAACCCCAAAGGGTTTAACCATAAGTTTTTTATTTAAGGGGGTTTCACTGCTTTTTAAAACAACTTTCCTTCCAATGAATTTAAAACCCCAAAAACCAAAAACAATTTAAATTTTTTTTAAACCCCAAACCAAAGGGCCCAATTCCCTTGGTTGGAAACAAATGGGAACGTCATTAAAAAAACTATTTTGCGCCAAAAAAAAAAGTTTGGGCCCCCTGGAGTTTAAAAACCACAAAAATTTTAAAAAAAAAAAAAAATTTTTTTTTTTTGGGAAAAATTTTAAAAAGGGATACAAAAACCGGTTTGGGGGGGGAATGGCCCGGCAACCAAAATGGGCCCAAAAAGGGGAAATTGCAGCAACAGGTAAAAAATAAAGTGTGCTGAGCATATGAATGTGTGTGTATGGGGAATGCACGCTGCAGACGCTTGGGTATTCCGCTGGCAAAACTTCCAGCAAACGGAGCGCAAAATTTAATGAAAATTATCATAATATGCAGCGAAACGTTGGCGCTAAATGAAAATGGTGTTTATGCCTTTTATGGTCGATGTGGTGCGGATGATAAGCGCGGCAAGTGTGCCGTTATGCAGACGCTCACGCGCACACACACACCCACATGGCGGTGAGGGCGCATGGAGAAGTGAGGCAAGCCCCAAAAAAACATGTAAACAAGAAATGCATATTCAAGTGAGTTTAAAACACAACAAGCGCAGCTTTGCGGGCGCTCAAGAGAGAGCATGAAGTGCGGGGGACTATAAAACCGTTAGAGAATTGCTAAGCTTAATGCCGCAAATGTAATTTATGCACATGTAAAATCTGCATATATGCATTTAAATGCAAATAAACCGAAATGAATATGCGAAACGCAACATATAATGCAGTTGTTGCTGTGTATGTGTGTGGTGTGTGTGTATTGGTGCATATTTTATAAGCATAAAATATTTCATACATTCGCTATGATTCATTGCGCTGGCAAAGCCAGTGAATGGCAATGCAATGAATACCAGTGGCACATATTACGCAAAATAAACAACAACAAAAACAATCACAGCAAAAGCAACGCCCAAATCATACAATAAAGCAGCAAGGACGTGGGTGTATTTTCAGTTGCGCTTGTTGCTTTTTTGGGCTCGTTAATGACTATGCACATGTGCATTTGAAGGCACACACAAACACAGCAGACACACACACACATTGTACATATACATAAACATGCACAAAAAGGCAACATTTGCTGTGCAGCTCTTTCGGCTGATTGTTTGCTCATCGCTTGTTGCTGGTTGACTGTCATTTGTTGACAATATTTCAACTACTTCTAAATAATTCAGCAATATTGTTGTCATTTTTGTTGTTGCTATTATTATTTTCATCAATTCCAACGGTAGTTGTCACCAACTCATATTTTGCTGCCTCAAATGAATATGTTGTTTATTTCGGTTACAGCCTCCGCCCTCCGTTGCCGCTCTTTGTTGTGAGCATTGTGAGCATATGCTGATTACATTATGCATAATGATTCTTTGCACACCATGGCGTATGAGTAACATGCATTTAATATGTTTGTAAAGTGCCTACATGTGTGTGTGTATGCAAATGTATTAGTAAGTTGCATACGTGGCGTGCAGCAATATAAATCAATGTCTGCTGTAATGCACTGTAGGAGCTTTTGTGCAACGCAATTTGAGGTTAGGTTAGATGACGCCAGAGCGGAAAATGCGATATAATGCAATTTTGCCAGGTAAATTAATAACAAAAAATTGAAAAAAAAAATTCATCTCAGGCTTTACTTTATTCTTAAGATTCGTTTGCTGTGAAATAATTAAAAACTCGAAGAATACTATAACAAAATTATTATAAACTAACTGAACATATATGCGACTTATTAAAATATTAAAGAAAAATTAAGAATTTCGTTTCTTTACAAACACATAGCAGACGTCACATTTAACTGAAACATACTAAGCAAAAAAAAAAAAATATTGTCTTCATTATTTGATAAGTACCTATCAAGCATAAATACAGTTATATCAGTGCTGAGATTCGCCTAGGAAATAAATATATATAAACATATATTACCTCCAAATATTCTCATATTTCACGTACACCAACAATTTCTTTCAATTCAGCATCGTATTTATTAACCGTCATATTCTAATTAAAATGTTACTCATACGCCGTGGCAACGCAGACATACAATATGCTGAAGCTAAAATGCATTTTCGTAGAAAGTATCAACTTTCTGTTGCTGAGATGAATTAAGAAACGTTATATAACAAATTTTCATCTAAAAAAATACTGAATATACTCACATACTCACATTTACATATATACATTCGCAGCAAAACCAGATTTTACCAGAAATATACAACAGCGACTGTTAGGAACATAGTTACTTTCAGAGTACTGTTTAATATATGCATCCAAGAAAGCTGTTTTCCAACAATTTCAAAAAGGGCAACATCTAATACTACTGCAAAAACCAAACAAACCTCCGACAGACCCGTCCCACTACCGACCACTCTGTATATTAGTCTCTGCGGCAAAAATTCTGGAGGTGATCGTTTACCAAGGCCTAAATATCCCCAAACCAATTTGGTTTCCAGACACTAGTGAATACACTATCTGAAAATGCCATAAGTGGAAACAGATGGAAGGCCGGCACAATACAATACTTTACCGTTGCAACCCTCGATGTCAAAACTGCCCTCAACTTGGCTTCTTGGCTTAGTATAGTGAGTGCGCTAAAAAACTTCTCCGTGCCTACATAAATTTAGAATCTGATAGTTAGTTATTCCAACGATAGAACTGTGATACAAACCAGGACTATAAAAGTAGAAAATCACCGGTGGAATGCCACAGGGGTCTGCACTCGGGCCTCTACTCCGAAATACAATTAATGATGGCCTACTGTGACCCAAAGTGCCGAAAAATATAAAGGACATCTTTAAGAAAGACAACACAGCAATAGCGCAATTAAGCGACTGGCTCGAAACTAATGGACTAACCCTAGAAGAGAGCAAGGTAGAAGCCGTGCTTATTACTGTCAGGGAAACCCAAGTAGTTGCTACATTCTGCACAAAAGGTGTAAGCATAACACCCAGCCAGCCATCAAGTATTTAGAAATTGTTCTTGAGGCAAGAATATCGCATAAAGAACACGTGGCATATACAAAAATAAGCAGAGCTCTAATCCGGTTAATGCGGATCCGCGAACAAAAACCAAAAAGGAGCCGACTACTAACCGGAGTATTAAGGTCAGTTGCTCTATTAGGCGCACAGATATGGAAGCTCTCGGGATTGAATCGTGTCGGCGCGGCCTATTTTCCACATTTCGTACGGTATCTGAAGATGCTGTGCTTGTAATCGCAGGCCTCTTAACCAAAGAGGAAATACACCCTTTGAGTAACCACAACTATTGAAGAAAAAGACAGAGCAGATACGATGAAGCTCTAGCAGAATTGATTTGAAGACAACCGAAATGGTTCGCTGGTCATTTGAACTAATCCTAAACATTGAGCCGTGGCTAAGTAGACTGCACGGCGAAGAAGACTTACACTTAACCTAAATTCTCATAGAACACAGTTTTTTTAAATCATATTTGAAGCGATTAAAACACGAAAACAATGACTATTGCGGAGACGAGACCATCGAGAATGTACAACACTGTTTGTTTCATTGTGCAAAATACGACCAAGAAAGGCAAATTTTTAAAAATGCATTCGGGATAGACTCAACCTCAGAAAACCTAGTGTATCAAATGCAGCAGAGAAAATAATGGAACGCTAAGGAGTTGGAGAGCAACAAAGTATAGAACTACAAATTCAACTAAGACGCAACACACAAACTATGACTGAAGCAGATAAGAAGAGTTTCACTTTCAAACACTTAACAAGAAGTTAATAGGCAAAACGAGTTAGGGGCAAGTAAATTCAGTTTGTTATTGAATGCAGGATCACCCCGTATATATGTATGAGTAATACTCAATCATCCTCCCGACATAATACCGACGGTGGTACCGGGAAATCAGTAGAAGACATTAGTTCGATTTAAAATTTCATACGCCCTTAGTTCAGGTTTTCTGTGCTTCCACCTCGTAAAAAAAGGAAAAAGCCTCCTACTTAAAGTTTCAAAGTTTCTAAATGAACATTTGAATTAGTGCCTAAACATACGTCTAAAATAATTTACATATATAAATAATAATATATATTTTAGAAGCGTTTACTTCTATTCCGACACATCAAAAACGGTATCCATTTTGTGAGCGTTCTAGAAATTTTGTACCGAATTCTACCCATTTTCGTGGGTAAGATTAAGGTCACACTGTATCGATGTATACTGCCACAAACAGTTTTTTGACCGTTAAGGCATTCTGCTGTCAGAATTGGGGCAACTCATTATATGAAAAACCAGCCGCGATAGTGATATTACCCCTCCCTATGTAATGACTTTTTATACCCTGAATATAGTTTATTAAATTTGCCACGATATTTGTAACACCCAGAAGGAAACGTCGGAGACCCTACAAAGTATACATATATACAAATCATGAGCTGAGCTGTGTAGATTTAGCCATTTCCACCTGCCTGTCCGTAAGTATGTTAACTAATCCTTCAGTTTTTAAAATATCGATCTGTTTTTGTCCAAAAAGCGGTCAAAACCACCGATATCGGACTTTTATAGAATACTATGTGCCCAAAAATAAAGTATTTATTTTGAAAATTCTTTATTTATTCTTCCAAATCAATTTCATCGCCTTCAAAGTAATCCCCTCCGGATACAATGCACTTATGCCAACGGATTTTCCAATCCTCGAAACACTAGTTGGAGTCACCTTCCGGGATGGCCCTCAGTTCCGTCTTCGCTGCGGCTTGAATCTCCTCTATCGTATAAAAACGGTGTGCCCGGAGCGGTCTTTTGAGCTTGGTGAACAGCCAGAAGTCGCACGGCGCCAGATCAAGTAAATACGGTGGTTGCGCAATGATATGGGTTGTGTTTTCGGCGAAATGATCACGAATTACGAGGGCAGTATGGGATGGTGCGCTATCGTGGTGTAAAAACCAAGAATTGTCTTTCACAATTCCGGCCTTTCTAAGCGGATAGCGTTACGCAAACGACGCATAACGTTCAAATAATATTCCTTGTTGACTGTTTGACCTATTGGAAGGAGTTCATAATGCACAACACCACGATAATCGAAGAAAACAGTTAACATGACCTTGATTTTTGAGTGACTTTGGCGCGATTTTTATGGCCTCGGCTCTCTTTTGGCACGATATTCGCTCGATTGATCGGTTGTTTCGTGGTCGTAAGCATAGATCCAAGTCTCATCGTCAGTTATAATGCATTTCATGACACCTTGGTAGTCGGAAACATCGTTTCACACACTTCAACGCGACGCCTTTTTCCCAAAAGATTCAATATTTTCGGTACCAGTCGAGATTTGACGCGCTTGAGGCCTAAAACATCCTTCAAAATGATATTGGCTGAGCCTTTCGATATGCCAACTTCATCAGCAAGGTCTCTAATTGTTAATCGACAGTTTTTAATACCAAATCTTTGATTTGATGAACGTGAGTTTCGTCGGTTGAGGTTGATGGTCGCCCTGGACGCTCTTCGTCTTCGACACATTCACGGCCGGCTTGGAACTCACTATACCACTTGTAAACATTTTTTTAGACATAGCGTCATCACCAAAGGCTTTCTTCACCATCCTCAATGCATCCGCAGCAGAAAATTGATTCCGTAAACAAAATTTAATGCAAATTCTTTGCTCAACAAATTTCGGCATCGCAAAAAACGAAAAACTCACTTTTAGAAGCTCACAAAACGACGCGTATCTCAAACACTAATGAATAATTTAACATGAAATTTGACATAAATGTGACTGACAGTACTACCAACTTAAAAAAAAAAATAATTCTCCAAATCCTTCGACGCACGCAGTTTAAATTCAAATGTCACCTTATTTTTTGGACATGTATGGTAGTCTTTTTTGGGCACATGTATGGTTGCTGAACAAGCTGAAGTTCAAGTTCAAGTTCTTGTATGGAAGTTTTTGTATCCGTGAGCTATCATACACAGCTTCGGTGCAACCTAAGCTTAGGTTTTTTTCTTATTCTGTAAACGTTTCATATTTAGTGGGAGTTCGTTATGGTTTCTGAAGCCGACGCTACTCGAATGAACTCGATTTTGGTCACACCTAGACACACTGTGTAAATTTTGATCAACTAGTAAATGAGCTTCCTGTTTTTTATTATACCTATGATATTTTTTTCAATTTATTAGAGATTAAAAGAAAAATCTGGAAAATTTCATAACTTCGTCATCATAGTTTTATCTCAAACTTTTAATGGCGACAACATAAAATTATGTTACTCATACACCGCTTCTGCAATTACAATTCAGTATACGAAAAATTCATCTATTAACTGGATTTCGAAATTGACGCCTCATTACTAAAAACAAATATTCTTTTCAATATTTATCATAATATTTGGTATTTTCTACATCAAATTTTCGCCTTATACTTTTACTAAGATGATATTGAAATTAATGTTGCTCATACGCCATGTACCAAAAGTCTCTAATTCGTAGATTAAAATATTATTTACTGCAAAATTACATCCATGTGATTTCACTATTTAGTATGTAGTATATGGGATTTATGTATATAAATATTAAATGAAACATGAAACATACCCATACCCTTGCACATAATCAGAAACAAACTAAAGTTGCATAAGCAATGTGAACAATTTATTGAAAGTGACAAGCTGCTTTCACGGGAGTAACTGGAGTCATCAAATTTCACTAACGAAAACGTATAAGAATTCAAAAGAGCTAGTTATTGAGACCTTGCTGTCAGGCCTGTCAAATGCTGTCGAGCTGATTGCCACTTCGACGACGAGTTTTTGGTGAGAATTTTCACGAAAACTCCATTGCATATCACTAAAACGCAACGGCAAATATACACACGCTCCCACTAGATTGTTGAAGATGTACAAAAAATCCGTCAACAACGAAAAAGTGGCATCGCTTACTTTTGAAATGTCGACAGTCTGCATAGAGTTGAAACAAGAAAAACATAGGGGTTATGCAATAAATGATGACAGCGAGCGCAAGTGAGTGCGTTACCCAAGAGTACCCGTACAGACAGCTATACATGAATATGTTTTGCATTCGTTTGAAAAACAAAAGCAATTGTCATGAAATTCGAGAATTGTGCCACTGCATGCAAATAGAAATGGAAATTTATTCCGCAAGGCAACGCCGAAAAGAAAGCATTGTGTCAAAATATTGTGAAAGTACTGCGAACTCGGATATTACTTACCTTTGTTTCAACGGAGAAAGGTCGATTGCTGTCAAAATCGATATTTTTGAATATGAAACGCAAGATTTTTATCATCTTTACCCTTGACTCTTTCACAATTATCTAAAATTTTTTTGATGCACCATTAAGTTATAAAAACCTTCAAAAGTCGACTATATGTAGATACTGAGGTTCATATCCTTGAATAGTTTTAGTTTGTTTTACGCAATTTTTAGTCAAAAGATTTACTGAAGAGCTATAATGGCTGCTGGTTCGTGTGTAAGTGTAACAGTCTTGTATCAAGTCCTTGAGCATGACCAGAAGTATAAATCATTTCTGTATAAAGGGTACTTTGAGCTTCGCTTACTCCAAAATACACTGAATGCACTACGATTCCATACTTGGACGAACAATCTCACACGGACTCGCTACAAGTTTTCCACTTTCTATACCGAACTTCCTTATAACTGGAAACACCAGGCGCTTTCTTCTTCACTGTTCAGCATTTGCAAGACTGAGAATGAAACTTTTCGACGATCCAGAAGATGTAGGCGAAACTGACATTTACCGACAGAGCAAATTTGTGATATGCTTGAAACCGAATTGTAAGATTTTTATGATATATTACATAGATGTTTCTAGTTTCCCTGTTCGTAACTTAACTTAACCAAACCTAACAACTGAACTGAACATTTTTCTTTCCAGTTCTCAGATCTATTTTCGCACACAACTGGCCGCAACTTTGTCTCAGAAAGGTCTTCCGTAGCGATTAAATTTCGATGGTCGTTCGACCATTTGGACTGGTAGCCAGCGAATGACAAGCGTGATGTTTTGCTTCAAGTCCTGCATCGAAACGGCATTGTGTACATTGACTTTCGACTTTACATATGCCCACAGGGAAAAATCTAACGGTGTAATATCAAACGATCTTGATAGCCAATCGACCGGCCCAAAACGTAAAATTACCTGCTGTCAGAAGTGATCTTTGAATAAATCCATTGATTGATGCGATGTGTGAGAAGTGGCGCCGTCTTGTTGAAACCAAATGTCGCCGAGATCACAAGCTTCAATTTCAGGTTTTGATTTTGGTTTTTCGTTTGATTTGATTTTTGAAGAAATATGAACCGATCTCGCGCCAAGACCCAAAATCGCCCTTTACTCATTCGGTCCAAAATATATTAGGTTGTCAAAAAAGTGTTGCAGTATTTTCGCTAGTTGGCGCTGAAAGCGCGTAGTTCTAGTTTTATTCGTCGCATCGGGTCGTGCTATACCTTTTCGGAAAGCTCATTTCACGCCCTAACACGTGTTTGATTGATTGTTGTTTCTTTTAAGTCGTTCGTGAGTTATAGCGTCGCAAGCATGGAGCAACAAAAAAAGAAAATACGGCATATTTTACAGTGCTACTACGATAAAGGCAAAAATGCATCTCAAGCCGAAAACAAAATTTGTGCAGTTTATGGACCCGATACAGTTTCCATTTCCACCGCACAACGATGGTTTCAACGTTTTCGTTCTGGTGTAGAGGTGGTCGAAGATGCGCCACGCTCCGGAAGGCCTGTCGTCGAAAATTGCGATAAAATCGCTGAAATGGTCGAAAGAGACCGGCATCGTAGTCATCAAAACGTTCTAAACCATTTGAAGAAGCTTGAAGTCACTAAGAAGATTGATGTATGGGTGCCACACGAATTGATTCAATAAAAATACCGCAAGACTTTTTTGACAATCCATTATATATTTTTTTGATAACACTCTGTTATGTCCATTTATTGCATATTTTTCCACAATTTTTCATCAATTTTCCGCGTGTGCACCGGGGATCACGCGGCCCCAGCAAGTAATTTTCTTTATGGAAATAGTGAAATTTTTCACTTTCTGTTTTCAAATATACAATAAATGGACATGGATAGGAAGTAAAATTACTTGCTGTGTCTGCGTGATCACCGGTGCACACTTAACATATTTTTCTTTCTTTATGGCTTTGGACGAATTAATTCAGTTAATTTGAAAAAAAATAAAAGATGTCAGGGAAACAACTTTGTGATAAAGACATAAATCAAACTTTGAATGCTTATATCTTCGATCTGTAAGATTTTTGTGACTCAGAAGACGATGATGATGTTGATAGAGACAAGGGTTACATTCCTTCTAGTAATAGCGAGGAAGGGTCACATTTTTATGTTATAATTGTTTTTTATGGTAAAAAATTGTTTATTTTAATATAAAAAGGAAACAAATAATATTACAAAAAACAATCCACCAGTTCTCATTGAACCAAATAGCACTATATTTTAACCGCCCCTGATGCATTATGAGTACGTAAACTGCTCAGACCAAATATTATGAATATCCAAACTACTCAGACCAAGCACAATTTCACGTTCTTCTGGGGCCACAGATTCATTCCAGGTATATAAACCCAATGTAAATTGTGGGTTCCATGCCATATTCACGTTTAAAGACATTAAGGTTGGATGTGGCTGTGAACACAAACGAGTCCTCAGGCTTTTGTCTCTTGCCAATGTTTGACTCACTAAGTTTTTTTAGCGAAAATCAGTATAAAGCACTTCGAATAGTATTTGAATCACTCAATCTGTCTCTGAGTTAATAAAGTGCATGCCAAAATTTATATGATTTTATGAAAACGAAATTGTTAAGCTCATTTCAATGCCATAATTGGTGGATGTAAATATATAATGAACGATTCAAAGCAATTTGCATTTATTCAATTAATTTGCAGAAATTCCGCAAGTAAATTTGCATTCAAAATATGTAATTTTTTTTTTTTATAAATGAGTATGTAACATACATCACTCATAACATTGAATAAGGGAAACAAGAGCGCACTCATTTCCCAAAAAAAACATGCTTTCCACCACAAGCCAACAAGCCGCTTGTCGAATTTGTGCAAACGCTAGTCAATTAGACACACCGAAATGCCGCCGAAAGCCAATTAGGTTGCATGTCTAAATGGAAAATTTTCGATACTCGGAAATTTGAAGTATTGCCACGCGAGCACTTAAATATAATAACTACATATGTAGGTGAGGAAATTTATTTGCTGATAAAGTGTGGCAAAAAATTTTTTACACTTTTTTTGCATTTGAAATAAGTTTTTGAAGTTTAAATTGTTTGGACACGACAGCAGAATGTATCGAATGCAACGAGACCTTAGTTCACTACTTACTAATTATTATTTACTACTACGCTTAGCTTTCATTCAAAGCAGTGGATAATTTTTTTGGATTGTCCGCAGTAAAACCCGGTTGCTTGGTACTGTAGCGATTACTGATATGATTGATGTGAAGCACAGGTTATAATTTATGATATATAGAATCGTGTTGCCAGATGTAGTCAGTGCGCGTTGTCGCCACAATACAACAATGGAGAGTGGGCATCTGTAAAACATGGCAAACTGCACGGTTTTATTATAGAAAAATTAGAAATATTCGCTCAACGAAAATAAAGTCACTAATGTGGAAACACAGTTTCTTTTAGTTAAGTCTTGCAGTGAAAGGAACCATCTATTGACAAACACCGATGGTTACGCACCTAATATAAAAGCAGTAAGTAAGTAGCATCTTTTAAAAATTCTAAATATTAGCACGCATCACAATGGCATTTCGGCGGAAAAAATAGGATTTTTAAACTTTCCAATGTCAAAACTTTAATAATTTTGTTTTGTAAAGAAATACCACACCACCTGCGGGATGGGATGGGTACCGAGAGTTGAAGAGAGAAGCGGACTCATTTGCAGGCAGAAAAAGGGAGAGGCCGAAATGCGTGAGTATGAAGAACTTGACAAGCTGGCCGACAAAGGTAATGCTCGACAATTCTACGAAAAAATTCGGCGCTAACAGAAGAATTAAAGACCGGAGCATACTCTCGCAGAACCCAAGGAGGTGATCTAGTTACCGATGACCAGAGAGTACTAAAATTATGGAATTATGGAGGGAACACTTCTTTGACATGTGTCGACATACATATATGTATGTAGATGGCGCCCCCAGGGGGCGCTAGATTCAAAAAGTCCCGTTTACTTTGAAACACACCTTGTATATAAATGCAATGCTTCTTTCTATTCCTGATTTGCTGATTGCAGCTTTGGAAAGGATGTGTTCAAGGTAACTTTGGCGAGCAACCGTTATACGAAGGAAATGTGTGAATACAAATGTATATATCCGTAAAAGCATATTTCATAACAACGTCGCACTGCTGCGTGACTGTGTGTGCAAATTGTTATCAATAAACAAATACAAGCAGAGGCTAATAAATTTTGCACATGTTTTAATAATAGAAATGAAAATAAATTATTAATGGCAATATTTGTGTGCAAAACAACAAACAATGCAAAAGCAGGTGTACTTCAAAGTCATCATATAAAAGTCTCTGTGGTGCAAATATCATACAAACTGTACACATGAACGTATATCTATATAAACAAATATACACATATATAAAAATCTTTATATATAAATATGCATGTTCTGTATACATATATGTAAGCCCTGTGAGAAATGTATAAGAAGCTTGTGAAATTTTATTGACTTTTCGAACGCTTTGAAGTACAAAATAAAAGCTAAAATATTATTATGGATAACTTTTCTTAACTTTGCTTTCAAAATCTGCTTACAATAGCCCGATTATGAACTTCCTGGTCGGTTACGTCCTTCACGATCATACACATGTTCATGCGTAGATAATATTTCTTTCTTCAAAATTATCGGGAGTAATCAAAGAGTAAAAATAATAATTGACAATGATTCTAATCTGCTGTTAAGCTTCACACGGTTGCATAGAAAATTAGACAACAAGCAATTCCAAACGAACCCTCCGGTCCAGGACTAGGATGAACCAAAACTTGGAACCAAAAATATTATATCAGCCTCAGTTTTCCATTACAAACAACGGCACCCTCTCGTCTCGAACGAATTAAGGCTTTAGGTGAGTCTAAAGTCTTAAAATTAGCACCGCCAATAAGTTCTAGACCTACGGAAGTGAAAATAGATTCTTTTTCTTTCAGAATTTTATTAAACCTCCACTAAAAACGTTTTTATTTTAATATTTTGATACAGCAACTAGGAGTTCATGCTATCTGCCATAAATAAAAAAGGGATATTAATGTTTATTGGCATTTGCATATTAGCAAGTCAAATATAAATGTGCGATTGTCTCTGAATACTTTTTACGATTCGAAAAAAATTCAGCTTCTAAAAAAATTAATTTACATTGCATGAGCTGAAGCTGAAGAACACGAACGTTTGGAAAGTACACTATTCTATCAAATGAATAAATCTTTCTGGATCCGATAGCATACTTGAAGCTAAAAGAAAATTTTTGGGCTTCTGAATATTCTATACTGCTAAACAGGTTTATCTTACGTTACCTATTTAACACTTGGAGTCTTCAAAAGTCCGACACATTATTAGTGTTCCTTTACTGGTTCATTAATTTAAAATTGTATGTTTATTTTGAAGTAATTCCTGCAGGGAGGATGGAATCATGTGTAGAAATTAACCTAAGTGAGGAAAGTTCGCTCATTGCCATTTACTTGGGAGTGACTTGAAACAATTCTTTTACATATGGCTCAAACAGCTCACGACGTTTTGCCCTAGACCAAGTATCCTCTGGATAGCCATGTGTAGAAATTAACCTAAGTGAGGAAAGTTCGCTCATTGCCATTTACTTGGGAGTGACTTGAAACAATTCTTTTACATATGGCTCAAACAGCTCACGACGTTTTGCCCTAGACCAAGTATCCTCTGGATAGCCAGAGAACATCCGTTTGCAGGCGAGCTCAAGTGAGAAGGCGAAACATCCCCTCCCACAGAGTTGTGGGCTGGGTTTGGGACCCGCCACTTAAAAAACACTTCCAATGAAAACTAATCGACAGCGTTGGATGAGAGACCCGACCAAACGAATTAGGGATTTTGATTTATGTCCTCGTTAGAGTGAAAGCTGACATCACCGCCGTCCAATACGAAATGCGATGGACGAGACAAGGACCAGATCCGTGTGGTATTAACTGCAATGACCATAAAACAGAGTGTAATTCGATGTGGAATTCTTGGTGGGAGAGAAATTCAGTGGCCGAGTACTGTCAGTCGTCCCGATGGATAGACGTCTAGCGAAGAGAAGGACACTGTGACCAAAGATGCCTTCTATGAGCGATTGGAGCGCACCTATGAGATCAGTCCCTGCCACGATGTCAAAATCGTTCGGCAACTTTATCCATATGGTGAGCAAAGAAGGTACCTTTGGCACAACAGTCAGTAGATCGAATACTTCACGAGGAAACATTCTTAGCTGTCTTCAGATCGAAAACCCACCAACCAGAACGACCATGTTGTGATAGCAAAAAGCTGATAAAGCTGTAATCACAACAGATAGCCGAACGATTTTCTACTCGACTAACACTCCTGCTCTCTGAGGGCTCTCGTCAGCAACTCCGTATAAGGGAACTGTGGGACGGCATTTGAAGCTCCATACGTACAGCTGCAATCGAAACCATTAGCATTCGGAAAATGCAAAAGAGCAGCTATTACGACGAGGAGAGCCGTATCGCAGCAGAGAGAAAATATACTGCCTACCTCGCAACGTTACGATCGACCATAACACGTGCAGGATGGGATAGATACCGAGAGTTGAAGAGGGAAGCAAGACGCATTTGTAGACAGATTAAGAGAGAGGCAAAAATGCGTGAGTATGAAGAACTTGAGCTGGCCGACAAGGGTAATTCTCGAAAATTTTACGAAAAAAGGCGGCGCTAACAGAAGGTTTCAAGACCGGAGCATACTCTCGTAGAACCCAAAGAGGTGATCTAGTTATCAATGCCCAGAGCGTACTAAAATTATGGAGGGAAAACTTCTCCAGCTTTCTGAATGGCAGTGAAAGCAGACGTTCCATTGCCCGACGATGAAGAAGTTCGAATAGCAATCACCCGTCTGAAAACCAACAAACGGGGGGATACCGATGGATTGTCGGCCGAGATATTCCTACACGCCGGCGAAGAACTGTTAAGGAGCATGCATCAATTTCTTTATAAAATGTGCTGGGACGAAAGCATGCCCAATGATTGGAATTTAAGTGTGCTCTGTCCAATCCACAAAAGGGGAGACCCCACAATCTGCGCCAACTACCGTGGGATAAGCCTCCTCAACATCGTTTACATCGGTTCTATCGAGCGTATTGTGTGAATGATTAAAGCCAACCGTCAACAAATTGAGTGGACCTTATCAGTGTGGCTTTAGACCTGTAAAATCAACAACTGACCAGATATTTACCATGCGCCAAATCGATTTCAAAACTGCTTTTGACAGCACGAAAAGGATCTGCTTTATGCCGCAATATCTGAATTTGTGTAAGCTGACGTTAAGCAATACCAAAAGCTCCAACAAAATCGGGAAAGACTTCTTCGAGCCGTTCGATACCAAATGAGGTTTCAGACAAGGTGACTCTCTATAAGGCGACTTCTTCAAACTGCTGCTGGAAAAATAATTCGAGCTGCGGAATTTGACTCGCAACTTGGCTCCCACGTCACTGTTGACAGTCATAACTTCGAAGTTTAAGATAATTTCATCTATCTTGGATCCAGTATAAATACCACCAACAATGTCAGTCTGGAAATCTAACGCAGGATAACTCTTTCCAGCAGGTGCTACTTCAGACTGAGTAGGCAATTGAGAAGTAAATTCCTTTATCGAAGAACAAAAACCAAACTCAATAAGTCACTCATTATTCCTATCTTGCTTAATTCACCATATAGGCATGGACGACGACAACATCTGATGAGTCGACGTTGCGAGTTTTCGGGAGAAAGTTTCTGCAAATGACTTATGGTCCTTTGCTCTTTGGCCAGGGCGAATATCCCATTCGAAGGAACGATGAGCTGTATGAGTTATACGACATTGACATAAAGGGTGATTTTTTAAGAGCTTGATAACTTTTTTTAAAAAAAAAACGCATAAAATTTGCAAAATCTCATCGGTTCTTTATTTGAAACGTTAGATTGGTTCATGACATTTACTTTTTGAAGATAATTTCATTTAAATGTTGACCGCGGCTGCGTCTTAGGTGGTCCATTCGGAAAGTCCAATTTTGGGCAACTTTTTCGAGCATTTCGGCCGGAATAGCCCGAATTTCTTCGGAAATGTTGTCTTCCAAAGCTGGAATAGTTGCTGGCTTATTTCTGTAGACTTTAGACTTGACGTAGCCCCACAAAAAATAGTCTAAAGGCGTTAAATCGCATGATCTTGGTGGCCAACTTACGGGTCCATTTCTTGAGATGAATTGTTGTCCGAAGTTTTCCCTCAAAATGGCAATAGAATCGCGAGCTGTGTGGCATGTAGCGCCATCTTGTTGAAACCACATGTCTACCAAGTTCAGTTCTTCCATTTTTGGCAACAAAAAGTTTGTTAGCATCGAACGATAGCGATCGCCATTCACCGTAACGTTGCGTCCAACAGCATCTTTGAAAAAATACGGTCCAATGATTCCACCAGCGTACAAACCACACCAAACAGTGCATTTTTCGGGATGCATGGGCAGTTCTTGAACGGCTTCTGGTTGCTCTTCACCCCAAATGCGGCAATTTTGCTTATTTACGTAGCCATTCAACCAGAAATGAGCCTCATCGCTGAACAAAATTTGTCGATAAAACACATTTCGAACCGAACACTGATTTTGGTAATAAAATTCAATGATTTGCAAGCGTTGCTCGTTAGTAAGTCTATTCATGATGAAATGTCAAAGCATACTGAGCATCTTTCTCTTTGACACCATGTCTGAAATCCCACGTAATCTGTCAAATACTAATGCATGAAAATCCTAACCTCAAAAAAATCACCCGTTAGTTGAGCGACGAAAACACTCCAGCTCTCAAAGTATTCAACACAGTACCCGTCGTGGGAGCACTCCGTTGGAAAGACCATGTGGAGAAGCATCAGGCTTCGCTTGGAATCTGTAATCGGCGCCACGTTGCGAAATGAAGAAACGACTGGCGTGCTGTTAACTCGGCTATAATACCGTAAGCGGTATCTACGGCAGTAAATAAGAAGAATTCCTGCAGGGTGACGTTCCTGTTACTCATATCACCCTTGTATCGCACACAGTAATAACGGTTATTATTGTTTCCGCTTTACTTGTGCCTAACTAGGTCGTTAAGTGTTTACATCGATGGCTATCGATATCGTTCGAAGAAAATTAATTCAAGCAATTTAAAGTGGTTCAGTGGTGAGAGTTATGCTTGCTTGGTGCGTGCGCCCACGTATATTCATTACTTTAAACATGATAAAATCAAGAGGTAAATACTTTAGCGTATACTCAGAAAAACATTTGATATTAGTGGAGTAATGACAGACATGAAAACAAGTCACAAAATAAATGTTCATGAGGTGCTGTGGGCTTTGAACTTTCTGAGTTGGCCAAGCGATATTTAATATAAAGCGAGTTTTTTCAGAATATTATGAATAAATACGAAATTAGAAACTTACTAATTCCGTATCTCTATAAAAAATGGAGTCTAATCTCGCTAAGACTCGGCTAAGACACAAGTTTATTTATTCATTTAATTCGTGTCAATAAAATGATGCTTCATCCATCAGGATAATTTGCTGACCAACACATTAAGGTACTTATTATTAGGTTTCTTTTATTATTAGGTTTCTTTTGTTTCTCTTAAGTTGTTATGGAGAGTCCCAAGATAACAGGGTTTTCCAATAAGAGTGATATGATTTATTTCTACAAAAAACACACTAATTGTTAACGAAATTCATATGTTTTTCATTTAATGTGAAGTACTATCGCATTGTTCTGAGTATAACATCATACTAATCGCTTCCACGACTTCTTTTGCTGGAACGAATTCGATGAAGCCAATTTTCGAGTACTTTTTCCAATAAACGAATGGCACGTTCAATATTGACTTCCAAATTGTTTAAATGGCTAACGACCAATGACTTCAAATAACCTAAAAAGAAGCAGTCTAATGGTGTTAAATCCAACTTCTTGAAGGTCATTTTCTCGCAATAATTCGGGTTTTGTAATTGCATTAATGCACGCAGCTCCGTCTTGTTGAAATCAGACGTTTTCCAGATCAACTTCTTCCAATTACGACCAAAAAAAGTAGCTTATCATCGATCTACACCAGTCTTCATTGACAACAATGGTGTCACCAGCTTAATTTCGATAGAAATATGGATTTTATGAATTTTCTTCCCACTAAAATCGACAATTTCATTTATTTACCGCACCACTCAGTTGAAAATGAGCCTCGTCCATTCTCAAAATCCGCCAGGTTGTGGGTTAAGATCGTCCCATTCTTGAGAAGGGAGACTTGTTGAAATTGACGAATCGCGATCTTCAGCAAACCTTGCCTGAATGGCAGCAATATTTTCATTTCTTCGAGCAGTTCTTTGTCTTATTGGCACATTATGTAAGGAAAATCTGGCCAACCCCAAGAGATTATATATGGGAGTTTCTAAAATGTTCGAAATGAAGTCCAGTGTAGGAAATCAGATAATAATCAAGTTAACTTTTTTATTTCTTTTCGAGTTGAATTTATATCATAATTATCGACTTGTGGCAAAGTTAAGTGATTATAACTATTCAACCATAACCCAATAACGTTCTATAATTGAGAACATTCATAAATAAATACGTTAATCTCACGTGCGACCGATTATCCTTTCTACTCATAAGCCAGTATCTAACGCAATTCCAAGTACAAAGCGCCCTGTAAACATATCTTTATACTCAGCGATAACAACAAACTCCAATGTCTGCATAGTCATTCTCATTACTTCGCTGTAGTCACATAAATAGTTATGCATTTCTCATTGCTAATTACAACTACAAGCATACTTTTATTATGCGAGTCTGCTGCTGAATATTGTCGAACTTTTCCCATTTTCGGCGCATTTGCAACGAACTCTTTTATTGCGAATTTTTCTAATGAAATTTTGACGCAATGCCAATAATTTGCAGCGCACATTTGCTCTGCACTCAAGCGTTATGCATGCCAGCCGCCAACCACCACTCGGCCACACTGCTGCACGGCTGTTCGAGTCGCACTAAAACTTTATATTTGCAATTATTACAGTGCATATGTGTGTATGTATGTGTGAACAATTCTTTGCTGGGTGCGATATGACACTCATGTATATATTCTTGTTGCTTATACATATAGATATATGTAGCTATATAGTATCTAAATGTATGTATGTATGGTATATAATATATATAGTACAAATGCATGAAACTTTTTATACTCTTGCAACATGTTGCTACAGGGTATAATAGTTCTGTTCACCTATCAGTTGTTTGTACCACGGAAAAATAATCGAGAAAGATGTGAAGTTACATAGATATAATATAAATGATTAGGACGAGTTGAATTCCGAGTAACTGTCTGTCTTCTCATATACCACAATTTTAAATTCCATCTGATTCTTTCACTTTCCAGTATCTAAATGAAGCACCAATGAATTTATTCGGATTATAATAGTGTTTTGAGGTATGCCATCTCAAGTCCAAAAATTGTCAAAATCGGACCTTAAATGTTCCAGCACCCAAATACCAAATGTGTGGACTGTGTGTATGGCTGACTTTTACCGAAAATAACGGTTAATCTGAGAGATATGTAATTGAAATTACGGGAAAATACCAGTATTCTAATATAGAGATTTTCGAACTTCTAATAGACTCTATAACACAAATAACGGCAAATATGTGAGTTATCGAAATAAAAATTGGAGAGCGTGCGTAAGTTCCTCTTTGTGTCCAAAATGTATCAAATCGGGTGAAAACTTTCCTTAGATCTCACATAACTAACAGATCTTGACAAGTTGCAGGAGTATGAAATGTTCGGTTACAACCGCACTTAGCCCTTCCTTATTTGTTCAGCATTTGTTTTCGTAATTAAACTGTGGCCAACCATTTCATTATGAAACCGCTGCTGTTTCTTGGCCTGAAAACCTCCTCAACACACTTGCCCAGTTATTTGTGGTGTCTGCTTATTATCTTTATGAATTTTGCGGCAAATGGCGATAAACAGACAGGCTGCCAGCAGCAGGACACAATCGTAAATGTCACTTAGGTCGTTAAATTTTTCATTCGTTGATAGAATTTATTTCAATTGTCATTTGAATGAGATGCTAAATTTTCGGAACAGTTAATTTTCACAATCTAATGGTCTATATTTTTGCAAAAAAGCGCGAATTTTGATTCTTCTTCTTTGCTTTTTAACTCAAACGGTAATCAGACGTCATAACTTGTTTATATGAAAATTGTAGTGAATCACAGTTCTCTCTGTCTGAAAAACTAATGATCTTATAATCTTCAGAGTTGGTAGATGGCTCTCTATAGACTTAACCTCTTTAATTTATACTAGGATATTTTTTTTATTTTACCCAAAACACAAAGGAAAGGTATAGAGGGACGTAAATATATATAACTGTATTTAAAAAAATTAATCAACCGACAGATGTCATAAACATGGACAATACTACTCGCAAACATCTTTCACGGAAATTTATTTTCATTCTTTATCCTTTGACACACTTATGCAGTGGTGGATTTACACTAGGGGCAGTCGAGGCTAGTGCTCAGGGCGGCAAAATTTGTAAAGTAGAAAAAAAGTGAGCTGTCAATTGACAGCTGGCAGATATGAAACATCGAAATTATTTTATAAAAGTAATGGCAGAGAATGTATATTGTATAAGGAATTTATTCAGGTTTACAGACAAGAATTCATGAAATTAATGATCTTGCAGAACATGCTCCTTGTGCTGATCATTCTATGAATTTAGTTGGAGTTCACGCAGTAGAATGCGCGCCAGAAGCTGCTTACTGTACATCTTTATATAACTTCTTTACTGCATCGACGCACCGCTGGGAAGTTTTACTATTTCATACTGGAAAAATTATTGCATTACAACCTCTGCAACCAGATGGTCAGCTCGTTATGATGTCATGTACTTAATCAACATTTCGACGAAATAATCGAGACTTTGATTATTATTGAAGAAAATGCAATTACAAGACAAGAAGCTAAAGGTTTACGAATTCAATTGGAGCGACTTGAAACAGCATTTATGCAGATACTTTGGCATTTTTTACTCTGTGCTTCAATGCTGTTAGTCAAAGATTGCAGAAAGTTGTTTGTAGCATTGCTAATGTGATCGACGATTATCGTGGTTGGATAAAAGTTGTTGCTGATACGAGAAATGAATTCAAGATCTTTCAGAACTGCTTAAAATATTTCAGAGATAAAAGAATACTCGTATAAAACGACAGTTTCTAGAAAAAGAAAGAGAAAATTACATGCTGTTGAGTCACGGGATGGAGATGTACAACTGTCAGGTCGAGACCACTTTAGAGTCAACACCTTTAATGTCATTCTTGACAATCTAGATTCTGAATTACGAAAAAGATGTGTTGCATATGAAAAGATTCATGAAAAGTTCTCAGTTATTATTGAATTTGGCAATTCGTAACCGAGCTAAACGTTTACAAACTGTTTATTCTTCAGACCTTGAGTATCCATTGGAGAACGAATTTGTGCACTTCCATGATTATTGCACTAAAAAAAAATTTACCTTCCGATATTCTGAAACTTTTGCGCCTAAACGACCTTTATACAGAGTTTCCGAACGTATCGAATATTTATTACTTTAGCTATAACAAACTGTAGCGCAGAACGACCGTTTTCTTGTTTTAAGAGTTAAAAACTACTTACGTTCTACAGTGAGTGCAAATAGACTCAATAACTTAGCTATTCTATGCATCGAATCAGATGTACTTCAACGTATAGATTGTGAAGATTTAATCGACCAATTTGCAATTCAAAAAGTCAGGCGTGTTTGCCTGTAAAAATAATTAGTGTAATACAATTATTAGACAAGCTTAGTGCAAAATTTGTGATTTTAAGAACAAGAACCTATATTTTTTATATACTCGCATGTTTATAATAAATTATTTGCAAAACGTTTTATATTTTAATTTTTTAAAAACAATATCTAATCTAAATAATTTTGGGTGAAATTCGAGTGTCATGCGGCATTTTTTCCAGTGCCCAAGGGCAGTAAAAATTTAAATTCGGCCCTGCACTTATAATAAAATTTCGCTTAATTTTTTAATTTAAAGAAATAGCAAATGAAAATATTTGGCAACAAAATTTAGTTCATTATTTTATATTTTTGTGTACCTAAAATTTAAATACATAGATGGTAAGTCCTATATTTGAAAGCAAAGCTAACATTAGTATACTCAGTATATTGATAATATTATTACTAAGTTATTAAGTATTGTATTATTGTTTATAAGTAGTATATCGTCACCATTACCTAAAATGCAAAACAACGTATCATCAAAAAAATTGAAATTGAGTTTTTTATTGCTTACGATTCACCGACCACTTTAGATTTTGCTGAAACTTATCCATCCTTTTCTACCCTTTGAAAAACATTTTTGAGAATTTTTTCAAAATTTTTTGTCCAACTTCAAAAGAGTTATGAATTTTGCTATTTTTTGCTAACAAAATGGCTTTTTTATTTTTAAATAGCCATAGCTTTTGTAGAAATTGACTTTTGGGGACCTTTTTTTTAATTTTTGATTTTGAATGAACTTTTCGAAAAAATACACAAAAAAAATTTAACACGATCAACTACATAAAAGTACACCAAAGACCAACACCAATTCGTGAAGATACCACGTCAAATGCAAAAGTTTTCCATACGAGCACTACTATATGGCGATCGTTCATTTTGTATGGCAGCTGTATGCTATAGTTGACCGATCTGAACAATTTCTTCGGATATTACATTTTTGCCCTAGAAAATAATCTATACCAAATTTGGTGAAGATACCTTGTCAAATGTGAAAGTTTTTAGTACAAGAACTTGATTCCGCTCGTTCAGTTTGCATGGCAGCTATATGTTAAAGTGGTCCGATATCGGCAGTTCCGACAAATGAGCTGCTTCTTGAAGAGAAAATAACTTTTTCAAATTTTCAAAACGATATTTTAAAAACTGAGGGACCAGTTCGTATATATACAGACAGATGAATAGACGGACATGGCTAAATCGACTCAGCTCAACTTACTGATCATTTATATATATTTCCTTCTGGGTGTTACAAACTTCGTGACAAACTTGATTTACCTTGTTCAGGGTATAAATATTTTAAGACCGAAGCTTATCCTATCCTCCTCAGTTTCTAGTGCTTCCTCTCATCGCCACTTCCACTTACAAATTGAACTTTTCGAACGTATCGCAACTTTATATAACAAACACTGAAAACTGATTATTATACTAAAATACTTCTTTATAGACACAATATATTGTATATAGCAATTGGCTGAATATTGCTCCGTCGAAATAAAAGTTTTTTGAACACATGGTTAATTCGACCAAGACAAATTCGCGTATACAATTGGTCAATAACCTGTTATTACAAGAACCAAGAAGTTGTTTGAAATAATAATACACATGTTGAATTAAAATTCCGCCTTAGTCCAAACAAGTGCTCATCAGCATACAAATTTATATGTATGTATTAATATTTAATTCAAATTCCATAATCACACGGTGCGTATGAATGACTTTTTCTGTTTTTAATTTTTTGTTGTTGGGTTAACAGGAAGTGTTTTCTATTAAAGAGGATCTTGCAAATATCCTTCAGTAATATATTTTTTGTTTCAATATTATAAGTATATGTTTTCGTTATCCAAAATCGAGCTGAGAGAATTATAATGAGAAAACGAATATGATTTTAGATATCATAATTTTGTCCACAAATTTAATTGAGATGTTTATATACATATGTGTGTGTATGTTTATATTAATGCAAACATACACAATTCAATTCAAACACTAAAATGTAGTTGGTCGACAATATTTACAAAACTAACAACAACAAAACCTAAAATATGCGCGTAAATAGGTGTGTTTGTATGTGTCCAAAATATTGTCTCCTATTTAAATGCAAAGCAAATTTGTGTTTTCGTTACTGTTATTTTTGGCTTATAATTCAAAT
This sequence comes from Bactrocera correcta, assembly GCA_027475135.1. Classification (NCBI taxonomy): domain Eukaryota; kingdom Metazoa; phylum Arthropoda; class Insecta; order Diptera; family Tephritidae; genus Bactrocera; species Bactrocera correcta. Next base: position 140,561,078 of record CM050323.1, on the reverse strand, counting down.
GAAGATCCACTTATATTTTAATAAAACTCACACATGTTTATATTGGACAATTGCCTATTAACACATTCATACATATGTAAATTTATACATTTATTTGTGCACACACATACGCACATGTATATTATAATATATGCATGCGTGTGTGATCTATGGAATTGTCTGCACACAATTTCGAAAATTAATTGTATCGATTTAAATTTTAATCTAAAATCTTGTACAAATTTTCCACACAAAAAACAACAAGCAAACACAAAAACAAGACTAATGACAAATCTGTGCCTAGTAATCACACAAAAGCAAACATTCTAACAACGATAATAACAACAATCACGTAATCACATTGCAAACAAATCCATACGTGCCGTATATACTCGCATACATGTTTAATTCTATATATATTTACATATGTATAGGTGTGCGTAAAAAGTCATAACATCAAAATCAATGCTAAATTCGAATAACATACAGAATTCGACAAAAAATAACCAGCCAAGTGCTTCTGCCTTCCAACACAGAGGCCAAGGCACGCAATCAAATCGAAGCGCCCTGCAGGAAATATGCGGCATGCTTTAAATAAAAGCGTTGAAATATATAAAAAAATAGGGTTGCCACCTTTATAAATAATATACATCCATATACTCGTAAATACATTGCAACAAAAAACCACCCCGGAAATTATAATTTACATTCCCCGAGTAAGTGATTATGCGGTATAGTTGCGAATGTTTGAAAAGGCTTACGATGGTTTAGTTTTATCAGAAACGTACGAGTGGTACAAGCCTTCGAAGACGGTCGAGAGAGCGTTGAAGACATGACTCGTTCTGGACGACATTCGACCTCTTCAACTGATGAACATATAAAAAATTGAAGGATATGGTGCTTGAAAATGGTCAGTCAAGTATTAGAGAGATGGCAAGAGAGATCGACATTCGAATGATTTTGTTGAATATTTGGGCGTGAAACGCGTTCTCACTCGATTCGTTCCGATAAAGTGTTTCTTTTTCAAAGGAGTACATAAAAGAGTAGACATCCTTGATCGTGCGAATTCGGGTCTCTCATTCATGGGGAGCATTTTAGCTGTCGATAAGACAAGATTGGCATGCCAACAAATCAACAGTCATCAGAATGGAAAGAGAAAAACGAGACTAATCCAAAAAAACCACGCCAAAGCCACTCAAAAATCAAGGTGATGCTCATTATTTTTTTCGATATTCCGAAGTGACATATATTCATAAAAAACTGAGGCGTTTGCGTGAAAACCCTTGTCAAAAATGGCCGGAATTGTGGAAGAGCAATTCATGGATTTTATACGATGATAATGCACCATCGCATCGAGCCACGAATGCGACCGAATTTAAAGCGAAAACCGCAATGAATACCATCAGTAAACAACCACATTCACCAAATTCGACTTCGTGTAATTTCTGTTTGTTTCCCAAACTGAAAATACTGCTCCGTGGAATCATTTTTCAGTCGGTCGAAGAGTTAAAACAAAATTCACTGAAGGAGCTGAAGGTCATCCCAAAAAGTGCTTATGAAAAGTGTTTAGAGGACTGGAAAAATCGTTGGCATAACGTTATTACATCTGGTGGAGAATACTTAGAAGGGGAAAAAATAAATATTGATGAACAATTAAATATTTTATCTGTGTATTGGATAATAAAGAGGATTGAAAAAAATCCTGAACTGTTTACGAAATTGACACAAAGAAATATGGTAGTCACTAAGTAGATTCCCAAGTAATTTCAAAATCATAAATTAGCCTTATAGGGGTTATTCTAATGGCTCCAAGCGCCAAACAGAAAATAAATTCATGACGACTTTCCCATATGGCATTTACTTATAAAAATCTGTTCATAAATGTTTATAGAATTTTGTTAGATATTAACACTGGACTAAGGGGGGAAGAAATAAATTGTTTCCAAAACTTCACTCCAGACCTGGTTCGAAATACATTTTAAATTAAATCGTCCAGGAAACGGACCTTTTAAAAATTCCTTGAAGCTACAAATATTGGCCAGCAAAATTTCTGAAATATGTGGAATTTTTTTAAATACTCTTCGCTATTTTCAAATTTTTAATTTTGAGAAATATCGCTTTTCAGGCTCAAACTCAATCTCCCATCTTTTTTCAGCCATTAAATACTTATGAGGGGTTCGCGAACCCCTATAACTCCTCCAAACCACGCTGTGTTTTATTTATTTCTATATTTGTGCACACAAACACATTTAATCGCTAGGTAGTATTGCAATATAAGCCGTGCTTCGCTTAAATGTGGCAAATTCGTCATGTCTGCCCGAACGTGTGTTTTTCGCATTTCGAATTTTTCGTCTGCGTTTGCATTTCTATTATTTTTTATCTATTTGTAAACAAACAAAGCACTGGGGACATCAGACATGTAGGCTCGTTCTAACAGCCGTATATATGTGCATATGTAGATACTAGGATATGGCGCTTTAATATTCGCAACAAATGAAATGAAATGGAGCTGCCATGGATCCATGTGAGTCGCGCGTTGAAAAAATGCACGAAACGTAGAGGCTTAATTCGTGTGATTTGTCCTCAGTGAGTTTCACAGCTCTCTGTCATGCGAGAAATGAAAATTAACGTTACTTTTTCAAACGCCTCAAGAAGGTGGAGCCTTGGCATATAAATGAGCTGCCGCAATGTAGCAAATAAGTGAGGAAATTTACATTCCTTAAATTGCTTGCGAGCAAATTAATTTGAAAGGCTTATTTAATCGTACGTGCACCTACGTCAGCATGGCAATAAAATAAATGTTGCGATGAAATTTAAGATTATTGCAAATTTTTAGGGGAGGCTTGTTTAATTATGCGTTTTATAGCTTTAGGTTTGACAAATTTTATTTACTTGAAATTATTGAATTTTATGGCAGCAAATGTTAAAAGATTAGGTTGAAGGATGTTTCAGAGCAACGTTTGTACCTGTGCTCGAAAAAATATCGGTAGATTAGAGTATAAAAATAAGAAAATATCGACTTAGTATTTTTTTAGAAAAGTTGTCATCTGTTTGAAAGCTGAAGCCAAGTAAATTAATAAGTTATATAATCAGTCAGGCAGGTTCTGCAATCCACTTCCGAGTGAATTTCAGGCAAATGCACAACCCGACATTTGCTGTTCTATCTTTAACTTCTACTAATTCCATTAATTTTATAATTATACTATTGTTTCCCTAACGATTGCTTGTATCCCCAAAAAGAAATTGTAGAAGTCGATGAAATCGGATGGTGGCCGCCCCCCACTCCACATATAACGGTACTGTTGAAGACTACTTAAAGCCCCCCAGACATTGAATATTACCGCCGAGGTGGTAAGAGAGACCTTTATAGGACCTCAAGGTCAAAGGGGTTTTTACATAAAATCATATATCTCGAGACTTCCTCGACCGATTTCAACCAAATTCGGCTAATTACATTTTACTGATATTTTTATCTTCTTCTTTATTGGCGTAGACACTGCTTACGCGGTCATAGCTTTGTTTACAACAGTTCGTCAGTTTCATCCTTTTCTTTGGCGCCAATTTAAGATTTCATGTGTAACCAAGGACCTGGTTCCACCTGGTCTTTCCAAATAAGGGGAGGCCTTCCTCTTCCTCTGCTTCCCCGGCGCGTACTGCGTCGAATACTTTCAGAGCTGGAACATCGATATCGATGTTACCCGCATTCGCCAGTAGTTTCATTCTGTTGCAGAAGAATGTACCTCTTCTACTCAGATCTGCAGTTTGAATTCTTTTCTCCAGGAATAGATTGAAGAAGTCACAAGGGTCTCCCCTTATCTGAAACTTCATTTGGTGTCGACCTACTCAGGAGAGGATATCCCATTCAGACATAGCGTCTTAAAGGCAGATCCTTTTGAAGTCGTCAAAAGCAACTTTGAAATCGACGCAGGTGATTTGTTTCAATTCTCTTTTTGCTGGTCTTTTCCGCTAATAAGGACCAATCAATTTGTTTACGGTGGTCTTTAATCTTTCACACAGTCCATCGGTAGAACCTTATTGCTCCCCCTTTTTAAGAATTAGGAAGAGCATACTTATGAATGAATAAAGATTTACTTGAAACATGAAGATTATCACATTAAATATACGTGCATTCCAAAATAAACAGGAATCTACCGCCCTTTTATGACGCCATCCATATGTCGACTGGTGCGTTAGAATTTGCTATCTTTATCGATTGTCCAGTAAACATTGATTGGTATTGAAGTTATTGCCTTTTAAGTGTCAGTATATTTGTGTTATCATTACATTTTAAGAGTTTTATCAAAATCGGGCAAGTGGTTCGCGAGTTATTTAAACTACGTTTTTGCTAAAATGGTACAACTAAGCGAAAAAAAACATCAAGATAAGGAAAAAATTTAAAAGGTCATAAAAAAAAACTGACACATACGAACGCCAAACCCTATGACGGTTTTACTATACTGACCTGGTACCATTACCCTGACTTGGAATTTTTCACCCCCCAGACAAAAATCCCAAAAATGTTCCACAGTGTTATTCACAGCAACTTACAGAACGAATCTAAATGTCTAAAATTTTATGTCACAGAGGCGACTGATAATCCGATATTAAACATTGACAAGCAAATTGTGATCTTAGAAACAAACCACTGCACAGTGATCGGTCTTGTATGGAATCAGCGGCCAAAAGTACTTCCACTGCCGACATAAAAAGGAAATTTTTTCCAAAGCTTTTTAAAATCTCCCTCTCTCGTTTCCCACTCCACCATCCCCCGATAGTAATAAGTTTTAATTAATTATATTAAAATAAAATATTGGTTAACGAAAAAGGAATTTTTTGAATATTATTCATCTAAATAAAAAACTGATTTTATTAAAATTGATTTACTTTTGCATGATAGTTTCTTTGACTTAAAAGGCTCTAAGATTAAAAGCAATCAGTTTAACAAATCCTGATTTGTAGTGATCCTTTAGTTTTGTCGGGTATGAAGGAGTCGATACATCTTAACGTCCTTATTGCTTGAATCAGCAGATTCTTCTGAGAGCTCTCAAATTGAAACTGCTGCATATTGAATAACATCGGGAGCGTCAATTAAAATTTTACGGACTGACGAAAGAAGATACTACCAGGATTATTTTGAAGTTAATTCCTTTGAAGAATCTAGCGCAAATCCAGTGCGTTTAAGGATGATTAAACTGTTTTGAAATTGAATTCGAAAAGAGCGGCAATAGCGGGTGGGTGAAAGGCTGCAGTTTTTCCGAATTTGTTTGTGCTCTTCATCATTTTGCAATTTTATTATCAGTTGTACAGGGACATATGTCGTGACAAATAAATTATTGTCTTCAAAATTATTATTTTCTGGTTATATTCGCTCTGACCAGAATTGCCATCAAAGCCACTTATACCTGTTGATAATAGATAATTAGAGGACTCACTCCGGTTATTAATTACATTTGTGACACAATGTGGTCCAATATTTTTTTTTATCTCAACTTCAACATCAGATTCTGGGACCTTTATTTGCTCAGGAAAACTGTTTTCCTTTAAAATGTTATCATAGCAGGGTAAAAAGTTAATATTAATTTTTTTTGTTAACGAAGCTTCTAATAAGTAGATACTGAAGCTCTATTAAATTTGCTTCGGTGATAAGTGATATTTCTTCACACATTTTCTAAACACCAAAATTCAAAAATAAAATATTATGTATAGGCGTGAAAGTTTACAACGATATGATGTGCCTAAATAAAAGTACGTATAAAACGATCATTTATAAAAGTAAGAAAATGATAAAATGAAAACCAAAGCTCAAATACAAAATATATATATATATATATATATATATGTATGTATGATGAAAAAAAAAAACAATAAAATATACACGAATATACACGTAAATACAAAAAATTATAAAAAATAGCACACAAAAAATCGCATGCCAGTAGAATAACATGAGGAACAAAGAAAGTTGCAAAAACTTGCAGCTGAAATCAATAGCATAGACTTAAAAAACATTAACTAATATAAAAAAACTTGATTCATTTGAGGGCGAGGCAGGGATCACAACTTTTTGTATACCTTATACAAAATATATATAAAGAAAAACCTATCACTCAAAAAGGCACTTATAAAACAAATGTTTTAAAATAATAAAACATTATATTATTACATAAAAACCATTTTGTTATATAACATATACCTTTATTATCAATACTCATTTTGACTAATGGGAATTAAATACGATTTTATATTGCAATTTAATTTATTATAAGAGATAATTTTTAAGCTATTTTTACTGCACAGTCCGCTTGTCTCATTTCTCTCGCTTTTCGTAGCCCCTACGAAAAAAGTAGTTACCGTAAGTTTTATTGGTGTTTTAAGAAATAGCTTTGTTACAAACAGTGGTAAATTTCGAGCTTTTATTTTTTTTTTTTTGGCCTATGAAATCGACCAGTGTGCGCTGAGACAAAACCACACAAACGTCTTCCAATTTTAGACAAATAGAAATTCACTATACAGAAGGGTGTTTAAACGAAGATGGGCAATTGATGTTGCCGCTCCAATTCAAATCCGATCCATACCTTCTGAATCTAAAATGTATTATCAATAATATGTTGTACATTTCAGTTTTATTACGAACATAGCCACAGGTTTGGAAATATTTTTGATTATTCCCAGCTCTACATTTAGAAAAATGTTCGTTTCATATCGCTCAAGTTCGCGGCAAAGGGGCGCCGTAGTTTCTGCCACGATTTTTATCAGAGATGTCACTTAATGCCTTATTTTTACTTTTGGAGTGCAAATTTATCCGCCAAATGCGTAGCCATTATTTCCATTTTTCCTTAAACCGACGGCAAGTCCCACATTGTAGAGCGACTGTACATTTTCACTTCTGCTAGAGTCAACAATAAAAAACCAATACAATGGCAACAAAAGCGGCATTGTGCCCATTTCCAAAATCAATATGCAATCGTATAAATTTTATGGAACACACATCTGCTGTTGGTTTAAGTTTCGATCTCACAGAGAGTTTTGACTTTGATTTTATTTATTTACTTCTGTTGGCACACACTGCAAATCAATTTCATCGACACACACGCAGACACAGTTTTTTCATCCGACCTTGTTGCCATGTGTTGCGCCTGCAATTGAATTATTTTTTATTTTTGGAAAGTTTTCTTTGATTTCACGCATTGTAATCGGTTGATTGTGAGCAAATTGAAAGCAAAGAGATACAAGGAAGCATTTGTGAGCAGCACAAAAGCAAGGCGAGATGTCACTTGTGCATATTTACACTATGTGGTATGTAGATATGTGTGTTTGTTCCTTGTTGAATGCTGCGAAAATAGAGATTGATGTGGCAAGCAGACTTGGCAGAAAATAAGAAGGGGGACTGCGTTTAATGCGCTTATAAAAAGCAGCTGATTGCACATGCGTACACATCCACATACTTGTATATCCAAGTAGCATTCATATGTAAATATTTTTCACTACAAACCTTTGTGTTGCTGAAAATTTGTTCATATATTACTACCTCTTACCTCCTGCTTATAAGTACACAATTCTATTTACCATATATGTATGTATACTTTTTTTAAATATTTGGTTCAGTCACAATATTTGCACACTCTGTTTGCCTCTTCCTCCTTTCATACTTTACACTCAAATGGTTAGTGTTCATAATGCTTCGTACTCGCTCCAGGGTTGCCACTATTAAATTATTATTTATATAATATCTGAAAGAATATCAGAATGTGAAATGTTGAATAAGTCGGAGAATGAAATAAAGAGATAGTATTTATCATTTAATAGCAATTCAACATTAATGTATTCTCTCTAGTATCCAACTAAAGTTCTTCTTCAATAGTTTTCTATAACGCGAGGTAAGATTCTCTCTACTTTTCCATAGAGAAAGCTGCACTCACTCCTCTGCAACGGTTGACAAAACTTTGTAGCCTCAGAGCTTTAAATGATGGGCAATGAATTTAAAATTAAGAGGTACTCTGCTCTTCTAAAAAAATACTCAATGCAAAAGCAAAGATAACACTAGTTTACAGTGGTTTTGCGACTGTGATGTTAGAGGCTGTTTCTTGTTAATTTTGGGTTGCTAAAATAATATTAAATTATATTAGCACATAGGATTTTTGTACTGCAGTCAAGAGATTTAAGAGTCAAATCATCACCATTTACTTAAATCAGTACATCTCATAAACCCCACAGACCTCGTAGCATGCCAGTCGCAAATTTCTCCTCCAAATTTGTTTTGTTATTATGAGATATTTCTGAAAACTAACACATATCGCTTATTTTTTGGGTTTCTATGACTAAAGTACCAGATTTTCCAATACTACACTAATTAGAAATTACCATCTCCTCGACAATGAGCCACATTCTTTCAAGTAAGTAACTGCCCTCCTAATAATACCGCTTTCGTTCGAGCAATAAAGTTCTAGAAAGTAGATAACAGCACACAGATTTTTTCTAAAATGGATAATGAAACCCCATATCAGTCGCTAAAGGCGATTAAGATTTTTTCCTTTAGTTCTGAATAAGCTTGTAAACCTTTGGAAAAGATTCAGTACATTTGTTACTCGACAACAGAATATTTTCTCTGCAAACATAAAAGGTCAAAAGAAACAAAATCAAGTTTGGTTTTCGTGCGTTAAGGCTAGAGCAGTGATAACCTCGTTCAAATTGCACCTTCAATGAAGAAAAAGAAATTAATTGATAACCCTAAAACAAATCTCACAAAGTCTATATTGACTCATCATCAGTTCTTTCCAGTTCTTTATAAACAGGTATGATGAATCGGGCAAGATCCTAATTCGAGGTCTTTGAAGACCTAATTTAAATTACACATTTGAAGGGTAGCCGGTATTAATCTTGAAAATGTTCCGTCAAATGAAATAATTTCCATACAAACACTTTATTCCGATCTTTCAGTTGATATGGCAGCTACTCCATGTTTTAAAAGTCCTATATTGGCGGTTCCGACAAATAACTTGAGGAGAAAAGGACGTGTGCAAAATTTCAGATCGATACCTTTGAAGCACTAGTTCGCATATATATTGACCGACAGACAGAAAGATATGGTTAAATCGACTTAGCTCATCTTGCTAATAGAAATACACTTACAAGGTGCGTTCCAAAGTAAACAGGACCCTAGTGGCGCCATCTATATATCGACTGGTGCGTTAGAATCTGCTATCTTTATCGACTTTTCAGTGAGAATTTCATGATATTTCATTGAATGAAAGTGAAGTTATTGCGTTAAGTGTCAATATTTTTGTGTTATCGGTGCAAAAATGAGCTTAGAGCAAAAATCAAACATTAAATTGTGTTTTAGCAGAGTGCACGAGTGGTTTCAACGTTTTCAAAGTGGTCGTGGAGACATAAATGACAATCAACATATGGACCAATCAAAATCCGTGACCACCGGAAATTCCATCGAAACTGTGCGTGAATTCATCGAAAATCAGCCGAAATCAATGAAATTCATGGAAATGGAATTTAACATCTCAAAAACATTGATTTATCGCAATTTAACCGAACATTTGAACTTACGAAAGGTGTGTGCACCGACCAAAAATTGCTCAGAATCCAACATTCGAAGAACATCTTGTGACCGATTATTTGACCAAACATCACATTTTAGCCATTAACTACTCCCCGTATTCACCTGATATGGCACCGTGCGACTTCTTTCATTTCGGAAAACTGCATTTGCTCATGAAAGGAAACGTTTCCTTCTGGATGTTAAAAACCTCGTGACAAACTTCCCTTATTCAGGGTACACAGGGCTGACTCTACGTGCCACTTAAAAAAATAAACCGCTTTGAAATTTGGCAACCCTAGTGTCGGTGCACTGAAAACAGGGGTATACTCCTGCACTTGACTTTGTTGTAGCCAAAGAAGATTAAAGGAAATACGAGCTGACAATTTGCTGACTGGCTGGGAAAAGTCACAAGAGCGTGCATACACCGACCGCAAAAAAGCTGCGTCGAAAAATAACAGCAAACACACATCAAAGGCAGGGCAAAAAGGAGCTGGAGAGGCGGCAGCAAAAGCGCCAAGAATTGTGGTTGAATGTTTGCCAACAACACGTGTCATGGTGCAACCAAGCCACCAGTCACCACAACCAGCTCCCAACTTCTCGTGCACCAACAGCAACCACAACCACAAAGCAAAGTCAACGAGACCACATGAATCGACGCGATAAATGTCGATGTATTAGTGATTTCACATATTCGCTTCTTCGTTTCTTTCTCCCCGTTTTGGCGGCTGAACGCGAATTGACATTTGATGTGGTGTATTCTTACTTCACACGCATTGGCGAAAGGAAGTAGTATAGGAAATAAATGAATTGAAAGTAGCATTAGAAGAGCAATGTTGCAGTTAACAAGAGTCGGGGGCGCATGTTATTTACATATATGATATTTGTATTATTCCAAATTTATTTGTATGGATGTTTTCTGAATTTACATTCGCGAGAGTGGATCTGTAATTACTATCGACTTTTAGAACAAATAAAGTATTTTTCTATTTTACTGGAGAAATCTTTCTATTTTCGCTATAGTGAACATCACCACCTAGTAAATTAACGTTTCATAAATTTTTGTAATTTTTCTTTTTCTTACTCCTCTTTATAATCACGTAATGATTCGAAATTTTACGCTTTGAGAAGATGGAAGGAGAAACGCTGTTGAGTGCTTGAGACATAAAAAGATGATTTTTCTGAGAAAAAACTTCAAATTGCATGAGGAATCTTTATTACTGAGTCCGGCCCTCGAAGTGTAACCACTTCAGGACCAATTCACTTTTGCTCGATATGACCACCTTTTGCTTTAACTATGGCCTAGAGACAGCCAAAAAACGAATCGCAAGCTACCCGAATGTGACTTACCGGTTTTTTGGCCCACTCGCGGACAATGGCTTTCTTCAGCATCTCGAGACTGGTGTTATTTACTTCGGACCTTGCTCTCTAAAATGGCACAGAGAGAATAATCCATTGGATTCGCATCTGGTGAATTCGAGAGCCATTGTGTGGTCGTAATGAAATTCGGAACGTTATTTTTCAGCCATTCTTGGTTCACTCGCTTTTTGAGACGGTGCTGAGTTTTGTTGAAACGTCCATGGTTTGCGACCGAAATGTTTGTTTGCCCACGGCTTAAAAGCAGCTTCCAAAACACTCGTCGTAGATTTCGCTCAAGTTGCTTCTTCACCTTCCGAACCATCTCATTTTGCGATGCTACCAGTTTCATTGTAACGAGTGATGGTGCGATAAACAAAAACTTTGTTCACATTTGTGATTTTCCAGCTTAATATAAAGCAAACACACTACTATGTTTGAATTCCATCGCTGATCACTTTTTTTTGCGTTAACTTTTGACAAAACGCTTTTTTACACTTATAAAAAATACTCTGTCATTCAGCAAATTTATAAACAGCTGATTCCAATGCGACAGCTGCACGAACGGTGTGACTTCGAGTGCCGGACCCCATATCATTCGTAAGATCATCCTTTGGCATTTATGTGTTTTTTGAAAATTATCACTTTCAAATGTTGGCTGCGGATACGTTTCGGATGAACCATCCGTTAATTTAGCAATTTTCGATGACTCGTTCGAGCATTTCGACCGGTAACCGGCGAAAGACAGGCGTGATGTTTTTCTGTAAGGTATGAATTGAAGCGGGACTGTCCGCATAGTCTCTAGACTTTACATATCCCCACAAAAGGTAAACGGTGTCATATAACGTAATCATGGTGACCAATTGACCGTCCTAAAACGTGAAATTATTTGCTCACGAAAAAGATCTATCAAAATCAAATAGTCGGTTATCATGGCGCGATAACAGTAGAAATTGACGGTTACGTCCTCAGCGGCATCATTTTTGAAGAAATATGGTCTGATAATCTTCAAGTTGCTCTTTTTCCCAATTGCGAAAATTTTGCTTGTTTGCATATGCAATGAGCGAGAAGAGGGCCTCGTTGTTAAACAAAATTTGACACGAAAACTTCGTATCATCTTGGAACTTTTCAAGAGCCCATAGAGCGAAACGATGTCGCTTGAGAAGGTCGAGAGAGTTTAGTTCTTGCGTAAGCTGTATTTTTTACGCTTTCGATAATCTTGAATTAACCCAAAATTCGGTCAACTATTATCCGACCCGACTCATACGTGTCTGTCACGCAAGGCTATTGAAAAAATCCTTTACTCGGGTAACGCATTATATGTAAACCGAGAAAGAGAAAAATAAAAAGATTGAGAGAGAGAGAGTAAATAGATAAAACAAAGTCTTAGCCTCATTTACAACAACTTTAACAATACGAAGTGAAAGATAGAGAGAAAGAAAGCGATTAGAAGATATGGAAAATATATAATCACAACATATAGGAGTCAAAAAGGGAGAAAATTGTATACTTAATAACTGGACTTTGCTGGCTGTCTCTTCTTATTGCCACTATTGTAAGGTAAAGATTATACCCCTTTACATAAATATTCTAAGTCAATTAAAATTCTTTGAGAAAATCAAACTGTTTCAAACACTTTGATTTTTCAATTTTGAATATATTTTTCTTAAAGTGACTTGAAACAGTTACTGTATATTCTAATTGATTTCTTACAGTTATAAATTGAAGCTGTATTATAACATACCAATGTGTCCTGTGACTAAGGTGACATTGTATTTATTTTGAAAATTCCTTATTTATTCTTCCAAATCAATTTCATCCCCTTCAAAGTAATCCCCTCCCGATGCAATGCACTTATGCCAACGGATTTTCCAATCTTCGAAGCATTGGTTGTAGTCACTTTCCGGGATGGCCTTCAGTTCCGTCTTCGTTGCGGCTTGAATCTGCTCTATCGTATAAAAACGGTGTCCCCGGAGCGGTATTTTGAGCTTGGTGAACAGCCAGAAGTCGCACGGCGTCAGATCAGGTGAATACGGTGGTTGCGGAACGATATGGGATGAGTTTTTGGCGAAACGGTCACGAATTACGAGGGAAGTATGGGATGGTGCATTATCGTGGTGTAAAAACCAAGAATTGTCTTTCCACAATTCCGGCCTTTTTAGGCGGATAGCGTTACGCAAACGACGCATAACGTTCAAATAATATTTCTTGTTGACTGTTTGACCGGTTGGAAGGAATTCATAATGCACAACACCACGATAATCGAAGAAAACAGTCAACATGACCTTGATTTTAGAGCGACTTTGGCGCGACTTTTTTGGTCTCGGCTCTCTTTTGGCACGATATTCGCTCGATTGATCGGTTTTTTCGGGATCGTAAGCGTAGATCCAAGTCTCATCGCCAGTTATAATACGTTTCATGACACCCTGGTAGTCGAAAAGCATCCATACACACATTTCAATGCGACGCCTTTTTTCCGAACAATTCAATGTTTTCGGTACCAATCGAGACTTGACGCGCTTGAGGATCAACACATCCTTCAAAATGGTATTGGCTGAGTCTTTCGATATGCCAACTTCATCAGCAAGGTTTTAATCGACGGGTTTTCAACACTAAATGTTTGATTTGTTGAACGTGAGCTTCGTCGATTGAGGTTGATAGTCGCCCTGGACGCTCTTCGTCTTCGACACGTTCACGGCCGGCTTGGAACTCACTATACCACTTGTAAACAGTTTTTTAGACATGGCCTCATCACCGAGGGCTTTCTGCACTATCCTCAATGTATCCGCAGCACTATCCTCAATGTATCCGCAGCAGAAAATTTATTCCGTAAACAAAGTTTATTGCAAATTCTTTGCTCAACAAATTTCGACATCGCAAAAAACGAAAAACTCACTTTTAGCAGCTCACAAAACGACTCGTTCTCAAACACTAATAAATATTTTGACATGAAATTTGACATAAATCTGACCGACAGTACTACTATCCTAAAAAAAATAATTCTCCAAATCCTTCGACGCGCGCAGTTGAAATTCAAATGTTACTTTATTTTTTGGGCATTTGGGCAATCAGCGCATTGTTCAATTACAGACACATATCAGTTGAACTTTGGTCATATCTCAGCCGTCAATTGTAGTTTTGTTTTGATCGGGCTAGAATTTGTATGGGACACTTTTCCGAAGCAAGTCACAAGAAGTTCAGATTTAAAGGACTCCAAATAGTCGACTATGACAGGACGAAGGTCTCCGATAGCGAAAAATTTACCAAATAGCTCTCATTATCATTTGCATCGCTTATGGCTAACCTTCGGATTCGCGTGTAAACCCTGAGATCGGTCTACTACTGTGCCAATCTTGTATAACCCGCTTTTAAAAGGTTTTCTACTGGCGAAGTTTTATGGAACTCGTGGTTTCACAAAAAAAAATATAAATGTATTATATGATGCAAGACCTGCCCGTAAAGCACATAAGTATAATATATAAAATATTAAATTTTTTCGCAAAGTGGTGAATTTGCAATGAAAGATTTAATTTTGATCAACAAAATTATTTCGATATGCCAACTTCATCAGCAAGGTCTCTAATTGTTAATCGACGGGTTTTCAACACCAAATCTTTGATTTGTTGAACGTGAGCTTCGTCGGTTGAGGTTGATAGTCGCCCTGGACGCTCTTCGTCTTCGACACGTTCACGACCAGCTTGGAACTCACTATACCACTTGTAAACAGTTTTTTAGACATGGCCTCATCACCAAGGGCTTTCTGCACTATCCTCAATGTATCCGCAGCAGAAAATTTATTCCGTAAACAAAGTTTATTGGAAATTCTTTGCTCAACAAATTTCGACATCGCAAAAAACGAAAAACTCACTTTTAGCAGCTCACAAAACGACTCGTTCTCAAACACTAATAAATATTTTGACATGAAATTTGACATAAATCTGACCGACAGTACTACTATCCTAAAAAAAATAATTCTCCAAATCCTTCGACGCGCGCAGTTGAAATTCAAATGTTACTTTATTTTTTGGGCATTTGGGCAATCAGCGCATTGTTCAATTACAGACACATATCAGTTGAACTTTGGTCATATCTCAGCCGTCAATTGTAGTTTTGTTTTGATCGGGCTAGAATTTGTATGGGACACTTTTCCGAAGCAAGTCACAAGAAGTTCAGATTTAAAGGACTCCAAATAGTCGACTATGACAGGACGAAGGTCTCCGATAGCGAAAAATTGACCAAATAGCTCTCATTATCATTTGCATCGCTTATGGCTAACCTTCGGATTCGCGTGTAAACCCTGAGATCGGTCTACTACTTTGCCAATCTTGTATAACCCGCTTTTAAAAGGTTTTCTACTGGCGAAATTTTATGGAACTCGTGGTTTCACAAAAAAAAAATATAAATGTATTATATGATGCAAGACCTGCCCGTAAAGCACATAAGTATAATATATAAAATATTAAATTTTTTCGCAAAGTGGTGAATTTGCAATGAAAGATTTAATTTTGATCAACAAAATTATTTCGATATGCCAACTTCATCAGCAAGGTCTCTAATTGTTAATCGACGGGTTTTCAACACCAAATCTTTGATTTGTTGAACGTGAGCTTCGTCGGTTGAGGTTGATATTCGCCCTGGACGCTCTTCGTCTTCGACACGTTCACGACCAGCTTGGAACTCACTATACCACTTATAAACAGTTTTTTAGACATGGCCTCATCACCAAGGGCTTTCTGCACTATCCTCAATGTATCCGCAGCAGAAAATTTATTCCGTAAACAAAGTTTATTGGAAATTCTTTGCTCAACAAATTTCGACATCGCAAAAAACGAAAAACTCACTTTTAGCAGCTCACAAAACGACTCGTTCTCAAACACTAATAAATATTTTGACATGAAATTTGACATAAATCTGACCGACAGTACTACTATCCTAAAAAAAATAATTCTCCAAATCCTTCGACGCGCGCAGTTGAAATTCAAATGTTACTTTATTTTTTGGGCATTTGGGCAATCAGCGCATTGTTCAATTACAGACACATATCAGTTGAACTTTGGTCATATCTCAGCCGTCAATTGTAGTTTTGTTTTGATCGGGCTAGAATTTGTATGGGACACTTTTCCGAAGCAAGTCACAAGAAGTTCAGATTTAAAGGACTCCAAATAGTCGACTATGACAGGACGAAGGTCTCCGATAGCGAAAAATTTACCAAATAGCTCTCATTATCATTTGCATCGCTTATGGCTAACCTTCGGATTCGCGTGTAAACCCTGAGATCGGTCTACTACTGTGCCAATCTTGTATAACCCGCTTTTAAAAGGTTTTCTACTGGCGAAGTTTTATGGAACTCGTGGTTTCACAAAAAAAAAAATATAAATGTATTATATGATGCAAGACCTGCCCGTAAAGCACATAAGTATAATATATAAAATATTAAATTTTTTCGCAAAGTGGTGAATTTGCAATGAAAGATTTAATTTTGATCAACAAAATTATGTGTTTTTTACTACCGTAGACGCGGCTTCCGTATAATTGCTTCTTTTCGCTATTCATCGCCAATTCGAGACACCAAGTGCAGCCAGGACCTTCTCCACCTAATCTTTCTAACGGAGTGGAGTTCTTCCTCTTTCTCTGAAAGGAATAGTTCGCCTTCTTACTTTAGCTCGTCATCAAATGGATGTTCTTTGGCTGTCCAGAGAAGACTTGGTCTAAGACAGAAAGTCGTGAGACTCGCTTCTAGCCACTCCCAAAGTAAATGGAGATCAGAGAACTTTCCTCACTTCAGTATACTTCAACACATGGCTTCATCCTCCTAAAAAGAGTAGTTTACTTAAACATAAAAAAGTTGCCATTGTAACAAAATATATTTGATGTACTAGAAAATATAGATTTGCACAGATAACATATATAATATAATATAATATTACAGATAGTTCAATCAAGTAACAATGTTACTATTCTGATGTCTATGAGCTCTGTCTCTCGCTCTCGCGATTAAAAGTAATTTTCAACAAGCGCAATCATGAATACTTTAGACCACCACACTGACAGGATGATCCAATGTTTTATTTCCGAAGAAAACAAATAATTTAATTGTAATAACAGTCAAGGACAATATTCCAGGAAAGCTCTTAAATTATTTTATTTCAATGAATTTCACGAAATCCCTCAATTCCACGAACTGCTTAATATAATTGCTAGTGATTATGTAATATTTTTAGACTGCGTGGCGTATGATTGACATTTATTGTAACAAGCACCTGCGGCAGCGAGGTGAGTCAATCAATTTAATCCACACTGGTTTACGGCGTTTTCACTCATTTCTCTCAACTGTCAGCCACAGTCGAAAGCAACATAAAACTGGAGTGAGTATTTCACATTCACTCCGCAGGCCTTTTCAATATTTATTTTTATTTTGTTTTTTTTTTCCGTTTGCTTCTGCTTTTGATTTCATTTGTTTGCTGCTTCTCCAAATCCAGCCATTATAGGTGGGTATTTGTAATCCACGCCCAATTCCTATCTCCACATGGCTGCTGTGCTCTTTTATTTATTTCTTATTTTTGTTGTGAATTTGCAAATGTTCATTTCGTGTAAAAATTTTACTTTTATTCGATTTCATTATTTTTTATGATTTTATTTTAATTCAACTTCTTTTATTCACATTTCATTTATTTTACTTTCTATGCATATTGTATTGTGCCATTTCTTGTCCATATTTTGTGTGCCCACAATGGCGATTGCTGCTCTGATTGCTCCATTTGCAGGTGTACATAAGTACCAGAGTAAATATTATATTTGACATGGATAGAATGGGCCAAATGAATGGACAGATTGTCATCAGTCAATATTTGCCTGGATTTGTATTTGAAGTGCAAGTCACAATTCCTTTTATTACATTATATCTGTTGTTCTGTTAAATGTGTAAAGAGGGGATAAATTTTAAAGTATTTTACTTTTCCTCTTTTTACACTATTAACACTAGATTTACCAAGAAATTTGTATACCTATATGTACCAACTTATACTAACACCAGCCATTTTGACAGGTAATGACAAATAAAGTTTTGGGTGTGTAAATTTTGTATGTTACATAATGTTTTAAAGAATTCATAAGCACTATTGATAAAATATTAAATTAATAAAAAATCGAGAGCTGTAATTACATTTATTATTTAAAATAATTATGGTTCTTAACATCATTTTTTACATACAATAAATAAAATACAAAAAATATATAAACTTTTTTTCGGTGCATTTTCCACAAACATATTTCATACAGACGTTGTTGTTCTAGCGAAAACCTATGGACGCACACTGTGAGATTTAATCAATCTGGCATCTCGAAATTCAAAAAAAAAATGTTTTCGTAACTCGCTCATATTTTTTTTTATGTGAGAAGAGTCCTCAATTGTTACGAAAACAAACACAAAAGAGAATAAAAAAATGTTATTGGCTTGATCACAGCTATCAAACACGTGCAATTGCTACAATTGATTTGCAAGCTTGCATTGATCACAAAAGTTTGAGTGATCAGGTCAAAGTTGTGAATGGTTTTTTTGGCCTAAAATATTTTTTGTATTGAAGGTTATTACTTAAACTTAAAATTTTTGTTTTATACAATATTTATTTTTGCACTCAAGTATTTTGAAAAAATTGTTTTATTAACACCTGAAAGGTAAGACAAATTTTAAAGTTTTCAAATATTTGATAGACTAGAACTTCTTAGTCCCACGGAGTTCCGTGATGGGAATGCCAGCAGAATCTTTGTTAATGTGCCCAAAACAAATTAAAAAAAAAATCTTGCCCATTTTTTGCCTTTTTTTAAGTATGAGTGAAATATCGCGAGAGGAGCTATTTTGGATTTGGTTGAGAAAGGTGAAAAGCGAAAAAACAGAAGCGGCCGAAAAGTACGTTATATCAATTTTTGGACCAGATGTTGACGATACCAAAATTAAAGATCGTATAAAAAATCTTTGCTTCCAATTTCAATTGCGATAGAGCAAATCTCACCGTGATAAAGCAAGATTTATGCATGACAATGCTATTTGGCTAAGTTCAAAAATTTCTGCTGTAGATTTTGCTCTTCATCACGCACCATCAGCTTCAAAACAAATACCTCAACGCGGAAGGCGAGAGTTTGCTGAAAGTGCTTCGAGTACACAAAAACGGAAATGCAAAGAGTTAATATCAAATGTAGGGTCGGAACAATTAACTATGGCTACCGCAATGTATCTGAGATCCTGTGGAAAAAGAGACTCAGCAAACATTGTCAAAGAGTTGTCGGCTTCATCTCCTTCGAGAGGTACAGCTATAAAAAGAGGAAGGGTAAGCATTACTGAAAAGAAAATTCTTACACCAGCTCAAGCACTGGCCATGATCGTAGACGAAAATTTATCAACTGAGCAATACCG
>CM050323.1:140509125-140540786 GCA_027475135.1 Bactrocera correcta | reverse complement strand
AAATAAATATTGATGAATTATTAAATATTTTATTTGTAAAGGGTGATTTTTTAAGAGCTTGATAACTTTTTTTAAAAAAAAAAACGCATAAAATTTGCAAAATCTCATCGGTTCTTTATTTGAAACGTTAGATTGGTTCATGACATTTACTTTTTGAAGATAATTTCATTTAAATGTTGACCGCGGCTGCGTCTTAGGTGGTCCATTCGGAAAGTCCAATTTTGGGCAACTTTTTCGAGCATTTCGGCCGGAATAGCCCGAATTTCTTCGGAAATGTTGTCTTCCAAAGCTGGAATAGTTGCTGGCTTATTTCTGTAGACTTTAGACTTGACGTAGCCCCACAAAAAATAGTCTAAAGGCGTTAAATCGCATGATCTTGGTGGCCAACTTACGGGTCCATTTCTTGAGATGAATTGTTGTCCGAAGTTTTCCCTCAAAATGGCCATAGAATCGCGAGCTGTGTGGCATGTAGCGCCATCTTGTTGAAACCACATGTCAACCAAGTTCAGTTCTTCCATTTTTGGCAACAAAAAGTTTGTTAGCATCGAACGATAGCGATCGCCATTCACCGTAACGTTGCGTCCAACAGCATCTTTGAAAAAATACGGTCCAATGATTCCACCAGCGTACAAACCACACCAAACAGTGCATTTTTCGGGATGCATGGGCAGTTCTTGAACGGCTTCTGGTTGCTCTTCACCCCAAATGCGGCAATTTTGCTTATTTACGTAGCCATTCAACCAGAAATGAGCCTCATCGCTGAACAAAATTTGTCGATAAACACATTTCGAACCGAACACTGATTTTGGTAATAAAATTCAATGATTTGCAAGCGTTGCTCGTTAGTAAGTCTATTCATGATGAAATGTCAAAGCATACTGAGCATCTTTCTCTTTGACACCATGTCTGAAATCCCACGTAATCTGTCAAATACTAATGCATGAAAATCCTAACCTCAAAAAAATCACCCTTTACATTGAATAATTTACGAAATAATAATAAAGTTAAAATTGAGAAAACTTAAAAGATTGAAAAAAATCCGGAACTGTTTACAAAAATGACACAAAGAAATATGGTAGTCACTAAGTAGATTCCCAAGTAATTTCAAAATCATAAATTAGCCTTATAGGGGTTATTGAAATGGTTCCAAGCACCAATCAGAAAAGAAATTCATGACGACTTTCCCATATGGCATTTACTTATACAAATCAGTTCATAAATGTTTATAGAATTTTGTTAGATATTAACACTGACTGAGGAGGGAAGAAATAAATTGTTTCCAAAACTTCATTCTAGACCTGGTTCGAAATAAATTTTAAATTAAATCATCCAGGAAATGGACCTGTTGATAAATGCCTTAAAGCTACAAATATTGGCCAGCAAAATTTCTGAAAAATGTGGTATTTTTTTTAAATACTCTTCGCTATTTAAAATTTTTTTTTTTTGAGAAATATCGCTTTTCAGGCTCAAACTCAATCTCCCATCTTTTTTCAGCCCAGTAAGTACTTATAGGGGGTTCACAAGCCCCTATAATTCCTCCAAACCACGCTGTCTTTTATTTATTTCTATATTTGTGCACACAAGCACATTTAAGCGCTAGGTAGTGTTGCAATATAAGCCGTGCTTCGCTTAAATGTGGAAAATTCGTCATGTCTGCCCGAACGAGTGTTTTTCGCATTTCGAATTTTTCGTCTGCGTTTGCATTTCTATTATTTTTTATCTATTTGTAAACAAACAAAGCACTGGGGAATAGACAAGTCATCAGACGTGTAGGCTTGTTCTAACAGCCGTATATACATATGTACATATGTAGATACTAGGACAAAGCGCTTTAATATTCGCAACAAATGAAATGAAATGGAGCTGCCATGGATCCATGTGGGTCGCGCGTTGAAAAAATGCACGAAACGTAGAGGCTTAATTCGTATGATTTGTCCTGAGTGAGTTTCACAGCTTTCTGTCATGCGAGAAATGAAAATTAAACGTTACTTTTTCAAACGCCTCAAGAAGGTGGAGCCTTGGCATATAAATGAGCTGCCACAATGTAGCAAATAAGTGAGGAAATTTACATTCCTTAAATTGCTTGCGAGCAAATTAATTTGAAAGGCTTATTTAATCGTACGTGCACCTACGTCAGCATGGCAATAAAATAAATGTTGCGATGAAATTTAAGATTATTGCAAATTTTTAGGGGAAGCTTGTTTAATTATGCGTTTTATAGCTTTAGGTTTGACAAATTTTATTTACTTGAAATTATTGAATTTTATGGCAGCAAATGTTTAAAGATTAGATTGTAGGATGTTTCAGAGCAACGTTTGTACCTGTGCTTGAAAAAATATAGGTGGATTAGAGTATAAAAATAAGAAAGTATCTACTTAGTATTTAGAAAAGTTGTCATCTGTTTGAAAGCTGAAGCCAAGTAAATTAATAAGTTATATAAGCAGTCAGGCAGGTTCTGCAATCCACTTCCGAGAGAATTTCAAGCAAATGCACGACCCGACATTTGCTGTTCTATCTTTAACTTCTACTAATTCCATTACTTTTATATTTATACTATTGTTTCCCTAAATATTGCTTGCATCCCCAAAAGGAAATTGTAGAAGTCGATGAAATCGGATGGTGGCCGCCCCCCACTCCACATATAACGGTACTGTTGGAGACTACTTAAAGCCCCCCAGACATTGAATATTACCGCCGAGATGGTATGAGAGACTTTATAGGAGTCAAGGTCAAGGTGGGACAACGGCCTTGGCACCGCTCACTCTTTCATAAAATCATATCATCACAAAATCATATATCTCGAGACTTCCTCGACCGATTTCAACCAAATTCGACTTATAACATTTTACTGATATTTTTATCTTCTTCTTTATTGGCGTAGACACTGCTTACGCGGTTATAGCCTTGTTTACAACAGCCGGTAAGTTTCATCCTTTTCTTTGGGGCCAATTTAAGATTACATGTGTAACCAAGGACCTGGTTCCACCTGGTCTCTTCCTCTGCTCTTCCGGCGCGTACTGCGTCGAATACTCTCAGAGCTGGAGTATCGATATCGATGTTACCCGCATTCGCCAGCAGTTTTACTCTTTTGCGGAAGAATGTACCTTGTCTACTCAGATCTGCAGCTTGAATTATTTTCTCCAGGAGTAGATTGAAGAAGTCACAAGGGTCTCCCCCTATCTGAAACTTCATTTAGTTTCGAAAGGCTCAGGGGAAGATATCCCATTCTGACAGAGCGGCTTAAAGGCAGATCCTTTTGAAGTCGTCAAAAGCACCTTTGAAATCGACGCAGTTGATATGTTTCAATTCTCTTTTCACTGGTCTTTTCCAAGATTTGGTTGATTTTCCAGGCCAAAGCCCCGCTAATAAGGACCAATCAATTTGTTTACGGTGGTCTTTAATCTTTCACACAGTCGATCCATAGAAATTGCTGCCCCTTTCTAAGGATTAGGAAGAGCATTCTTATGAATGAATAAAGATTTACTTGAAACATGAAGATTATTACAATAAATATATTGAAAAAAAAAAACATTTTAAATCGCAGTCGTTCGAGTGACATACTTTAATGCAATGTGTAATACTGTACATGGAGGATGGAGTCATGTGTAGAAGTTCACGCAAGTGAGGAAAGTTCTCTGATCGCCATTCACTTGGGAGTGACCAGAAACGATTCTTTTACATATAGCTCAAGCAGCTCATAACTTCCGGTCTTTGACCAAGCATCCTCTGGATAGCCTAAGAGCATCCATTTGAAGACGAGTGAAAGTGAGAAGGCGAAACATCCATATGGTTATGCGCTGGGTTTGGGACCCGCCATGTAAAAAACAGTACCAATAAAAACTAATCGGCAGCCTCGGATGAGAGCACTCATTACCTTCGTCCTGCTATATGGTACAGAGGTTTGGGCAATGACAACAACTGAACTGATCGACGCTGCGAGTTTTCGACCAAAAGGTTCTGCAAAAAATTTTGGTCCTTTGCGCGTTGGCAACGGCGAATATCGCATTCGATGGAACGATGAGCTGTATGAGATATACGACGACATTGGCGAATTAAGAGACAGCGGCTACGCTGGCTAAGTCATGTTATTCGAATGGACGAAAACACTCCAGCTATTCGACGCCATACCCGCCGGGGGAAGCAGAGAAAGAGGAAGACCGTACTGTGTCCAATGGAGGAATTTACTCTAAGACCATGTAGTATGTAGTATAACTTCTCACGCAGAAAATTTAGCGTTTTGTTTGTCGGCCGCAGATCCTTGGTTTCTCTTCGTCAACTTTCAGTTCCATTTTTTCGTGTCTGAATAAATGGATCGAAAATATTTCTCAGCTTTTTGTCTTCGATTGCGCAACATTACAAGTAGGATGTCTATCACATTTGATGCCTTTGCCAGAAAAGCAAATTGTTTTTGAAGAATAACCTTGAGTGAATAAGTTAGATAAAGAATATCGCATAGGTAAAAATCCCAATTATAAAATCAAATTTGCACACGGCTGCGATAAGTATCGTCGCATTTCCCTCTTTTCCCGCTGTTTCCTTATTTTTTCAGTTACTAATTTTTATCAGAACTTTGACGATCAACGACATTTTGAGTTTCACTTTCGCTACTTCTTCAGTGTAAAATATTTTGCGAATATTCAGAGAACATCATTTCATGGACATTCTTATATTTAAAGGCCTTAAACGAATTTTTATTGCCTTGATACGGTTACTAATTAACGCGTGAAATAGTTAAAAGGTTCTTCCAAAACACCGATTATTCACAGCAACTCACAAAACGAATCGAAATGTCTAGATAAAATCGCAACAGCGTTTTGAAAATTTTATGTCACAAAGGCGACTGATAATCCGATATTAAACATTGATTTAAACGAAGATGGGTAATTGATGTTGCCGCTCCAATTCAAATCCGATCCATACCCTCTAAATCTAAAATGTATCATGCATTTCAGTTTTATTCCGAACATAGCCACAGGTTTGGAAATATTTTTGAGTATTCCCAGCTCTACATTTAGAAAAATGTTTGTTTCATATCGCTCAAGTTCGCGGCAAAGGGACGCCGTACTTTCTGTCACGATTTTTATCAGAGGTGTCACTTAATGCCTTATTTTTACTTTTGAAGTGCAAATTAATCCGCCAAATGCGTAGCCATTCTTTCCATTTTTCCTTAAACCGAAGGCAAAGCCCACATTGTAGAGCGACTGTACATTTTCACTTCTGCTAGTGTCAACAATAAAGAACCAATACAATGGCAACAAAAGCGGCATTGTGCCCATTTCCAAAATCAATATGCAATCGTATAAATTTTATGGAACACACATCTGCTGTTGGTTTAAGTTTCGATCTCACAGAGAGTTTTGACTTTGATTTTATTTATTTACTTCTGTTGGCACACACTGCAAATCAATTTCATCGACACACACGCAGACACAGTTTTTTCATCCGACCTTGTTGCCATGTGTTGCGCCTGCAATTGATTTATTTTTTATTTTTGGAAAGTTTTCTTTGATTTCACGCATTGTAATCGGTTGATTGTGAGCAAATTGAAAGCAAAGAGATACAAGGAAGCATTTGTGAGCAGCACAAAAGCAAGGCGAGATGTCACTTGTGCATATTTACACTATTATACATAAGTGTGTTTGTTCCTTGTTGAATGCTGCGAAAATAGAGATTGATGTGGCAAGCAGACTTGGCAGAAAAGAAGGAGGAGGAGTGCGTTTAATGCGCTTATAAAAAGCAGTTGATTGCACATGCGTACACATCCACATACTTGTATATCCAAGTAGCATTCATATGTAAATATTTTTCACTACAAACCTTTGTGTTGCTGAAAATTTGTTCATATATTACTACCTCTTACCTCCTGCTTATAAGTACGCAATTCTATTCACCATATATATGTATATATATATATATATATATATATATATATATATATGTATCTATACTTTTTTTTTTAATATTTGGTTCAGTCATAATATTTGCACACTCTGTTTGCCTCTTCCTCCTTTAATACTTTACACTCAAATGGTTAGTGTTCATAATGCTTCGTACTCGCTCCAGGGTTGCCTCTATTAAATAATTATTTATATAATATCTGAAAGAATATCAGAATGTGAAATGTTGAATAAGTCGGAGAATGAAATAAAGAGATAGTATTTATCATTTAATAGCAGATCAACATTAATGTATTCTCTCTTGTATTCAACTAAAGTTCTCCTTCAATATTTTTCTATAACGCGAGGTAAGATTCTCTCTATTTTTCCATAAAGAGAGCTGTACACACTCCTTTGCAACGGTTGACGAAACTTTGTAACCTCAAAGCTATAAATGATGGGCATTGAATTTAAAATTAAGAGGTACTCTGCTCTTCTAAAACAATACTCAATGCAAAAGCAAAGATGACACTAGTTTACAGTGGTTTTGCCACTGTGATGTAAGAGGCTGTTTCTTGTTAACTTTGGGTTACTAAAATAATATTAAATTATATTAGCACATAGGATTTTTGTATTGCAGTCAAGAGATCTGGGAGTCAAATCACCACCATTTACTAAAATCAGTACAACTAATATACCCCACAGACCTCGTAGCATGCCAGTCGCAAATTTCTCCTCCAAATTTGTTTTATTATAAGATATTTCTGAAAACTAACACAGATCGCTTATTTTTTTGGGTTTCTATGACTAAAGTACCAGATTTCCCAATACTACACTAATTATAAATTACCATCTCCTCGACACTGAGCCATATTCTTTCAAGTAAGTAACTGCCCTCCTAATAATACTGCTTTCGTTCGAGCAATGAAGTTCTAGAAAGCAGATAACAGCACACAGATTTTTTCTAAAATGGATAATGAAACCCCATATCAGTCGCTAAAGGCAATTAAGATTTTTTCCTTTAGTTCTGAATAAGCTTGTAAACCTTTGGAAAAGATTCAGTACATATGTTACTCGACAACAGAATATTTTCTCTGCAAACATAAAAGGTCAAAAGAAACAAAATCAAGTTTGGTTTTCGTCCGGTAAGGCTAGAGCAGTGATAACCTCATTCAAATTGCACCTTTGAAGAAGAAAAAGAAATTAATTGATAACTCTGTGTCAAATCTCAAAAAGTCCATATCGACTCAATAACATCAAAGTTATTAACAGTTTTTTATAAATAGGTATGATCAATCGAGCAACATCTTAATTCGAGGTCTCTGAAGACCTAATTCTAAGCTCTATATTTACTTATTTGAAGGGATAATTAACATAGCCGGTATTAATCTTGAAAATATTCCGTCAAATTAAATAATTTCCATACAAACACTTTATTCCGATCTTTCAGTTGGTATGGTAGCTACTCTATGCTTTAGAATTCCGATATTGGCTTGCGGTTCCGACAAATGACTTGAGAAGAAAAGGACGTGTGCAAAATTTCAGATCGATACCTTTGAAGGACTAGTTCGCATATACCATATCTTTCTGTCTGTCGGTCAATAGACAGAAAGATATAAATATACAAGGTGTGTTCCAAAGCAACCAAGACCCTGGTGGCGCCATCTAAATATCGACTAGTGCGTTAGAATCTGCTATCTTTATCGATTGTACAGTGAGAATTTTATCACATTTCATCCATTGAAAGTGAAGTTATTGCGTTTTAAGTGTCAGTATGTTTGTGTTATCGGTGCGAAAATGAGCTTCGAACAAAGATCAAACATTAATTTTTTTTTTAATTGGTAGAACTTTTAGCGAAACGTTTCAATTGATGAAACAAGTTTATGATTACCTAACCCGTAGCAGAGTGCACGAATGGTTTTAATGTTTTCAAAGTGGTCGTGAGGATATAAATGAGGGCCAATCAAAATCCGTGATCACCGGAAACTCCACCGAAACTGTGCGTGAATTCATCGAAAATCAGCCGAAAACATCAAAACATTGATTTATCGCATTTTTACCGAACACTTGACCTTACGAATGGTGTCCAACATTCGAAGGACATCTTGTGACCGGCTATTTGACCAAAAATCACATTTTAACCTTTAACTACTTCCCGTATTCACCTGATATGGCACCTCGCGACTTCTTCCTTTTTGGAAAATGCATTTGCCCATGAAAGGAAACGTTTCCTTGTGGATGTTAAAAACCTCGTGACAAACTTCACTTATTCGGGGTACACTGACTCTACGTGCCACTTAATAAAATAAAATAAACTTTGAATTTTGGCAGCCCTAGTGTCGGTGCACTGAAAACAGGGGTATACTCCTGCACTTGACTTTGTTGTAGCCAAAGAAGATTAAAGGAAATACGAGCTGACAATTTGCTGACTGGCTGGGAAAAGTCACAAGAGCGTGCATACACCGACCGCAAAAAAGCTGCGTCGAAAAATAACAGCAAACACACATCAAAGGCAGGGCAAAAAGGAGCTGGAGAGGCGGCAGCAAAAGCGCCAAGAATTGTGGTTGAATGTTTGCCAACAACACGTGTCATGGTGCAACCAAGCCACCAGTCACCATAACCAGCTGCCAACTTCTCGTGCACCAACAGCAACCACAACCACAAAGCAAAGTCAACGAGACCACATGAATCGACGCGATAAATGTCGATGTATTAGTGATTTCACATATTCGCTTCTTCGTTTCTTTCTCCCTGTTTTGGCGGCTGAACGCGAATTGACATTTGATGTGGTGTATTCTTACTTCACACGCATTGGCGAAAGGAAGTAGTATAGGAAATAAATGAATTGAAAGTAGCATTAGAAGAGCAATGTTGCAGTTAACAAGAGCCGGGGGCGCATGTTATTTACATATATGATATTCGCATTATTCCAAATTTATTTGTATCGATGTTGTCTGAATTTACATTCGCAAGGGTGGATCTGTAATTACTATCAATTTTTATAACAAATAAAGTATTTTTCTATTTTACTGGAGAAATCTTTCTATTTTCGCTATAGTAAACATCACCACCTAGTAAATTAACGTTTTATAAATTTTGGTAGTTTTTCTTTATCTTACGTCTCTTTACAATCACGTAAAGATTCGAAATTTACGCTTTGAGAAGATGGAAGGAGAAACCCTGTTGAGTATTTGAGACATAAAAAGATGATTTTTCTGAGAAAAAACTTCAAATTGAATGGGGAATCTTTATTATAGGGTCCGGCACCCGAAGTGTAACCACTTTAGAACCAATTCACTTTTGCTCGATATGACCACCTCTTGCCTTAACTATGGCCTTGAGACGATCAAAAGACGAATCCCAAGCTGCCCGAATGTGACTTGTCGGTTTTTTGGCCTACTCACAAACAATGGCTTTCTTCAGCATCTCGTATTTGGTGTACTTTTTACTTCGGACCTTGCTCTCCAAAATGGCCCAGAGAGAATAATCCAATGGATTCGCATCTGGTGAATTCGAGAGCCATTGTGTGGTCGTAATGAAGTTCGGAACGTTATTTTTTAGCCATTCTCGGTTTACTCGCTTTTTGAGACGGTGCTGAGTCTGGTTGAAACGTCGATGGTTTGCGACCCAAATGTTTGTTTGCTCACGGCTTAAAAGCAGCTTCCAGAACACTTTTCCGATAATATGTTGCATTTACTTTGACGCCAGGCTCGATGAAAACAATTGGATAGCGCCCATCTGTGGTGACAGCGGCCCAAACCATTATTTGTGGCACGTGGCCAACCGATGACTTAGATTCTCGTATGAATGGTCGGTCAAGTAAACCCTATCGTTTTGAGAGTTTACGAATTGCTCATTTGGAAAAATTGTTTCGTCAGAAAACACAATGTTCGAAATTTGACCGCTTTCGGCCAAGCGAAGCAACTGCTTCGCTCTCTCACGTCTTACTTGTTGCTGCTTCGGTATGAGATCATGGGCCTTTTGGAACTTGTAAGGCTTGACCTTGAGCTCATTTTTTAATATGCGTTGGATGCTGTGGTCGAATATTTTCAGTTCTTTAGCCATTTGATTGGCACTTCGTCGTGGATTTCGCCCAAGTCGCTTCTTCACTTTCCGAACCATCTCACGTAAAGTTGAAGTGTTTTGATGACCACTTCCATGGCGGTTTTCGATGCTACCAGTATCATTGTAACAAGTAATGGTGCAATAAAAAAAAACTTTATTCCCATTAAGGTGTTTGAGATCACGAACAATTGCTGGCTTTGATTTTCCAGCTAAATATAAAGAAATCACACTACTATGTTTGAATTTCATTGCTGATCACTTTTTTTTGCGTTCACTTTTGGCAAAACGCTTTTGTACACTTGTGAAAAATACTCCGTCATTCAGCAAATTTATAAACAGCTGATTCTAGTGCGACATCTGCGCGAACGGTGTGACCTCGAGTGCCGGACCCTATATCATTCGTAAGATCCTCCTTTGGCATTAAGTCCAGTCACTATAGTAAGTTCATCTCGGAATTCGATATACCCATTTATATGTCTGTAAGTACTTGTACTTTTGAGATTCCAAGCGAAACCAGGGTATACCTACCATATGTTGGTTTTGAGACAACTTTAGGGAGTCAATATACAGGTATTTGCAGACATATAAATGAGTATATCGAATTCCAAGATTCTTACCTATTTTAAGAATGACTAAACTAATTTATATATTTTTTGCAAATTATCACTTTCAAATGTTGTCTGCGGATACGTTTCGGATGGACCATCAGTTAATTTAGCAATTTTCGATGACTCGTTCTAGCATTTCGACCGGTAACTGGCGAAAGACAAGCGTGATGTTTTGCTGTAAGGTATGAATTGAAGCGGGACTGTCCGCATAATCTCTAGACTTTACATATCCCCACAAAAGGTAAACGGTGTCATATAACATGATCATCGTGACCAATTGACCGTCCCAAAACGTGAAATTCTTTGCTCACGAAAAAGATCTATCAAAATCAAATAGTCGGTTATCATGGCGCGATAACAGTAGAAATTTACGGTTACGTTCTCAACGGCACCACTTTTGAAGAAATATGGTCCGATAATCTTCAAGTTGCTCTTTTTCCCAATTGCGAAAATTTTGCTTGTTTACATATGCATTGAGCGAGAAGAGGGCCTCGTTGTTAAACAAAATTTAATTCGAAAACTTCGTACGAGTATCATCTTGGAACTTTTCAAGAGCCTATAGAGCGAAACTATGTCGCTTGAGAAGGTCGAGAGGCTTTAGTTCTTGCACAAGCTGTATTTTTTACGCTTTTGATTTAAGATTTCAACCTAAAATTCGGTCGACTATCCTTTACTTGGGTAACGCATTATATGTAAAAGGAGAAAAAGAAAAATAAAAAGATTGATAGAGAGAGAGAGAGTAGCTAAAGCAAAGTCTAAGCCTCATTGACAACAACTTTAACAATTTGAAGTGAAAGATAGAGAGAAAGAAAGCGATTAGGAGATATGTATAATCTCAACATACTGGAGTTAAAGAGGGATAAAATTATATACTTAATAACTGCACTTTGCTGGCTGGCTCTTCTTATTGCCACTATTGTAAGGTAAAGATTATACCCCTTTACATAAATATTCTAAGTCAATTAAAATTCTTTGAGAAAATCAAACTGTTTCAAACACTTTGATTTTTCAATTTTGAAAATATTTTTCTTAAGGTGGCTTGAAACAGCTACTGTATATGCTAACTGATTTCTTACAGTTATAAATTGAAGCTATATTATAACATACTACTGTGTCCTGCGACTAAGGTGACATTGTATTTATTTTAAAAATTTTTATTT
This sequence comes from Bactrocera correcta, assembly GCA_027475135.1. Lineage (NCBI taxonomy): Eukaryota > Metazoa > Arthropoda > Insecta > Diptera > Tephritidae > Bactrocera > Bactrocera correcta. The sequence goes on along the minus strand of CM050323.1, from coordinate 140,529,077 downwards.
ATTCTTTCAAATGAATTTCATCCCCTTCAAAGTAATCCCCTACCGATGCAATGCTCTTATGCCAACGGATTTTCCAATCTTCGAAACATTGGTTGTAGTCACTTTCCGGGATGGCCTTCAGTTCCGTCTTCGTTGAGGCTTGAATCTCCTCTATCGTATAAAACTGGTGTCCCCGGAGCGATCTTTTGAGCTTGGTGAACAGCCAGAAGTCGCACGGCGTCAGATCAGGTGAATACGGTAATTGCAGAATGATATGTGTTGAATTTTTGGCGAAATGATCACGAATTACGAGGGCAGTATGGGATGGTGCATTATGGTGGTGCAAAACCCAAGAATTGTCTTTCCACAATTCCGGCCTTTTAGGCGGATAGCATTACGCAAACGACGCATAACGTTCAAATCCTTGTTGACTGTGTGACCGGTTGGAAGGAATTCATAATGCACAACAGCACGATAATCGAAGAAAGCAGTCAACATGACCTTGATTTTTGTGCGACTTTGGCGCGATTTTTTGGTCTCGGCTCTCTTTTGGCACGATATTCGCTCGATTGATCGGTTGTTTCGGGGTCGTAAGCATAGATCCCAGTCTCATCGACAGGTATAATGCATTTCATGACACCCTGGTAGTCGGAAAGCATCGTTTCACACACTTCAACGCGACGCCTTTTTTCCAAAAAATTCAATGTTTTCGGTACCAGTCGAGATTTGACGCGCTTGAGGCCCAAAACATCCTTCAAAATGGTATTGGCTGAGCCTTTCGATATGCCAACTTCATCAGCAAGGTCTCTAATTGTTAATCGACGGTTTTTCAACACGAAATCTTTGATTTGTTGAACATGAGCTTCGTCGATTGAGGTTGATGGTCGCCCTGGACGCTCTTCGTCTTCGACACGTTCACGGCCGGCTTGGAACTCACTATACCACTTGTAAAATTTTTTTTAAACATTGCCCCATCACCAAAGGCTTTCTGCACCATCCTCAACGTATCCGCTGCAGAAAATTGATTCCGTAAACAAAATTTAATGCAAATTCTTTGCTCAACAAATTTCGACATCGCAAAAAACGAAAAACTCACTTTTAGCAGCTCACAAAACGACTCGTATTTCAAACACTAATGAATATTTTGACATGAAATTTGACATAAGTGTGACTGACAGTACTACCAACCTAAAAAAAAAATAATTCTCCAAATCCTTCGACGCGCGCAGTTTAAATTTATGTGTCACCTTATTTTTTGGGCATTTGGGCAATCAGCGCATTGTTTAATTATAGACACGTAGCAGTTGAACTTTGGTCATATCGCAGCCGTCAATTGTAGTTTTGTTTTGATCGGGTTAGAATTTATGTGGGACACTTTTCCGAAGCAAGTCACAAGAAGTTCAAATTTCAAGGACTCCAAATAGTCGCGTATGACTGGACGAAGATCTCCGATAGCGACAAATTTACCAAATAGCTCTCATTATCATTTGCATCGCTTATGGATATTTTTTGGCTAACCTTCGGATTCGCGTGTAAACCCTGAGATCGGTCTACTACTGTGCCAATCTTGTGTAACCCCCTTTTAAAAGGTTTTCTACGGGCGAAGTTTTATAGAACTCGTGGTTTCACAAAAAAAAAAATATAAATGTATTATATGATGCAAGACCTGCCCGTAAAGCACATAAGTATTATATATAAAATATTAAATTTTTTCGCAAAGTGGTGAACTTGCAAAAAAAGATTTAATTATGATCAACAAAATTATGAGTTTTTTACTACCGTAAATGCTGCTTCCGTATAATTGCTTCTTTTCGCTATTCAGCGCCAATTCGAGACACCAAGTGCAGCCAGGTCCTTCTCTACCTTATTTCTCTAACGGAGTGGAGTTCTTACTCTTTCTCTGAGAGGAATAGTTCGCCTTCTTACTTTAGCTCGTCATCAAACGGATGTTCTTTGGCTGGCCAGAGAAGACTTGGTCTAAGACAGAAAGTCGTGAGAATCGCTTCTGGCCACTCCCAAAGTAAATGGAGCTCACAGAACTTTCCTCACTTGAATATACTTCAACACAAGGCTTCATCCTCTTAAAAGGATAATTTACTTAAACATAAAAAAGTTGGCATTGTAACAAGATATATTTGATGTACTAGAAAATATAGATTTACACAGATAACATATATAATACCTATAATATAATATTACAGATAGTTCAATCAAGTTACAATTGCCTATTCTGATGTCTATGAACTCTCTCTCTCGCTCTCGCGATTAAAAGTAATTTTCAACAAGCGCAATCATGAATACTGTAGACCACCACACTGACAGGATGATCCAATGTTTTATTTGCGAAGAAAACAAATCATTTAATTGTAATAACAGTCAAGGACAATATTCCAGGAAATCTTTTAAATTATTTTATTTCAATGAATTGCACGAAATCCTTCAATTCCACGAACTGCTTAATATAATTGCTAGTGATTATGTAATATTTTTAGACTGCGTGGCGTATGATTGACATTTATTGTAACAAGCACCTGCGGCTGAGAGGTGAGTCAATCAATTTAATCCACACTGGTTTACGGCGTTTTCACTCATTTCTCTCAACTGTCAGCCACAGTCGAAAGCAACATAAAACTGGAGTGAGTATTTCACATTCACTCCGCAGGCCTTTTCAATATTTATTTTTATTTTATTGCTTTTTTCCGTTTGCTTCTGCTTTTGATTTCATTTGTTTGCTGCTTCTCCAAATCCAGCCATTATAGGTGGGTAATCCACGCCCAATTCCTATCTCCACATGGCTGCTGTGCTCTTTTATTTATTTCTTATTTTTGTTGTGAATTTGCAAATGTTCATTTCGTGTAAAAATTTTACTTTTATTCGATTTCATTATTTTTTATGATTTTATTTTAATTCAAGTTCCTTTAATCACATTTCATTTATTTTACTTTCTATGCATATTGTATTGTGCCATTTCTTGTCCATATTTTGTGTGCCCACAATGGCAATTGCTGCTCTGATTGCTCCATTTGCAGGTGTACATAAGTACCAGAGTAAATATTACATTTGACATGGAAAGAATGGGCCAAATGAATGGACAGATTGTCATCAGTCAATATTTGCCTGGATTTGTATTTGAAGTGCAAGACACAATTCGATTTATTACATTATATCTGTTGTTCTGTTAAATGAGTAAAGAGGGGATAAATTTGAAAGTATTTTACTTTTCCTCTTTTTACACTATTAACACTAGATTTACGAAGAAATTTGTATACCTATTTGTACCAACTTATACTAACACCAGCCATTTTGACAGGTAATGAAAAATAAAGTTTTGGGTGTGTAAATTTTTTATGATACATAATTTTTTAAAGAATCCATAAGCACTACTGATAAAATATTAAATTAATAAAATTTAGAGAGCTGTAATTAGTTTTATTATTTAAAATAATTATAGTTCTTAACATTTTTTAGATACAATAAATAAAATACAAAAAATATATAAACTTTTTTTCGGTGCATTTTCCACAAACATATTTCATACAGACGTTGTTGTTTTAGCGAAAACCTATGGACGCACACTGTGAGATTTAATCAATCTAGCATCTCGAAATTCAAAAAAAAAATGTTTTCGTAACTCGCTCATATTTTTTTTTATGTGAGAAGAGTCCCCAATTGTTACGAAAACAAACACAAAAGAGAATAAAAAAATGTTATTGATTTGCAAGCTTGCATTGATCACAAAAGTTTGAGTGATCAGGTAGAAGTTGTGAATGGTTTTTTTGGCCTAAACTATTTTTTGTATTGAAGGTTATTACTTAAACTTAAAATTTTTGTTTTATACAATATTTATTTTTGCACTCAAGTATTTTGAAAAAATTGTTTTATTAACACCTGAAAGGTAAGACAAATTTTAAAGTTTTCAAATATTTGATAGACTAGAACTTCCAAGTCCGACGGAGTTCCGTGATGGGAATGCCAGCAGAATCTTTGTTAATGTGCCCAAAACAAATTAAAAAAAAGAAAATCCTGCCCATTTTTTGCCTTTTTTATGTATGAGTGAAATATCGCGAGAGGAGCTATTTTGGATTTGGTTGAGAAAGGTGAAAAGCCAAAAAACAGAAGCGGTCGAAAATCACGTTATATCAATTTTTGGACGAGATGTTGACGATACCAAAATTAAAGATCGTATAAAAAATCTTTGCTTCCAATTTCAATTGCGATGGAGCAAATCTCACCGTGATAAAGCAAGATTTATGCATGACAATGCTATTTGGCTAAGTTCAAAAATTTCTGCTGTTAATTTTGCTCTTGATCACGCACCATCAGCTTTAAAACAAATACCTCAACGCGGAAGGCGAGAAAAAGAGTTTGCTGAAAGTGCTTCGAGTACACAAAAACGGAAATGCAAAGAGTTAATATCAAATGTAGGGTCGGAACAATTAACTATGGCTACCGCAATGTATCTGAGATCCTGTGGAAAAAGAGACTCAGCAAACATTGTCAAAGAGTTGTCGGCTTCATCTCCTTCGAGAGGTACAGCTATAAAAAGAGGAAGGGTAAGCATTACTGAAAAGAAAATTCTTACACCAGATCAAGCACTGGCCATGATCGTAGACGAAAATTTATCAACTGAGCAATACCGTGGAATATGATTGCATACGATACCATACAGTCCGAAATTGTATCCAAGCAATGACCTCCTTAAGCAATCAAAATTATTGTGCTACCCAAGCCTTTTACTGTTACTGAAACATATGCCGAAATCAAATAGCAATCCTTAATAGACCACACGGTAAAAAGATTAATAGATGCACAATATGAGGTTTTTAAGTCGTTCCCTGCCATTCAGGATGAATTAAGCATAATAATAAAATGGGGATGCGATGGAGCTGATCAGAACCGGTACAAGCAAAAATTTTTGGATGACAACATGTCAGACGAAAGCATGTTTTCTCTTTCGATGGTACCTCTTCAACTTAATTCTGGAACTGAAGGAAGGAAACATATTTTTTGCAAAATCCAGCTGCGTCTTCGACAAGATATTGTAGACCGATCAAATTTATTTTCACGAAAGAGACGCGTGAGGTCATTAAAGCGGAAGTGGTGCATATTCGGCAGCAAATTTCCGTTTTGAAACCAACTAGCTTTGAGCTTCACGGTTATAGTTTCACGGTTAAAGCCAATTTAATTCTATGTATGATTGGCGGCAAAGTCTGCACCGCTCTTTCAAATTACACGTCATCGCGAAACTAAAGTTCGAAACTTGAAGAATTTTATAGAAATGGTGCTTATAACAATACATCGACAATTTTTAGTTAGAAAAGAAAAAAAGGAGAAATTTTGAATATAAATGTGTAAAAAACATTGTCCCCAACTAGTCTTTTTGAGGATAGTTCGAAACTAGTCCCCTTTGACACTAGTTGGAACTAGTTGTCTTCCACCATATTGAAGCTTATAATCTCCTTAACGATCATGTCAAAAGTTCATACTTCTACAACTTCATATAAAAATTAATTTTGAGATGCTAGATTGACTAAATCTCACACTGTGGGACGGAGTGTTTTTCGAACATGAGGTCTTGAACAGCCAGCTTCACTTGTTATCTCTTGACTTGACTGATAGTCAAAAGTGAGCTTTGCAGCCAAGAGCAATGAAAAATCCTTCCTTGAAATATTTTTTCCCGTTGACTTTTTACATAAAATCCAGAAACTTTTTCAGGAAAAATCTAAAATATTAAAAAAATACTTGCATCCTCTAGATTCAGATTTAACACTATATTCTCGACCCATTTGGTCACTAACGTCAACGCCAAGTTTGATTTTATTATAAAATAACAAAATTTCAGGCAGCTTCTTTCTGTCGGTATCAATTTTCACGCCAATGTGCTTGGTACTCAAGAACTACTTGCAGTCCTACCTTTCATGGTAAAAGCCTCATTACTTCAAATCCACTACGATGTGTTGCCATTCCGTGTTTCGTCTTTTCCCAGGTAAGAAAATCCATTTACGGCGTACTTCATTTCAACGTCAGAAGCCAGCCAGAATTGTATTCCAAACTTTTCTGGTATATTTGGCATATATGGTTCATCTACTGTAATATTTGCTCCTGGTTTGAAACAGTTTTGGCTGTTGAAAATGAATTTATTTCAAACAGTTGACAATAACGCAAAGTTATCAGTTCGCAAGCGTTGACTCCTTTCATTTCTTTTATTGAAACTCATAGTTTTAGAAAAACAAATCATGATCACGACAGCTTCAAACCTTTTGCGCCGTATGCACCAATGAGAGCTTTTAATTTATCCTGTGAAATTGTCCATTTCTGCTCCAAAACTCGACAGGCTTTTAATTCGGTAAAAGTTCTGATATGCTCTAACATATGGTGGTCAATCAATAGTAAAAACGCACTTGGCTTTTCCATATCCTCTTTAGCAATATAAGGAGACTGAACACATTCGGTTTTGTATATTGTGCAAGGAAACACTGACACTTTTCTACATTATTTTTACCAAGATTTTCATCATCACTGCTCTCGATTTGGAATGTATGTTTTTAAGGTCAAAAAGGCAAGCCCAATCTTTTTGACTAGCGCGGTAAATCTAGTGTTATGCTCCACTCACTCTTACCTTGAGTAATAAAGTCAATACCAGGAAGTATCTAATAAGCTCGAACGAAGAAGCGGAAAGTCTCGCGACAGCTTTCAATATCAGAGCGAAAAGTTCGTACCGACGGAAAAGTACTAAGTGATTGAGTCTCTCTCCTCAAGAGAAGCCTCACCTTCGAAATAAAATCTGTTATTTTGAGTTTTCAAATTGGCAGGCGCAATTGGCTTTACTATCTTACAGCTTACGCCTTACATCTATGACATGACAAGATCCTATGAACTAAACACACGGAGAGTATAGGGTTATAGTGAGCTATTTTATTCCAAATTGAAGCTTCCTAAAGGAAGACAAATACGACATTTCGGATGACTAGTTTTCTTACCTCTTTCCTTATCTTCATAAACATTATCTTGTAGAATTATAAACAAGGAACCCAAGTGGAAGGGTGACTAATAAAGGTGGGTGAAAAAGATGTTCCGAGACCCTTTTTAAAGTGAAAAGTTGATTAATCGGATTAGTGAACTTGAGTTATAGGTCCCGAAAGAAGTATATGTGCATTTATAGTAAAATGAGCAAACTCAAATATTTGCCAGTTTCATGTTTCTTTGGTTTTTAAAAATATAACGCTTTAATTCTCAGGGTCACAGACTCTGCGAAGGTGAAGATATACTTACGGCTAAATTCATTTATCTTTCAGAAACCACCTTCATTAAAAATACATACACACATAGCATACATTAATACAACTCAAGGCTAGGCCGTCTTCAACAATCAAGCTAAAAGCGTTCCTTAAAGCGAACACAGCGCCTATAAAGTTCAACAAAAGTGAGTCCACGCACACACATAAAAGTATGCACGAGTGTGTGTGCCTGCAGCCACATTCGTATATAATATTTCGTTGCCTGAATCCATATTTGCAGCAGAAATCATTGTTGTTCGCAAACAAATAAATTTTGGACGTGTCTAAAATTTTTATACCACACACCATTGTATGTCTGCATACTTTAAGGCGTACATGCCATTACGAAGGCATTGAAAGGCTGCGTGCAGTTGGCTTCGTCACCACATGTCGGCGCACGTACGCGCGCATATGCACGTACATACATTTATAAAAGTCGTCAAATTTATAAACAAAGGCCCGCAACAGGCTTACGTTACGTAGGCACTCAATGTGCGCCAGCGACAAGCATCTTATGTAATTGGTTTATTTGTCGAATGCAGAAAGTCGAAAAAGAAATTCAAATAAATGAGAGAGAAGAGGGCGCTTTGAATTTAAAATATTTAGCCGCAGAGGCCACAAAATATATTGACTTTTAAACCAATATACAAACAAAAATACGCGCACACATACATGCTCATAAATTAGCGGCCTCCTATTAACTAAGAGGAAACAATATTTTAACATAAATTTAAGCGCGCCAGCAATTTCAGCTTGTTCTACATGCTCTCCTATGTACTTCCATGTGCGTTGCCATTATACATACATTTGCAGAATAAAAAATGGTATTTACTTATTGTAATCAAAAATGTGCAAATATTTGCTGCGGTAAGTTCGTAAAAATATTCGCAAATATTATGCAATACACAAAGCGGCAATTCGTTGGGGATCGGAAAAAACAATATTAATGCGGCCACGGGCGTAGTTAAATAATGTCGCAATTTGCCAAATTAAAAACCAAATTTTTTATTTATTTTTCAAGAAATTTATTATTGGGGGATTGATATCGAAAAATATTGCTCCATTCTTCGCATGTGGCATATTGTGGTTTTTGTAAGTCAACGTCTCTCCTCCAATTCGCAACGGGTGGAGAGTTCAGTTATAAAAACCACAATATGCCACATAAGGCCCTGCTTATTCAAAGAATGTATTGCGTATATACAGAGTGTAAATATGTGTATAATATCGGCATAAGAAATAGGACATCCAATATAAGAGATTTTAAGAGAGACGTAGCCGCCATTAATTCTCTATCGGTTAAGTTACTGGTTAATTACACAACAGCGCTGGCAGAGATTTTTGTTAAAGTTTCGATGAGTTTTTTTAGGCCCGTTTGACAATTCTAATCGAAACTCTTCTCCCTTTCTCACGCCATGGTCTTATGAGTGTCACGGTGTGTATGTGTTAATTGCCGCACCAAACCCTCTGAGTTTCGGCAGCCGTGACTTGATGGTTGTGATTGCCAATATAGCTGACCTCCATACTTTTGTTCATAATTTTATAATACTTAATTTATTCTTCAAAATCTATGTCGTCCCCTCCAAAGTAATTCGCCTTGGTCCCAATAAGCTTGTGTCAACATTTTTTCCAATCCTCAAAACAGTTGTTAAAGTTAATTTCCGGAGTAGCCCTCTTCAATTTATTCAAAACGGTTTCCCCGTAGCGGTCATTTGAGTTTGCTGAATAACCAGAAGTCAAACTGAGTAAAATCTGGTGTATACGGTGGTTGTGACGCGATATTGGTTGAAAATTTGGCGAATAACACACGAAGCATTACACTCAAAGAGTATTTTTTGAGGACATTTTAGCCGGTCGGAAGAAATTCAGAATGTACCACACCACGATAATCGAAGAAAACTGTCAACATAACCACGATTTTAAACCTGCTTTGACGTCGTTTTTCCGGTTTCGTCTCACTTTTGACACAATATTCCGCCGATGATCTTCTGATTCAATATTGTAAGCATAAATCCAAGACTCACTGCCAGTAATAATACGTTTCATGATATTCTGGTAGTCGGAAAGTATTGTTTCACAGACCGCTGTTTTCTGAAAAAAACTGAGTAATTTTGGAACCAATCATACTTTCATTTTTCTTGGGTCCAACTGATCTTTCGTAATGGTTTTCATTGATCTTTCAGATAATTCAACGATGCCAGTAAGATCTCTGATTGTTAATCGTCGATTTTCAAACACCAATTCCTCTATTTTATAGACGTGTTAATCAGTAGGTGATGCTGATGGCCGGTTCTCGACCCTCTTTGAATAATTTTTACTAATCAAAAACACTTGCCCTTTGACCAACATTTGACCACCAGAAATGTGATTCCGCACATAAAATTTAATGAAACTTCTTTATTGAATAATTTCTCTCATTGAAAAATCGCTGAATACTCTTCTAAACAATAATGATTATTTTCATGTGGCATTTGGCACAGATGCCACTAACAGCCATACTAGCCAAAAAAACTATTTCGACGAATGGGTTCTCGCGCAAAATTAGAAAGTCTTACTATTTTTTGGCCACAGTGGTAAATTTATATTTTTTCGAAGGATACTTTGACGAATAGATCAGGGAATCTCATATTTAAATTTTTATATCTGTATCTCATTTGGGTCTTAAACAAACCTCCCTACTATTGTTTTGACATACATTGTAATATTATTGAACACTTTCATAAAACAGTGTCTTTGACAAGCGACTCCATATTAACTGCCATATGGCAACTCTACATGAAAAGTGATTGCAAACAAAGCTTTTATTGACATTGTTTAATAAAGATTTAACATGTGGAAAGCACTGAATCATTCGCAAATATTGATTTTGTTTTTGTAAACGAAGGCAACTAACAAAAAATGTACCAGGGCAAAGCAGGCGAGTAATATTGATAGCGAAAAACTACATTGTTTGATTGCAGTGACCTTTTAATATTAAAATGTACGCTGTGAACTTCATCCAGGGTGTTATGTGGAAGTCAAATGACTAAAAACAAATGGAGGTTTCAATTTATACATGCCGGTTCAATGGGATGATAAAAAAAATAGAAAACGGAACAGTTATTAAACTGCTTTATTTGAAAGCCCACTGTCGGAAACTTTTTGTTTTTTTCTCGGAATGAAATCATGACCATGGTGAATCGAAAGTTATATTATACCTTTGTATGTACAAGTAAATTCAAAAACAAAGTATACTGCTGTGCCCAAAAAATAAGGTGACATTTGAATTTAAACTGCGTGCGTCGAAGTATTTGGAGAATTATTTTTTTTTATAGGTTGGTAGTACTGTCAGTCACATTTATGACAAATTTTATGTCAAAATATTCATTAGTGTTTGAGATACGTGTCGTTTTGCGAGCTGCAAAAAGTGAGTTTTTCGTTTTTTGCGATGTCGAAATTTGTTGAGCAAAGAATTTGGATTAAATATTGTTTACGGAATCAATTTTCTGCTGCGGATACGTTGAGGATAATGCCGAAAGCCTTTGATGATGAGGCTAGGTCTAAAAAAAAAATGTTTACAAGTGGTATAGTGAGTTCCAAGCCGGCCATGAACGTGTCGAAGACGAAGAGCGTCCAGGGCGACCCTCAACCTCAACCGACGAAGCTCACGTTCAACAAATCAAAGATTTGGTGTTGAAACCCCGCCGATTAACAATTAGAGACCTTGCTGATTAAGTTGGCATTTCGAAAGGCTCAGCGAATACCATTTTGAAGGATATTTTGGGCCTCAAGCGCGACAAATCTCGACTGATACCGAAAACATTGAATTCTTTGGAGAAAAGGCGTCGCGTTGAAGTGTGTAAAACGATGCTTTCCGACCACCAGGGTGTCATGAAACGAATTGCAACTGGCGATGAGACTTGGATCTATCAATCGAGCGAATATCGTGCCAAAAGAGAGCCGAGACTAAAAAAATCGCGCCAAAGTCGCTGTTCAACAAGCTCAAAAGACCGCTCCGGAGACACCCATTTTATACGATTGAGGAGATTAAAGCCGCAGCAAAGACGGAACTGAAGGCCATCCCGGAAAGTGAGATTGGAAAATCCGTTGGCATAAGTGCATTGCATCGAGATTACTTTGAAGGGGATGAAATTGATTTGGAAGAATAAATAAAGAATTTTCAAAATAAATACAATGTCACCTTATTTTTGGGCACAGCTAGATATAATTATACGGTGAAAGAATCAAATGAAATTTAGAATAGTAATATATGAAAGTAGCCATTAAAATTTTATTTTTTTATCCACAATTTTTAATTAAACAATTCGTAACACTGAATTTAAGCGATTTTGATGATAAATAAAAACGTGTCAACGTTTTTCCGTTTACCTTCTAATAAGTTTGGTTGAAATAATTCATTAAATGTTCTAAAACACTTAAGAACTACCAAAAATTTGGATTTTTTGAGCTTTAAAACGGGATTAAAGCTTTAAATTATCAGAAAGATCCTAAGCCCTTTAAAAAAACTTCAACAATATGGGTCCAAAAATTCCTTTAAGAAGATGACAGCAAATATTTTAAAATAGGATTGAAACTTATTTCATTTTAATATATTTTGAATCGAAATGATCCCAAAAATGTGTGTGGTGGTTTTAGTATATTGGGTCAATAGACGCCTATCGCGTTCCCTGAAGCGGATTTTTTAGATCCGAAAAAAGAACCTGGCTGCAATTAGAGATAATATATTTTGTTAAGCTATACATAAGAAGACATCAATTTGTATGTGTTTTATTGCCAACAAATACATATGCTTTCTTCAAGCTAATGTACAATTCGAATATATGTACTTGTATTGAATAGGGATTATTCGATGGAATATAAATATTCTACTATCTATTGCAAAGGAACACTCATGATGCTAAAGTAACGAAATACTGGGGATTGCCTTAGTATGTTATATTAATTGCTTCTTTATTTGTGTACTATAAAGTGCTATTTGGGAAGTAGGCGTGGTTATTGTACGATTTCGCTCATTTGCGCAACATTATATAGAAATATTAAAGGAATGCTACGTACTAAATTTAGTCGACATCGGGTGATCGGGTCTCGAGATATAGGGGGCGGTGCCACGCCTAACATATAATTTTCACACCAGCTCCCATAAAGCTCTCTCATCGCATTTTGGTGGTAAAATTTAATGTCTCTGGCGTATTCAGTTATTGATTTAACACGGTTTTAGTAGTTTTTAACAGTACCGTTATATGAGGAATAAGGGGGGTTGTCCTCCGATCTTATCCATTTCACAATATCGGTAGAAGTTCTTATACGATTTTTACTCAGCAAATTTGGTTGTTGTAGCTTAAGCGGCTTACGAGATATGTACATTAAAAATTTTTGAGGACGGGGCCGCAACCACTTCTTCCACAAATTGATCCCACCAGCGCCCCTTGCTACTACGATCCACAGTACCAAATTACAATTTTACAAGTATATCTTAATTTAGTGCTTAGTTATGGCACTTAATATGTTTTTGGTTAAGGGCGATTTGCGAGTGTAGCAGTGGTCCGATTACGCCCATCTACGAACTCGATTTTTTTTTTACACTAAGGAACCCCTATATCAAGTTCTATCAAGATATCTCCATTTCTACTCACGTTGCAGCTTGACGGACGGACGGGCGGACAGACAGACAGACAGTCAACCGGATTTCAACTTTTCTCGTCATCCTGATCATTTATATATACATAACCTATATATATATTTTTTTTTTGTTTTTTTCATTGGTACTGTTTTTTAGGTGGCGGGTCCCAAGTCCAGCGCACAACCCTGTGGAGGGGTTGATGCGTCTTCTCAGCTTAGCTCACCTTCAAACGGATGTTCTTAGGTGACACAGAGGATACTTGGTCAAAGACCGGAAGTCTTGAGCAGCTTTAGCCATATGTAACAGAATCTTTTCTGGCCACTCCCAAGTGAGTGGCGAACAGAGAACTTTCCTCACTTGCGTGAACTTCTACACATGACTCCATCCTCCTCTACACATGACTCCATCCTCCCTGCTGGTGTTAACTCGGCTATAACAGCGTAAGCAGTATCTGCACCAATAATGAAAAGATATATATATATATATAATAGTTTTAGGTGATACGTACAACCGTTAGGCGAACAAAACTACAATATTCTGTGGCAACTGACTGCAAGAGTATAAAAATGCGTGAAATCGGTTTAAAACACTGCCCACACCCCATATAACGGTATTGTTAAAAACTACTAAAAGCGCGTTAAATCTTAATTATTGATTGGGCTATGGCAAAGATTAAATTTCACCCTCAAGATGGCATAAGAGGGTTAATGGGCGGGCCATCGTCCACTTCTAGGAAAAATCACATATTTCGGCATTTGCTCGACCGATTTAAATTCAGTACATGACATTCTACTGACATTGCTATCTCACTGTGCTAAAATGCTGGAAATCTGACTACAATCACGCCTACTTAAGGAATTTCACCAGATATGATCCTTGCAAATTGAAATTGTATAAAATGTTCGGTTACACCCGAAATTAGCTCTTCCTTACTTTTTTCTTTAAAGAATTCTAAATCGTTTTGCTGAAATTTCGATGACTTCTCATCCAAATTATGCTGGATCGTCAATTAAACATTTTTATAGATAGATCCATTCTCAAGGCGCCAAATGTAAGTTTTGTAGTACTTCTGCCAATATTATTTAATCCTTCTTTTTTAGTAAAAGAATTATCATTTAGATATGCGTGGCGGAGAAATCATACTTAAATACTTAAATTATTAAGATAAGCATTGAAAAATTTTCTTACCTTGTACACCAATTATACTGCTTGTGTTTGAAACTTTTATTTTTCCTTTTTTGATTTTTGTTTTCAATAAAAACTTTTTGGTGTCAATAGTATTTCAATCGTTAGATAATTTTATTTTAATCAGAAAGCTGTCAAAGCTTTGATACAAAATTGGTGTTTTTCCTAATATTTCACACAATTTAACACATTGATCTTTATAGTTTAATAAAGACTGGTGCAATATGTGTAGTAAATTTAAAAATGTCACTCATTGTATATTTGATTTGGATGGTTTGTTACTAGATACTGAAGTGGTGTATGAAGAAATTGTGAAGCAAATAGCTGGTTCTTTTAACAAGTCTTACCCACGTGATGTGCGATTGAAACTGCTTGGCACAACCGAGCAAAAATCGGCTGAAATTGCTGTCAACGAACTTGAGTTGCCCATAACTGTCGAGGAGTACCTGAAAATATTTTCAAATAAATGTAAGGAAATGTTGGGGAACTCACCATTAATGCGAGGTGCAGAGCGATTGCTGAGGCATCTTGATGCTAATAAGATTCCTTTAGCATTGGCTACTAGTTCTGGCGAGCACATGGTTGAAATAAAAATTACTCATCATCGCGACGTGTTTAAACTTTTTCATCATCGTGTTTGCGGCTCGACTGACCCAGAAGTCAAAGCAGGCAAACCTTCTCCTGACATATTTCTTATAGCTGCTTCTCGTTTTGCGGACAAGCCTTGCCCATCAAACTGTCTTGTTTTTGAAGACGCGCCAAATGGCGTTCAGGCAGCCTTAAGTGCCGGGATGCAAGTTGTGATGGTACCAGATGACCTTGTGACGCAGGAACTTCGCAAGGGAGCAACCCAAGTGTTAAAGTCTTTAGAAGATTTCCGTCCCGAAGACTTTGGCTTACCGCCTTATCCAAAAATGTGCCAAATCACAATTTAATACCATAGAATTAGACAGTTTATCTAATATATTAGATTATTAGAGATTAGAGCTTAAAAACAAATAAACTTCAAATTGATTGTGAAAAAAGTGTGAGGACTATAATTTGTCAAATTAAACCGCAATACGTTTTTAAGGAAAATAAATTTTGGGAGAAACAAGGGATGACCGGGTGAATTATGGCTACTTTTAGAATTTGTCCTTGCCTTTTATTTATTGTGATAGAGAAAAACACTTTTAACGGCAATTGTAGACGTTTGATCTGGAAGGTTAGTTTGTAGTTATTATAAGAGTTTTTAGTTTTAGCTATTTCGCACGACCACTGGGCCAGGTTTTCTTGTAAATTCTGTAATACCTCATTAATAAGGTCATCTTCCGAGTCATTTATCTCGTTTATCACTTGGCGAGATTTAGGCTATTCCAAAGAACACAATATTCACCATAACTTCTGTGCCTTTGGCAAGTGTGCCAACATCAATTTCAGCAAGGAAGTTTTGCCGGTGACCACTTTCGCTAGCTACGCGGTTTGTTATTAAATTGAACATTTAGCTTATATTCGGTAAAGTAACAGGGACTCAGTTTTTTTGATTTGAATTCCCAAAACTAAAGTATCGTAATCTACGCTCTCTGATCAAATCAATGGTCAGCTCTTCCGTTCTTTGTGTGGAATTAGTGGTCTTTTCTGGCACTTGAAAACCGGTGCTGCCTCGGATTGTAGTCAACAGCAACCCTACAAAGTAACACTCAAAGTGTAATACCTTGGCACTTCTAGGTAGAACAATGTCCATACCAAATTTTATAAAAGCGCTTTAGCCGTTTCGTTGTGAAGAAGTAATTTAATCTAATTTACTGTTAGGTTAGGTTAAATGATCGACCCTAAAAAGGGGATCTTATTTGAATAGCTAATAACGCACGTCTGTTATGGTACCTCTTCTTCTTCTTTACTGGCGTAGACACCGCTTACACGATTATAGCCGAGTCAACAACAGCGCGCCAGTCGTTTCTTCTCTTCGCTACGTGGCGCCAATTGGATATTCCAAGCGAGGCCAGGTCTTTCTCCACTTGGTCCTTCCAACTGAGTGGAGGCCTTCCTCTGCTTCCCGCGGCGGATACTGCGTCGAATACTTTCAGAGCTGGAGTGTTTTCATCCATCCGGACAACATGACCTAGCCAGCGTAGCCGCTGTCTTTTAATTCGCTGAACTATGTCAATGTCGTGGTATATCTCGTACAGCTCATCGTTCCATCGAATGCGATATTCGGCGTGGCCAACGCGCAAAGGACCATAAATCTTTTGCAGAACCTTTCTCTCGAAAACTCGCAACGTCGACTCATCCGTTGTTGACATCGTCCAACCCTCTGCACCATATAGCAGGACGGGAATTATGAGGACTTATAGAGTTTGGTTTTTGTTTGTCAAAAGAGGACTTTGCTTCTCAATTGCCTACTTAGTCCGAAGTAGCACCTGTTGGCAAGAGTTATCCTGCGTTGGATTTCCAGGCTGACATTGTTGGTGTTGTTTACGCTGGTTCCAAGATAGACGAAATTATCTACAACTTCAAAGTTATGACTGTCAACAGTGACGTGAGTGCCAAGTCGCGAGTGCGACGACTGTTTGTTTGATGACAGGAGATATTTCGTCTTGCCCTCGTTCACTGCCAGACCCATTTCTTTTGCTTCCTTGTCCAGTCTGGAGAAAGCAGAACTAACGGCGCGGGTGTTGAGGCCGATGATATCAATATCATCGGCATACGCCAGCAGTTGTACACTCTTATAGAAAATGTTGAGTTCTGCAGCTCGAACTATTTTCTCCAGAAGCAGGTTGAAAAAGTCGCACGATAGGGAATCGCCTTGTCTGAAACCTCGTTTGGTATCGAACGGCTCGGAGAGGTCCTTCCCGATTCTGACGGAGCTTTTCGTGTTGCTCAACGTCAGCTTACACAGCCGTATTAGTTTTGCGGGGATACGAAATTCAAACATCACGGCATAAAGGCAGCTCCTTTTCGTGCTGTCGAAAGCAGCTTTGAAATCGACGAAGAGGTGGTGTGGGTCGATTCTCCTTTCACGGGTCTTTTCCAAGATTTGGCGCGTCGTGAATATCTGGTCGGGTGTTGATTTACCAGGTCTAAAGCCACACTGATAAGGTCCAATCAGTTTGTTGACGGTGGGCTTTAATCTTTCACACAATACGCTCGACAGAACCTTATACGCGATGTTGAGGAGGCTAATCCCACGGTAGTTGGCGCAGATTGTGGGGTCTCCTTTTTTGTGGATTGGGATAGCACACTTAAATTCCAATCGTTGGGCATACTTTCGTCCGACCATATTTTGCAAAGCTGATGCATGCACCTTATCAGCTCTTCGCCGCCGTGTTTGAATAGCTCGGCCGGCAATCCATCGGCCCCTGCCGCTTTGTTGTTTTTCAGGCGGGCAATTGCTATTCGAACTTCTTCATGGTCGGGCAATGGAACGTCTGCTCCATCGTCATCGATTGGGGTATCGGGTTCGCTTTCTCCTGGTGTTGTGCGTTCACTGCCATTCAGCAGGCTGGAGAAGTGTTCCCTCCATAATTTAAGTATGCTCTGAGCATCGGTGGCTAGATCACCTTGGGGGATTCTACAAGAGTATGCTCCGGTCTTGAAACCTTCTGTAAGCCGCCGCATCTTTTCGTAGAATTTTCGAGCATTACCCCTGTCGACCAGCTTATCAAGCTCTTCATACTCACGCATTTCGGCCTCTTTCTTTTTCTGTCTACAAATGCGTCTCGCTTCCCTCTTCAACTCTCGGTATTTATCCCATCCCGCACGTGTTGTGGTCGATCGTAACGTTGCGAGGTAGGCAGCCTGTTTTCTCTCCGCTGCGACACGGCACTCCTCGTCGTACCAGCTGTTCTTCTGCACTTTCCGAAAACCAATGGTTTCGGTTGCAACTGTACGTAAGGAGTTTGAAATGCCGTCCCACAGTTCCCTTATACCGAGTTGTTGACGAGTGCTCTCAGAGAGCAGGAATGCAAGCCGAGTAGAAAATCGTTCGGCTGTCTGTTGTGATTGCAGCTTCTTGACGTCGAACTATCCTTGTGTTTGTTGGCGTGCGTTTTTTGCTGCTCAGAGGTGGGTGCGAATTTTGACTGCAACAATATAGTGGTCCGAGTCGATGTTAGGACCTCGGAGCGCACGCACATCTAAAACACTGGAGACGTGTTTTCCGTCTATCACAACATGATCGATCTGGTTGGTGGTTTTTCGATCCGGAGACAGCCAGGTAGCTTGATGTATCTTCTTATGCTGGAATCTAGTACTACATATAACCATATTTCGGGCTCCGGCGAAGTCGATCAGCTTCCACCCATTTGGGGATGTTTCCTCGTGGAGGCTGAATTTACCGACCGTAGTGCCAAATATACCTTTTTTTGGCCACCCTGCCATTGAAGTCACCATGGTGGCGGGGGCATCTCTCATAAGTGCGTTCCAAGCACTCATAAAAGGCATCTTTGGTCACATCGTCCTTCTCTTCCGTCGGGGCGTGGGCGCAATTCAGCGATATGTTGAAGAACCTCGCTTTAATGCGGATTGTGGCTAGACGTTCATTCTCCAGAGTGAATGATAGTACTCGGCGACGGAGTCTCTCTCCCACCACAAATCCAACACCAAACTTGCGCTCCTTTATATGGCCACTGTAGTAAATGTCACAAGGACCTACTCGTCTCTGTCCTTGTCCCGTCCATCGCATTTTTTGGACGGCGGTGATGTCAGCCTTTATCTTTACGAGGACATCTACCAGCTGGGCAGCGGCACCTTTCCAATTAAGGGTCCGGACATTCCAGGTGCATGCCCTCAAATCATAGTCCTTAATTCGTTTGCCATGGTCGTCATCAAAAGGGGGGTCTCTCATCCGAGGCTGATTATAACTAATCACTGGGGGTGTTTTTTTACGTGGCGGGTCCCAAACCCAGCGCACAACCCTAGTATTTCGCCTTCTCACTTTAGCTCGCCTTCAAACGGATGTTCTTAGGCTACCCAGAGGATACTTGGTCAAAGACCGGAAGTCGTGAGCTGCTTGAGTCATATTTAAAAGAATCGTTTCTGGCCACTCCCAAGTGAATGGCGATCAGAGAACTTTCCTCACTTGCGTGAACTTCTACACATGACTCCATCCTCCCTTATGGTACCTAGAACTCCCAAAAAGTGTTATCATAAAGATCCTCATAAGTCAGCAGACGGTTAAGATTTTTAAACCACAGTCTTGCAAATAGGAAAAAGGTCCTGGATGATTCCACTCTTCCTTCCTTCTTCCATTAAACTTTTATAATTTTGGCCCAACTGGATTATGGGTAGTTATTGAACAATTCCGTAGTTGTGATCTCAAGCAAACTCTTTCTTAAAGTTTTCATGGGAAAATTTGTCAAATTAAGCTGCCAGGCACAAAGCAAATATGGAAAGAGAACTCAGGTTTCTTCCTAAACTAAGGTCCTTTCTCTGACAAAATATGTGGTACCATAGGGCTACATATTTTTATATCGACACTATCGTTACTTAAAGAACAGGGCTTCTTAAGATAGATTATGTGACCTGAGTCTTATTTCTGTAATGATTCCGCTTGCTCTGAAATGTTTACTGTACGAACTACTTTCCGTCATTAATAATGGCAGAGTCTAAAGTAATTGAAGTTGAGCCTTCATGTTCCACCAATCAAAGCGTCGTACCCGCCACTCTTCCCTTCCAAATTGTCTTCATATTCCGCTTTCAATGGCCCTGTTGTTCCTCAGCGTTTATGCTACAAGCCGCAAATCAGACGACAACCGAAATTCGGTTAGAACACAATCAATCAATTCGTCGAATACCAGTCGGAATTGCTTAAATTAGCGTCTGCAAGCACACATACCTACAACGACCCATATTTATTCGAAATGTGACCAACTCAACCGAAATTGATGCTTGCACACAAACATATACAGCACCTC
>CM050323.1:140478952-140508125 GCA_027475135.1 Bactrocera correcta | reverse complement strand
TTCATTCTCCGGAGTGAATGATAGTACTCGGCGACGGAGTCTCTCCCCCACCACGAATCCAACACCAAACTTGCGCTCCTTTATATGGCCACTGTAGTAAATGTCACAAGGACCTACTCGTCTCTGTCCTTGTCCCGTCCATCGCATTTCTTGGACGGCGGTGATGTCAGCCTTTATCTTTACGAGGACATCTACCAGCGGGGCAGCGGCACCTTCCCAATTAAGGGACCGGACATTCCAGGTGCATGCCCTCAAATCATAGTCCTTATTTCGTTTGCCATGGTCGTCATCAAAAGGGGGGGCTCTCATCCGAGGCTGATTGTTGGTTTTCTTTGGGGGGTGTTTTTTTTACGTGGCGGGTCCCAAACCCAGCGCACAACCCTATGCAGGGGTGTTTCGCCTTCTCACTTTAGCTCGCCTTCAAACGGATGTTCTTAGGCTACCCAGAGGATACTTGGTCAAAGACCGGAAGTCGTGAGCTGCTTGAGTCATATGTAAAAGAATCGTTTCTGGCCACTCCCAAGTGAATGGCGATCAGAGAACTTTCCTCACTTGCGTGAACTTCTACACATGACCCCATCCTCCAATTAAATTAGTAATTTTTAAAAATGGCGTTTCGGGAAAAATGCGTTTAAAGATTCACTTATATGTTATGTGTTTGCACCTCCGAGCGGTCGCTCGTTAGAACACAGACCGGTCGTTTGAGTTTGCTGAATAGCCAGAAGTTACACAGAGCTAACTCACGCGAATACGGTGGTTTCGAAACGATATTGGTTAAAAATTTTTCAAAAACTCACTAAGAATCAATGAGGTATGCGATGGCGCTCATCGTGGTGCAAAAACCAAGAGTTGATGGCCCATAATTCCGGCTACTTTTTCGACTAGCTTCGCGCAAAAATAAAATAACACTCAAATAGTATTCCTTGACAGTTTGGCCGGTCGGCAGGAATTTGGAGTGCACCACACCTCGATAATCGAAGAAAAGTGTCAACATAATTTGAATTTTGACCTGCTTTGACGTCGTTTTTTCGGCGTTGACTCAACTTTGTCACGATAACCGACCCATTGATCGTTTGTTTCCAGGTCGTAAGCATAAATATATCATCATCGTCATGACATCCTGGTAGTTGGAAGGTATCTTTACAGACAATAACGTAAGCTGTTTTTCAAAAAAAAAATTAGTTATTTTTGAACCAATCATGCATTCATTCATTCATTTTTTTAATTATTGTTAAAAATCATCTTCAAAAGGTTAGAAAACATGTGGGGGAATATCAACCTTTTACCACGAATATCAAATTTAGTGCACTCTAACATACTTTCTACAATTTTATTAAATTTTTAAACGACCTAAGGCTACGCCTTCGCTTCATTAAAGTAATCGGATATTTATTGTATTCATTAATTTCTGCTTTTCATTCGTTTAAAATTTATTAGAAACATAAAAGAAATCCCCCGCGATAGCTGCCCGAAGCTATGTGCACTAAAAAATTTCGAAATATTTGGGCGAACAGGAGTACAATGAATTAATTCGCATGCAAACTATTTACTAATGCTAACGGTAAAGTAAAATAAACAATAGTGAAACAAAAGTCCACACAATAGCCGATGAAATTGGTAATTCATATGAATATTTGTTGTATTTTGCTGCATTTGTTGCAATAGAAAGCACACGTAGCGCAAATAGTTAGTAGTTAGTGGAAAACGCCAATAATAATTCGGACGCAGCAACGCTAAAATAACTAAAAAATCGCTGCAATAAAAATTACACAACAAAGCTAAACACCCGCGAAGCTTTCGAGTTATTGCAATATCAACTGCACGGTGGCATTTTGTGGAAAAACTGTTATCCGATTAGCCATTGCGCACTTCTATTTATAAATACTAAATTGCTGTAGTAGTCGCACAAAACAAAACATAGTCAGCAGTAAAGTGCAAAATAATGCAAGCGAAAGTCGAAAAAATATAAAATGAAATATAAAATGAAATAATAAAGGGTATTGACACAAGCGCCGGAACCGGAAGAATAGGTTCAATATACAAATATCGATTTGTACAGTAAATAAAAAACAGCAAATGAGTAAAAAAGAGCAAACTTCGTTAGCAACCGATTATGAGGTCTAGTCTTAGTAGTTTGAATCTTGCCGTTTACCCTATTTGACGTTAAAACTAGAAAAAACCTTAACTTCGGTTGCACAGAGTAAGAATTTGGTTGAAGGGGAGCAGTTTATAATATATTGCCTATTCCACCAAATACAGGGAAAAACATTTAAATACCATTTTAGCCGGATAACCGCGATTCGAACTTTCAAATACAAAGGAACCTTTATAAGAACTTCATTTTGTTCGGTCAGTTCCATGCCAAATAGCTCATCAAATGAAAAAGCTTTCCATAGAAGCACTTGATTACGAGCGTTCACTTTGTATGGTAGCTATATCCTATAGCGGTTTGATACTGATAGTTCCAACGAATCAGCAGCTTCTACAGGAGAAAATAATCCCTGCAAAATTTCAGATCTATAACTCACAAACTGAAGGACCAGTTTGAGATAATTACAGACAGACATTTGGACATGACTCAATCGACTTGTATCGTCATTCAGATCATTTATATATAAAGGGTGATGCATTCCGAGGTTCCCTATTTTAGAAACTTTAAATATTGGCCGCGACTAACTTCTCAGATGGTTCACCCGTTGAATCAAATTTTCGATAACTCGTTCGAGCATTTCGACTGGTAACCGGCAAAAGACACGCGTGATGTTTTGCTCCAAGGTCTTTAGACTTTACATATCCCCACAGGAAAAAGTCTGCCGCTGTGATATCACATAATCTTAATGGCTGATCGACCGGCCCAAAACGTGAAATTATCTGCTCACCGAAGTGTTCTCTCAATGTATTCATTGATTGATGCGATGTGTGGGAACCGTCTTGTTGAAACCGAATGTCGCCGAGATCACGAGCTTCAATTTCAGACAATCGGTTGTCATGGTTACGTTCTCATCTTTTTTGAAGAAATGTGGACCGATGATTTCACTAGCCCACAAATCGATCCAAACCATTTTTTTTTCTGGATCAAATGGGAGCTCTTGAACCTCTTTAGGTTACTCTCTGTCCGAAATGTGAAATTTGCTTATTTACATAGCCATTGAGCCAGAAAGGGGCCTCATTTG
The DNA here is from genome assembly GCA_027475135.1 of Bactrocera correcta. NCBI lineage: Eukaryota > Metazoa > Arthropoda > Insecta > Diptera > Tephritidae > Bactrocera > Bactrocera correcta. Next base: position 140,504,952 of record CM050323.1, on the reverse strand, counting down.
GATTGATCTTCTTCGACCTTTTCAAAAGCCCATTGAAGCGATGTCATTTGGGAAAGTCCAGTGGCTTCGGTCCTAGCACAAGTTGTATTTTGTACGCTTTCAATTTAAGATATGAACATAAAATGCATCATGTCGTTCCATACGTTAGCCCGAGTTGTTGCAAACGACCCAATCGACTCTGCACTGTCTTCGTGTACACTCTCGGCTTCGGCTGCTATACTTTCTTTACTGCGTGCTGGGCGTGGTTTATTCGGTGGAATATTATCCAATAATGAATGCTGGATCTCTAGATGGGTGATAGTGTTGCGAATAGTACGCTCAGTAGGCCGATTATGATGACCATAAATTGAGCGAAACAGGCGAAAACCTTTTTTACAGAACTTAAATTTTCGTAATAAAGTTGAACGATTTGTAAACGTTCTTCAGGCGTAAGCCTTCTATGATGAAATTCCAAACAATTCTGAACAAAAATAACATGACAACTTGACACGACTCACGCCTAATATCTCAAAAAAAGTCTATTGAAAAAATTATCTCTACTTGGATCACCTGTTATAATGCATACAGTCTGTTCTGTCTGTTATGTTGCCTTCTGGGTGTTACAAACCTCGTGGCAACCTCAATACAAACTGTTCATCGTACTTTACAAACTTCTTAAATATTATTGTGATGGTTGTGTTAACATGTGTCAAATAAGAATTCTATCAAAGAAAAAAGATGTTACATATGAAAACGCAAGCGAAGCGGTTGTAAATGTGAATAGTGGCATGGATAAAAAGATAAGTTCGAGTGATTAGCTTCAAATGGTGACTAAATGTTTTGCTGTGTGTTTGGTGAGATTAATAGGGAGTCAGACCAAACTCTTGATCTGTCAACAATTGTGTACCATCAGTAAAAACGCTGGACCATTCACCTCCATAGCGATTCACCAGAAGCTCCAGGCTTGCTTGGGCGGTTTTTAAGCATCCACCTTGGAGTCCAGACTTGGTACCATGTGATTCTGATGAATTATTTTTATGGTAAAAATTAAAAATATATATTTCGGAATATCGCCTGTTCAAAATTTTTTTGCAAATATGAGAGGGGCCTTTTGAAACTACCGAACGATGGCAACAAATCGTAGGAAAAACGGTGTTGTTTGACAAAATTTTAAACCCTCATTTTGAAGTGAAGAAATGTTCAAAAAATTTTTTTCAGCATATATACTGTATGTTAAGATATTACTTAGTGAATTAATCAAATTGAAACAATAAAAGTAAAGTTTTACGCAGTACCGTCCCAGTTATACAATGAAAATAGGACGTATGTATAAATTTTGAACTCGATTTTTGATGGTTAGATAATGGCCGCACAAAATTCAAAGTTTTATATTGCGAGGCGTAGAAATTTTTTTAAATTTTTATGCAGTGACAAACGCGACGTGATCACGAACGCAGAATATCATCCACACAATTCGCTGCGGAAGTTAAAGAAGAGATAGGAAAAGATATTCATCCAATAATGGTCCGATGGACACTGTATGAAGCTAAGTACAATTCTCGCGTAGCTAGACTTAAACCTCTCATTTCGAAAACGAACCAATCGAAGCGTTAAGCTTATGCGAAGAAGGACATAAGCAAGCCAAGGGACTTTTGGAACAGTGTACTCCTTTCAGATGAGAGTAAGTTCAATATATTTCAATCTGATGGTCGGCAAACTGTGTGGAGAAAGCCTAACACCGAACTGCAAAAAAATAACCTTGCTGCTACTGTAAAAAAATGGCGGTGGAGGGGTAATTGTATCGGGTTGTATTAGGTTGTCAAAAAAGTCTTTCGGTATTTTCGCTAGTTGGCGTTGAAAGCGCGTAGTTCTAGTTTTATTCGTCGCATCGGGTCATGCTGTACCTCCTTGGAAAGCTCATTTCACGCGCTAAGACGTGTTTGATTGATTGTCGTTTCTTTTTAGTCGTTCGTGAGTTATAGCGTCGCAAACATGGAGCAAAATAAAGAGAAAATACGGCATATTTTACAGTTAATGAACCCGATACAGTTTCCATTTCCACCGCACAATGATGATTTCAACGTTTTCGCTCTGGCGTAGAGGTGGTCGAAAGGCCTGTCGTCGAAAATTGCGATAAAATCGCTGGATTGGTCGAAAGAGACCGGCATAGTAGTCATCAAACCGTTATAAATCTTTTGAAGAAGCTTGGAGTCACTAAGAAGCTCAATGTATGGGTGCCACACGAATTGATTCAATAAAAATACCGCAAGACTTTTTTAACAACCTATTATATCCGCTGCAGGTGTCGGCGAGCTGGAATTCATAGACAGCATTTTAGACAAGAAATATTATATGGAAATTTTGAAGAGAAATGTGTAAAAAAAAAGTGCGCAAAAAATGAAATTGCCAGAGTCATTCACATTTCAACACGATAATGACCCGAAGCATACGGCTAAAACATACATTACCGCATCCCACCCCAATCGCCTGATCCTAACCCAATAGAAGATTTGTGGGAAGAACTAGATAGGCGTGTTACGAAGAAAACAATATCAACAAAAGCTGAGTTAAAGGCGGCACTAACGGAGGAATGGCAGAATAATGGGGCAGAAGCGACACAAAATTTGGTTTCATCAATACCAAACTGGCTGCAGGCAGTCATAAAGCAAAAGGGCTTGGCCACAAAATATTAATTTTATATATAGTTTACTAAATACTTTGTTATTGCTTTTTTGTATTTTTATGGAGTGCGCCAATACTTTTGTTTCGCTATAATTAGCATTTTTTTTACCCCCGAACAAGGTATATTAAGTTTGTCACGATGTTTGTAACATCCAGAAGGAAGCGTCGGAGACCCTATAAAGTATATATATAAATGATCAGTATGTTGAGCTGAGTCGATTTAGCCATGTCCGTCTGTCTGTCCGTCTGTCTGTATATATACGAACTAGACCCTCAGTTTTTAAGATATCCTTTTGAAATTTTGCAAACGTCATTTTCTCTTCAAGAAGCTGCTCATTTGTCGGAACGGCCGATATCGGACCACTATAACATATAGCTGCCATATAAACTGAACGATCGGAATCAAGTTCTTGTATGGACAACTTTCACATTTGACAAGATATATTCACGAAATTTGGTATAGATTATTTTTTAAGGTAACAATGTAATCTCTAAAAAAACTTGTTCAGTACGGATTACTATAGCATATAGCTTCCATACAAACTGGACATATAGTTACTAACAGAAATGCACCTGTGAAGGGTATTTAGCTTCGGTGCAACCGAAGTTAACGTTTTTTCTTGTTTTCTTTTAGAATTACTATTATTATTTTTTTTTTTGTTCAAAACTTATTTTATAAGTAGAAAAAAAAACAGTGCTAAAGTCAAGGTATCTTGCTGTGCCAATACTTTTCTTCATCACTGTACGTCTTTCCTTCCAAATAATATATTTAGCTGCCGAGTCTTTTTTGATATTTTTTTAAATTTATCTGCGATATCTTCGACTATGTGAGATTCGTTTTAGTTTGCTTAAACGAAATTCCTTTAACAATTATTTTCTCTCCTCTCAGACCACTCTAATAGACACGTTCAAACTAGTTTAGAATGCATATTTGAGGTGCGCCAACAGCAATAAAACTCCCAACTGGAGTGCGTGTGTAGAAGCAATTTGCAAAGCATTTTTCATAATTAACCTAGGTTGTGGTATTCTGTTTGAATATTTTGGCTAATCAAAATGCATGTGTGTATGTGGGTATATGCAAATGTATATGTATATGGTACAAGATATATCTTCATTTCATAAATCAAGCGCTAATTAAATGGCTTGCTGTATCAACTGAATGAAATACAAAAAACACCCTGCTCTCAAATAAACTACTCGCTAACTACTACCTTACTAGTTATATACATTTTTCTTTTTTTTAGTTACTATCCAATTTCGGTTGAGAATAACGATTGAATCATATAATGTTAAAGATATTTGGTATAACACAAAGGGATTCGCCGACCAAGGAGAAGATAAAAGAGCTAACAGATTTTTTTAACAGAAATACACTCAATGGTTTTCATTTGCCCGCCAAGGTTTGACACATACTAGAAAAAACCGCTTGAAATAGATTAAATAATGTTCATGTCCAACAGCGTAAGAGTTGAATCACAGCCCGAGAGTTTGGATAGAGAAAAATATTTCTATTTTCCACCGTAAAATTTTGCGATTGGTCTTTCTACCTAGCTTTTCTGGCAGAGCTGCCAGCTGAAAACTTTTTGAGAGAGGATGAATACAAATCAATATTAAAACTGTCACTTTATGATCCTCTCTTACCAGCTGTTTTGGGCTACAACCAGGAAAGCAACCATCGCTTAAAAGTATCGATTTTTTTTAAAACGACGTTTATTAGAACTCCAAGCAGAACTTGAAGTTGTCATTGGGGAACAAGTTTTTCTAACTTTAGCATATCTCGATGCAATTGATTCATATTTGCAGATCATATGAAACTTTTTATATAAAATACGGGTAATCCAAGAAAAGTCGATATCTTAAATTGAAAGCGTACTAAATACAGCTTGTGCAAGAACTGAAGCCGCTCAACCTTTCGAAGCGACATCGCTTCAGTCTATGGGCCCTTTAAAATTTCCAAGAAGAACCGAAGTTTTCGATCCAAATTTTGTTCAACGATGAGGCCCATTTCTTGTTCAATGGGTATGTATGTATAGTAAACTAGCAAAATTGGCGCATTTGGGACATTGTTTCAGAAAACACAATGGCTTGGTGTAGTTTGTAGGACGATAGAATCATCGGTCTAAATGTATTTCTTCAATAATGATACCGGTGAGAATGTAATCATCAATGGCACCCGTTATCGCGCCATGGCAACCGACTATTCGATGCTTGAAATTGAAGTTCGTGATCTCGACGACACATCGTTTCAACTTCTCTCAGAGAAGGCGCCACTTCCCTCTCAACGCATCAATCAATGGATTTATCGAAAGAACACCTTAGATAATTTAAAGTTTTGGGCCTGTCGATTAACCGCCAAGATATCACACCGTTAGACTTTTTCCTGTGGGGATATATAATGTCTAAAATTTATGTGGACCATAAAGCTTCAATTCATGCCTTGGAACATTCGATGCTATTTTGAGCATACATACTATATACTCGTAGAAACTAAGCAGCCATTCCTTTCTACATCTGTAACTAGTTTTGAGAAATATTTCAAACCTTAACTTCGTCAGTACATATTGCAAAACAACCACAAACAAACACAACAAACATATTATATTTCTGACTGCGTGTGCATCATTTAGCGCTTTCCGATAACATCAAACCAAGTATTTTCATTTGTGGTTAATTATGGGCGCGGCGAAGCGCATGCAATCTGCCTACTAATGTGTCTGTGGTTTCCTCCGAATGCCTTGGAGTAAAGTTTTTTCACCAATTTGTGTGTTCAGCAATTGATTAAGTTTCACTAATTGATTTCACGAATGACTTATTCCGTCGGACCTAAAAGATGGTTGAGTGGCGACTGTTGAGAGCAATTAATCTATGTGGCAAGTTCTTCTTTCGTGGATGCGTGTGGGTTAAATGGGAAATTCAAACCACAAGCATGCTCTTCAACCGCACTGTCGCAAATTATATATTATTTGTGGTTGGTTTCTTTATTAATTTGCATTAAATCACTATGGGAATGTATTATGCCTAAAAAGTCGTTAATTAATTGAAGTGTATGAAGAGAGTGAAAAATTTAAGGAATTCCTTGAAATTAATTTTCTGGTAATATTAATCGACTCGAAATAAAAAAGTGTAACGAAAGTCGTAAATAAGCTCATCAAACTAGTTGGGCTCATTCCAAATGCAGCAACAATTTTACGACTAGCTTAACAGCTCGTTAAAGGGGCCGGACTCATAAAATATTTTTCTTACAGAAAAACGTAATAATTGGAAGACAGGCAAAAGTAATAAAAATATTCAGTTAATTCATGTACTAATGGCAATAATAATACGAATCCTGATGCCCTTCTAAGCAAAAAGTATTGGAAAGAAGTATTCAGAGAAGCCAATTTAACTATTTTTTTGTCTATAGCTTAAGCGAAGGTTATATCAGATAGTAATATCGTCAAAGGAATAATTTGGATATTTTTCAGTATTACTGGGAATGTAACGTACGCAAATTTTTTTATTTATTAGAAATTAATATAAAAACCACGCCAAATTGTATCTCTTGTAATTAAATTGGAACTTAAATCTTCTTTACTTGAGCTAAAAATAGTTTTGATAGAGTCTTATGTAGAACAGTACCCTAAATATTGACAAAAAGTGGATTCGTAACTAAAAACTTCAAAAGAGATTAATTGCATTACTGATACGCACACATATATTCCACCCCCTGTGGTGAGAAAACATTATAAATATTTAATATTAATTTTTATCTGGTCACTCAAATTTTGCATATCCACCACTGCATTACTCGTTATTCTAATTCCTCATTTCCCTTTATCCTTTAATATGTTTATACATACATACATGTGAGAACAATTATGTGCTGAATACATTGAGCGCGACACGACATGGTAGCACGACAGTGAACTTAAAATGGCGTCGTGAATCCTACTACATGAACATTCGTAAGAAGGCAGCGACATAACAATGGCCGGCATGTACACAAAACAAGACTAACAACATACTATATACCTTTCACTTCAATGAAATTTTAATATTTTGTTCAAAGTGAAATTTTTTATGCAAAAATTAAGTAAATAGGTAAATATTTTTGTTCTAAATTATCAATTGTTATTACAAATGATACAAAAGAGCTATTTTATGCTGTTATTTGTAAAATAACGTTGGGTTTATTAGAGCTTTGAATAATTTTACATTTTACATATTAGTGGCATACTTTATCTCATCTCTCTACTGTCAACTCTACTGTCGTTGGCAAATATAAAAATATATTGAAGTTAGCGGGAGCGACAACTGTCGGCATGCAGACGTGTAGTCGTGCAGCTGTCATAATAACTGTGCCCATAAGAACGTGTGTATTTTAATATTTGACAGATGTCGCTTGCAGTCTGTCGCGCTCAATGTGTTCAGCACATTCAGCTAAGCTTTGCCTAAGCCTAGCATCATAGATATAGTTCGCTTCGATATCTGCAGACTTAAGGGCATTTCATCTGGTGAACCACCAGCCACGTATTACATATATTTATTATAATAAATACTTTTGTAAATATATATCGTCGTTGTTTTACATCGCGATTCGAAGCCATCAAAAAGGCTTGGTAGCTCAACACTCCCTTTGACTAAAATATACTTGAGCCAACTTTTTTTCCAATCCTCGAAGTCAATTCCCGGATAGAATTCAATGAACGTGGTGATTCAAGTTTAATGTCTTCAATTAACTCAAATCGGTTTCCCTGGAGTTGTTCACTGAGTGAGTGAGGTGAATAAGATGGTTGTGACACGATATTGGATGAAAATTTGGTGAAAAACTCACGAAGAACCAATGCAGTATACGACGGAGCATTATTGTGGAACAAAAACCAAGAGTTGTCGGCCCATAATTCCGGCCTTTTGTTATGAATAGCTTCGCGCAAACGACGCATAACACTCCTTATTAACAGTTTGGGTGGTTGGAAGAAAAAAAAAGAAAAAAAAAAAGTCCACATAACCTTGATTTTGAACCTGCCACAACGTGCCTTTTAGGCTTGCCGCAATATGTGACCGATTGATCGTCTGTTTTCGGGTCGTAAGCATAGATCTAAGCCTCATCGCCAATAGTAATACCTTTCATGACATCCTGGTAGTTGGAAATCATTGTTTCACAGACGTTAATGAGACGCTACTTTTCGAAAAAATTTTGTGATTTTTGAGCCAATCGAGCTTTAACTTTTCTTAAGCCCAAATGATCTTTCAAAATGGCTTTTACTGATCCTTCCGATATTCTTTTGACGCCAGTAAAATATCTAGCTGTCAATCTTCGATTCTCAAGCACCTATTCCTACATTTATTCACGTATTGATCATCAGTTAATGTCGATGTGATTCGTCGTCAACGCGACCCTCTGTGAATAATTTGTAACAATTAAAAATACTTGCTCGCGACAAACAATTATCACCAAAGGCTTCTTCTAACATTCTGAAAGTTTCGACACCAGAAATTCGACTCTGAAGGACAAGTGTGTACTACACACTAATAGTTATTTTGGTGTTACATAGATTGCTTAGAATAATAGAGTTAGTTTCTCAAAATGATTGGGTGACAAAATTTTACGAATAAACTCTGACAGAATTTTAAAGAAGATCATAAGACCCATTTTTTCAATTCATTTTCACAAGTTCAGGTGCTCAAACATCCTCGGGCGACAAAATCTGTATAATAAACCTATCAAAACATCTATTGTCCGTTGTTTTATAAATTCATTAGTAGTATCTCAGAAAAAAAAATTCGACAGAACTTTTCTCAGAGGACCCAGCGATACTAGCACTTGTATAACTTGTCGGAAGGGCCTGTAGATTCCAAAGGTTTGCTAAATAGGCTGCTGTAGTGGCGATCGTCTACTCATTCGCTACATTTTTCCATGTTTGAAACAAAAATAAATCGCACTGGCCAAATATAAAGGATTATTGAAGCAGCTGACCGGTTACCAATTTGACCAATTTGGCATTGGCGACAGCAGAAGTGTGGAGACCGGTGCATTGTTAGGAAGCAAAACGCTTTTCTCTTCACCATAAAAATCAACTTCGGTGCCGAGTTAACCCAATAATACGACAAAGTATGGACCTGTGGTTTTTTACAGTTTGACGATATAGATAGACCACACCTCGGGAATCTTTGACTTTTTGGAGCATGCCCATCGGGTGAAATGCATTGTTTTGTTTATTTCTTGCACTCTAGTGAATGCTATGGTTTCTTATAAAATTATACAGGGTAGGCCATTTAAAGTTGACCCATTTGTTTCTAAAAAAAAAGAACAAAAGAAAACAATGTTTTTTGTTCATTTCAAAAATAATTTATTTTGGTCCAAGGGGATTTGTTTCAGCTGATATTTAAAAATTAGATCGCGTAAATGGGCACCTTTAGCTTTGACAGCTAAATGCACTCTTTTTTCGACATTTTCCATGACTTTGGCCAATGTTTCGGATGATATGGCGGCTGTTTCACGTCGAATGTTGGCTTTCAGTTGAGCTAAGGTCTTTGGCTTATTAGCGTATACCTTGGATTTCAAATAACCCCACAAATAAAAGTCTGGTGGCGTCAAATCTGGTGATCTCGGTGGCCAGTCAACATCACCATTTTTCGATATCAATCGCCCGGGGAAAAATGGTCGCAATAAATTGATTGTTGGTCGAGCTGTATGGCATGTAGCCCCGTCCTGTTGAAACCGGATAATCAGCTGGGTTTAGTTTTTGTGCCATTTGAATTTTATATGGAAACATCTTCAAATCTTTATGAATTATGCGTCGGCGAGTGGTGCGAGAGATGTCTAATTCCTGAGAGCGGCGATAACTCGATGTCGATGGAGTCTCCTCAATACTGGCTCGTACAGCTTCGATATTTTCATCAGAACGTCTTGTGCGTTGTCTGGATGCATGACTGGCATTACTGAGATTACCGATGTTCACAAATTTTGCGTATAAAGACTTAATTGTGTTCTTAACTGGAGCACTTTTCACTTTATTTTTTTTGCGAAACGCACGTTGAGTTAACACAATTGAAAAGTTATTTTGAATATAAAGCTGAACAATTTCAGCGCGTTCTTTTGGAGTGTACTGTTCCATGGTATAAATTGTCTTCGAATGACGCTTCTAACGCGGTATGACATTAGCCGATTTGTCAGCGCTGTTAAAAGTTACAGCGTTGCCAGATGGGTCAACTTTAAATGGCCTATCCTGTATGAGCTTCTCAGCACAGATGAGTGAAAGCAGATCTTCTAATTCTTCTCATATTCAGAAATTATTCACAAATTTTGATTTTCTATATTTATTCCTGTCGTTTTAAGGAATTTATGTATGAATGATACATATACATATATTTTTTGGAGGGTTGGAGCATAACTGATTGTTTATAATTTTGTTTAATTCTTAATACTTAAAGCAACTTATGACCTTATTTTCCATAACCACCACCACAATCCACAACTCTTATTTGCCACGTGTGGCAGCACTGTTTGGAAACAATTTATTTTCATGCTGAAATTTAATTACGTTGTCAGTGTGTACTGGGCGATAAAATCAACTGTGTTGACCTCTAAAAATAACGGCAGCTCTTCGTAAACTTTTTATTTACCCCTTTTCTGTGGTTGCCTTTTAAATTTATTACACACGTCATTTTGCTGCATATTGCTTTCACGCACAATTCATCATTTAAACGCTTCATAAATTTTAATTGAATTATTACCACAAAATTAACTACTATTATTCTTATTATTGTAATTGTAAAGGTTGAAAGTAAACCGATATGTAAAATTTAATCAGGCGCATGAAAATAAATATGCTCTACTCTCGCATAATTATTTACTGTTATATAAATGCGCCAATAAATGTGAATGATTAAGTGACCATGGGATTAAGGGAATATTGAAATGTCAGCAAGCGTAGAAAAAAATAAAAAAATTAAATAAAATGAAAAAAAAATATCATGCTTTATATAGTATGTACATAAGCTGTCATTTTTTTACACCTCATTATGTCACTCCGTTAGTATTTCGTGGCAAGATTCAAAAGTCTTTCGAAGCAAACCATCGATAGTTCTTGTGAATGAAAGCTGAATATTCTCACGTACTAGTGACGGAGCCAACAAAATTATTGACGATTGCGAGAACTCTTTGTCCTTATCCCAACTTTAACACCCAGATCTAGAATTTTATTTTGACAAAGTACTGAATTTGAATTCTCAAGCAAAGCAAAGTTGATCTTCAATGTATCCGTTTCGGGGATATTCATCCATAAAAATCACTTTGAAGTAATTTTTTTGAGAGCTGAATCTACTCTTATGGACTCCACCAGCAGAAAATACATTCGGAGTCCATAAGATATTCCGACTGAACACTGTCCAATCTGCTCTCACGTGGAACTCAATGCAAGAAATCGACGTGGCATCATCCAAGCACTTTTCTTCTACTAGCCAGTCAGACTGAGATTGAAGAATCTCATACCTTCGTTGAATTCGGCAAAGTGGCTGACATCAACCGCCTTTACAAATTTATGGTAAGTTCAAAACGCTTCGTCGAGCTATGATGATCTGGTGATATACTGTATTTGTAAAAGTTCACTTTAGAATTGTAAACCATATCCTTAACAGAGGCACTCTTCGGTATAAAAATATTACATAAAATAGTTCCAAAAATTAAATCCCTCTTCTTGGTGCCGTTCTCAGTATTGACAATTTTTAGATTAATGCTGTAACTAGTTCGTCTGTTCTGAAAGTGCGAAAAAAGCAGTAAATTTGTTTCGATTTGGTGGAGGAAGTCACAACAGGCAGATATTGTTGGGGAGTTAAAACTATTGAAATATTTGATGGGATGGTTCTCAAAAGGTGTTAGGAAAGAGGAAGCAATTATATTTATCCGACAAGTTTATGTGTTCACAATTAAAACAAAATGTTTTTTTTTTTTATTTATTTTTTTATTTTTATTTTATAAAAGTTTACATAACAATAAAATTACTACATAAACTATAAATAACGCAGCACTAGCATCGGAGGCTTTCGGCTGGCATGTTGACTAGGGCGGTATCAAATGCGTCGGAGTAGGTCGGTATCTCTGAGGAAATTATATATCCTGCTAATATTAATGTCCAGCGGGTTTTTTAACAGCTGTGTGGGGTTGATACCATTGAAATGGAGTAGTCTCTGGGCATCAAGTTTCGGGCAGCAATCCAAGAGGTGGTTAATGCTGAGTGAAAAGTTGCAGAACGGGCAGCAACTAGGAGTAGCGCCTTGAAGCAAATGAGAGGTAGTAATAATCGTGTGGCCAAGCCGGAGTCGGGTATATGGAGTTATGTAGTTTGTCGGCATGGTCGGAGAGAAGGAGCGTTTTGTACGACTGGGATTGATTGAGGAGTAGTGATGGCTATATCGGCTCCACTCGGATAGCAATTTTTTTTCCTCTCATTATTTATAAACCGGTAGATATCCCTTTTAAAAAGGACGTTGGAAGTTATGGTAGGTGTAACAACCATATCTTTAGCGACCTTATCAGCAATCGTGTTGCCCTTTATATCTGCGTGACCGGGGACCCACATGATTTTGATATTCTGGGGGTGTGAAATAAGGATGTTTCGGATGTTTTCAATAACGGGGTTGGTTTGGTTACATTCCTTAATAGCTTGAAAACATGACATACTGTCAGAGCAAATTATAAATTTTCCTTTATTTCGTTCGGAATAAAGCATCGCCTTGAATATTGCCACGGCTTCTGCTGTGAAAATCGAGCAGAAATTAAACAAAGTACCATAAGTAATTACTTCTCCATGTTCTTTCACGACAGCAAATGAAGTCTGTGATGATTTTGAACCGTCGGTAAAAATCAGGTCCCATCCAGTGGATTTGTATTTCGCTGCTACTTCGAGGAAATTTGCCTTGTATACATCGTTGGCAGTATTCGCCTTCCGCAGGTGGACAAGTTCATTGATAAAAGAATCATTTTTAAACAGCCACGGCGGATGAACGTTTTTGCGAATACGAGGCCTTTGGAGTGGAAGGCCGTTATCCTTTGCGAATTTGATACATAAGTAAACGGATGATTACACTTTGGGTGGCCGTTTGCGCGAAATCGCTAATTGTAGGTCCTTTCTAAGAAGAGCGTTCGGTGAAAACATCAGCTTAGCGTAGAGTTTGCGAACTGAATCTTCGGCGTCATCGAGTATTGTATTTAGCCCAGATTCTGCAAATAAATTATTTAAGGGAGTCGTTGGAAACGCGCGCAGCGATCTTCGAATTGCAGCGTGGTAAGGGGCAGTCAGCATTTTCAACTTATTTTTTGCGTGATGTCCATAAACTTCCAAACCGTATTGTATAGTTGAGACAATAAGTGCCCTGGTTACGTTAATCAACAATGCCGGACCGAGAGATGAGCGCTTTGCGGAGAGGTACTTAACTATTAATAGTTTGGATATTAGTCTATCTCTTACATTAAAACAAAATGTTAATTAATAAGTGTTGAGCTAACTGGTGAGTGAAGAAGACAGAGTAAAAAAAAATGGATATGAAAGTCGTAAAAAAGAAAAGAAAGTGAAGTGAAGAAAGTATCAAGAGGAGGATTAGGAAACGAATCAAAGACAAAAATCGAAAGAAAGGAGGAGAGTAGTAACAGTAATACAAAGAGGTAACGAGTAAGAGAAAATTAAAAAAAAAAAATATTGAAAAAGCGAAAAGAAGAAAAAAGAAAGTTTGAAAGAGAGAGTAATGGAAAGATAGGAATTGAAGAAAAGACAGCCGACAAGAAAAAGAAATAAAATAAAAAGGAAGAAGTGAAAGCTCTCAAGTGGTTTAAGTCTTTATCTTCCAAACGCGGGACAGTCAAGAAGGAAGTGTTGAGCTATTTCCTTCTCATCTTCTTCCATACAGCTTCTTCAGATATCGTCTGGTAAGAATCCCAGCCTTACAGCAAGGACGCTAAAAGATCAGTGGCTGTTAAAAGGTCCTAACTAGTCTTACAGAGGGCAACGAGATGATTAGATCTCTTGCGATTGATCTTAGGTCAAAAAGCTTTTGCGGCAGCGCATCTGCCGATGGTGGCCCAGCGCCGGGCAAGCTTACGCGAAGCCCAGCAGTCGAGTGGTAGAACACAAAAAGATACTGGAGAACCGGCCCACTCAAAATATACCGATAACAGTCCTAGGGTGCTTTTCCTTGCTAGCACGTTAGTTTTACGATATCCTGCGTTTCCACTCCGGCCTGACACAAACCCTGAACACAATTATACTGAATTCAAGGCTACTATCACTGCTCTGCTATCTGAGTGGATGGTCACTTCTCTAAAAGAGGCTGCACTCCGGAGCAGTAAATCTACTGCTACCTTGATGCTGCAACCTCGGCTTGGAAGACACCGCAATAGTCAACAAGTCTGAAACTGGAGTTGATAAAGAGCTCCTGACTGTAGACCCTTTCACCAACGTTCCCCTAAGTTTTGACCTATTTATAAAGAAACTCACTGTCTCTCTCCTCCAATGGCTTCTTCCCACCCACAACTCCCTCGCCGATATATAGGCAAAGCAGGAGACACCAGAGTTCGGTTTGGGGACTCTATTATCCAAGTGATACTGTATAAAGTCTAATTGAGTGAGGATTTCCGAGTGTTCAGACAAGCATTTTCTGAGTCTTATATATGTCATGGTTGGAGAGGATCTTAGTAGATCACACATGGTGATAAGTGCTACCCGTTGAACGCTGTCGAGTATCTTTGCAAGTATGACCTTTTCTAGAGCCCTTCTCCACATAAAGACTCCATTGAACATAATGGTGTCGCAGGGCCAGAGCTCCATTTTCGGAAACAGACTCCACTTTTGTCAGTGGCTCCTCTACAGCGGTATAAGGCAGTTGATTTTTTTTCTCTCTCTTTGACATTTTGGTTCGCTGAGATACCCCTGCATCAACTCGTACACGATACTCAGTAACTTTCTTTTGACCATAAGTGCTACGTCCTCTGCATAGGCAATCACCCGGCACCCACGTTCCTCAAGTTTTTTAAGCAGGTTGTTAAATCATCAGGATACACAGAAGAGGAGAGAGAGCTTCACCATGTGGGATTCCCCCACTCACATTTCCTCGAGCACGTGCGTTGCCCCATTCCGTTTCAATCACTCTGTTGCATAGAAGATTGGAAATGAGATGTCTGAGATTTGATTCAACCTCAAGACTGTCCAGAACAGTTACGACTGCTTCCGGCAGGACGTTTTTGAAAGCTCCCTCAATATCAAGGAAGGTCCCAACAGCGAATTCATTAACCCTAATGGTTTCCTCAAGCCATGACACGCTAATATTCAGGGCAGTTTCCACTGACTTGCCTTAACAACAAGCATGTTGCGCTTCCAATAGATATTCCCTCGGAATGCGCCTCCTAATGTACCAGTCCATCAGTAGCTCCAGAGTTTTTAGTAAGCAGGAGGAGCGGCTGATGGACCCGAGCTCCTTGGGCATAAAGTGAGAGCCCCTGCCAGCCTTCGAGATGAACGTAATTCTGACTGGTCTTCAGAGAGACAAAGTGGGAACGTGAATTAGAAAAATCTATAAAAATGCGACCAAAGCAAACTATGCTTTGACCACTGATTTATGACTTTAAGAATATCACATGCTTTACTACAGGAACTTAACTTTCACTGCCAGTGAAGTTAAGGCAATAGTTAAATCCACAAAAACGAGGACAATTTAAATTTCAACACCTCAAACTCAATGACTTAATAACTTGTGGAAACAAACTCGCAAGAGCGTCACTGAAATCTACGTTTGTTTGCGCGCAGAACCAGTTGTGGCGCCACTGCAGTTTAAACCACAAAAAGTCATTAGCAACTGAAAGGGATACACCGTGAATGCGGCAACCAAATGCATGCAAATTGCAGCAACAGGTGAAAAGTAAAGTGTGCTGAGCATATGAATGTACGTGTATGGGGAATGCACGCTGCAGACGCTTGGGTATTCCGCTGGCAACAACTTCCAGCAAACGGAGCGCAAAATTTAATGAAAATTATCATAATATGCAGCGAAACGTTGGCGCTAAATGAAAATGGTGTTTATGCCTTTTATGGTCGATGTGGTGCGGATGATAAGCGCGGCAAGTGTGCCGTTATGCAGACACTCACGCGCACAAACACCCACATGGCGGTGAGGGCGCATGGAGAAGTGAGGCAAGCAAACAAACAAACAAACATGTAAAAAAGAAATGCATATTCAAGTGAGTAACACACACACGCAAGCGCAGCTTTGCGGGCGCTCAAGAGAGAGCATGAAGTGCAGGCGACTATAAAACCGTTAGAGAATTGCTAAGCTTAATGCCGCAAATGTAATTTATGCACATGTAAAATCTGCATATATGCATTTAAATGCAAATAAACCGAAATGAATATGCGAAACGCAACATATAATGCAGTTGTTGCTGTGTATGTGTGTGCGTGTGTGTGTATTTGTGCATATTTTATAAGCATAAAATATTTCATACATTCGCTATGATTCATTGCGCTGGCAAAGCCAGTGAATGGCAATGCAATGAATACCAGTGGCACATATTACGCAAAATAAACAACAACAAAAACAATCACAGCAAAAGCAACGCCAACTCATACAATAAAGCAGCAAGGACGTGGGTGTATTTTCAGTTGCGCTTGTTGCTTGTTTTGGGCTCGTTAATGACTATGCACATGTGCATTTGAAGGCACACACAAACACAGCAGACACACACACACATATGCACATATACATAAACATGCACAAAAAGGCAACATTTGCTGTGCAGCTCTTTCGGCTGATTGTTTGCTCATCGCTTGTTGCTGGTTGACTGTCATGTTGTTGACAATATTTCAACTACTTCTAAATAATTCAGCAATATTGTTGTCATTTTTGTTGTTGCTATTATTATTTTCATCAATTCCAACGGTAGTTGTCACCAACTCATATTTTGCTGCTTCAAATGAATATGTTGTTTATTTCGGTTACAGCCTCCACCCTCTTGCTGCCGCTCTTTGTTGTGAGCATTGTGAGCATATGCTGATTACATTATGCATAATGATTCTTTGCACACCATGGCGTATGAGTAACATGCATTTAATATGTTTGTAAAGTGCCTACATGTGTGTTTGTATGCAAATGTATTAGTAAGTTGCATACGTGGCGTGCAGCAATATAAATCAATGTCTGCTGTAATGCACTGTAGGAGCTTTTGTGCAACGCAATTTGAGGTTAGGTTAGATGACGCCAGAGTGGAAAATGCAATATAATGCAATTTTGCCAGGTAAATTAATAACAAAAAATTAAAAAAAAAAATTAATTTCAGGCTTTATTTTATTTTTAAGACTCGTTTGCTGTGAAATAATTAAAAACTCGAAGAATACTCTGGAAAAATTATTATGAAATAACTGAACTTATACACGACCTACTAAAAAATTAAAGAAAAATTAAGAATTTCCTTTCTTTACAAACACATAGCAGACGTCACATTTAACTGAAACATACTAAGCAAAAAACCAAAATATTGTCTTCATTATTTCATAAGTACCTATCAAGCATAAATACAGTTATATCAGTGCTGAGATTCGCCTAGGAAATAAATATATATAAACATATATTACCTCCAAATATTCTCATATTTCATGTACACCAACAATTTCTTTCAATTCAGCATCGTATTTATTAACCGTAATATTTTAATTAAAATGTTACTCATACGCCGTGGCAACGCAGACATACCAAATGCTGAAGCTAAAATGCATTTTCGTAGAAAGTATCAACTTTCTGTTGCTGAGATGAATTGAGAAACGATAGATAACCACTTTTTTTCAAAAAAATTACTGAATACACTCACATACACACATTTATATATATACATTCGCAGCAAAACCAGATTTTACCAGAAGTATCCAACAGCGACTGTTAGGAACATAGTTACTTTCAGAGTACTGTTTAATATATGCATCCAAGAAAGCTGTTTTCCAACAATTTCAAAAAGGGAAACATCTAATACTACAGCAAAAACCAAGCAAACCTCTGACAGACCCATCCCACTACTGATCACTCTGTATGTTAGTCTCTGCGGCAAAAATTCTGGAGCTGATCGTTTACCAAGGCCTAAATAAGGCGATTGACGTCACCGGCGGCCTATCCCCAAACCAATTTGAATTCAATAAGGCCAGATCTACAATCGCAGCGGTGACCCTAGTGAATACACTATCTGAAAATGCCATAAGTGGAAACAGATGGAAGGCCGGCACAATACAATACTTTACGGTTGCAACCCTCGATGTCAAAACTGCCCTCAACTTGGCTTCTTGGCTTAGTATAATGAGTGCGCTAACAAACTTCTCCGTGCCTACATAAATTTAGAATCTGATAGTCAGTTATTTCAACGATAGAACTATAATACAAACCAGGACTATAAAAGTAGAAAATCACCGGTGGAATGCCACAGGGGTCTGCACTCGGGCCTCTACTCTGAAATACAATTAATGATGGCCTACTGTGACCCAAAATGCCGAAAAATATAAAGGATATCTTTACGAAAGACAACACAGCAATAGCGCAATTAAGCGACTGGCTCGAAACTAACGGACTAACCCTAGAAGAGAGCAAGGTAGAAGCCGTGCTTATTACTGTCAGGGAAACCCAAGTAGTTGCTACATTCTGCACAAAAGGTGTAAGCATAACACCCAGCCAGCCATCAAGTATTTAGAAATTGTTCTTGAGGCAAGAATATCGCATAAAGAACACGTGGCATATACAAAAATATGCAGAGCTCTTATACGGTTAATGCGGATCCGCGAACAAAAACCAAATAGGAGCCGACTACTAGCCGGAGTATTAAAGTCAGTTGCTCCATTCGGCGCACAGATGTGGAAGCTCTCGAGATTGAATCGTGTCGGCCCGGCCTATTTTCCACATTTCGTACGGTATCTGAAGATGCTGGCTAGTAACGGCGGGCCTCTTAGCAATAGAGCAAATATATCCTTTGAATGACCACAACTACAAAAGAGAAAGACAGAGCAGATACGATGAAGCTCTTGCAGAAATGATTTGAAGACAACCGAAATGATCGCTGGTCATTTGAACTAATCCCAAACATTGAACCTTGGCTAAGTAGACTGCACGGCGAAGAAGACTTTCACTTGACCCAAA
This sequence comes from Bactrocera correcta, assembly GCA_027475135.1. Taxonomy (NCBI): domain Eukaryota; kingdom Metazoa; phylum Arthropoda; class Insecta; order Diptera; family Tephritidae; genus Bactrocera; species Bactrocera correcta. The sequence continues at coordinate 140,486,154 of CM050323.1, read as the reverse complement.
TTCTCATAGAACACAGTTTTTTTAAATCATATTTGAAGCGATTAAAACACGAAAACAACGACTATTGCGGAGGTGAGACCATCGAGAATGTACAACACTGTTTGTTTCATTGTGCAAAATACGACCAAGAAAGGCAAATTTTTAAAAATGCATTCGGGATAGACTCAACTTCAGAAAACCAAGTGTATCAAATGTTCGAATCACTAGATAAGTGGAAAGCTGTGTGCGAAGCAGCAGAGAAAATAATGGAACACTAAGGAGTTGGAGAGCAACAAAGTATAGAACTACAAATTCACGTAAGACGCAACCCACAAACTATGACCGGAGCAGATAAGAAGAGTTTCAAACACTGAACAAGGAGTTAAGAGATAAAACGAGTTAGAAGACAGGTTTTCTGTGCTTTCACCTCGTAAAAAAAGCAAAAAGCCTCCTACTTAAAGTTTCAAAGTTTCTAAATGAACATTTGAATTAGTGCCTTAACATACGTCTAAAATAATTTACATATATAAATAATAATATATATTTTAGAAGCGTTTACTTCTATTCCGACACATCAAAAACGGTATCCATTTTGTGAGCGTTCTAGAAATTTTGTACCGAATTCTACCCATTTTCGTGGGTAAGATTAAGGTCACACTGTATCGATGTATACTGCCACAAACAGTTTTTTGTCAAGTGACATTTGACCGTTAAGGCATTCTGCTGTCAGAATTGGGGCAACTCATTATATGAAAAACCAGCCGCGATAGTGATATTACCCCTCCCTATGTAATGACTTTTTATACCCTGAATATAGTTTATCAAATTGCCACGATATTTGTAACGCCCAGAAGGAAACGTCGGAGACCCTGTAAAGTATATACATAAATTATGAGCTGAGCTGTGTCGATTTAGCCATTTCCACCTGTCTGTCTGTAAGTATGTTAACTAGTCCTTCAGTTTTTAAAATATCGATCTGTTTTTGTCCAAAAAGCGGTCAAAACCACCGATATCGGACTTTTATAGCATACTGTGTGCCCAAAAAATAAGGTATTTATTTTGAAAATTTTTTATTTATTCTTCCAAATCAATTTCATCCCCTTCAAAGTAATCCCCTCCAGATACAATGCACTTATGCCAACGGATTTTCCAATCTTCGAAACACTGGTTGGAGTCACTTTCTGGGATGTCCTTCAGTTCCGTTGTTGTTGTTGTTGTAGCGGCAGAATTCTGCCGAGTTGACAGTCCTTGGCCGGATACAAATCCGGGTCCGTTCCTGTTACGTAAACCCGACTGTCATGGGAACGGCCTTCAGTTCCGTCTTCGCTGCGGCTTGAATCTCCTCTATCGTATAAAAACGGTGTCCCCGGAGAGGTCTTTTGAGCTTGGTGAACAGCCAGAAGTCGCACGGCGCCAGATCAGGTGAATACGGTGGTTTTGGAATGATATGGATTGTGTTTTTGGCGAAATGATCACGAATTACGAGGGCAGTATGGGATGATGCATTATAGAGGTGAAAAACCCCAAGAATTGTCTTTCCACAATTCCGGCCTTTTTAGGCGGATAGCGTTACGCAAACGACGCATAACGTTCAAATAATAACCCTTGTTGACTGTTTGACTGATTGGAAGGAATTCATAATGCACAACACCACGATAATCGAAGAAAACAGTCAACATGATCTTGATTTTTGAGCGACTTTGGTGTGATTTTTTTGGTCTCGGCTCTTTTTTGGCACGATATTCGCTCGTTTGATCGGTTGCTTCGGGGTCATAAGCATAGATCCAAGTCTCATCGCCAGTTATAATGCGTTTCATGACACCCTGATAGTCGGAAAGCATCGTTTCACACACTTCAACGCGACGCCTTTTTTCCAAAAAATTCTCGGTGCCAGTCGAGATTTGACGCGCTTGGGGCCCCAAAAACATCCTTCGAAATGGTATTGACTGAGCCTTTCGATAAGCCAACTTCATCAGCAAGGTCTCTAATTGTTAATCGACGATTTTTCAACACCAAATCTTTGATTTGTTGAACGTGAGCTTCGTCGGTTGAGGTTGATGGTCGCCCTGGACGCTCTTCGTCTTCGACATGTTTACGGCCGACTTGGAACTCACTATACCACTTGTAAACATTTTTTTTATACACAGCCTCATCACCAAAGGCTTTCGGCACTATCCTCAACGTATCCGCAGCAGAAAATTGATTCCGTAAACAAAATTTAATGCAAATTCTTTGCTCAACAAATTTCGACATCGCAAAAAACGAAAAACTCACTTTTTGCAGCTCACAAAACGGCACGTATCTCAAACACTAATGAATATTTTGACATGAAAAATGACATAAATGAGAATGACAGTACTACCAACCTAAAAAAACAATAATTCTTCAAATCCTTCGACGCGCGCAGTTTAAATTCAAATGTCACCTTATTTTTTGGGCACATGTATGGTTGCTGAACAAGCTGAAGTTCAATTTCAAGTTCTTGTATGGAATTTTTTGTATCTGTGAAGTGTATTATAGCTTCGGTGCAACCTAAGCTTAGGTTTTTTCTTGTTTTGTAAACGTTTCATAGTTAGTGGGAGTTCGTTATAGTTTCTAAAGTCGACGCCACTCAAAAGAACACGATTTTGATCACGCCTAGACACACTGTATCTAGTTTCATCAACTAGTAAATGAGCTTCCAGTTTTTTATTGTTCGTATGATATTTTTTCAATTCATTGGAGATGAAAAGAAAAATCTGTACACAAAATTACATAATTTCGTCATTATAATTTTATCTCAAACTTTTAATGGCGACGACATAAAATTATGTTACTCATACACCGCGTCTGCAATTACAATTCAGCATACGAAAAATTCATCTATTAACTGGATTTCGAAATTGACGCCTCATTACTAAAAACAAACATTTTTTTTAATATTTGGTATTTTCTACATCAAAGTTTTGCCTTATACTTTTACTAAGATGATGTTGAAATAAATGTTGCTCATACGCCATGCACCAAAAGACTCTAATTCGGAGAATTAAAATATTATTTACTGCAAAACTACATCCAAGTGCTTTCACTATTTAGTTTGTAGTATATGGTGATTGATGTATATAAATATTAAATGAAACATGAAACATACCCATACCCATACCCTTGCACATAATCAGAAATAAACTAAAGTTGCATAAGCAATGTGAACAATTTATTGAAAGTGACAACCTGCTTTCACGGGAGTAACTGGAGTCATCAAATTTCACTAACGAAAACGTATAAAATCCAGAAGAGCTAGTTATTGAGACCTTGCTGTCAGGCCTGTCAAATGCTGTCCAGCTGATTGCCACTTCGACGACGAGTTTTCGGTGAGAATTTTCAACAAAACTCCATTGCATATCACTAAAACGCAACGGCAAATATACACACACTGCCACTAGATTGTTGAAGATGTACAAAAAATCCGTCAACAACGAAAAAGTGGCATCGCTTACTTTTGAAATGTCGACAGTATGCATAGAGTTGAAACAAGAAAAACATAGGGGTTATGCAATAAATGATGACAGCGAGCGCAAGTGAGTGCGTTACCCAAGAGTACCCGTAAAGGCAGCTATACAGGAATATATTTTGCATTCGTTTGAAAAACAAAAGCAATTGTCATGAAATTCGAGAATTGTGCCACTGCATACAAATAGAAATGGAAATTTATTCCGCAAGGCAACGTCGAAAAGAAAGCATTGTGTCAAAATATTGTGAAAGTACTGCGCACTCGGATATTACTTACCTTTGTTTCAACGGAGAAAGGTCGATTGCTGTCAAAATCGATATTTTTGAATATGAAACGCAATTTTTTTATCATCTTTACGCTTGACTCTTTCACAATTACCCAAATTTTTTTTGTGCTTAGACTTGTCAACTAGATGCACCATTAAGTTAAAAAAACCCTCAAAAGTCGACTATAGATAATGAGGTTCATATCCTTGAATATTTTTAGTTCGATTTACGCAATTTTTAGTCAAAATATTTACTGATGAGCTATATTGGCTGCTGGTTCGTGTGTAAGTGTAAGAGTCTCGTATAAAATCATTCAGCGTGACCAGAAGCATAAATCATTTCTGTATGTATAAAGAGTACTTTGAGCTTTGCTTGCTCCAAAATACACTGAATGCACTACGATTCCATACTTGGACGAACAATCTCACACGGACTCGCTACAAGTTTTCCACTTTCTATACCGAACTTCCTTATAACTAGAAACACCAGGCACTTTCTTCTTCACTGTTCAGCATTTGCAAGACTGAGAATGAAACTTTTCGACGATCCAGAAGATGTAGGCGAAACTGACATTTACCGACAGAGCAAATTTGTGATATGCTTGAAACCGAATTGTAAGCGTCTTATGATATATTACATAGATGTTTCTAGTAACACAGAGAACCAGCTGCTCAAGTAATATCTCTGTTCTTAACTTAACTTAACCAAACCTAATAACATGGACATGGACAGAAAAAAAATTACTTGCTGTGTCCCGTGCACACATAACATATTTTTCTTCCTTTATTGCTTGGACGAATTAATTCAGTTAATTTGAAAAAAAAAATAAACGATGTCAGGGAAAAAACCTTGTGATAAGGAGATAAATCAAACTTTGAATGCTTATATCTCCGGTCTGTGAGATTTTTGTGACTCAGAAGACGATGATGATGTTGGTAGAGACAAGTGTTACATACGTTCTAGTAATATCGAGGAAGGGTCACATTTGAATGTTATAATTGTTTTTGATGGTAAGAAATTGTTTATTTCAATATAAAAAGAAAAAAAAATAATATTACAAAAAACAATCCACCAGTCCTCATTGAACCAAATAGCACTATTTTTTAACCGCCCCTGATGCATTATGAGTACGCAAACTGCTCAGACCAAATATTATGAATATCCAAACTACTCAGACCAAGCACAATTTCACGTTCTTAAAGGGGCCACAGATTCATTCCAGGATATAAACCCAATGTAAATTGTGGGACCAATGCCACATTCATGTTTAAAGACATTAAGGTTGGATGTGGCTGTGAACACGCAGCACAAACGAGTCCTCAAGTCATGTGCATCGGTGCCGTACATGGCGCTAAATGTGTTAATCTCATCAAGTTGCCGAGTTATTGCGAATAGCACCGAATCGACTCTCCACGGTCTTCGCGTACACTCTTAGCTACGACTGTGACTTTTCTTCACTGCGCGTTGGACGTGGTCTATTCGGTCGAATATTACCCAATAATGAATGCCATCTTGAGATGGGTGATGCTGTCGCGAATAGTACGCTGAGTAGGCTGATTATGTTGGCCATAATTTGATGAAGAGCGCGAAATAATTCTTTGCAAAAAATTTTAAATTTTCGCAATAAATTTAAACGATTTGTAAACATGTTCAGTCGTATGTCCTTCCATAATGCAAAGCCGAACATTATCCAAATGCAAATTATCTCCATTTTCGTAAGCCAAAACAGAAAAAAACTGTAAAATTGATATTTTAACACTCTTTGGAAAAAATTCATAATTTGTACATGTACCTTTGCCTTGCACAAGATCTGTCGCAAAAGAAACAGGACTGTTAAAAAAAAAAAACAACAAAAAAATTAATATTTTTCAAAAGTTGTATTTTTTATTCAAAGTAGTTTCCTTGTGCTTCGATACAACGTTTAGCCCGGTAAATATGCATTTCAAATGAGTGTTTAAGGTAATTTTTCGGAATGCTCTTGAGAATATCGGTCGTCGCCTTTTGGATAGCTGAAATGTCCTAAAACCAGTGTCCTTTCATAGGCAAATGAAGTTTTCAAAATAAGTAAAAATCACAGGTAATTAGGTGGAGTTTTTTGTCAAAAATTCAGTGAAAAGCGTCGTCCGATGACACGGCGCATTATTGTGCAACAGGCGCTACGACCCTGTCTCACGGTATTGTGGTCGAGCACGACGATTGCGTGACAAAAGACGCTTCATAAAACCAAGATAAATCGCAGCAATAATCGTTTGGCCAGGTGGGACGAACTCTCGGTGTACAATACTCTGGGAAACGTAAAGCCAAATCAACATTGTCTTTATTTTTGACTTTTGAAGACGATTTTTTTTTGGCCCGACTTCTGATCGTCACAGAGGTCCTCACGACCCTCTTGGAATCGTTTAAACCACTCATGCACATTATTACGGGATAAGCACTGATCACCATAAACCTTTTTCATCATTTGAAATATTTCAGTAAACGTTTTCCCAAATTTAAAAAAAAATTTAATATTTGCTCTTTGTCCGAAATGCATTTTACGACCGATGACCAAAAGCTGCTGCCACTTTTTGATCGACAACATCGATTGTAGTTTTCCAATTGTCTTAAATTTTTTAAGAAAAGTCAACAAGAGATCAAACTTTTTTTTTCATATAGCCACCAATAGGTGGCGCTACCATAAACGGGTATATTTAAAAAGTTCTGTTTCTTTTGCGATAGACCTTGTATAATGGTTTCCAGTCTTTTATTCATAGAATGCACCAAATTTAATGTAATCTCTGGAGTAAGATTTGCCATACTTCCTAAAATGCAATCTTCGTCCCAGTTTTGCTTTAACTTTGTGCTTTATAAAGGCCTACAGATGTTCCATGGGTCCGGACACTAAGGAGAATATGGCAAAACTTTTTTCACGTTGTACAGTAGCTGTTAACCATATTATCATGAATAAATTAAATTTTAACTCATTGCTACAAATTTCAAAATGACAAAAATTTACTATCACGATGGATATATATCTTTGAAATATAGTTAACGTTTCACAATATTTCTTCTTCTTGCTTGCTTCGTGGTATATACGCTTTAAAATCGGGTGACAGCAAAAAAGTTCCGAACATTTTGGTAAAGCCAGCTATTTTCAACTCCTTGTCGTTGGCGGCTACTGATATTTTATGGCGTTCCTTGATACTCCAAGCAACTTTACTGTCCTGGGACGAATAAACTTTTTTAGGTATTGTCCTATCATCAAATCTTCTAACTCCACCAGTACTTTTAAATTTAGAAATATTGTACTGAGCAGTAGTATCACTTGTGGGTTTTTTGACAATATTGCCTATTTCGCAACTACTTTTGTCTCTTGCCAATATTTGACTCACTAAGTTTTTTTAGCGAAAATCAGTATAAAGGACTTCGAATAGTATTTGAATCACTCAATCTGTCTCTGAGTTAATAAAGTGCATACCAAAATTTAT
>CM050323.1:140427952-140477952 GCA_027475135.1 Bactrocera correcta | reverse complement strand
CTCGTAGCCGACACTACTACCAGTTGAGCTTCCATACGGCTCTGGATTGGTGGCCAGCGGTTGGGCCCCATACACACACCACTCTTACAAAAACTAACCCTAATTTCCAGCTAACCGCCTTTGCCGCTTAAATAATTCACGCGCAAACGACCCTAACTGTTCGGTATTCCGACTATTAGAGATCACACCACACAGCTAATTCCTGTACGACCCAGATCCCTAACGTCAGAGTACATCGGGCACTCCGCATTTAAATGCGACCAATTTTCTAATCCCGCCCCAAAAAAATACCCCGACGTATCCGCTAGGTGCCTCTGATGCAAAAGCGCATTCAGAGGCCCATGCCCCGTAAACAGAAAACCCAAACTCAGACAAAATCTGAGGTTTGGGTTATCCTCAACGAACCCAACGTCCCGAATGTACTCGTACGTCACTCAGCCGTTAGGACTATTGTCCCAACGTTCATGCCACCTACACCTGACCCTATCATCTAGAAGCCTCTTGTTCCCTAGATATCCCTTCCTATCCACATCATCGTCGGAAATCCAATCGTTCCGCAGCAATGACACACTCAAACCTCTTCTTAACCTGAATGCAACAGCACGCTGAATGACAATCAGGTCAAGAGGAGGTGCACCTAATAAAACTTGCATCGCATCCGTCAAGACGGAGCGACATACAGGCAAACAAGGAAGCATAATACAACGCTGTATTGAGAGGAGTTTTTTAGACCCCAAGACAGTCGTGGCTGCCTCCCGCCATACAGGGGCTCCATATGTGGCACAGGCCACAAACAAGCCACGATATATGGTGCGGACAGCACGACGTCCGAGACCCTAATCGCTCCTCAAAATAGTCGCCTTTTGCCTACGGTTGCCTGCAGTCGCTCCTTCACATTCGCCAAGTGTGGAGTAAAACACATCCTTTCATTCATGGTCAACCCCAGATATTTGACTTGCGTCACATATCTGACAATCTACTTTTCAGACGCATTGTCACAGTTTTATCCATCGATATGTAAACCCCCACACCTAAACCCTAAGAATTAACGATCTCTAAGAGATCTCCTCCCGCCCGCTCTAACTTAGACCTCAAACGACCTTCAACCATAAGAAGAAGGTCGTCCGCATACGCACAACACTTACAGAGTGGCACGAGCTGCCCAATCAGAGTGTTGATCATAAGGTTACAAATATATGGACCACAGATGGAACCCTGCGGGCAGCCTCCAAAAACTCAAATCTTCACAATCCCATTCATGCCGACAAGAGAGGCCTTTCTGTCCGAAAAATAACTCCGCCAAAGAGTAATCTCCGGAAAGCCAAGCTCCTCTAGCCGTTGCGCCACTCGATCCCAGCTTAGGTAGTCAAACGCCCCCTTGAAGTCAACAAATATGCCAATAACATATCTGAACAAACATTCTGAACAAAAAACAACGCGTCCTCTATACTGCGTCCTTTCCTGAACCCAAACTGCCTATCCGACCACATACCCCGCGTTAGCTCATGAAGCCGTTCCACCATGACTCTTTCCAGCATTTTTCCAAGTACTGGAAGGAGACTGTTGCCCCGATAAGATCGAGGATCGCTCCTGACCTCATCAGGGGACTTCAGGAGAGGATCAACCCTAGCACTTTTCCACTCGCTTGGAAAGTATCTTTCCCAGACACACTCATTATAAATGGCCTCCAGGTATTCCAGAATGAACTTCCATAAGCTTTTATACATCTCTCCGTTCAAACCATCAAAACCTGGGGACCGTTTAGACCTAACCAGGCCAAAGGCGTACCCCAACTCCACATCATCTAATGGAGGGTCAGGCAGCTCTTGTGCTCGAGGTACCTGCACCTCCGACCTATGAAAGAACGCACCTAGCAGAACCCCACACACTCTCTCCACGACGATAACAAAGTGTCACCGATGCGAAGAGAGATGACATCCTCCCTCTTACGACCCCGGCAGATCCTGAAAACCTGACCTCAAGGGTCGTTCCTATCCTCTCTCACAAAACTCCTCCACTCTTCTTCTTTAATTTTAACTAACATCTTTTTATACTCCCTATCCGTACAACTAAATTCGTACCTAAGCTGAAACAGCCTATCAGAATTGGACCGTCAGGCGCGTTGAAACTTTCGCCTTAAACGCCTGACAGTCCTCCTCTTCAAGGTTAACTCACGAATCCACCATTTAATCTAATCTTATGACTTTGACACCTCCTAATTACCCTATCATTTAACCCCCAAACTGCCCTATATAGACGAGCAATTTGCTTCAAAATATGGTCACTCAATCCCCACCCTCCCTTAACCTCCCATCTAACGCTGAAAGCCCTACTTGCTGCCTCATTCATAAGCGTCACGTCGATGTCACTCACGCCACCACCCATACGCTTAATGCCTCGACTGTGGCTTTGGTATCTAGACGAATTCCGGGATACCTTACTAAACCACATCAAGGACGAGGCATTCGCATCCAGCCCTAGGAAAAATGGGCTACTACTCGCAATGTAGCCCAGGTAGGGCTCTAGGGGCTCGCTATATTTACAATATAAACTAGCGACAATCATCCTACCAAACTCCCCTTCTGTCGCTACACATATACCCAGTTGTGAAGAATCCACAACTACGCAATCGTAGCGTGGATTATTCACAACTATTGCGGCGTTAGCTCTAAGATCAGTGAAGACCCTAAAACCCCCAGGAAGACCCCGAACCACACCACTGGTGGTGTAGGGCTCCTGAAGTAGAGCAATACCGCACCCAATCTCAAGTATAGAACCCCCCAACTCGTACAATACGGCATAAGAGCCCTGACAGTTGAGCTGGATAATAACCCCCATCAGTGTTTGGCAAGGGCGCGCTCAACAATGCCACAATAGATAGGGCAGACAGCTGACATCATCAGCCTTAAACTCACAGTTGTAGCAATAGGGTGCATTGACACAACCGGCAGCTTTGTGGCCTGTGGCACCCTGAACGAAAACTACTGCATGAAGCACCTACCTGTCTCCAGGAGGGCGGACATCAACTTGTCCGTACCCTCAAGGACGACAGTGGTACTACTGTCAGGGGTTACCTTCCAGGGACGACTGACCATCCTCACGTCCGACCTCTGGGACGCCTGGCTGAAGTGCTGGAGGTTCTCCATATGGACCCCCTGGGCTACCACCCGACAACCCAACTGCCGGTTGACAGTCACATCCATCCCCACCTCCCCAAATTTCTTGTTATTCGCCACTCTCTCCCTCTCAAGAACAGAGGGAGTGCGAATAACGGCCCTACCACCCTTAATTGGTCTAACTTCGTGGACCCTCACACCAAGTGATGGACCCACCTCCTTGACCACTTTTTGAATAACTTTCTTAGAGGAAGTAGAAGGCACCTGACTCCGGACAACGACCGACCAGGTCTCCACAGGCTTCGGCATCACCGGTGCGATTGCCCCCAGCACAGGTGCAGGAGGAGCAGGCATCGGTCCCTGGCATTGACCTGCTCGGCGCCGAAGAGGAGGGCATCTACCTGACCGCGAAGATGGGCATTCTCGGTTATGACCGTCATCAGGAGCACCTCGTATTTAAAGGCAAGCTCTATCAGCCCCTTCGCACTCCCTGTTTCGAAATTCTTCGTCTCAAAAACAAGGTCGTTAAGCTCCTCCGTGATTCTTTTGGCAGCCGCAACCTAGCTGACTGCCCCCCTCTCCCAACAACGACAGATCCCCGTGAAAAAGCCTGCTTTCCCTCTTTTTTGGCACTCGAGACACGAGCGCCCTCCTTCACGATGCCCACTCTTTTGTCCACCGTACTAGCCGGATGGGCCACGCTCTCCCTACCACTCTCTCTGTCATTACGTGAGGACCCAATACGCGCAACCGTTTTCTCGGTGGTGGCCACGATGGCACTCCCACCACAACACCCGCTCCTTCCCTCGATTCCCCCAACGTTAGGCGGCGACCCAGCACGCGTAACCGCCTTCTCAGCAGAGGAGACATTGGCACTCCCGCCACAACTCCCGCTCCTTCTCTCACTTCAGCCTTCATGACGCGGCGACCCAAACGCGTCTTGCTCCGTGGTGGAGACCTTACCCCCGTCGCTCCCGTCACTTCCCCCTCGCCGCCTGACGGGGAGTCATCCACGACTGTAGGAGCGGCGGATTCTCCGCTTCCTGCAAAGGTCTCCGTCTTCCTCTTCCGTCTAGGAGACATCTCGCTTCCCGACTCACTCTTCAGTCGGACTGCTCCGCTGGCGTACCACTAGCGCAGAAGGCTCTCGGTCAGAAAGATTCTAGAGCAGATGCTCTCCAGGTACCTGCGTCTGAACGCGTTGAAAACTGCGACCCACGCTCAGGCCCGTTGAATAACCACCCAAACGGTTGATTATAGCGTGCTCGCAGTGGCACAGCCCACAACCCCAACCAGTGGTCGGATTAAGGCCACTCAATTGGCCGCCGGCCGTACAAAGTCCCCGTAACGGTTCGGAGTCGACCGATGTGGCGCTGTGCCGAATTCGTGGGTTAAATGGTTCGTTGTTACGACCGTTGGTCTTCACAGGAGTCGCAATATCCAACACTGGACAGACACTTGAACCCTTTGGGCAATCCTGTCCAGATCCTCAGCACGAATGCCAACAACACGGAGCTACACTGGAACCGTGCGAAGCTTCCGCCAATAACAACAACATGGATGACCACGTTGTCCGTATATAAATTAGTAATAATTAAATTTCTTACCGTTATGTCGTACACAAAAATGCACAAAAAATGTGTACCCGCACAAAAGCACTCGCGGTCAATAACCCACGCACCCAACGATCGCACAAACAATTTCACCGACCGCTATGCACACGCGCCAGGAAATAACGGTGCCAACTAAAAAGCGTAAACAAATACCCGCACAAAAGGGAATCGCAAAAATCACCGAAAAATACCAACTCAATCACAGCGATGCGCACGCATGTCTATCCGCGTCGATAGCCAACTAACGAATCCGTCACTGTTGACTGTCATAACTTTGAAGTCGTAGATAATATCGTCTATTTAAGGACCAGTATCAATACCACAAACAATGTCAGCCAGGAAATCTAACGCGGGATTACTCTTGCCAACAGGTGCTATTTCAAACTGAGTAGGCAATTGAAAAGTAAAGTCCTCTCTCGACGAACAAAAGCCAAACTCTATAAGTCGCTCATAATTCCCGTCCTGCTATATGGTGCAGAGGTTTGGACGATGACAACAACCGATGAGTCGACGTTACGAGTTTTCGAGAGAAAGGTTCTGCGAAAGATTTATGGTCCTTTGCGCATTGTCCACGTCGAATATCGCATTCGATGGAACCTTGAGCTGTACGAGATATACGACGACATTGACATAGTTCAGCGAATTAAAAGACAGCGGCTACGCTTGCTAGGTCATGTTGTCCAGATGGACGAAAATACTCCAGCTCTGAAAGTATTCGACGCAGTACCCGCGGAGGGAAGCATAGGAAGAGGAAGACCTCCACTTCGTTGGAAGGGATATCCAATTGGCGCCACATAGCGAAAAGAAGAAGCGACTGCCGCGCTGTTGTTAGCTCACCTATAGTCGCGTAAGCGGTGTCTACGCCAGCAAAGAAGAAAAAGATTCACGCAAATACACCGCGGTTATTAACATAAGGGTTAAAGTAGGTCACCGTATGACCACAAATTGTCCAACTCCGACCAAAATAAAACAAAAAAGTATCGGCCAATTTTCTCCAGTAATGTGGATTGTCTAGGTCTAAAACTATACTGTTAAGATTAACTTACACAATCAAATTAAAAAATATAATTTTCAATTTTTAACCCAAACATCTTACAATAAAAATTAAATTTTCAATTCGTTTTTTAATCACAACGTCAAAAAACAAAAAATTGAATAATTAATTTTTAATATAGAATTTTTGAATTGAAAATGTAAAATACTATTTATTATGTGATTCCTCCGAATTATTTTAGAATTGCTCTTTGGTACCGTTGTCTTTTTCTTGTGTCAGCACTTGCGCACAAATTAGACTTATGTGATAAAGTGATAAAATTTGGTCTTGATATGGATTGTACCTATCTTTTGACACATAGGGGTCTATCTGGCGACAAAGTGGCGAAGCTTCTGAGCATATTTCGTGCAGCTATGACTTGTCCAGCGTATTTCATAGCATACGTTTAAGTCGATTTTTTATTCTTCAAGGATATTTACCAGCTGAATAGCAGCACCTTCCCGAGGGCTATATCTGAGACTTTCGTGTATCCTTCATTAGACTTACATTTTACATGACGGGTCTCAACTCCAGCGGCACAACTCCAGCCAGGGAGAAAGTTTCACTGATCACGTTTATATAACGAACACCTCTATCTTAGACGTGACTCTGAGTTCTACACGAGGTGGTTACCGCATCTCACACAAAGTTGCTGACGTTGCACGGGGTGCTCGGCGCGGATCCATAGTAACACGCAACTCACATCCCATACGAGCAGACATTCAACCGAAATTGAGCACATCTAGTCATCTTGATGATATATGCTTATGTGAAAGTCGATTTTTTTTAGGTGGAAGGAAAGGAAATTCCGGATATTCCAATAAAATATACAAGTATATCTAAATAATCAGCGTGGTAAGCTGAGCCAATTTAGCCACGTTCACATACCTGTCCATTCAATCGTCTGTCTACATGCACGCGAACTAGTGCTTCAGTTTTTGAGATATCGCTCTCAAATTTTGAACACATTCTCTCCCTAAGAAGTTGCTCATTTATGGAAATCGTCGGTACCGGATCACTTTGACATACAGCTGTCATACAAACTAGACCATCGGAATCAAGTTCTTGTAAGAAATCATTTGTATTTGTAAAGGATATTGTAGTATACTTTTGTGCTTATTATAAGTGACGTTGGAGCCAAGTCAGCCATAGCGTGAGCTTCCCTGATGTAGATCAAGTTAGTTCGATTGCTAGATAAATCGATAAAATTATCCGAGAACACTTTATGAACCTTAGCGTATTTCGATCGGAATATATGGGTAATAGGTAATCAATGACGACAATTCGTGCAACAACAACTTTCTTTGGGTAATACTCATTGAAAAATGTTGTGAATTTGTAAAAAGATATCCTCGCTGAAACAAAGTATTTTAAAGTAAAACCACTTGGTTAAAATAAATACAACTACATATTGCACTATATTTGCAGCATATTTTAATTTAAATAATTTATTTAAGTATTTTTATTACAAATATTTCTGCCACCGATGGGCGAGCGTAACTCATACGCTTGTGTGTCTCAAAGAGATGTAATTGCCAAAGTAAGTGCGCACAGACGAATATTCGCGTGTTTTAAATTACAGCCGAACAGGAGCCATTAAAAGCGAGGTAAACGCAGACGTAATAAGTGTCAGTGGCAGCAAATAAAATGGCGAATTCGCTGAAAAAATTAAAAATATGAAAAATATGCACTTCCGGCGCAATTTGGAATTGCCGCCCGCTCGCATGCCGATTCTTTAATCAGCCAAATGCTGTCAATAATATTGACATAATTTACCGTTAATTCACATTGTTGCATCGCCACAGCTTTGGCGTTGCCACCTGATATCATCAGCATTTGTGCGTTTGTGCTTCGCAATTGCAATTGTTGCATTCGCAAACAGTTTTAAGCGGCGCGTGTTGTTGTTGCGATTGCAATATCTTTAATTGCATTTCGCTGCCATTTTCAAGCGTATAATTTTGTTTCCCTTTTTAATTCTTTTAGGGCTTTTTTATTGTTGCACTGAAATACCGAATATTTCTGCTCGGTTTGCTTTGCAAAGTGATTTTTATGCAAACGTCACGGTTAACCTGTCTGTCGACCTGGTGGTATCTGTGCACACGCGACCTACGTCACGTCGCGGCGTTTGCGGGCGGCCACCTACGATGCGATGTTTGCTGCTGCTCGCATAATAATTACTATTATTCACATGCCATTTCACCAGAGGGAACAAAGAATTCGCATTTATATTCATTTAATATACTATAATCATATTTACAGTTATATTTATTGCATACGTTGAAAATTGTGAACAACTCTTTTACCGCAATGTACGAGTATATGTACGTACGTTTACGTGTACCGTTACTAAGTAGATGCGCCAGGTGTCTCTGAAAACACTTTCGTTCTCTGTTTCTAT
This sequence comes from Bactrocera correcta, assembly GCA_027475135.1. NCBI lineage: Eukaryota > Metazoa > Arthropoda > Insecta > Diptera > Tephritidae > Bactrocera > Bactrocera correcta. The sequence continues at coordinate 140,469,792 of CM050323.1, read as the reverse complement.
TATGTGGATACGATTGATAACCCACTTTATCTGAGCTTTGCTCTCTTTGCAAAAAAAAAAAATGCCATAAGAAGGCTACAACAACAAGATTTTTCAATTGAAAATATTATAAGGTGAAATTGTTTAAGTTATACTATATATAACATTGGAGGATGGAGTCATGTGTAGAAGTTCACGCAAGTGAGGAAAGTTCTCTGATCGCCATTCACTTGGGAGTGGCCAGAAACGATTCTTTTACATATGACTCAAGCAGCTCACGACTTCCGGTCTTTGACCAAGTATCCTCTGGGTAGCCTAAGAACATCCGTTTGAAGGCGAGCTAAAGTGAGAAGGCGAAACACCCCTGCATAGGGTTGTGCGCTGGGTTTGGGACCCGCCACGTAAAAAACACCCCCAATGAAAGACAACAACAAGCCTCGGATGAGTGACCCCCCTTTTGATGACGACCATGGCAAACGAAATAAGGACTATGATTTGAGGGCATGCACCTGGAATGTCCGGTCCCTTAATTGGGAAGGTGCCGCTGCCCAGCTGGTAGATGTCCTCGTAAAGATAAAGGCTGACATCACCGCCGTCCAAGAAATGCGATGGACGGGACAAGGACAGAGACGAGTAGGTCCTTGTGACATTTACTACAGTGGCCATATAAAGGAGCGCAAGTTTGGTGTTGGATTCGTGGTGGGAGAGAGACTCCGTCGCCGAGTACTATCATTCACTCCGGAGAATGAACGTCTAGCCACAATCCGCATCAAAGCGAGGTTCTTCAACATATCGCTGATTTGCGCCCACGCCCCGACGGAAGAGAAGGACGATGTGACCAAAGACGCCTTTTATGAGTGCTTGGAGCGCACTTATGAGAGATGCCCCCGCCACGATGTCAAAATCGTGCTTGGCGACTTCAATGCCAGGGTGGGCAAAGAAGGTATCTTTGGCACTACGGTCGGTAAATTCAGCCTCCACGCGGAAACATCCCCAAATGGGCTGAGGCTGATCGACTTCGCCGGGGCCCGAAATATGGTTATCTGTAGCACTAGATTCCAGCATAAGAAGATACATCAAGCTACCTGGCTGTCTCCAGATCGAAAAACCACCAACCAAATCGATCATGTTGTGATAGACGGAAGACACGTCTCCAGTGTTTTAGATGTGCGTGCGCTCCGAGGTCCTAACATCGACTCGGACCACTATATTGTTGCAGCCAAAATACGCACCCGCCTCTGTGCAGCAAAAAACGCACGCCAACAAACACAAGGATGGTTCGACGTCGAGAAGCTGCAATCACAACAGACAGTCGAACGTTTTTCTACTCGGCTTGCACTCCTGCTCTCTGAGAGCACTCGTCAACAACTCGGTATAAGGGAACTGTGGGACGGCATTTCAAACTCCTTACGTACAGCTGCAACCGAAACCATTGGTTTTCGGAAAGTGCAAAAAAACAGCTGGTACGACGAGGAGTGCCGTGCCGCAGCGGAGAGAAAACAGGCTGCCTACCTCGCAACGTTACGATCGACCACAACACGTGCGGGATGGGATAGATACCGAGAGTTGAAGAGGGAAGCGAGACGCATTTGTAGACAGAAAAAGAAAGAGGCCGAAATGCGTGAGTACGAAGAGCTTGATAAGCTGGCCGACAGGGGTAATGCTCGAAAATTCTACGAAAAGATGCGGCGGCTTACAGAAGGTTTCAAGACCGGAGCATACTCTTGTAGAACCCCCAAAGGTGATCTAGTTACCGATGCCCAGAGCATACTTAAATTATGGAGGGAACACTTCTCCAGCCTGCTGAATGGCAGTGAACGCACAACACCAGGAGAAAGCGAACCCGATACCCCAATCGATGACGATGGAGCAGACGTTCCATTGCCCGACCATGAAGAAGTTCGAATAGCAATTGCCCGCCTGAAAAACAACAAAGCGGCAGGGGCCGATGGATTGCCGGCCGAGCTATTCAAACACGGCGGCGAAGAGCTGATAAGGTGCATGCATCAGCTTCTTTGCAAAATATGGTCGGACGAAAGTATGCCCAACGATTGGAATTTAAGTGTGCTATGCCCAATCCACAAAAAAGGAGACCCCACAATCTGCGCCAACTACCGTGGGATTAGCCTCCTCAATATCGCATATAAGGTTCTGTCGAGCGTATTGTGTGAAAGATTAAAGCCCACCGTCAACAAACTGATTGGACCTTATCAGTGTGGCTTTAGACCTGGTAAATCAACAACCGACCAGATATTCACGATGCGCCAAATCTTGGAAAAGACCCGTGAAAGGAGAATCGACACACACCACCTCTTCGTCGATTTCAAAGCTGCTTTCGACAGCACGAAAAGGAGCTGCCTTTATGCCGCGATGTCTGAATTTGGTATCCCCGCAAAACTAATACGGCTGTGTAAACTGACGTTGAGAAACACAAAAAGCTCCGTCAGAATCGGGAAGGACCTCTCCGAGCCGTTCGATACCAAACGAGGTTTCAGACAAGGCGATTCCCTATCGTGCGACTTTTTCAACCTGCTTCTGGAGAAAATAGTTCGAGCTGCAGAACTTAACAGAGAGGGTACTATCTTTTATAAGAGTGTACAACTGCTGGCGTATGCCGATGATATTGATATCATCGGCCTCAACACCCGCGCCGTTAGTTCTGCTTTCTCCAGACTGGACAAGGAAGCAAAAGAAATGGGTCTGGCAGTGAACGAGGGCAAGACGAAATATCTCCTGTCATCAAACAAACAGTCGTCGCACTCGCGACTTGGCACTCACGTCACTGTTGACAGTCATAACTTTGAAGTTGTAGATAATTTCGTCTATCTTGGAACCAGCGTAAACACCACCAACAATGTCAGCCTAGAAATCCAACGCAGGATAACTCTTGCCAACAGGTGCTACTTCGGACTAAGTAGGCAATTGAGAAGCAAAGTCCTCTCTCGACAAACAAAAACCAAACTCTATAAGTCTCTCATAATTCCCGTCCTCCTATATGGTGCAGAGGCTTGGACGATGACAACAACCGATGAGTTGACGTTGCGAGTTTTCGAGAGAAAGGTTCTGCGAAAGATTTATGGTCCTTTGCGCGTTGGCCACGGCGAATATCGCATTCGATGGAACGATGAGCTGTACGAGATATACGACGACATTGACATAGTTCAGCGAATTAAAAGACAGCGGCTACGCTGGCTAGGTCATGTTGTCCGGATGGATGAAAACACTCCAGCTCTGAAAGTATTCGACGCAGTACCCGCCGCGGGAAGCAGAGGAAGAGGAAGACCTCCACTCCGTTGGAAGGACCAAGTAGAGAAGGACCTGGCCTCGCTTGGAATATCCAATTGGCGCCACGTAGCGAAGAGAAGAAACGACTGGCGCGCTGTTGTTGACTCGGCTATAATCGCGTAAGCGGTGTCTACGCCAGTAAAGAAGAAGAAGAAGATATAACAGCTTGCTTTTCATTTCATATTCTTTATTAGAATATTCTATTTGCATTGCAATATTTATGTAATTTATTCTAATTGCTTGTTCGATTGACCATTCTCCATGGTCCTGTCATCCACAATACAACCAACATAAGCATTTCTGAGTAACACCTAGTACCTATAACCTCTGAATAACATAGATGTAGTTTAGTTAGTTTTCTTATTCGGCTGTTGATTTATTTCACCTGTAACGAAAAAAAGTTGGACGCAATTGGGCCATCAATTCACCGCAAAAGTCTTGGGTAATTATTGTAGATTCACTTGGTTAACATGAGAGGAGACATAAAGTCAGCCGAAAGTTTGAAAAACTTTCTAGGAGGTAAATGAGGCCTAAGGGTAGTATTGACCCGGGTTGAATCATTTTTGATACACAGACATACTATTATCAAGATTTTTTCGAATTTTAATTATATATTTCACACACCGACAAATCTGTTCTGTTCGGTTCATAGGTTCAGATTTTCGGTGTCTGAAAGCTGGAACAGTTATGGTTCGATTTTGAGAATTTTTAGAGATGGCATATCATACAAGCAAAGTTTTATTTCAATTTTTTCATTTGTAGAATTTGAAACTGTGTTGTATTTTTGCAACGTAACATAATTGGTCGGAGGATGGAGTTATGTGTAGTAGTTCACGCTAGTGAGGAAAGTTCTCTGATTGCCATTCACTTGGGAGTGATCAGAAACGACTCTTTTACATATGACTCAAGCAGCTCATGAGATACCCGCCTTTTGATGACGGCCGTGGAAATAAGGACTACGAATTGACGGCATGCACCTGGAATGTCCGGTCCCTTAACTGGGAAGGTGCCGCTACCCAGCTGGTTGATGCCTTCGTGAAAATAAAGGCTGACATCACCGTCGTCCAAGAAATGCGATGGACGAGACAAGGACAGAGACGAGTAGGTCCTTGTGACATTTACTAAAGTGGCTATATAAAGGAGCGTAAGTTTGGTGTGGGATTCGTGGTGGGAGAGAGATTCCGTCGCCAAGTACTATCATTCACTCCGGTGAACGAACGTCTAGCCACAATCAGCGAGGTGCGCCCACGCCCCGATGGAAGAGAAGGACGATGTGACCAAAGATTCCTTTATGAGTGCTTGGAGAGCACTTATGAGAGCTGCTCCCGCCACAATGTCAAAATCGTGCTTGGCGATTTTAACGCCAGGGTGGAAAAAGAAGGTATCTTTGGCACTGTGGTCGATAAATTCAGCCTCCACGAGGAAACGTCCCCAAATGGGTTTAGGCTGATTGACTTCGACGGGGCCCGAAATATGGTACAAGGAAGGTACGATGTCGAGAAGCTGCAATCGGCTCGGCTTGCACCCCTGCTCTCTGAGAGCACTCGTCAACAACTCCATACGTACAGCTGCAACCGAAACCATTGGTTTTCGGAAAATGCTAACGAACAGCTGGTACGACAGCCTACTTCGCAACGTTGCGTGCGGGATGGGATAGATAGCGAGAGCTGAAGAGGGAAGCGAAACGAATTTGCAGAAAGAAAAAGATAGAGGCCGAACAGGGGTAATGCTCGAAAATTCTACCGAAAGATGCGGCGGCTAACTGAAGGTTTCAGGACCGGAGAATACTCCTGTAGGACCCCAAAAGTGATCTAGTGACCGATGCCTAGGGCATACTTAAATTATGGAGGGAATCCTTATTTAGCCTGTTGAATGGCAGTGAACGCACAACGCCAGAAGAAGGCGAACCCGATTCCCCAATCGATGACGATGGAGCAGACGTTCCATTGCCCGACTATGAAGAGGTTCGAATAGCAGTTGCCTGCCTGAAGAACAACAAAGCGGCAGGGGCCGACAGATTGCCGGCCGAGCTATTCAAACACGTCGGCGAAGAACTGATAAGGAGCATGCACCAGCTTCTTTGTAAAATATGGTCGGACGAAAGCATGCCAAACGATTGGAATTTAAGTGTGCTACGAACAATCCATAAAAGGAGACCCCACAATCTGCGCCAACTACCGTGGGATTATTCTCCTCAACATCGCATATAAGTTTCTATCGAGCGTATTGTGTGAAAGATTAAAGCCCACAGTCAACAAACTGATTAGACCTTACCAGTGTGGCTTTAGACCTGCCAAATCAACAGCCGACCAGATATTCACCATGCGCTAAATCTTGGAAAAACCCCGTGAAAGGAGAATCGACACACACCACCTCTTCGTCGATTTCAAAGCTACATCCACAGCACGAAAAGGAGCTGCTTTTATTCCGCGATATCTGAATTTGATGGAATGATGAGCTGGTCGAGATATACAAGAACATTGACATAGTTCAGCGAATTAAATTACAGCGGCTACGCTGGCTAGGTCATGTTGTCCGGATGGACGAAAACATTCCAGCTCTGAAAGTATTCGGCGCAGTACCCGCTAGGGAAAGTAGAGGAAGAGTAAGACCTCCACTCCGTTGAAGGACCAAGTGGAGTAGGACTTGGCTTCGCTTGGAATATCCAATTGGCGCCACGTAAAGAAAAGAAGAAACGACTGGCGCACGGTTGTTAACTCGTATATAATCGCGTAAGCGGTGTCTACGCCAATTAAGAAGAAGAACAACATAAATGTTAGGTTAATTTTATGTACCCAAATTTGGTTAAAATTGGTCGAATAGGTTCAGTGGTATGTTATTTCACAAGAAGGTGACCGGTGCCACAAAGGGCGAAGGCTGAAATTACTTATGTGTATTGCGGTTTTCACTGCTAGAAAAAGTGAACCAATTAAAAACACTCTTTGGATTGTCAAATTATAAATTGAATACAAATATTCCCAGCCTACTATGGCGAATACTTGAGTGCTCGCGAGGTTCCGTTTTTTCGTATATCAAGGGGGAGGTGAGCCGCAGGGTAAATCGTATAATTCAGTGTACGCTTACTCGGTATGACCCGTTATACATACGAGTATTAGTAATCCCATTTTTACACCACTGCTTGCGAGCAATTAGAACTGTGTTACCTTAAGTTTGACAATTGGGTAGTAAATTAAGTGATCCTCTAGATTTTAATATCTTGGCAGAAAATGGGGTAAAGTTTGATATATTCACATAATCGTATAATAGACGTATGGGGATCCAACAATGTGCCAGCAATTTCTTATTTTGTGTGGCGCTTTGTGATTTCATTTTCTTTTACAGCTGTTCGCTCAAGGACGAACCAATTAACCTTGACATGCGGTTGACAAGGCGGTCACATACGAAACCACAGACGCACACCAGCACACAGCTACATGTGTATATCAAAGGCAAACACCTCAGCCAAGCAAACAAGAAAGCGAAAAATAGAACCAGAAGGACAAAGAAGGCAGCACCCTGCCAGAGGCAAGTAGCCGACACTGAACTTGACTGTGGAACGAAACGGGCGAATGGCAAATGTCACAGTAGGGTTGGCTAACTAGTTTACACGCAAACTATGTAAATAAGTACGTTTGTGCTTGTGCATGACATTAAATTAGCATATGTAGTACGTACTAACAATGAAAAGCTACGAAAAAGGCAAGCAAGTCTGCTGGCAAACATTAAGAGGACGGTCGTGTGTGGAATCACGGAAGCTGGAGTGTGCGGCTTCTGGGTTAACACGGCCAAACAAAGGCCTCCATTTCCACTGCTTCGTTTCATTCCTATTTTTTTATTTAGTTTTCAAAGGTGGTTACACGCAAGTCGCCTGCTCGCTCTTTTGGCTTCCAACCAATTTTTCATAACAGCCACCAAGCCATTCGTTGGTTTATCAAAAACAGAAAAGTTAATTATACCGGTGAAAGTACACTTTAAATTTTATTCGCCTCATTAGCGATGACTTTCTACTTTTCTAAACAACTGCGACCTGCATGAATTAATTTAGAAATCTATTAGAATGGTCCACCAGCTTTATTTTTGCTACTGCGATATCCTGGAACATTCTGTTTGAACCAGTGAATTTATTTATCACTACTCACAACTAAATAAAGACAATGAAAATCGAAATACACCTTCGTTCGGATAGATATATATTCATTTCGATAGCAGCATGAGGTCGAATCATCTCAACATTTCCTGCTCAACCGTCCACCTTCTTTAAAATCATGGTTGAAAGAAATTTAGACTTTTAGTTATCCGGATGAAAGGAGACACATGAATGTTTATATCAACCTTTCGAAGTTATTTGACCTAATAAAGAACTTATCTTTAGCTTCCCAATTGTATCTTTAGATTGGAACTTAATTATCTAAATTTATTAAAGGCTGCTACAAAAACAAGAAGTTCGGAATAATATTATTAACAAAGACAACCATTATACACATCACGAAAGAAAACTATGCCAAGATCAAATTACCTGATGGTCTTGAAAATTCCGATGCATTTTCATTAAATTATGCAGAAATATTTTGTCATGACCAAAGTCAAAATGACTAGACCCGAAAACAAAGGCCTGGTAGGTTCAGCTAAATCTAACTTTAAGGAACAGAGCGCTAAAGAAAGAATATCCAATAGCATTATGAGTTGAGCGGCTTTGCCGAATTTATGATCATTTCTGGCATGAGGTCCCCAAACCACTAAGCTTAATTCATTTAGTAATGAAAAAAAATTAAACTCAAGGTGAGGACAAAGGAAAAAATCTGGCTGGGTGTAAAGACAGCATTACAAAATCGTATAGATTTAAGGGATTATATACAGTTAGAATTTTCACATAATCGATATTTTTTTTATTTTATTTTCTTAAAGCACATACTATATACTTAATAAGCCTAAATATTCGCACATCTCCTTGAAGCTTGAAATTGTTAGCAAAAACTATCAACATAATAATGTCCAAACGTTACGGGAGAATTGAATATCTTTGAAATTCTTAATTGCTCACAATTTTATTCGATTAATTAAAATCTCCGCTTGAAAATTAAAGACAAGGGAGCCCTCGAATGCGAAAGCAAATTAAATCGTATAGATTTAAGGGATTATATGCAGTTAGAATTTTCACATAATCGATATTTTTTTTTATTTTATTTTCTTAAAGCACATACTATATACTTAATAAGCCTAAATATTCGCACATCTCCTTGAAGCTTAAAATTGTTAGCCTTGTAAGCGAAGACAAAGCTCATGTGCATCAACACAACCGGAGCGCCAAACCTACAGATCGCTGGAACATGCCTCGAAGAAGTCGACGAGTTTTGCTATTTAGGTAACATTATAACTAAAAATGGTTGATTAGCAGCCGATATACGAAATCGTATATCCAAAGGTCGCGCTGCCTTTGAAATGTTGGATAAAGTCTAGAGATCAACACATGTATCCATACGCATATGCATACATAGCTTTAAATAAAATTAATTATAATTTGTTTATTTAGGCTAGAAACCACGGGAAAATCTATATATATACATTTACATAAGAATGCACACAGAAATTTCATATCGTTCCAATGAATGCTATTTTTGAAGTGGGACGCAAATTTGAAAAGGCGTTTGAGAGTGCTTGGAAGTGACGAACAATATTCAAAAACGACTAAACCAATTAGTCTCAAGCGCGAGTTTCCTAAATATTTTTTAGTAATTAAACGAAGATTTTTTCCCACCGATGACTATTTTTTATAAACAATTTTGAGATGAAATTTTTTTCAAAAATCGATTTTTTTATTTTAGAAAACCGTCATTTTGCAAAAAAACAAAAAATATTTTGCTTATTCCTTCGATTTGCTTGACTAGATTCAACATTACTTTAACGAAGTCTGTTTGGTTTTTTACTTTCAGAGAATCGTCTTTTCAGAATCGGAAAATAATTATGTTTACTACAAGTATTACTAAGTCTTAAAATCCAATTAAAAGTTAGAAAAGGCCTTCTAACTGTATATAACCCCTTAAGAAAAGTTATATCTTTTTAGTAAACTTGTAACAAAATTTGTATTATACCATTAGTCATTTTTATAATTTAAAATATTTAATTCATCATGCCGTAGAAATGCTTTTTATGAAATCTCTGCTGAAATTTCCATAAGCAAATGAGTTTTATTCACTTTCGCAGATTCACAAAGAGAAATCAATTTCATTTTCATCTGCATTTAAATTACGAAAACCTCGAAGAGTCTATCCAACAAGTCATCGCTTAAAATTGAGTCCGAAAATTATTTTCAATCACTCCTTACCAAAACGCCGAAAAATGATTCTGTCAGATATACCATTTACATGGTTAAATCTTAAGCTCGCACCAGCTGACAGCAGCTGCCTTTAACCGACGACAGCCAAACCCACAACTACTGTCAAAACTGACGTTGTCAGAAATTTGCAATGCAAAATTACTTGGAGCATACGATTCACTACACCGCACAGACACGAGTTGAGCAGTCGCGCAGTTGAGCAGCTGATGCGCTGAAACGCCTAAAACTCTGCAGCGCATTCGAATTAAAAAGCGGTGTTAAGCGCCAGCTTTTTTGAGAGGGGAGTGCAAGAGATAAAGCTGACAACAAAGATGCCTGAATATATGCAATTCGGTATCACCATATGCTGCGTCTGTTGGGAAAAGAAAACGGAAGTGAATCGACGAGCGCTTTGAAATGCCAAGTGTAAATTTTTTCCCTTCTCCATTCCCTTTCAAAGTGATTGCGACATGATGAGGCAAATAAGAGAGGCGAGAAAGCGCAAAGGAGTAGGTATGTATGTAACGTAGACGACAAAACGTGACGCATTTCAGTGCATAACAAATCAGGGCAGACATAGCGCTGATGCGACTAGTGTCTGACACTCTTTCAAACTGGTGCAAGACTAAAATGGTGGCGTACCAACACGCTCAAAGATATTGACGAGCAGCTGGGAAATACAATTTTGCACTTTTTACTTGCCTTTTTGTCTTCTAACTGCTTCTTCATGCATTTATTATCGTCAATGTGGGACAAGGAGCTAATGTAAAGAAGCTAGGGAATATAAATTTAAATATATCGTCGTCATTAGAGACAGTTACAAATACTTAGGAGGCTGACAAATGTTAGTAGTTTTCAAAAAACTTAGCTTTGAAATTTTTGTTTTACTCGAAGTACTTCAATATTTCATTTCAGTTCAAGAAGTCAATGGATAAGAGGATTGTCACGCACTTCAAAGTAGCATGTAAAGTTATCAACTAATTAGTCAATCAGATTTGATTATTCAGACCTCAAGGGTCTTTAGATTGTTGACTCAAAATCACCTGTAATTTTTTAAAACTTTCTTAACTGTTCATGACAAGTTCAGTCCGTAATGTATTCATACCTTCAAATGTATCATTTTTAGTAGCATACATCGTTCAGAGCGCTTATCAATCGCTATCCATCTATTAGTTATGTAATACATATAAGTAACTATATGTTTATTTTAGTGATTTTACCCTCATATATATTTAAATGCGAACATAATGAGTCTCAAGCTTTCTGATAAACCAAACTTGATGTTTCTTTTTTCAATTTCCTATTTTTGTATCAAACGTGTTCGAGTTTAATAGTCAATACGATGCAAGCCTTTTCTGTACTTTCTGTAGGTGAACAAAAGTCCTTTTAATTAAAAAAAATGATTTGCAGTCAATAAAAGATGATTGCAGTGTGGCATAACTTTTAAACGATGCCATTCACCAAATCCTTCTATTGATCCAAAATGCCTTATTGTATGATGCTGTCAACCTTACCCTAAAATAAGATTATCAGCGATTTGTTTCTTCTCTGTATTAAGATGAAAGAAGGGACTCGAAACCTTTAATTGATACGTTGGTTGGAGCGCATTAGTTTCAAAATGCCATGTTTACATTTTCTATAATTTTAACCTCATTATTCTCATTTTTAGAGTGATTTCATCAATTCGAATTAATAGTCGCGAGTGTTGCAGTTTTCCACAATATTTTGGTGGAAATGTTCGGTATTGAAGTTCTTAAAATATCGAGGAATCTGTGGACATTTCCATAGCGGCAGTCTTTACCGAAGTTCTCTTATCGAGGTCCTTACGTTTTCACTAAGTTGTGGCATTTTAGTACTGACATGGGTAAAAAATAGTAATATTCCTTAATTTAAATTTCGTTTTTTCGATTTTGTTCGGCCCAATAACGTGGCAAAGGTATGTTGGCAGCTTTTTTCGATCATCTATGTAGGTGTGGTGCACTCTGAATTCCTTCCGACCGGCCAAACTATCACCAAGGAATGCTATTTGTGTGTTATGCATCATTTACGCTAAAGCTATTCGTAACAAGTAAGAAAGAGCTAAGTTCGGATGCAACCGAACATTTTATACTTTCGCCACTTTCGAAAATCAACGCCAAGGAAATGCCTTAAGATGTAAAAGGTTAACCAGAAGATCGCAGTCTTAGCAATTTTATACTCACAATACCGACGCGAGGAGCGCAATCCCCGAACGAGCGGAATTAGCCGAGTCATAAGAGGCAAGAGAGTTTTAAGCGATGCGATCTTAAGGTGCTCAGCTACAGAAACAAAAATTTCAACAGGCAAAATTAAGAATTAAATTAAATTAAGTTTATAATTTTTAAATGTTACTTGTTAAGAGGAGATAAAATAATTTTTTTAATGGTAAAGTGTGAGTCTTTTATATCAAATGTGCTGGAATGAGAACTGAAATCATGACATACTATACTATGGAATGGTTTGTTTAACTCAAAATTTGTTCTAGAAAATATTAAAAGTAAGGATCTAAGCTGCCTGGTAGAGCTACCAGAAACGTTAAAATTAATATCAGATAAGATACAGACTGACCCATTCATCCCTGCGACTAGCGAGTGTCGGGAGATTTATAAGTTTTAAACGGTTAGTGTAAGGGGGAAGATTTAAACTGGAATCCCAATGCAAATGATTTAAGGCAAAAAGTAAAAACTGTAAATTGAATGGACTTGGTAACTAGGGTTTCAAACCACAGAAGCATACTCTAATATAGGCCTCACCAGAGATGTAAAAAGAATTTTTGTGGTTAGCGGATCTCTTAATTCTTTAGACCAACGTTTAACAAAACTAAGGGCGCATTTAGCTTTAAAAACCGTGGAAGATAAGTGAAGATTAAAATTGAGTTTGGGGTTCATATTTACTCCCAGATCAACAAAACTGCAGACTTGCTCCAACCTAAAGTTTTGTATTGCGTATGAAGTAGGGTTTACAGATCTACGTGAAAAGCACAACGTTTTACATCTTATTAAGGTTCAATAGTATGCCATTTCTATCACACCAAGAAACTAGGTTGTTTAAGTCTATTTGCAACTGACGTCTTTCGCTGTTTGCAGTATACGTTTAAATAAAACTTTTTTAGCAGCATATAATAAAACTTTGGAAACTTAACAACAGATGATAAGTCATCAATAAATAACAAGAACAGAATTGGACCTTGAAGAACGCCTGAAGGAACATTGATTATGTCAGAAAAAGTATCGTTAAATATGACTGGTTGAACTCTATTACTAAGGTAAGAAGCAACCCATTTTAGAAATATTTGTCAAAAATCAAGAAGATCAAATTTATTCAAAAGAATTGAATGGTTTACTTTATCAAAAGCTTTACTAAAATCTGTGTATGTACCATCAGTATTCTTATTCTCCCTAAAGCCCGTTGATACATGTGATACAAATTCAAGCAAATTAGTTATTGTAGATTTCCCATTTCGAAAACCGTGTTGAAAACAAGAAATTAGTGGAGAGATCCGGAAGGTTATGTCGTCTGTTATAATTGCTTCAAAAAGTTTAGGTATTGCAGACAACTTTGCTATTCCCCTATAGATTAGGGGATTTAGATGACTTAAATCCACTCTTATGTTAAGGAATTATTAATGACTTTTTCCATATGGATGGAAATAAGCCTTGCATAAGAGATGAATTAAATAGTTTTGTTAGGGGTTGGTATATATGTATATTTGGCACATTACTTAAGAAAGCATGAGGAAATCATATCAGAGCCATAATTGTATGATTGTTCTAACATATTTTACTGATATAAGACGTCTGCTTCGGAAATGACAGAAATCGGACATAACTTGTGCTGATGTGGAATATTTTTTGGAGATTTTGGAGAGTAATTTCACTTAAAGAAACCAAACTAGACATACTAGACTTATATTTCATAGCGGACGGAATTTTAAAGAAATCCTGAGTTTGGAGTTGACGAAACCATAGAACAATTTTTGATTACGTATAATATTACTTTTTACTTTATTTATATAAAATATAACATATTTTGTTAAATTGAGCAAATTGTCGACGCAATTTAGAATATTTTGAATAGTCAGCAACTAAACCAGATTTTTCAAAAAATTTAAAAGCAAGATTTTCCTATTTTTTAGTTTACATAATTCTTTCGAAAACCGTTCATTAAAACAAATTTTTTTTAAAAATTAAAAAAAAAATTTTTTTTGGGGAAAGCACTAAATTCAATATTGCCACTGTAATCTTGCCAAGTTACTTTAGAAAGTTCGAAAATTAAATCTTCTTAAAATTAGCTTTCGCAAAGTTGAACTGAAAAAAAATGGTCTTGTGTATTGTTATGAGCAAAGTTGGCTTTGGTTTCGATGTTAATTTCCAAAACAGGATGATACGAGTCCTCAGGCCGAACCAAAGGATCACATCGAACAACAGAGAAAATTGAAGCGTTTTTCAACATAAACTTTGATCTAAGAAATTACCAAAATCGTATTTAAATTAAATTAATTTGGTTAAGACCCAACTCCGACATTTCATCTAAAAACTCGTTAAAACATAAGCGAGTACTAATAGGAATGGTGTAATCATCAATAGATTTGCATGATACGCACGGTAAATTGAAATCTCCCAAAACAATCATGGAATCAGTATTATTAGCCATTGAGAAAACATTTTTTATTAATTAAGCTGGCTGCAAATATACAGATATGTCCGAGTGAGGCGGTATTAAAGATAAAGTTAAGTAGATATGTCCACTATTAGCACAAACACGAATGCACTTAAATTCTATGAAGTCTGCACGCGGAACATCGCCTTCTTCAGATGGAATTGAAGAATGAACAGCAAACAAGACACCACCTCCTTTTCTGTTCCGCCGGTCATATCTAAAGATTTAGAATTCGATGTTGAATATTTCATTATCAAAAATGTGAGGTTTTAGCCAAGTTTCTGTGAAAGCAATGATTTTAAAGTTACAATGAATAATATTTGAATACAAATCAGGAAGTTTTGTATTAAGACCTCTAACATTTTGATAATAAATAATCAGCGAATGATTGTTAATTAGTTTTTTGTATTCACGGGATTTTTTGGCATTTTAGTAATAACTACAAGGGGCTTATCACGTTTGTGCTCGAATTCGCACACAAAGACCCAAGATAGCCAAAATGAATTGTCAAGTATCAAGTGAAAATTGTCAGCGGATACGTCGATCTTAAACGACGAAATGTCTCTGTTGTATTTGAAATTAAATTTACGGATGTCTGTATCTACCGTTTTTAATTTTGACGAGATTTAACTTTTTATATCATCGACTGTGATATCTGCAGCAAGTCTCGGTATTACAAGAAGAAGTTTTCCGCTTACGGTGTTCAGTAACAGTTTTCTCTGTGTCCTGAGCAGACGCAACCTTCTCTCCTTGAAGACAAGGTGATGAAAGATTAATGAGGTCAATAGTGGGTGGGGGCATTCTTTTTAAGGAATATATAGTGGTATCTTCATCAGACGGACGTTTGGTGGCAGTTTCGACCCGAGTATATATTACATATTATGAATATGCCTCACACTAAGAAAATGTTACCTGGGTTTCCTTGAGGTACCTCATATACAATCGCCAGCCATATAGAACAAAGTCAGTCGAAAATCTTAGTAATATTAGTTTGCCCAGTTGCATGTATTTTAGGCGAAAAGTTATGAGTAAGATTTGTTCTGTCATTATCATTGAGAGAGCTCAAATATTGGCCGATATATACAGCATTAAGTCGCTTGGAAGAAAATTTTTAATATCCTACCAGGCATATTGGGGCTAAGGGCAGTATTAACCCGATTCAACTTGCAGCTGGAACAGTTTTGTTTGGATTTAGACAATTTTTGGTCAAAAAAGGATTAACCCGCCATATTTATTACTTGTTGATTTGTGTACTGGAAAGTAAAAGGATGAAATGGAATTTGAAATTGTGTTTGCCACGTAGATATCGGATTTCACCAAAATGATGTAATTAGTTATTGATTTATAGCGCTTTTAGTAGTTTTTAACTGTACCGTTATATGGAGAGTGAGCAGAGTTATCTTTCGAGGGGAAATAATTTGTGACATAGATTTTGAAGAAAAAACGTTAACTTCGGTTGCACCGAAGCTAAATATTCTTCACAGGTGCATTTCCGTTAGTAACTATGTGGTCAGATTGTATGGAAGCTTTATGCTATAGTTAATCGATCTAAACAATTTGTTTGGAGATTACATTGTTGCCTTAAAAAATAATATATACCAAATTGCGTGAATATATCTTGTCAAATGTGAAAGTTGCCCATAAAAGAACTTGATTCCGATCGTTTAGTTTGTATGGCAGCTATATGCTATGGTTAACCGATCTTAACAATTTCTTCGGAGATTACATTGTTGCCTTAGAAAATATATATACCAAATTTCGTGAATATATCTTGTCAAATGTGAAAGTTTTCTATACAAGCTTTTGATTCCGATCGTTCAGTTTGTATGGTAGCTATATGTCATAGTGATCCGATATCGGCCGATCAGACAAATGAGCAGCTTCTTGAAGAGAAAATGACGTCTGCAAAATTTCAAAACGATATCTTAAAAACTGAGGGACTAGTTATTATATATACAGATAGGCAGACGGACAGATAGACGGACATGGCTAAATCGACTCAGCTCGACATACTGATCATTTACATAGGGTCTCCGGGGACCTTCTAGGTGTTACAAACTTAGTGACAAACTTAATATACCCTGTTCAGGGTATAATAATAATTTTTTAAGCATGTACAAAGTCTTACTATTTTTTGCCCAGAGTGTAAGTACACTCGGAAGATTTTAACTCGGCTATTCAAGAAAGATCTTTTACATCATTCATTTTCGTTATTAATATGTTATAGCGTCTAGTTTAGAACTGAATTTTTTTCTTAAAAAGTCTCCATAAACGGACCGGTAGTCGAGACAATCCTTTGACAGAACTTCAGTTGAAACACTAGAAGCCTAAATTGCCCTCTTATTTTCAGGACTGAAAGCTCCACATCTTTAATGACACCTCTCTAACTTAGTATCCTTGTAGTTTTGTATGTATATAAGCAGCCTTCACCAAAAACGGTTGATTTATCATAGAACTACTTGAAAAAGTTGCGTGATATATACCTTATACTTACTTAGGAGTATGTGTGTATTTGATTTAATATTATTTCATTTACATTTTCATACGTAAGTTTGTTTGAAAAATAACTTCAGCTGCTATACAAGTAAGGGCGCCATAAAAGTTTACGATGCATTAATATTTAGATTTCCCGACACTGTTGAACTTCGTTTAAATATGACTACATTGAGGATTACGATACCTGTGTCATACGCGAGATCTGCCAGCGACAACCCGCTCTTTTTTCTTTCTCTTGTGGTTCACTCGAATCAGTTTTTATGGCTAAGATTGCTTTTGCGTGTACGCAAAACTGGCAATTTAAAAGTTTCCACTGCCACACAGCCTCGCACTCGTCACTTTATGTATGCGCCCAACGTTGTGGTATGTCCTTGCCACCTACGTAGCATTTCATAGACCCGAAGACAGTGTGTGTATCTAACGCCTGCTGCGCACAGCAATGGCGTACCTCACCGCAAATGACATTTTCCAAGTGCATCAGGTGTGCCGCAAAAATGCGCAATTGATGCAACAATCATCACACATACACACACCTGCAAATGGGAGTCTTGGAAAGAAAGCTCGGCTGTGTGTGTGTTTTGCTGGCAGAAAGTTATGCTGGCCTGTGAGTACGAGTGCACACGATACATAAATACCTTCGTGCCATACTCAAAATGTCATCCCTTCTACATCTCTGCTGCATATTAGCTTAAGACGAGATGTGCGGCGCGGACAATTTAAGTTTTTAACCCAAAGTTTGCCGTCTATTAGTGCAACCCTCCCGCGCTGCTTGTGCTGGCGTCTCATTGGTTCGGAAGTTGTCTGCCACACAGTCTGTTGCTTCGCCTCTTTCTCTCCCCTTCTCTGCCTTTTCTCACAATTTGGCTTGAGTTTTTCTTCATTTCCGGCTGCTGTGCGCTAAGGATTGCTGCACGTGTGGCACGTCGCATGCCTCGAATGCCAGCAATTCTGCAATTCTCGAAACGGTCGGACGGACGTACCAGCGCTGGGACACCTGCTGCAGCCAGCTATGCAAGCTGCTCTGCTCCAGGCGCGCTTTGGTGTCATTGATGAGTTCAAATTCAGCTATTATTTTCACGGCACTTTCTTTCAACTTTTGGACCCTTTTTTAGCGAACTTTTTCGTTCGTGTCACCTTCTTGTGAGCTTTCCTTTGCCGCCTTGATCTTATTGTTAGACATTGTTATTTTTGTACAATTTTTCATTATCACTTACCTTGTATTTACAGTTTCAGCAAGTACGACCACGTCTGCCATTACCGCTATTTTAGTACTCTTTACTACTTTTTTGTGGCTACTATTTTCAATTTGTGCGGCTTTTTTTCTTGGCCCACTTCTTCGGGCGTGTTTGTAATTTTTTCCGGTTGCTCCACCGCTGCCGGATATTGTTGGTGGAAAAAGTGGCATATTTGCAATTTCCTGTTTGTATATACCACAGTGTATGTGAACTGCATCGTGGCAGCACTGGCAAATGATATTCATGAATATTAAAGTTGAATGTCGCTCACAGCATTGTGAGGGTGTGTGTATGTGTTGTAAGTTGAGCTGGCAACATTTTTTAGCAATTTTCCGTTTGACTTCAACAAATAATGCCGAGATATTGCAACAAAAACCAATCACACATCAATATTTATTAAAATGTCATTGAGTGGAAGTTATATTTATAAATTTATGTCACGACTAGTAAAATAGGACAAGGCTTAGTTTTTACCGAACCGAACACAAAATGACCACAAGAGGTTCAAATTCTATACAAATATGTGTTTTTTATTATGAACGTTCATATATTTTTATTCCATCGCAACAGTTTTGTTCACCTAACAGTTGGTATATTAATTTGATCAGGATGATGAGTTGAATTGAATTCCGAATGTCTGACGTTCCGTTAAATGAAAAATTATTAAGTTCTATAACTGAACCAGTGAATAAAATGGCATTTAGAGCATAAAAATGTTTCAAGGGTATGCGTAACCTCTTCTAATAACAGCTTTTAGCTTCATTTATTTTATACTATTGCAACATGTTGATAGTTTTGATGACTTAACGGTGATGGTGTGTAAGGTACCTCAATGAAACCCAGCGAACATTTTATTAATATGTGTCGTGTTAATAGTACATGCTATTAGTAAAAGTAGATAAAATCGGATCCCAATATTACCGCCAACTCCCATATTCTTCATATGTCTAATGATTTTCGTTTTTCAATGAGACATGGACTTAGCGTCAGGAAAGTGGTAGAGAGTTGACCGATCCCGCATTCATGGCGGGCGTATGAGTTTGATATGCTAACAAATCAACAATCATCGGAATGGAAGAAAAAAACGAGCTGAAACAAAAAAAAAAAAAACCAAATGCACGCCGAAATCGCCCAAAATCAATGTGATACTCATTGCTTTTTCTCGATTTTTGTGGTTTGGTGCATCATTAATTTGTTCCGGAGGGACAGAGGGTCAATGAAGAGTTCTATTTGGCTTTATTGAAACGTTTGCATGAGAACAATAAGACTGTAAAAATCGTTGGCATAAGTGTATTACCACTAATGGGGATTACTTTGAAGACGACTAAATAAATATTGATGAATAATTAAATATTTGTATGCAATGTATGTACATATGTATAATAAACTAGGCCACTCATAACCAGCCAGTTGGTTTACCGAGATTCTCTTCTTCGTGTGTTCGATAAAATATTTATATAATAGGTTGCCAAAAAAGTCTTGCGGTATTTTTATTGAATGATTTATTGAATTTATTGAAATGGTTTATAACGGTTTGATGACTCATGCCCAGCTCTTGACCGATACTACGGCTGCTACTATGCCGGTCTCTTTCGACCAATTCAGCGATTTTATCGTAATTTTCAACAACAGGCCTTCCGGAGCGTGGGGCATCTTCGAGCACCTCTACACCAGAACGAAAACGTTGAAACGATCGTTGTGCGGTGGAAATGGAAACTGTATCGGGTCCATAAACTGCACAAATTTTAGTGGCGGCTTGAGATGCATTTTTGCCTTTATCGTAGTAGTACAGTAAAATATGCCGTATTTTCCCTTTATTTTGCTCCATGTTTACGACGCTATAATTCACGAAGGACTTAAAAGAAACGACAATCAATCAAACACGTGTTAGCGCGTAAAATGAGTTTTCCAAAAAGGTATAGCATGACCCGATGCGACAAATAAAAATAGAACTACGCGCCTTCAGCGTCAACTAGCGAAAATACCACAAGACTTTTTGACAAACTAATATATTTATTACCCTTATTCTTTCTACCAGTCATCGACTGATACCCAACGCGTACGGTTGTGCTTATAGTGATTTCAGTGTTTCGCAGTCTTTTTTGAGTTATTTTCTCTCCAGTGTTTACAGCAAAGTCAATAACAAATTTTCTTCCATTGGTAAGCCACGTGTGCTTCTACTAATTGTGTATATTTCATAAGCAAAAATGCCCCTTGAGGGGCCCCCTCTCGGGCAAAACAGGTTCGCCCTGTTATCAAGCCCAAAAGCAAAAAGAAAAAAACCTCAATCTATAACTAAAGAATTGTTTCCCGCTTTACCATTAATTAAGAAAGAAAACCCAAGATTTTTAGTGGCAAGTGCATCAAACTCAATAAAACCTTTAAACAAGTATTCTTGCTTTGCTGTGCATAAAGCTTTAAAAGCTATTAGTTCAGAAATCATCAATATATCCGAACTAAAAGACGGAAATTTATTAATCTTTGTTAAAAACGATAATATCGCAAACAAGTTTTGTAAAACAACCACTTTACATGGGATATGTAATGTAAAAATTGAGCTGCATAACAACCTGAATTACTCCAAAGGCACAATCTACGCACCATGTCTTTATGATATTTCAGAAAATGAAATTATTGAAAACCTAAAAGCCCAGGGTGTTGTGTCAGTTTACAAATTTCCTAAATATGTGGATGGCAAACAAGTACCTAGCGGAGTAGTTTTACTCACTTTTGATATATATCAATTGCCTGAGAAATTGGAAGTTTCATGGTATACAACTAAAGTACGCCCATACTACCCAAATCCCATGGGGTGTAAAAATTGCCAATTGTTCGGCCACACAGCAAAGCGATGTAATAAAACATCCACCTGCGACTCATGCGCACTCCCTCCTCACTCTCCAGAAGTATGCTCTCGCACTTTGTGCGCAAACTGCTCTGGCAGCCACCCCGCTTCCAGTAAATCTTGCCCAAAGTTTGTTCAATTGAAACAAGTAATAAAGATTAAAACAGACAATAAGTGCTCTATGCGCGAAGCGATCAAAATGCAAAAAATGCAAATACCATCACCTCTTAACGAGACCCCTCTTTCCTTTTCTAATGTTATCAAAAAATCAAACAATACACAACCAAAACAAAACAATAATGAAACCCAAGCAGAACTAATACGTTCGAACAACAACAACACCGATATTAATATAACGAATGACGAAGCAAAAGAAAACAACGCAAGTCAAACAAACAATTTAAATACTAGTCAAACTACTTTTCCAGTCGATGACTCAACAACAACAACAACTGTCTCAAATTTTATTACCCAACTTACCTCTTCTGATACTCCCGCTTCCATTTTTCCCCCCTTATCTTACCTCCCTACAGACTTCCAAATACAAATGAATTATGATTAAAATATTACAATGGAATATAAACGGACTATTTAATAATTACCCTGATTTAAATATTTTAATTAATGAATTTTCTCCTGAAATTGTTGCTTTACAAGAGACGCATCTCCCCGCTAATAAGAAAGCGTATTCTCCTAAAAACTACACAGGTTACTTTTCTAATAGCAGTCAAAACACTTCCTGTAAGCAAGGCATTGCAATTCTCGTTAAAAACTCCATCAACCATAAACTCATCCCGGTCACTTCTGGCATTTCCTGCTTGGCGTTGGAAATAGACATAGGCTTCAAAATCACTATTGTCAATTGCTACATCCCGCCTCATCAGAACTTTACTAATAGGGACCTTAGTAATATCATCAACACTGTTTCTGCCCCAATTGTTTTGTTAGGAGATTTTAATGCTTGGAGCCCGCTGTGGGGTTCTCCTGCTAGTAATAAAAGAGGAGAAATCATCGAGGATATAATACTTTCTCACAACCTGGTCGTCCTTAACGATGGATCACCCACTCACTTCTCCACTCATAAAACGTTTACCCATCCCGACATCACCCTTGCCTCCACACCAATTGCACCCAAACTTTCCTGCTATACACTTCAAGACCTCCATAATAGTGACCATTTTCCGATTATAACCTCCATTTCCATCCCTAATTGGTATAAAGTAAGACCCACATCAAAATTCTTAACGGAGAAGGCAGATTGGGCAAACTTTCATCGTCTTTCTGTTTTATTTTCGGACAACAAACCCCAGGCCAAAAACATAAACGCTGAAGCTTCCGCTATTAAAACAATCATCCGCTCAGCAGCACATTACTCGATACCCCAGTCCAGTACCAAGCATTTCCATGCTAAATTGCCTTATTGGTCAAATCTCCTAACAATTTTAAGGAAAAATAAACAAACATTATGGTCCAAATGCAAACATTCCAGAACTGACAATAATTTCATAAGTTATAAAAAAGCGAACGCGGTGTTTAGAAAAGAATTAAAATCTGCCAAACGAAAAGCTTTAGAAACACTCACCGCCAATATCAACCCATTTTCTAGCACAAAAAAAATTTGGTCAGACATCAAAATTCTTACAGGCTCCTCACAACGATCCAGTATACCGTTTATACATTCAGCCCAAGGTCCTATTTATAACCCTCAAGACATTGCTCAAAAGTTTGCGGACACATGGTCAGATAATTCCAACAGTCATAATTTTCATAATGACTTCAACACCTTAAAAAGCCAAACAATCTCTGAAAACTACAATAACCCATTTCCCTCACCCAGAGCCGTCCAAGCAGATGCTCCCATCACATTAAGTGAATTCGATGCAACAATTGCATCGATGACTGGTAAAACTCCAGGATTGGACAAAATTTCCTATCCCATCCTTAAAAATCTCCCTCGATCCCTTAAAATTCGTATAATTTCTCTTTACAATAAAATCCTCAACGAGGGAATCTATCCACAGGAGTGGAAGACAGCTTCCATCCTTTCCATCCCCAAGCCCAATAAACCTACTTCTCAAATAGAAAATTATAGACCCATATCCTTACTTCCTTGCATGTCCAAAATTCTGGAGAAAATAATATCTGTAAGAGTTATGTGGTTTGCCAAAGCAAACTCTTTTATAAAACCCCAACAATTTGGGTTCCAAATAGGTTTAGGAGTAACTGACGCTCTGTTATTTTTCGAACACTATGCCTCTACGGCTTTGTCAAACCGAAATCACGTTTCTGTGCTAAGTTTAGACTTTGAAAAAGCATTTGACAGGATTGGACCTCACATGGTACTCAGGGAACTTAAAAAATGGAATGTTGGCGAAAAACTATATAATATAATAAAATCGTTTTTGAACCACCGCAAATTTTTTGTTATTGCCAATAAGCATAAATCCGGCCTACACGATCTGTTTAATGGTATTCCACAGGGATCACCTCTTTCTGTTGCGTTATTTACCATTGCGTTCAATGAAATAAGTACAATTATAAGTTCTAGTGGAGATGTCAAACACTGCATCTATGCCGATGATGTTTTAATATTCTCTCAAACTCATGATCTAAACCAAATTAAACACATATTCTTAAATATATTGAATAAAATAGGTAATTGGTCAAAAATTTCAGGCGCTAATATATCGCCTAGCAAATGTAAAACTTTTCACATATGTCGGAAACATAAGTGCTCCTTTCCTAAGATATCCTTTTCAAACGTTGATCTCCCACATACTAATAAATTAAGAATCTTAGGACTTATATTCGACAACAAATTAACTTTCAAAGAGCATTGTAAATATGTTAGAGTAAGTCTTTTTTCTAGACTGAATATAATTAAATTCTTATCTTCTAAATACGGCTTAGTACATACAAATACTCTTGTCAATATAACAAAAGCTTTAATATTATCTAAAATCGACTTCGGACTTTGTATTTACGGACATTGCGCTAATACACACATTAAGCTCTTGAACGCACCCTACCACGCAGCAGTCAGAAGAAGCATTCGCGCCTTCCCAACGTCACCAATTAAGGCAATTCTATCTGAAGCTGGATTACCACATATAAACTACCGGACCATGCGTAACACCATGATGCTTATGCCGAGGCTACTTCACTGCAGAATTGAATTAATTTTTTCGCAAATCAATCGTTCTATACGAAATCTTAAGACTAGTCGTAAGCCGTCTACTATTATGCGTTGCTTAAGTCTAGCTCAACAGCTGAACATCGTAACCACTCCATCACTTCTTAAAACCTCAGAGTATCCTCCAAGTGCGCTTCCAAATTCATCACTCATCAACATCCTACTTAAGTATCCAAAATATTCTACCAGCAGTAATGAATACAAACAAATGTTTAATGCGGTATTAGAGTCCTTAAATGATGATTGGAACTTGTATTATACGGACGGATCCAAGTCAGACACCAGCACAACGTTTGCTGTGACAAACCAGCTAGGTGTTACTATTATGGTCGGTTCCTTGCCATCTTACTGCTCGGTATTTACTGCCGAAGCAGCCGCAATATTTGAGGCAGTACAATTTGTACAGTACAGTAGATCTGCAATTGAAGCTATATTTAATACCAATAATGCATCGTTAATATCCAATATTCGTAGCAGGCTATTGCAAAGCAATAACTGTATAAAAATAATGTGGGTGCCTAGCCATATCGGAATTCATGGCAACGAAATTGCCGATAAAAAAGCTAAAGAAGCTTCCAAACAACCACTTCACTTCTTTGACTATTTCACCGATAAAGATATACGCAGACTTGTTGAAACATACGTAAATGAAATCCAAGTAAGAGAATGGAGTGATCACGATCACCACTACAAAAAATTTAATCCTGCGGGAACAAAGCCTTTATACCCAGGAAAAGCGACTTGTAAAAATATAAGGACATTTATAAGACTTCGAATAGGACACACAACTGCTACACATGCTCACATCTTAAATGGCGTAAATAAACCAAATTGCGTGTTCTGCGGATCAAACGATGTCACAGTTATACACCTCCTCGATACCTGCCCGGCACTTCAACGAATCAGAGCTAATGTTTTCTCTAACAAAAAACCTTCTTCATATCTAGAACGGACTGATGACAGTAACATAGAAATTATATCTAAATATATTTCGCTTTGCAAATTAAATATTTAGTTTAGTTACATATGTATGTACATGTACCAATTTACTTTTGCTTTGAAATTTATCTTTTTATTGTATCTAAATTCACGTTACATATATAAATCGATCTCAAATGTGAATATAATAGACTAAGATTTTAATATATAAGCTGAAGGCCCTGGCAGCCAGTGCTTTATATCTATAAGTGGAACGATTATTTATAATTATTTCTCTTTTAAATAAAATAAAATAAAATAAATATTCTTTCTACATACGTATGTACATATGTATACATGTCGCATAGTAAATGTATGTACATATATATCAATTTACTACCTAATACACAAACAAAATTAATAGCGATACTTAAGTGGTGCATCAATAACTTCGAAGATACAAAATATATTCAAACCTGCAAAAATTTTCAAAATGGAATTAAAGGAATATATCACTACATAGATACATACACTATGCAACATAATTATTCAAATCCCAATTCATAAATTGATTCCGGAAAAAGTTATGACAGAGCTAAAATAAGAAAGTTAAAATTTACAATCTTAATAATTAATTATGTGAAGGCATTGTAAAAAATTATGAGTTGAGTTCCAGATTAGAATTTGTTTACTTGAATGATTTAAATATTCACAGCCCTGCAACTAAGT
This sequence comes from Bactrocera correcta, assembly GCA_027475135.1. Classification (NCBI taxonomy): domain Eukaryota; kingdom Metazoa; phylum Arthropoda; class Insecta; order Diptera; family Tephritidae; genus Bactrocera; species Bactrocera correcta. Next base: position 140,444,122 of record CM050323.1, on the reverse strand, counting down.
GCGAATAGAATATAGTATACCGGACTGTCGGTCCTTTCGTATGTGCAAACTGTAACTTAACTACAAATTTAGATATCTTGATGAAGCTTGGTACACAGGTTCCTTAATCGAATCGTGAGCACTAGTTCGTAGATGGATGTTATCGCACCGCTTCCACACCCACAAAACGCCATTAACCAAAAACGGATAAATATTTATAACGAAGCCGAAAATTAATATAATACAAAATTGTAATTTTTGGCGAAACAATGGGCGAAATCTGGCACAACCTTGTATTCTTCCCATATGACACAATTTTAAAATTCGATATGATTCTTCACTTTCCAATCTATAAAACAAACACCACAACAACATAAAATATATCGTGACAAAACTTTGCACAAAAGCTTTATTTGGGGAATAAACGATGTAAGGTCAACCGAAAGTTTCAAAACCTTATATAAGGTGTATTTTTGACATTCTTCTTCTTTACTGGCGTAGACACCGCTTACGCAATTATAGCCGAGTTAAAAACAGCGCGCCAGTCTTTTTTTTGTTACGTATCGTATCGGAGACTCCAAGCGGACCTAGGTCCTTCTCTACTTGGTCCTTCCAACGGAGTGGAGATCTTCCTCTCACTCTGCTTCCCGGTGGATACTGCGTCGAATACTTTCAGATATGTAGTGTTTTCGTCAATTCAGAGGAAATGACCTAGCCAACGTAGCCGCTGTCTTTTAATTCGCTGAACAATGTCAATGTCGTCATATATCTCATATAGCTCATCGTTCCAACGAATGCGAAAGTCCAATCAGTTTGTTGACGGTGAACTTTAATCTTTCACACAATACGCTCGATAGAACCTTATGCCCGATATTTAGGAGACTTATCCTATGGTAGTTTCCTTATACCGAGTTGATGACAAATGCTTTAATGCTGCAGGAGTTAAGTCACGTAAAAATTCATTTGGCTGGCCGATGTGATTGTAACTTCTTGACGCCGAACCTTTCTTGTGTTTGTGTGTGTACCTTTGTTTGTGTTTGGGTGCGAGTCTTGGCTGCAACAAGATAGTGGTCCGAGGCGATGTTAGGACCTCGGAACGTACGCACGTCTAGAACACTGGAGACGTGTCTTCCATCTATCACAGCATGATCGATCTGGTTGGTGGCTTTTCGATCCGAAGACAGCCAGGTACCATGGGGATTTTCTGTGCTAGAATCGAATACTACAGATAAACATTTTTCGTGTCCCGGCAAAGTCGAACAGCTACAACTCATTTGGGGACGTCTCCTCGTGGAGGCTAAATTTACCGACGCTTGTGCTAAAGATGCCTTCTTTGCCCACCCTGGCGTTAAAGTCGTTAAACCGATTTTGGAGCTTTCATAGATGCGCTCCAAGCGCTTATAAAAGGCATCTCTGGTCACAGAGTCATTTTCTTCCGTCGGGGTGTGGGCGCAAGTCAGCAATATGTTTAAGAACTGTGGATTGTTGCTAGACGGGTTCACCGGGGTGAATGACAGTACTCGGCGACGGAGTCTTCCTCCCACCACGAATCCCACACCAAATTTGGGCTCCTTTATATGGCCACTGTAGTAAATGCAACCAGCTCGCCTCAGTCCTTGTCTCGTCCATCGCATTTCTTGGACAGCGGTGATGTCAACCCCCACTCTGACGAGGACATCAACGAGCTAGGCTTCCAGGAATTTGCCCTCAAATCGTAGTCCTTATTTCGTTTGCCAAGTTCGTCATCAAAAGGGGGGTCTGTCATCCAAGGCTGTCGATTAGTTTTCATTGGTACTGTTTTTTTTTGTTTCGGGTCCCAAACCCAGCGCTTAACCCTGCGGAGGGTTTGTCTTCTCACTTCAGCTCGCCTTCAAACGGATGTTCTTAGGCTACCCAGAGGATACTTGGTCAAAGAACGGAAGGTGAGCTACTTGAGTCATATGTAAAAGAATATATTTTGGCCACTCTCAAGTGAATGGCGATCAGAGAACTTTCCTCACTTGTGTGAACTTCTACACATGACTTCATCCTCCATTAATACATATTATTAGGAGGAACAGATGCTCTTTGAGTTTCCCTAAGTTATCTCACAAACCACCACCAATATATAAAGGCCAAATTCTACAAGATGTAATAGTGATATTGGTTATATGGAAGCTACAACAAGTTTTTACTCAATTTTACACATTTTAGGCACAGACTTGTACCATTAGGAAAGAAATATGGGATATAATCGTTCGAAAATCAAAATAAGGGAAACAAATACAGACAAACTATTACCAGGAAAGTTTTCTCTATAACTCCTTCTCTCTCACTTTTCTGAATTTGGGGGAATAATGTTTTTTTAATAAGGTGGCAGACCTCAAAGGCGCTATTCATGTATCGCTGACGAATTTAGCTATATATAAATATACTCTATATAACTCATATACTGACCAATATATTCGGTATAAGGTTTATTAAAACACCGGGTAGTCACACACATATTTTAAAAAATGTTCCCTGGGTTTCATTAAGGTACCTCACTTACAATCACTGATAATAGTTATAAATATACTAGTTCGATAATATTGATATTAGATATATGGGCGCTCAGGAAGGGCTTTCTGAATTTCAATGTGTGGAATTGACCGATATTTTCAGCCAAAAGGGAGCAATATACATAGGGGCTTGAACAATTTTGCTTGGATTTGGACAATTTTTGGTCATAAGGTGGCATACTTGAAAGGAATTATTAATGCAAAATCCCGTTATATTAATTTCTTTTTGATTTGTAACCTGGAAGGAGAAATAATAAAATTAAATTTAAACTTTAATAGGAAGTAGGCGATTGGGTCTTGAGATATGTGATTTCAACGAAAAGTGGACGATGCCACGCCCATGGCCTATGTTCACCCCGATTCCTAAAAAACCTTCTCACACCAACTCGGAGGTAAAATTTAGTGTCTCTGGCGTAATTAGTTACTGATTTATTGCGCTTTTAGTAGTTCTGAAGGGAACCGATATACATAGGGGGAGTGAGCGGAGAACATGAATCATTATGAACACTTTTTAAAAAATTGCCACTGCAATCCCCTGTACCAAATTACAGTTTTATATCTTAATTTAGTACTTGCTTAAGGCACTTTATAGGTTTTCGATTAATTGTGATTTAAGAACTCGTAATTTTTTTGTACTAAGAATGGATATCTGAAACATGCATCCATCGTGAATTATTTTGATTTATTTTTAACGATCTAATTAAAATGCAGCATATACATATACTCATAAGCCGAAGGCCTTGGCAGCCAGTGCTTTAGTTGTAAAGTGGAATAATTATTTATAATTATTACTCTTTTAAACAAATAAATAAATAAAATATACATATACATTTACTATTTCTAAATACTGTTGTCTTAAATTCATTTCTGAAACTGTAACCGAATAATTTTGTTGCATAGTGCTTATCCCTAATATTGGATGCACTCCCTCACACTCGCATGTGTGTACATCAATCGGCCGCCAAGAACTAAGAAGATCTAATGGCTGAGGCATGCAATAATTTGTAGTGTGTTGAGTCTACTAAAAGAGTCTAGAAGCAATTTGTGATCTGCGACCTCTCTTCAAGTGCGACATAGTGTCGGTAGCACTTTGCGCAAGTTTATATCTGCTATTTTGTTTTAGTTGCCGTTTTTTCGCCTGTATGAGCATTTGGGTGCAATAACTGCAGACTTAAAATTTATTTAAATTATGCAGTGCAATTTAGCAATTTATGTGTGACGTAACTGAACCAGAATCTTTAATGTTACACTGAACTTCTTTCCACATCTGGGCTTGTTTCTTCATTTTGCCAGGCAAGTCAAGACCAAAGTTTACAGCCTACCTATTGATACCCATATGTTTGGGGATGAGTGCCTAGACACTTAGTAGTGTGTGTATTAGTTAAACTGCTAGGATGCTTAAAGGAAGTGAGAATACTTTAAAATGCTTAAAAAACTTATAACGCTTATCCTTCGATTCAATTGCACAAAATTATATAAAAGTGAAGGAAATTCTTTAATAACTATGCCCACCGTCCATATAACGGTTAATATCAAAATTATTAAAAATACGATCCATAAACAAATTGGATTAGTTCAAAACCTAAAAAATGGACGTGTCACCACCTGCTTTTATATTTTATAACTCACAAGCTCTTCGTACTAGCTTCAACGATATAAATCAAATAAGAGTCATATTATTAACAATACTAACTATTTCTCGTAAACCGAATGAGACGATCTCTGTCCTATCGAATGAGTTTTACTCGCAACTATAGTTCAATGTGCAACATGTCTTAATATATTGTTGAAGTCAATTTGAATTAGTCCAAAATTAAGTTTATAACTTCCGCTTACATCCATAGAAGTATATTATATGTACAGAGCCCAAAACTTTATCTAAAATCAATAATACTATGTTGGGTCTGATATTGAAAACATTTTGAAAACACATTTGTATATTGTGGAATCTAAGTCGTTGACAGATTTTACATGGACGAAAACACAAGTTTTCGTGCGAAAACATGTTTTCAATGCCAGTCCGAACATACTATTACATTGCTCTAAAAGCCAAATTTGATGAAATTTTATTTTGAAAGTTAGTGTGTGGATTTTCCTTATAAAATGCTCTTCAAACTGTATCTTGCATGAGCAGATTTGCGCCAGGAAGGTTTCTTGAGGGGGTCAAATTTGGCTTTTAGAGCAAAACTAAAATTTTTCCTTGAGCGATTTCTTACGATCTGCGTACCGCTCTTATACCCACAGACATATCGTCAATCGCTTGCCAGAAGCATGAATGTGCCAAAATAATAGTTTCGCGGAAGCACGTTTAAAAGTTGACTGTTTTCGAAATTCAATACATTTTTCTACATTACTGTTTTTTGCTTGCAAATTGCAGTAGCTTTCTGTTATGCATTTCACTTTAGATTCTAATATAATACATATGGACCAATCAATGCCTAACTCAGTGGTTTGATTAGCTCAAAACTAAAAAAGGTCACATTAATTTTTCTGGCAAGCGAGCGACGATATGTACATACATATATCGAGGGCTGAGTGGTAAATCGCGCTATATCAAAACAAAGTGTACATTCTAAAATTTCAATTTTTCGGTATATTTAAAGCAACCGTAACAGTTTAATGCAAATTTTATTAATTAAATTTAATAACTTTGCAGAAAATTGAGGAAACTGGACAAATTTTTCCCAATTTTTGCCAAAATTTTTTAGATTTTTTCCGAATATGTAACTTTGTAGTTCTATAAATTTCAGTACTACCTCATTTTCGCCAATTTTTTATAAAATGAAAAAAGGCAGAGATAGACTAGGAAAAAAATCAGTTAGTACTTACTTTTATACTAAAATTTAAAGAACTACACATTCAGTCATTCACTTGCAAACTCACTGATTTATAATATAAGTAAGAAGCAAGATAATCTATTCATTTCTGTTTTTAAGGGTATTCCATTTATTTGTGACCAGGAGACACAAACTGCAAACACCGAAGTCTTAGATTGGCTGAAAAAATATCCAGTGCTTTGTCTTCCGTCAAATCGGGAGAATGTAGTATGCTACCTTGTTTGCCTCAAACGATGAATTTCAATCTACGCGAGCTTTTAAAAACGTCAGTAAAGGGACAACTTGCTTTAAGTTATCAAGAAAGCCCTGGCTACTTGGACAGTAGAAACCAAAAAAATTTAACACATTGCATCGTTGACAACTATATTGGTTTAGGACGCCAAATGCAATACTCAGATATGAAGGAATGGGCGAATGAAATCGCTGCGGTATTTCCTAAAGAAAAGGCGGTAATTGCACGAATTCGATTACAACTACTAAAAACTTACAAAAATTGTTTGTTACTCTTATATATTAGGAATTTTACTTTTTTTAATTTAACTTCTTGCACTGCAGATAACGTTTTGGAAAAAAGTATAGGTTGGCACATAACTGCACGCCTACGGAAAAAGTTAAAAAGTTTTGGGTATATACATGCTCGTTTAGAAATAAATGTAAGGGATCTCTATAGGATTTGCTAGCAGACTGGCCGCTCTACAATGTTTTTAAGAAAAAAGTACAAAGTATTTATTTTCAAATTAAACATTATTAAATTATAACAGGTTGATATTGATTTTAATGTCACGCATCCAGATATTGGAAACGAGCTGTTCTTAAAACTGGACAAGTTTTAATGCGGAAGTAAAAGACCAAGCCAGCCGAGAGTTACTACTTTTGAAACTCCTTTACAAAGATTTATCAAATGGTAAGAAAACATAAAAACTATACAATATTAAAATATTCATATATTGAATTAAATTATAATTTCAGATTCTAAATATTGCATTGTGTTGTTACTGCTCTATGCGGTTCTTCAACCACAGCGTCAGAGTAAAACCCACAACGCTCAATCAGAGTTTATAACATCAGCAACTACGCAATGATATATTACCAAAGATTTCGTCCAAAATTGAGCAATACGCGATTAAAACAGCAATTTCATCCTCACATCATTGCAGTAGGTGAGGACTATACAAGTATATCAGAATTCTTTATATTTTGCGCCAGGCTTAAGTGGAAGTGCCCCACTTTAATGAAATGCGTCGACTATATTATTAAGTTATGTATTCCAAATTGAATATTCCTATAATAGCAAGCAAGTTTGGGTATTTTTAGAGCAATACTTTTTTGGGCTTAGGTCTGAAGATTTTCCTTCAGTTTCAAATTTACTCAGCAAGTTAAGATAACTAATTTTTTATTTTATTTCTTTTCTTTTTAATTGTTAAAAATGTCCAAATTTGCTTGCTATTTATGTCACAAATCCCACTTAACTTCATGTTTACTTATAAATCATTTAAATGAAGACCATGGACTTCAGTCCATAGCAAAATATGTTTGCAATGAGGAAAATTGCAACCAAATATTCAAAATGTGTATAGGTTCCGAAAACACTTAGAAAAGCATAAAACTGTGAGTTTTTCCTCGGTAAATAATGATTTAGGTCAATATTTAGTTTCACAAGAGCCACTTATACAATTACAGTATCGTGATGAGTATCCACTTCCATGTCTTGCAAACTTTAAGCATTCAGTCCTTGAATTTACCCTTGAACTGCCATCTACATTTTTTGAGAAAAGACGTTCTTAGTATTCAAAAATCTATAAAAGAACGTATTATGGCTCCAATAGTAGAAATGGTTATCTGATGAAATAATGAGAAATTTATCTGAACCATTTAAAAATGTGGATTCTGAGAATAAGTTTCTTAAAGAATTGGAAAACTTGAAGCATTTTAAACATCCGCAAATATATGTAATAAGCAATGAATTGTCTGGAATTATTTTAAATAATAATCCGACTTTAACTAGCGCTAAAGCAGAAATAGTATTGAATAACATACCTTTTCATCAAAAAAATTGTTTGAAAGTGAAGGGGTATGGGAATCAATTATTGCCAATATTGAAATCATTTCAAAATTTGCTTCCCATTTTAGTTTTATAAATGGAGATCTTTGGAAAACTTCGAAATTCGATGAAGACAAGTTGACAATATCACTTTTCTTGTACATGGACGATTTTGAGATCAATGATCCCCTGGGCTCGAAATCCTGCCAACAGATATATGTATGTGAGTATGGTTTTAATATTGCCTTGACTCCACTTATAGATAATTTAAAGGAATTATATGTTGATGGTTTGAGTATTGACATAGGTGGTCAACATTTCCAAGTTTACATTCGGCTTGCTCAAATATTAGGCGATAACATTGGTCTAAACACAGCTTTAGGATACAAAGAACGCTAATTTTAAAATGAACGCGAAGCAAATGTTAACTTTCTCCTCTTAGTATTACTAATGTTTGGCGACCTTATCCCACCGAATGATTCTGTTTACAAATTTTTAGTTTTTTACATTAAACTAGTTGACTATATATTATTGCCAAATTTCGACCGATCTCTTAATTAAACTTCAAGTGTTGGCTGAAGAACACAATGTTTGTTTAAGAATACTTTAAAACCCAACCACCACAAGCTTGTACATTACCCCACCATTACTAAGAAACTAGGCCCCCTTAAATACCTATGGTCATTTAGATTTAAGGCTGAATACCAAATTCATAAAAAATATACCAGAAGTATAACGTCCAAAATAAATATTCCTTTATCTCTGGGAATCAAATCAGCTATAAGATTTGCGAATTCAGTTATAACTAACATCTTTTTTCAAACCGAAATTGTCAATGTCCTATTACAAAAGAAATTTACATTTCATCATTAAATTTATCCGATTTGAATTCATGTAAAAAAAAAACAGATTCCGTTATTTTCCGAGGAAAAACTTTCAAAATTGGATACATTGTTTCAATTACTAAAGACAGTTTTCTTATTTACGAAATATGCGATTTCTTTATAAGCAAAAATAATATTAGTATTGTAGTGAAAAGTCATAGTTGTCTAAATTTTTCTAGAGATATCAATCATATTTGGTTGGCAGTGAAAAACATAATTACACTCCATCAAATTTAATTCTTTAGTGGTCTCCAATAGATTTTTATGTTTTAAATAATGGTCTTAAAGTTATAAGAGCCAAAAAATATTGGAAAAATACCTTTATTTTCTATTAAGTTTTATCCCAAAATTAATAAGTGTTTCAATTATTTTGTTAAAAAATTACAAGGAAATAGTAAATCACTTTTTTATATAAAAAGTATTTAAACTGAAGGTATGGAATCGCCAATATTAAACAGTCAAAACTTGCTTCCATATTTAGTTTTGAAAATGAATCTTTGGAAAATTCAAATTGATAAGCACAAGCTTGTACAAATCACTTTTCTTACATGGACGATTTTGAGATCAATGATCCCCTGGGCTCGAAATCCTGCCAACAGATATATGTATGTGAGTATGGTTTTAATATTGCCTTGACTCCACTTATAGATAATTTAAAGGAATTATATGTTGATGGTTTGAGTATTGACATAGGTGGTCAACATTTCCAAGTTTACATTCGGCTTGCTCAAATATTAGGCGATAACATTGGTCTAAACACAGCTTTAGGATACAAAGAACGCTAATTTTAAAATGAACGCGAAGCAAATGTTAACTTTCTCCTCTTAGTATTACTAATGTTTGGCGACCTTATCCCACCGAATGATTCTGTTTACAAATTTTTAGTTTTTTACATTAAACTAGTTGACTATATATTATTGCCAAATTTCGACCGATCTCTTAATTAAACTTCAAGTGTTGGCTGAAGAACACAATGTTTGCTTAAGAATACTTTAAAACCCAACCAAACCACCACAAGCTTGTACATTACCCCACCATTACTAAGAAACTAGGCCCCCTTAAATACCTATGGTCATTTAGATTTAAGGCTGAATACCAAATTCATAAAAAATATGCCAGAAGTAAAACGTCCAGAATAAATATTCCTTTATCTCTGGGAATAAAATCAGCTATAAGATTTGCGAATTCAGTTATAACTAACATCTTTTTTCAAACCGAAATTGTCAATGTCCTATTCCAAAAGAAATTTACATTTCATCATTAAATTTATCCGATTTGAATTCATGTAAAAAAAAAAAAACAGATTCCGTTATTTTCCGAGGAAAAACTTTCAAAACTGGACACATTGTTTCAATTACTAAAGACAGTTTTCTTATTTACGAAATATGCGATTTCTTTATAAGCAAAAATAATATTAGTATTGTAGTGAAAAGTCATAGTTGTCTAAATTTTTCTGAGAGATATCAATCATATTTGGTTGGCAGTGAAAAACATAATTACACTCCATCAAATTTAATTCTTTAGATGGTCCTCCAATAGATTTTTATGTTTTAAATAATGGTCTTAAGGTTATAAGAGCCAAAAAATATTGGTAAAAATACCTTTAATTTTCTATTAGAGTTATAATAATTATATAAGTGTTTCAATTATTTATGTTATAAAAATTACAAGGAAATATGTAAAGTCACTTTTAGTTATATATACATAAGTATTTAAACTAGCTATAGTTATGCTAATGCTGAATTAATAAATAAAAAAAAAACAGCAAAAAAAAACTCGTGTTATATTTATTTTCAGAAAGTATTAATTTCAATTTAGGGGAAAATAATATCAAATTGATAAGAGCATCGGCTTGTTAAAATTAAGATGATGTTCCAATAATAATTAAGACTCTCATCTTATTTATGTTATGGAGAGTTTCTGCTTAGTTTTACAGGTTATCTACTTGATTTTATTCAGAAGCGTTTCCTCTTAATTCTAAGGGTCACCCTCTTAATTATATTGAAAAGGTTTTCACCTTAGTTTAACGTTTTATATTCACATTTTTTTTTTTAAAAGGGGATATCCGGTAATAATAAGATGGGCATCTTATTGGAGAAAAACTGAAGAGAAATCTTCTAAACTTTGTTCTAATTTACAGGGCATTTTAGGTGGCCATTTCGTTCTGTGTATTTGAATCTTCACCGTACGGGCTTTACCCAAGAATATTTCACTCAGCATAATCTGATCTAGTACAATATAGTATTTATCAACACAGAAACTAGTCGAACATAATTGAGCTTGTCTTTAATTTTTATGTATTCTTTATGGGTGCTTTGGTGTTATTCGACATACTTGCACTTGTATATGAAAGACTCCAAACGAAGGTATCGCATTTTATCCAGAAACTTTCAGAAACGCTTCTTCCACTTCATTTATCAGCAATTCCAGCTCAACCAACCGTTCACCAAGAGTGTAATTATAATGTATTTTGCTGTAACCTCACGTCATCATAACCGCTTGATAACTTCACTTCCTTCCAAATACTCTCCATCATTAAATTAACATGATTTTCGTTTCGTATCTGTGGCCTTAATCACTTAAACTCCTTGCAGATCTGAAATAACGGTGATCACGACATCGTTCGGTTAAGCATACATACATACGTTATGAAGTACTATATGCACAAAAATGATATTTACATCTGTTGATAATATCGCGGTTGAAGATAATATGATAATTAAACTGCCTTATTGTCTTTGCTTGAATTCAGACACTCCTTGGCAGGGATCAACGTATCAAGACTCCTCCGTTGACATAAAGCCATTATTATGCAAAATAACTTATTATACATTATTGTGAACCTTGAAACAGGTCTGCGGAACTTTTCTCTGTAGGATTTCCTGCTCCGAGGATTTCCTCTTTATTCTTATACTAAAACGTCAATAAAAGTTTGAGTTGTAAGCTAAAAAGTATTATTGCATATTTTTTGACCAAATCTTTTTTCCTTATTGAAGAGGCTATTATGATAACACACAAATTTTACACCAAATTACTAACTTCAGAAAATAAAGTCAATCGAGAGAACAAATTAGATTTATGGAGGTAGGGGAAGTACGTAACCAATAAAATCAATTTTTAACACCCGAGTGTTTTGTCTATGAAAGGAGCAACACTTGGTTAGCTATTGTCTTCATCGAATTTTAGTAAGAGATTAGCCGTAAGTAAAAGAGTAATTTCTCCATTTTCAGAACGGATTAAAAAAAAAAAATGAGCTTATTGAAAGATCATTATTAAAAGGAAATAATTTAAAAGGTAAAATTATTGGCATATGACATGACATATGAAATACTAACTTCTAAGAATTCTAAAAAACACTTGTGCAAATTTTAACTCAATTTGTCATATGTACGGACTGGTCGACAATCGGAAGGCAAATTATCTCGATACAATTCTTATCAGATTGTATCGCTGTTATAACCGCAAACTTAAAGGTTAAGGTAGACGCACAAAGTTTTAAACCAAATTGTTTAAAGCAGTTAGCTATTGAGATTCTCCAAACATTTTGATTAGAGATATGAGCTCAAAGCGATGAATACGAATTCTGATTGGCTTATTCGTAGATTTAGTTTTTTGTTAATACTTGTACTTTTCCCTATGAAGCATTATTACAATTTGCTTACGCTTATTTGCACAGCTGTATGCGCCAGTTCAGGAGAATTTTTAATTAAAATTGCTTAAACACAACAAAAGAATCTTACATGGAAGGCAGCCTAAAGGACAACGGCAGGATGCCCGCAATGATTCAGTGAAAATAACAGTGAAGAAATGGACACACGTTTTAGTTAGCTGAGCGAGCGGGTGAGCTTGGAAACAATGGGATGATGCAAAAACCTTCGAAGAAGCAATAGAAAGCGAAAAAAATTAACAGTTACTTGAGGAAACTGGTAACGGAAATATGCTCCTGAATGAAAACAATAGAAAACGGTAGAAAACAGGATAATACAGAAATGGCGCACAAGTGAACTTAACGTCAACCGAGCAATAGGAAGTGCAATTGGAAGTGGCGCGGAAGTGGTGCCAACAAAAAATGCCTGCTTTGATTTCATTCGCCATTTTAGGAGCTGCACTGACGGCAAGTAATAATTTTACAAACTAACGCGTCGGATAAATGACACAAAGAGACACACGGCAGACACGAGCAACTACAGCTAACGGTACTAAACTTATTAGGTATGAGAAGAGCACACGCCAAAGTGGCCCAGGAAATGAGGAGAAACTACAAAGGTAGACAACCCGCCGTCGCTGCAGCCTTATGTAGGTATAAGCAGATTCAAGCAGCGTTTTAGCATTCCGCGACAGGACAACAAACACAGATCCTTGCATACACATCCGCCGCTGCGCATTTCGCATTCGAACTAAATTTTGCTTCGCTTTACTTTTTTTCTCTTTAAAGGTGCGCCGTTCAAAGAAATAATAACAAAGAGGTGTGTCAAGGAGCGCGTAGAGAACGCTAAAATACTCGTAAATAAAATTTGCGCTACTTGCAGAGTGAACTCAGGCGGCAAAAAGCGAATTGGCCGTAGGCGCAGTGACTTTGCTCTCACATAACCGTATCGTCATTGCGATTGTGCAGCAGCATCCACTGCTATTGTTTTAGCGACGGCTTGTGTTTCTTCAGCGTCGATTGCTTGTTGCTTTTACCCGCATGATCACTGTTACAAAGCACGCCTAAAAGTGTGCTGCAGCGAGCTAATAAATGGATGCGCAGTGTTCAAATGGTGAATAGAAGGTGTGCAGGAGCATAAGAATAACAAGAAGTACTTTTTTTCAAAGATATGCACACTGTGTTAAGCAAATGACAACTTTATGCTTAGAGAGTCACATTAACTCAAGGTAAATGCGCTATCTAGCATTTTACAAGGGAATGAGAGTATGGAAGTATAGCAAGGATTATAAAATTGAGTTTGGGACTTGATTGTGCTGTGAATCGGATACACTTGAATATTACGCCGAGTTTTAGTGGCAATACGGTTAGGTGCTGACTGAAGAGAGAATACAAGCTAAAATATTATGGTATTTCAAGAAAGACCTGGGTATTATTTTTGTCTGAACTTGGTTAAAAAAACATATCGGATAATTTGTTCCTAGCAACTGCACTACAAAGACCATTTAACTAGCGATATGCTTACTACCTTTATTATGGTGGAAAAATATTAAAAAACATTATTGGGGAAACTGAAACACAAGATTACCAAGTAAAAACCTTGGGTAGATCATATGACGCTATTATTTGCTTTTGAACAAGTTGTGCTAATAAATGATTGATAATATGCCGATATCCCTAATCCTTCTATAAAATGAGATTACTTTGGTTGCATAAAGGTCACATAAGGATCTTTGAAGCAAGTGAATCGCAAACATTTTTCTACTAATTATTCGACCAACTGATGCCCAGATCGGCTCTATTATGTGTCACAAAGCTTTCTTCTAACTTGTTTGAGTCGATATGAAATTTTTAAGGACTAAAAAATCAACCTAGAGTCTCAGCATAAACTCTTTAAACCAAAAAATACAAATCTGATTATTGTTTCAATATCGTATAGCAAGTAAGGAAGGTAAAAGTCCGGGTGTAAACGAATAATTACATTCATGCAATTTACAAGGTTAAAAAAAATGTTCTCGATCTTTCTCTGAGATACCTTAGAGATTGACCATTATTTCCAGTCATAGGTATTTAAGGTAGGGATTAGGTTTTGTGTAAGATTGCAAATGTTAAATGCATTCTGCATGCAAAGTTTTATTTCGTTATTGGTTCTCGATTTATATACCGCAAAGTGAAAGAGTCATACGGTATTTAAAATTGAGACACATATGAAATTTTCCAGATTTCGTCGATTTTCACAATTTAACATAGGAAAGTCAAAATAATGTTATACGCATTATTTGATTGGTCAAGTAGTTCCTGAGATATACGATGAGCATTTTCAATTTCTCGTATGATCTCGGGAGTTACGTAGCCCAACATAACAGTCTGGCAACTATCCCTCCACTAACCTCATTAGGATATGTACTATTTATGTACGATATTAAGGTTTCTTATAATCTTAATAAGAATATTATAAGTCAGTCTTAAGATTCACTTCACAATGAATTGTAGATATGTATGTGTTATATATATTATACTAACATAACTTACCTTAAAGTGGTTTTCAATATAACCCTTACGTAGGAAGTGCTGCAAGGATATATTTTAAAAATTTGCAACCCATAACTAAGCCACAAATTAAGATACATAACTGTAATTTTCTATAATGAATTGCTTTAAGAAGGGACACATGTGGCACTAAAACTTGAAAAAGTGGGCGTGGATCCAACAATTTAAGCTATGTCACCCAAACTTGCATAGCATAAATTCTTTTGATACCTCTCACGACAGCGTAAAAATATGTGATTATAACCGCGCCCTATCCCCATATAACGGTTTTGTTAAAAACTACTGAATCAGTAAATAAGTTTACCTGCGGGGTGGTACAAGAGGGATTTATAACAGGCGATGACAAAATTGGACGAAGAGCCCAGTATCTATTTCTGATTTTGTATGAAAAAAATCGGTCAATATGTGAGATATATGTAACCGAAAATTTCATTGTCAAACCTTTCCTGGTAATACTATGTCTTTATGTCAAAAATTAGTTGAAACGGGGCAATACTAGGCGTGTTTTTTTGACCAGCAAATTAAGCTATTCGCTTATTTTGAATGAAAGGCTTAGCCAGCAACTAACTTGTATATCGAAATAAACGTATTGCCAGATCATCGATTTTTTTCATTCACAAAAAAGGTAGTTGGCAATAGCGAGAAACCTTATTTTGATAGATGGAAATGTAAACGAACCAACATTACAGATTTTTTGGATGAGTATTGAGTTAATATTAAGACAAATATGGACACTTGTTCTCAGTTTTTTTTTTTGTATTCTAGACCACAAATGATTAATTGGGGTACTCACAACGTTATCACATCGTAAAATCATACATTTTTATGCTCGTTTAAAAAATTTGTTGTTGCATTGCAAACTAAAATAAGTTTACGCAAATACATCTCTGAACGCTATGTTTTCGGATCGTTATAGCTTATAAATTTAAAAGAGTATGTGAAACCCCTAAATATGTATATATTGTATATCAGCTGATTGTTCTTGCCCGCATTGCCAACACAATTCACTTTTAAGCGAACATTTGAAATAATCTCAGTACGTTTTATTTGTCCATGATGAATCTATTAGTTGTGATGCTCAAATAAAACACGCCTATTATATCTGATGGTATAAAACACATAAGTAATTTTTTCAGAAAATCCAAGAAAATACCTCACTTTGCCAAATAAAATTATTCTACAGGACTCATTACTTCGCCAGAAATGGAGATAAACTTTTCTATCCCTCAAAAATTCAGCCACGCTCCTCTCCTTCTTGTCCCGACCCCAAATCGGGTGTTACTTTATTTCCCCTTAATGTTTGTTATTTTACCGTTCGTTTCCTATGAATTTCAATCTACTATGAATTTATTTTTTTTTACGAGTGGCTAGTGAGTTACCAAACCTACTGATGATAGCAACCCTTCAACTTTTCGATACCATTTTTAGTACCATCACCTCTTCATTCGACGAAAATTTTATGCCAGCGGCATTATTTTGAGATCTGAGAACAGGAAATATTCGCTGGGACCAGATCTGGAAAATACGGTATAGCAGCACAAACTTGAAGTTCTACATTCGCATGCGGTTTGTATCTTTGGAGGGCCTGCTATCTCGAACCACTTCACTCTATGGGCATGCAAAGTTATGTTGGGCGTTCACTGCGTTCACCGTCTTCGATGCTCATTTCACCAAGTCTAAACTTAGCATACCA
>CM050323.1:140201952-140426952 GCA_027475135.1 Bactrocera correcta | reverse complement strand
ATTTTTATTTTTATTGTGTGTTTGTTATATAATTGCAAACCCATTTAAAGCATATGATATCACTTCCATATAGCACTTTTCCGACATCTCTAACTATGCAGACATTCTAATTAACCAGACATACGAATGTCAGACATAGTGCATTTGGATTTTAGTCGCCTCTTACGACAGGCATGCCTTGCCGCGGGAATATTCTTATCCCCCTCCCCGCAGGGGGACAACATAAAAGGTCAGAATGTTACATAACGAATTTGGTTTAAATCGGTCGTTTAGGTTTCGAAACATGTGATTTCACCTAAAAAAAAGGCGGTGCCACGCCCAATGTTCAATTTGAACCGCGGCTCTTGTAAATCCATAATTTAATATTTCCGGGGTATTCATTTTTCGATTTATCGCGCTTTTACTAGTTTTTACTAAAACCGTTATATTGGGAATTGGCGGGGTTATCATCCCAATACATCCATTTTTACACTCTTCCTAGAGGTTGTTGGTGAGGCATTTGTCCTCAGCGAATGTGGTTATTTTAGATTTCGTGGTTTAGAAGATATGTACTTTAAACCTTTTAGATTGCGGGACCACACCTATTTTTCAATGTTTTTAGCCTACAGATACCGTTGGCTGTTGCGACCCTCTATTCCAAATGACAGGTTTCTATCTTATTTTATTGCTTGGTTAAGGTACCTTCTTGGTTTTAGATTACAGACGTTTTGTGAGCGTGGCAGTGCTCCGATTACAATCATCTGAGTACTCGTCCTCCATTTTTAGCCAAGGAACTCGTGGTTTAAATTATTACTATAAAAATTCGGATTAATAAATATACGTTATTCGTAACTTCTACTTATTTGCTCTTATCAAGACGTAGAACATTAGTAGTTTAGTTTCTTTGTTGAGCTAGGTCATCCGGGGTTTTGTTGGTTTCTTGCGATTGCAAGCGAGTCTCAAACTTAGAAATATGCCTTTGTTAGGAAATTATGTCTCTGAGTCTAGAAGTTTTAAAGACTAGAGGATGACTGTTCCCAGACATTCTAAAGGACTTTATATTCATTTATAAATAAATTATGGAGATAAGATATGAAATAGAAATTTAACCTCTCTCCTTGGTAGGCAAGGGAAAGCTAGGATTTTTAGTCGACTTATGTAAGTATTACTTTTTATTGTACTTTACCCACTCAAAGTAAATTTGGTGGATTTGAAGTTCACTGATTGTTCATAATAATCTTCCATACAATATTTTAGTTCACAGTATTTTGAGTAAGTCCGGTTTGTTGCATAGCGTGTACCAATAGTGATAATTAGATTTTGCCTAGTGACGGTGTGGGGTATTCAGTAAGGTTTGCAATTTCAACATGACACGCTTCATTTTGGTACCACGCTTCGAAATTGTCCAACATTTTTACGCAAATTTTCGATAAGTCATCTTTTTAGAGAGGCTCATTTTTTGTTAATGGCTTCGTCGACGAACAAAATTGTCGCTATTGGGGAAAGTTAAATCCTTCTGTGGTTCAGGAAACGCCATTCTAATCGCGCAATTGACCGTTTGGTGTAGATTGCTGTACGGCGACATCATCGAGCCGTATATCCTTCGAAATGAGGTAGGAAATGTCGTTACCGTCAGTAGCGAGTAGAATTTAATGAAAATGAGGCGGACGATCTCAATTTCCAACATGTTTCACGTTTGAATATGGACACTTGCGTGCAAGGTTTGGTGAGTTGTTAATTTCAAGAAATGGCGCGGTAAAATGGTCGTTGAGATCATCTGGTTTAACGGGTCAATACTATTTTCTCTGCGTCTGTGTTAACAGGAATCACCAGCAACGATCGATGGGCTAGAAGACAACATTTAGCGCACAATAGCCGACAATTTGGCCGACATTTTGTTAAAATCGTAATTTTCTTGTTTATTGGTGTAGTCACGGCTAACGCGATTATAGTCAAGCGCCAATTGGAGATTCCAAGTGTAGGCAGGTCCTTCTTCACCTCGTCTTTCACAACAAGACCCACTTGCTTTACTTTTTTGTCCAACCTGGAGAAAGCAGAGCTAACGGCCCCGGTTGTTATGGAAGTTGATATCGATGTCTTCGGCGTACGCCAGATGCTCTACACTCTTATTTCATTTTGTACTTTCTCGATTAAGCTCCGAATCTCGAATTATTTTCTCCAGCCGGAGATTGTAAAAGTCACACGATAAGGATTCTCTCCTTGTAAGAAACTCTCTTTCCCGATCTTGACGAAGCTTTTAGTGTTGTTCAACGTCAGATTACCCAGCCGATTTAGCTTTACGGGCATACCACGTTCAGACATAGCGGCATAAAAGAAGCTCTTTTTCGTGCTGTCAAACCCAGCTTTAAAATCAACGAAGTGGTGGTGTGCGTTGATTCTTTTTTTTCACGGGTCTTCTCCAAGATTTGGCGCAAGGTGAATATCTGAACGGTTGTTGATTTTCCAGGCCTAAGCCACACTGATAAGGTCCAATCCATACAATACGCTCGATAGAACCTTATATGTGATGTTTAAGAGGTTTATCCCACGGTAGTTGGTGCAGATTGTGGTGTCTCCCTTTTTGAGGATTGGCAGCTCACATTTAAATTCCAATCCTTGAGCATGCTTCGGTCCGACCATATTTTACAAAGAAGCTGATGCATGCTTCTTATTAGTTCTCTGCTGCCGTATCTGAATAGCCCGGCCGTTAGTCCACCGCCGCCGTCGCTTCGTTGTTTTTCAGACGGGTAATTATTATTCGAACTCCTTACATTGTCATCGATAGGGAAATCAGGTTCATTATCTCTTGGTGTTATGTTACCCCTGCCAGCCAGCTTGCCTAGCTCTTCGTACTCACCTATTTTGGCCTCTCTCTTTGTTTTGTCTCAAATCACGTCTTGCTTCCCTTTTCTCGGTATCTATCCTAACCTGCACCTGTTGTGACCGTTGCAGGTAGCTCTATTTTCCCTCCACTGCGACGCCGCACTTCTCATCGTACCAGCTGTTCTTTTGCATTTTCCGAAAACCAATGATCGTTTGCAGCTATACGTAAAGAACTTGAAATGTCGCTACACAGTTTAATTATACAGCACGATTGCAAGACGATTGGAAAATCGTTCGCCTGCCTGCTGTGGTTAGAGCTTCTCTACGTCGAACCTTCCTTGTGTTTGTTGACGTGCGTTTTTTGTTACACAGAGGCAGGTGCATACCTTTGCTGCACCAAGATAGTTCGAGTCGATGTGAGGACCTCGGGGAGTACGCACGTTTAAAACACTGGAAATGTGTCTTCCGTCATCACAACAAAGATACCTTCTTTGCCAATGCTAGGGTGTAAAGTCTTCAGCACGATTTTGACATCGTGGAGGTGTAGCTCCCAGATACGCTCGTAGGCTCGCTCTGAAAGCTCATAGATGGCATCTTTGGTCACATCGTCCTTCTTTTCCATTGGGGCGTGGACACAAATCAGCGATATGTTGAAGAACTTCGCCTTGATGCAGATTGTGGCTAGAAGTTCACCCATCGGGGTGAATATTAGGACTCGGCGATGGAGTCTCTCTTCTACCACGAATCCCACACCGAATGTGCGGTCCTTAATGGGGTCACTGTAGTAAATGCCACAAGGACCTACTCGCCTCAGTCCTTGTCCCGTCCATCGCACTTCTTGGACGACGATGATGTCAGCCTTTATTTTACGAAGACATTCCAGGTGTATGCTCTTAAATCGTAATCTTTAATATGTTAGCACTGGTCGTCATCAAAAGGGGGTCTCTCACGCGATTTCCTTGTGATCATATCATTTGTGGTGTTTTTGTACGTAGCGGGTCCCGAACTCAGCGTACAACTCTGATTAGTGATGATTTACCTTCTCACTTTAGCTCGCCTTCAACGGAAGTTTTTGGCTACCCAGAGGATATTTGGTCTAAGATCAGAATTCGTTAACTGTTTGGACCTTATATAAGAGAATCGTTCCTGGCCACTGCAAAGTGAATGGAGAGATCTTTCTTTACTTACGTGAACTTCTACACATGGCTCCAAATATTAAATAAAGCAGTCTCAAAGAAATGAAAAATAAGGTCAGAGGAATACCTTAAAGAGCTGGAAGTAAAATTGTCAAAACGAACATATGGCTACTCAGAGACATAAAAGTAGTCCATGGTTTCGCGTTTTCTTAAAAATCCTGCAGCGCAGTTCCCATTGTATTTTCACATACAATGGTCTCGCAGCCAAAAACAAATACAAACCAAGCATAAAGTACACACAAACATTCTCAAGCAATTTGTACAGTCATGTGCCCGCATGTGGCAAGACAAAGCAGCATTTAGTAAATTTGTGTGGCATTCAAGGCGCCGGCCGGCATGTTAAGGTAGGTTCGTACAAAACGCTATGCCACAAGACTCTCTTGCCCCACAATTCAAATGCCTTGTTCAACAGTGGCATTCCTCCACACGCCAAAATATGTGCGGTTGTGCGTTGCATTTGACATTTAAAACGTCAGTGCTCGCGTTATTGTCGGTCAAAAAGTGGAGCAGCGCAAAAAGTGATTGTCGTGTGCGACCAGCTATCAGTTGGAGCGCTGGAAGTTAAAGTGAGCATTGGAAATTTATGGCAAAATGTTTTGGCTTAGAGTTTGAGCATAAAATGAATGGTAAGGTAAGAATAAAAATGGGCGGAATAGAAACAGGAGAGTAATATTTTTTCAAAGAGCCTGCTGTAGATGTAAGAGAAATCCTGCTTACAGAATATTTCGCGGTGCAGTGTCTGTAAAATGAATTAGTTCGGTATTTCTGGACATAAAAACAATATATTCAAAATAAAAAAGATAATTGCTTCAAAATTCTGAGCTTTGTATTTGCATTGGTACGAGCGCATTATAATGATATACATACATATGTATTCCTATTTAGAGTGAAGATAAAATTTATATTTTCAATAAGGAAAATACCATTTTATAGTACTTATTGAAGGAAACCAACTGTTATGGTACATATTCGATCTAGTAATGACTTATCAATTTAATCAACTATTATTACTAGTATTTATTGATGGTGGGAGTCGATAAATCATAATTCCATGTGAATTCCCATACTGGCTAAAACCTTGAGGGTTGATTGCTGTGTTTTTTGGACATTGTTCAGATGTTAATACGATTTACCCCATGTTAAGAAATATTTTGGATTACTACATATGATATTAGAGAAATTATGTCTCTTGTACCATATGTATTGTTCCGTAACGACTATCTGTTAAGACGTTACTTATCTTTAGCCATTTATTAATGTATTTACCTATAAATCTAAGCTCATTCCATTACATTTAAATAATTTGCTTAAAAATTCTAGATGTGATTACAGTTATATATGTATTTATAGTAATAGGGGGAGAATCACATAACCTTTTAAAATATTTCACAATTTAAATAAATCAGAAATGTAACGGTTTTCATAAAAAAAAAATAAAAAAGAGTATTATACACACTCTTTAGTGCACCAATGAGTAAAAGCTTGCTTTCCAAAGCTTTTAAAGCCGACGCTCTGTGATTGGGAGAGAGTAATTTTTCGTTCTCAGATTATTTACTCTCCGCATGGAGAGGATGAAAGTGTTTCGTTCCTTTCGTTGTAGTATTGCCATAATCAGTTGCCATATAAGTTCTACCGAAAACGAAAATCATAGACGCAATTACGCTGCTTTGCTTCGAGAGCAGCTGATTTGCACACATACGACTACGCACGGATAAACAAGTCAGTAAAGCAAATTCCTTTGCAATTACATTGAAGCGCTAGTGTCTCTGGAATTTAATTATGTTCCTGCTTGGAGTGTATGTGTTTGGATATACCTTATAGGACCTTACGAGCCAGTGATCACTTTAATGTTTGCCTAGTTTTAGGCGTATATCAGCGAAGTGAATTTCACTGGTTGTGCGGTGTTAAAACTTGCATTTGTATTTCCGTTCTATTTTCACTGTCTCAGCTCCAGCACTCCCAGAGGTTTACTAATCGTTTCACTTCACTACACAGTCGGGTCACTTTGGGTTGGTGCTTCAATCTCAGCCTGTCCTATTTGTTTAAGCATCGTACGAGTCCCCGAGCGTGGACTGAATGAAATGCAACAAACACCGCGTTACAGGAACCCAACTACAGCTACCGCTTCTCCACCTCTGCGCCTCTGCAACGAGTGTTTTGGTTGCCTAACGGTAACGGAACGTCGCACTACAACAACAACTCTGCAATGCGTAGTAGTCGTGCCGTATGCGATGCGTTTTGCAACAGTGAACAAAAAGTAGAAATGTTTGGCAAAAGCTCAATGTATCGGTCCACATACGACTCGTTGTCGGCACGAGCTAGTGACTTTGTTGGTAGGCGGCTGGGCGGCAATGCAATTTTCGCACCGACGACGAAGTGCTGCAGTAACAGCGGCATCAGGCACTAGTATTACTGATACTTGGCGGTGTCCCGACTAGTTTTGTGCAGTTTCAGTTTCTGTTTCAGTTGCGAATAAACGACTCGAGCGTTCAGGTGTGTCGAGAAACGCAGCGCGAGCGTTCGCCTTTCGTTGCTTTCGGTTAAACCAAAACTAACTAAAATTTGTTGTGCAATTGTCCACATCGGTGGCTGCTAGCACCGTTGCGACGTCTAGTGCTAAGCAGCTAACAAATGTCCGATCCTTAAATTACAATTAGTTAATACTACATATTCGGGCGCGCCAAACACAATCGAACTTTCGTGCAAATCCAAACGTAGTGAAAGTAGTGAGCGGTAAAAGTCAAAGCGGCGCTCGGCCCTTTTGGGATAAAAAGTTTTATGAAATTTGTAAAATAAAATATTGTACTGCATTGGAGAAGTGGCGAAAAGGTGCGATTGCATTGCCAACCGAGTGCTCAGGTTTTAGCTTTGCATATATTAATGCATATTTTGCGCGAAAACATTTATGCAAATGATATTTTGGTTTATGCGAAACGCAAAGTGTGCCTGGGTTGCACAGTCGTTGAGTGTTAAGGTGATTATGTTTCACATGAGGTTGATTGTTTACATTTTTCCTGAACGCCGAGCATGCTGGCATTATCAGTGAACTTATTGTAGAAATAATTGTAGGTTTTCGTATCGATGCCAAGAGTACCTGAGGTAGCGCAGGATAAAATAGGGGGAGAGTGAGGAATGCGAAATCTAGGAAAAATTTCATTATTTCATTATTTTGTATCACTTAAAGCAAACTCATAAACTGAGGAGAGAGCCAAAGGATTTTAGCAAGTGAAGATTTTCTGTTTTAAAATTATGTATCTGAAATCACATTAAAAATATATGATATCGGTGCGTAATATTATAAAAAAATTGTTTGAAAAATTCAGTGAACAGGGAGTATTCAAAGTATTTATTTTCATGCCTCAAACTATGAACCAATGACGGAGTGAAGAACCGAGACTTGAACTTGCAATTAATGCAATTAGCGCCACAGATATCTGTACTTTTCAAATTAATTAATCTCTCATAACTTTAAGATTTAATAAAATAAATGCTTAAAAAAGAACAATGATAACTTAAATTTATTTGTAAAAAAGTATAAATACTTTAGCTTGTAAATAAATTTCGAATATTTTTCAACATTGATTTGTGTTTTTGGCTAATTACTTTATATAATATTAACGTACTTTTTGAAGACCCGAACCTGCTTCTTTGTGTTTCCTAACTTTGAAAAATAATGAAATAGTGCACATAACTTTTGAGGTGCTTAGTTTTCGAAGCAGTTTCTTTAAAACTTGTGTAAAGATGTCGCAGCTACTTTTAAAAATAATAATACAAAACAGCATAGGTAGATTTCGTAAAATCGTAGTATTTCTTGAATATAATTGCATACTTTAAGACTTTTTGTTTAGTTTCCTCTTATTCATAAATTGAAAGTTTTTCAATTACTTAACATACATATTGCCATTATTTCTGTTATTTTTTTATAAAACGTCTGGTAATTCTTATGCAGAAATCTTTTACCGATCAATGGATTTAGGCAACACTTGATACAAGCCCAAGTTATTAGAAAAAAATTGTTATATAGAGTAATTGATGTTAAATGATTTTTATTTAATTTCTATAGTTATAGCTGAAGTGCTTTAACACATCTATAAGCTGTTGTTTTTGGGGCTAGTCAAACTTTGTACATCTTTATAAACTTGTATTATAACTATATAAAGTATGTAATTATTACGTGTGCTAATTGTGAGACAATTTTTTTGCAAATGAAATCTATTTTTATATTGTACTTTCTGGAAATTGAAATAATTTAGTTAAACAAATTTTCTGTATATACATATAAAGTATTAATACGACTAAGAGATAAATCTCTTTAATAACTAAACTCTATGTATTAGCTGAGAGGACTTTGTAACTCTTTCCCGAAATAAAGCTAACAATAATGAGAGTATCAGAATTTATAGCATAGTTCAAGTTTTACGTTTTGATTTTGAGTTCTTAAATAAGTTCTTTTAATGCCTGTTATAAACATTTCAAGGGAACAATTAAGACGATACCAAGAAATTATGGGTATTTGGAACATACATTATTTTTTATGATTGTCTCCGACAGACGTAGGAGTTTCCCAAAGTGTAGGCGATTCAATTAACAGTAATTATCAAAAAATTAAATTTAAATTTGAATTAAAAGAGTAATATGAAACTTAACTACAGCAAATGTGTGACAAAAATGAAGAATTTATAAACTGCATATGCGTAAATATCAAAAAATCTACGAAATTTTTTAGTGTATTTTTTAATATGTTGAAGTGAGCGTTGGTGTTGTTGCAGGTATAAATTTCGGACGAAATATGAAGGTAAGTGTCATAAAATATTTAAAATCTATTATTATCATAAATAATAATTATAGAAAATAATATATTTAAAAAAGCATAATGCACATAATATATAAATAAAATTATGATTTTCAAATATTTTTAGTTTTGAAATAAATTTCAAATATGTAATATGATACTAGTAAAGCTTAAACAAGCGCTACATTTTTTTTCGTTTAGATGGCAGTGCTTTGGAAAATGTTTTAAGTTAAATTTAAAAATTAAATTAAATTTAAGTTTTATAAAAGATATTTTGCGCTTTATTTGCAATATGTATGAAGTCTCGTTTATTGTGTAAGCTTGCATAATTTTTGCTATTGTAAGCTTTGAGATATCGTTCATTCAGTAGCCAAAAAATATCATTTCTTGAAAACACTGTCCACAAAAAAGTGTTCAAAACATTGTAGCACCAAATGATCAATATAAGTAATAAATACAAAATTAAAAATAATAAAAAGTGAAGCGTTTTTTATAATAATTGCGTAAAGTTGCATCCTGTATCTAGTCAACGCCAAGATATTTAACAAGGCTTTCAAGGACTTTCAAATTCTTAACAATTCAAATTTGCAAACTTAAAATTAAAATTTTTTTTCTTAAAATGTTCAGATACATATGCTTTTCCATTCTATTTACTAATAAAATCCAAATGTTCAACTCCAGATGCAGCCACATACCCCAAACTATAACATTACTCCTACCGTGGCAATACATTTTTTCCTTACGACTCTTAATTGATCGTTCCCAACACTTTTCGTGATCTTGTTGAACCAAATATGTACATATATTAAATTTTGATTCGTCGGTGAGCCCAATGCTTTCCCAAAACCGTACATTTTATTTAAATATTGTTTACGCGACCTTTCTTTTTATCAACATTTATTTATGTATGCTTTACGATGTGTGATTCGTCTATGAAAACCGGCACTATTCAAAAAATTCCCTACTGTTTGGGGATTTATTTGTTTTGAGTATATATCAAAAATGGATAAACAAATGTATCTGAACATTTTAAGAAAAAAATTTTAATTTTAAGTGTGCTAAAATCGGCTGTTAATAGCAGCAAAATCAATTTCCAACAGGATTCCGACCCAAAATACTCGTCTTATCTTGTACGTGAATGGTTGTTATGAAATTAAAAAGAAGTCCACGTGTCCAACAATCACTAGATATTAATCCTATTCAAAATATCTGGAACTTTTTGGAAAGCCGTATTCAAAAATATCGAATTTTTTGAAAATAAGGCCAAAAAACTGGATCATCGACTTAGTGGGTCAAAATATCCGGAAATAATACCAGAAATCGAGAGGGGAGTATGCGTCGACGTCTAGATACAATAATAGCAACAATATGTAGGCCAAAAACTGCTAAAACTATTGTAATTACTTTTGATTTATTCAAATAGTCATTGGTGTACGTAAACTTTTTTGATATAAATTAGGGGCATTTTAAGTTTCAGCATTAATTTTTTTTTATTTGTGTAAAAAAAACAAAATATTTTGATACGCTATATTTAATGTTAAATATACATATCCTGAAATGGATAGAAAAAACCACAAAATTTATTCATTTTGAAACAAATAAATGTGTCGTAATTTAATAGAACTAGATGTATGTAAACTTTATTGGTCCTCTGTATATGGATTAATTAAATACTTTAGGTGAAATAAATCTGACTAGGATAAGATGTTAAGTTTTTAATGGAATTTAAAATGTAAATACAATATTATGCCAAACCATAAACTAAATACAATTCTAAAAATAGTTTTAAAATAGCACCTGCAAAAAGTTAACTCACTCGGCTTTGTAATATAGACCGACTGCTGTTTCTTCGATTTTTTGTTATATTTTTCACATTTCCATTATCTTTATTTACACGACTCCCTGCCGTCCGAGAAAGTGAATTCAATGTCAGCCGGTGATAAAAGAAACTTTTCACCATAGGAAAAGAATAACAAGATGTAATACAATGCGGAGGAAACAAGCAGATACACAAGCACACGCAAAATCAACGTCCCATTTAAGTTTTAATATCAACTTTCTAATGATTTTTTTCATTTTCTGCTTTTCTGCAAATAGATGTTGTCTCCTCCACCCCATGCGGCAGAATTGTTTGTGATTTATTTTTATTTTCCGAAATCAGAGATCAATAGTAGCGTCGGTTGTGGGGTATCCAGCAGCGCAAACGTGTCGAAAATCGCGCAAATGTAAACGCAGCGAACTTGCTCAGCGGGCCACGTCGACACTCTGGGGCATTTGCTTTGTGCCCCCATTTCGACACCTTTGTTTTCGGTTCGGATAGGTCGGGGTTGAAACCTTTTAATTTTATTTTCACTTTGCTTTGTGGCGCAGGTTGGGATTCATAATATTTTTGCAACTTTTTTCACAATTTCAGTTTTAGTTTGTGTTCTTATTTTGCTGTTATATTTGTGTGTATATAAATATACTTAAGTAGGAGAACAATGTTTGTATTTAATAAAATCTTGTAATAAACCCGAAGGTTTCACGGCTATAGTAGAAATGGCTGAGTTCCACTTACACTTTCAACAAAACACAAAACTAAGTCATAACATGATTACTTTTAATATCATTATTAATGGTTCAATCTTATACTGGACAATTTGCTCAGCAAAAAAGAAATTTATTCAAATTATAAATGCGTGTTTGTGGCTCCGAGAGGATCTGACCTAACGACAACTAACTAATCTTATGCAAAATAATAAAATAGAAATATTTTACTCCGAATGAATTTAAAAATTTTTTTTTATATCTTTCTATACACAAATCTTATATTTAGGAATTGCTTTGGGAATGACTTTTGAAATCTGTTGACCATCTCAATATGTTTTAACTTGTAGTGGATATAAACCTTCAGTTCACCGTAATCAGCTAGGGTTTGTCATCTGTAGATACTCGGATACCACCTTAGCTAGCTGCAGAAATAATTTCTACTATTCGATTAGAGCCCAGATCAACAGTATATTATAGAGTTTTAAACAAAAATTTAGGTGGTATAATTTCATTAATCGGTAATTGACAAACTCTCGTTCTTAGAGCAAGTATTATGCTGCTCTTAGTACATCATCAACCCATTTCTTCTACTCTCATGTTTTCCGCATGTATTTTGTGATCGGCACTTTTCATTTTGTTGATTTTATTAACATTTTGTTTTTCCTTTACCCAATTTTTATTTTTTCTTAACCTGAACGTGACGCCTGAAAACAAGTCTCTTGTTGAAATTCTCCCTCTCGTAATACAAACGTATACAACACATTTTTTACAAATTACTTTATAGTTTTATTAAAATAACCACAAAAATAATACATTAATAACATATAATTCAAATGTTACAAGAATATCCTGCTATATGAGAATGACTCTGAGGCGATGTTCCACTAATCAGTATACCAATATACTTGTTAATATATAATTAGAATTTTTTCTGTCACTTCATTTGAAATACTTTCCCGTATACACATTGTCTACTGTCGCTTAAATTTTACGAACATAACTTTAAGTTTCATTAATTGGAATTCAGTTTTTATGGGCAATGGAATTAAAAAGAGAGCTGGTGAAAAAGTTATTTTCACACGACAAAACAAGAAGTGGAATTGTTAAGATCCCCCAGAGCTTTGATGTTAACTGCAGATTTGTTAAACTTACTGTGGCGAGAGTTAATAAAGGTTGTAGTGTTAAAGTATTAAAAATATCTGGTCACCGTTACACGCTCAGAACTCCAAGTTTGGTGAAGATTGTAAGTGACGAAAAAGAAAAATTGTGCAATTTTTGGAAGGAAACTGGCTAAGGACCCAGCCGTGAGCCGAAAGACCATTAGAAACATTATGAACACAAATTTAAGAATAAAGGCTTATAAAACTAAAAAATAAACGAATTGATGGTCTTTTGGAACAACAAAAGCAAATGAGAAGAGAAAGAAGTGATTTGATCCTTCGGCGGCACGCAAATTGTGAGATTGTGTTTTCTCATGAGAAGCGTTTTGCGTTTCAATGAAGTCACTACTCACAAAAATGACTGCGTTTATGTAACCATGGGTCTGAGATTTTAGCTGATAAAAGAGCTGTTGAAAGTCATCAAAACACAATTTATTTCATCGGCAAAGATGCAAAAATTAACATAAAGGGTTTTCAATAAGAGCGCTACAAAAGTTTTGTTTAAATATAATAAAAACTTTTTGGGATATTAATGAAATTCTTTATTCCTGTGAAAGTACATTTAATACCATTATGTATGGAACTCGATTTCTTTTGCATG
The DNA here is from genome assembly GCA_027475135.1 of Bactrocera correcta. Taxonomy (NCBI): domain Eukaryota; kingdom Metazoa; phylum Arthropoda; class Insecta; order Diptera; family Tephritidae; genus Bactrocera; species Bactrocera correcta. Next base: position 140,413,872 of record CM050323.1, on the reverse strand, counting down.
GCCAACACGGGCACACTTGCAGAAGTCCAGATGCTTAAACCAATTTTTGGTGGTTTTCAAGCATAAATCGAGCGACAATGCTACAATTTCACATTCGATATTCGTACGAAGTTCATAAATCGTCGCTGGCTATCTTGTTGGGATAGACTATAACTTGACTTAGCCGCACAGGAAATAGTCTAACGGCGTCAACTCGCAAGACCGAGGCTGACTGGACCATTTCGTGAGCTAAGCACGTTCACCAACTTACATAAACAGCATCAAACCGTTTTTTTTTTGGGGATGAAATGGTGACTCATAAATTACGTGTGGATTGCTGTCAGACCAATAACGCATATATTGCCTATTGACGATGCCATTCAGCCAGAAACGAGTCTCGAGAACGACGTATGAGAGATTGATTTGGGTCTTCCTCAATTGATGCGCTAGTGATAGCAACACTACGGGCACTTATTTGTCTCATTGGCACAAGAACATTTTGTACAGTGCCTGAAGATTCAAATTTTTCCACTAGACGCTCAATTGTTGATCTAACAGGTCGATTATTACAACCATAAATTGGACGCTCTTAAAGTTGAAGCCATTGATTCCGAATTTCGGCAGTTAATTTTAGTAATTTCGCCTCTTTGTTGGGTCGTGTACTTTTCCATTATGAAATGGCAAACCTTACTGAACAGAAATGTCGAAAGAGCGGGGAAAAATATGGCTGTCGTTTGCAGTTCATATCGGTCTATTTTTCTAAAGTCCCTATTAAAGGGTCCATTTCTAGGTTCCCTCTTTTTTTTAAGAAACACAGAAACTTCAAAATTAATTGGGAAAATTATTATCATATGAGAGAACATTTTTTGGTAGTTATTTTTGAAGATTAGCTCTTTCAAATATTGGCCGCGGCTTCGTCCCAGTTGACTTGTTCGAACATTTCGACTGGTTACTGACGAATGCCATGCGTGACGTTTTGCTCTAACCTAGACAACAGGCTTTACATATTCCCACAGAAAAACGTCTTACGGTGTGATATAACAGCCTTCTTGCGGCCAATCGACTGACCCCTGCTCACCTAAGAGTTCTCCCAATAAATCCATTGTTCGCTCAACGCTTATCGCTGAAATAAATTTGGGTCGAAAACGTCGGCTCTTCTTGAAACTTCCAAGAGCTCATAGAGCGAAGCGATGTCGTTTGGGAAGATTGAGCGGCTTCAGTTCTTGCACAGCTGTATTTTGTACGCTTTCAATTCTCTCGACGTAAACTGCGCCAAGTTGTTCCTTCCGTCTGTCCAAATTGCTGTGAACGGGCCGAATCGACCATACTCCTCGTTATATTTTTTTCACTGCATGCTGGACGTGGACTATTCGGTCGATTATTATCTAATGATGAATGCTGGGTCTCAAAGTCGTTGATGGTGTTGCGAATAGTACACTCAGTAGGTCGATTATATTGACCATAAGTTGGGCGATGGCAAGCAATTAATAAAAGGAAGAAAAATAGTTCTTTAAAGATTCTAAAGAAAGGATATCTTATTTATATGTGAAGGTATGCCAATAAGTCATAATAATCAAAATATTTGTTTGTTGGATCCGGTCCGATTTACATTTAATATTATTGATTATTTTCTAAGATTTCGAGCTTCTTATTTCCTTTCGTTCAGTTTTTATAGTTAAGTTTTATAAAATAGTAGGTTTATTTTGAAATTGAATGAAGTTGAATATTTGAAGTTTTTCGAAATGCAAAATATGTAGCAGAAGAAGTGGCTTTAAATGCTATACTCCAGAAAATCTCCAGGAAAAACATATTTCAACAATAAACATTTGTGTGTGCAAATAGAAAGAAAAAACATGAGAGATTTCTACACAAATTGGAAAAGTGCAAAAGTGGAAAAGAATGCAATGCACTTAAATTGAATAGGGAAATGGCTTAAAGCTATTTCACTCCGTAACGGTGAACAACACACATGCAAAAGCCGAGCCGATAAATTTGCAAGCGCACGCTCATTCTTTTTCTCAGATATTCATACAAACATATGTACTTATTTGAACGTGCGGCACAGTGTAAGACTCCTATGGACTTATTTACCGTTTACATTTCTTTACAGTCAGTTATTTATATTTGCACGCACACTTGGCGAAATTGATTTAGTCACAGGTTGAAATCTATGTGATATTTTTATGTAAGAAATTAAAATTATTTACTAAGAAACATCTAATTCCAAATGAAGCGTAAGATTTGATACTTTACACCTTCTGACGAAAATGCTCTTATGTTTAAAAAGCGGAGAGTGCATCACTATAGCATATCGCTGTTATACAATCTGAACGGTCGGAATCAACTCCTTGTATGTCAAACTTTCTTATTTGTTGAAATATCTTCCCAAATTTACTCTCGAAATATAAATTCCATTTAAACTGATCAATATTAAGTTTTTGTATGAAATGTTTTGTATTTTTGGATGGTATTATAGCTTCGGTGCATACCAAGCTACCGTTTTTTCTTGTTGAAATCTAAATTTTAGAACTTTTTTTTTTTAGAAATGTTATTATCCATCATATGCTAATTATTGAGAGATACGCTTGTTTTGATTTATAAAATAATAAACAAAACTTTCCAACTCGAAATATAAAACTGGTATATTTGCATTCTAATTATTTTACTTCAAATCTGCAAAAAAAAAATAAATGTAATAATTAACAATTTTATGAAGTGTCAATATTATATAAAAGGCTATTTCATTAGTTATTCATACCAAGTGGAGTATACTTTTTTTTGGATATGTCAAAAAACTTGTATTAATTTTATGGAATACTAATTTTTGTGGCAAAATATAATTTTGTAAATGTATATAATTAACAATATACAATTAAACTGACGCTGAGCAACACTCAAAGCTCCGTCAGGATCGGGAAGGACCTCTCCGAGCCGTTCGATACCAAACGAGGTTTCAGACAAGGCGACTCCCTATCGTGCGACTTTTTAATCTTCTTCTGGAGAAAATTATTCGAGCTGCAGAACTGAATCGAGCAGGTGCAATCTTTTATAAGAGTGTACAGCTACTAGCGTATGCCGATGATATTGATATAATCGGCCTCAACACCCGCGCCGTTAGTTCTGCTTTCTCCAGACTTAACAAGGAAGCAACACAAGTGGGTCTGGCAGTGAACGAGGGCAAGACGAAATATCTCCTGTCATCAAACAAACAGTCGTCGCACTCGCGACTTGGCTCCCACGTCACTGTTGACAGTCATAACTTTGAAGTTGTAGATAATTTCGTCTATCTTGGAACCAGCTTAAACACCACCAACAATGTCAGCCTGGAAATCCAACGCAGGATTACTCTTGCCAACAGGTGCTACTTCGGACTGAGTAGGCAATTGAAAAGTAAAGTCCTCTCTCGACGAAAAAAAACCAAACTCTATAAGTCGCTCATAGTTTCCGTCCTGCTATATGGTGCAGAGGCCTGGACGATGACAACAACCGATGAGTCGAACTTAAGAGTTTTCGAGAGAAAGGTTCTGCGAAAGATTTATGGTCCTTTGCGCGTTGGCCACGGCGAATATCGCATTCGATGGAACGATGAGCTGTACGAGATATACGACGACATTGACATAGTTCAGCGAATTAAAAGACAGCGGCTACGCTGGCTAGGTCATGTTGTCCGGATGGATGAAAACACTCCAGCTCTGAAAGTATTCGACGAAGTACCCGCCGCAGGAAGCAGAGGAAGAGGAAGACCTCCACTCCGTTGGAAGGACCAAGTGGAGAAGGACCTGGCTTCGCTTGGAATATCCAATTGGCGCCACGTAGGGAAGAGAAGAAACGAGTGGCGCGCTGTTATTGACTCGGCTATAATCGCGTAAGCGGTGCCTACGCCAGTAAAGAAGAAGAAGATATAATTAACAAAAATAATATATATATTCAAAAAGTCCTGTTTACTTTGGAAAGCTCCTTGTTTATCTCAGATAGGCTCTGCCTATTTTAGCAAAGCTGATTCGGAATATAGTACTAATATTTATCAGTAAGGGTATTTAAAATGTAATACAATAATAATAGAAATATGAAGCCTAAAACAAACGATAATTCTCAGAATTCATATCATATATAGCATAAGCTATTTGCAGTGCAGTTAAAAAGAATGACACTATAAAAGTCTGAAAAATTTCTTCAAATGTTGTTTTCGCATTGCTTAAAAAATAATTCGGGATCTCAAATTAACTACGGAAATACCATATTTATAATACGTTTGTTTTGATTGACGAATTTCTTTCAATTTTCTTTCCTATTTCTTGTGAAGTGAGATCTGGAAAAGTATTGGTCAGATATGGAGGATGCGGTAGAAGCAAAAAGTTGAACTCTTTCGCAAATTTTGGATGTTAGCAGCTTTGAAAAGCAAGCTCTTAACCATAAATTATCCAAAGCTATTTTGTGGATATTTTTTTAACATTTTGTTGATGGCATACAATGAATATTGACCGTAATCTGATGCTTAGGTTAATGAAATAATTAAAATGTTCAGCTACAAAGCTTTTAAAATTAAAAAAAGTAAGGTATCCGTACGACATTTTATAAATCACCAATAACTTCTTGCAGATAAAATTTTTATAAAATATACTTTCCATAAATAAAGTGCGACTAAGCTCATTCCTCGCACTGTATCGTAAGTAACAATAAGTTCAAGGCAAAAATTTGCATTCCACAAAAGTATAATAAGGAAAGATGTAAACTACAATAAAGCAGTCGAAAACCAAAAAAACAAACAGGTAGAAGCTAAGTAATAATAGAAAACGAGCTTAAAAGGCAAAGCAACAAGAAAAAGCGCAAAGAAAAATCTCTTGAGTTGGAATTTTTGCTCTCCACCATACGGCACTTACCTATTTACTTGAAAAGTTATTGGCAAAAGACGGTGAGTGAAGCAGCTGCTCAAACATTTGAAGAACATAACTGGGTATATATCGCTTCACTCTACCCAATCTCAACTACACTTACAAGAGTGCCGCTGCTGTTGTTGTTGCTGTTGCTTTGTATGGGCTGCACACCTGGTGCCGCAGGTGCTGCTGATTGTCATTTATGGCATATGCGAGTGGGAGGGTGGCATAAGTTGGAAAAGAAGCGCCGGCGAAGATGAATGCCGGTGCGATGATATTGAACAGGCGCCCGTTAGCCTGGAAGCGCATTCTTCAACGACTGCTTCTGAAGTGTGAATTGAAGCGCCACTTAAGCGATGCTACTGGAGCAGCAGCTGCTACGACAATAAATCTAGCGTGTGTGTGGTGCTGGTATTGGTGGCTGCATTACTATGCGTTGTTGTTGCCGTTGCAACCGATTCAGCGCTGCTCAGTTGCCTGCCACTTTGTGCTGCGTTGTCTTCTGCATTGTAAATCGTAGTAGGGACACATACACACACACACCTGCGCTGAACATTTTGCAAAACATTATTGTTGCTCATACGCAGTGCTGCTCTAAATCACTTTCGCTTATTGTGTGCTTTAAGTGCGAATTATTGCCATGCATTTGTACATAATTTATAACAATCAATGTAATTTATTCGACATTTTTAATTAGTAGTTTTTCCCAAATCTGGTATGAACACATTTAGTTAATTCAGTGAATAGTCGCCAACTCTATTAAATATTCAAGTGCTTTATAAATGCTGGCAACACGTTGGTTACAAGCTATACAAAGCACTGCAAACAGAACAAAAACATGGAAAAGGCGTATACTTTGCAAACCTGTTGGCGCATTTACCTGAAGTTATTAAAATTGATGGTACAGTGATACTTCGATATAGAGAACATGTTTCGGCAGACGATTATGGAGTTCTTAATGATTTTTTGCGAAATATTAGAGTAAAATATAGTTTACTTAACGGTTGTTTGTAGCATTGCTATATATATGTACTTATTCCATATTTTCCGAGGAGTAGATAACTTCACGATTTCATGAAACTTGACAAAAATAATATTTTCCAAAAGTTTCTAAAAAATGTATAGTTCTGTAAAATGTATGATACCATGATAGCAGACAGCGAGAGGAAAGCTATTGTGCTGAACCAAAAAATAAGGGTCAATGTAAAGAATTTACACCAACAAATCCAAAGATCTTATCGGAAGCTCTCTTTTTTGCTCAAATAGTTAAAAATAAAAATAAGGAATTTAGTGTTCAATCGATAAATATGATAGTGATTACTACAACGAATTTTGGCCAGCCCACTTTAATTGTAATCTCGCATTATTGTATTAATATTTTTGGCCATTTATTCTTCTTTATACTCAATAGTGCGGTTGTGCTACTTCTTTACATGATTTCTGAAGACTTATAGTCTTGTTCTCGACTTTTGTTAATCATGCTGAGCTTAATATTGGTCAAAAGCGAGATGTTAGAAAGAAGATTTCGAAATTTTCCTCAGCTTCAAAGAAAAATCAAAAGTGTAGAAATCACTTTGAATGAAGTTCACTATAAATTGAAATTTATTAGACTGCCTCTGTAAGTGCTCTACTCAGATGTTGAGAATATATCTTTTCCTTCAATTTTAAATTCCACAGGCTTCTATTAAGTTCTCTACTCGTATGTATGAGGCCTGCTTAAAATGTTCCAGATTTCATAGCAGTTGCAAGCGTGGACTAGAGATTAAGTATGAGGCTTATAATACAACCAAATCTCATACAGTGTGGCTATGGATTAATTGTACCTATAGCTATCGGTAAGTTCCGTTATAAACAAATTTCCTACATAACAGAGATAAATTTCAGGTTAATGGCCGCCTTACTGTTGACGAATCCGATATTAATCAATACTAAAGGTTCTCTTTCAAGCCACTGCATTTGTACAACGCGCATATATTGGTTAAGCCCAAAGCCAATATTGTTCGATATTGAATTTATTTAAATTTTTTTTAGATATTTCGCCGAAGTGCGCATGGTGACATGGCCGCATATTAAATACTCGTAAGTTGGAAATGAAAGTGTAATTGTTTAATCATGAAAATGCGTTTATAATATTGCAGAATTAAGCAGCAACGCTTTGTCGCTCGGTGGAATGCACACACTCCTGCTTAAAGCACTTGCCGCACCATTTCATCGCGACTTTAACTGCTGGCATGCTGATGATGCTCATATACATATACACAGTATGTCCGTCTCGAAGCGTAATTATACCACACGCACACATATATATACATATGGGTACACATGTGTATGTGTGTGATCCAACGCTTGCGCCAGTGTGGGTGCAACGCTAACCGCAGAGTATTTATTGCTCGCAGTTTCCACCGCACTACACTGCAATTGTCCCTGAATTGCCTCAACTTGCCGCCTACACGCTTTCGTTCACTAGCGGCGGATAGGCAAATTCATTAAAATCGCCTATGGAGCCGTTGCCGCCAGCGGTGGCGGCGCACTGACAATGCAACCAGGTGATAGTGCTGTGCTGGGTGAGGAGGCGGCTGTTGGGGCGGTGCTGATGCATCCGTCGACTTCAGTTAAATTACTGCCTTCGTTGTGGCCGCTGTTGCTGTTGCTTTTAATCTTGCCATTGTTGTTGTTGCTCAACTGTAGAGCAGCACAAAGCGCATAAGCGCATTATTACAATAACAACGCGTTGAGCGTTGCGATGCACCTTCCATTGTGCACATATAGTGTGTGCAGGTGTGGGTGGGGCAGCAAGCCTTGTACGCTTCATATGAGTCCCGACATTATGTGCTGAGGTGAAGCCTACTGGTTGTGCATGTGTGCGTATGTGTGCTCTACTGCTCGACTGTTGCTGCCAATATTTACTGCTGTGGCACGCATTTTCCTCATTTCGTTGAAAACCTCAGAGATATGTACTCGCTCCTCGCGCGCATTTCACTGTCGATTATGTTAGCATACTTTTCGGCAAACAATTAATTTTAAAGCACTTTAACGAATTATTTGTCGGTGTGCGTGTTTGTGTGCATGTGCGTTTTTATGTGTATGTGGGGATGCCAATTTTCACGTAATTTCTCACACAATCGGTTGAATTTTGAAAATTGTTAGCGGCTTACTGCGAAATTTCATATTTACAGAAGAAGCCACACATTGCCAGTTAGTTGGGAAACAAAAACAATGCGAAATTTATTTAAACTAACACGTATGAATATGTGTACAGTAATGACGGAATGATTATTTTATATGTGTGAGTATATACATATATCACACAAGCTATAGGCGCGAGTATAGGGTGCATCCCGTCCTGTAGGATATACCATATATAAATTTGTATATTTATACCCTGTGCTAACTTTTTTGCAATAGACATTCTATTAAAGGGTTTGCGTATTTAGAAGACTCGCTAATTAGTGAACTCGGAAATACAGAAACAACCATACTGGTGTGTATTTTTTCAGCGGCCTCGGTTTCATTCATCATTTTTTAAATCGAAAGATAAAAAAGTACTAACAGATATTTTCACAGGAATTACCTCATTTTAGTGTGATATAATCAGATCGCGACATCTAAAACTAAGATTTGTTCATGAGCATTAGCGTCAGCGTTATCGGGTTATGACCACCTCGGAGAGGGTTACTTCCCGATCTTGACAGAGCTTTTGGTGTTGCTCAACGTCAGTTTACACAGCTGTATTAGTTTTGAGCTTTGAAATCAACGAAGAGGTGGTGTGTGTCGATTCTCCTTTTACGGGTCTTTTCCAAGACTTTGCGGATGGTGAATATCTGAACGGTTGTTGATTTTCCAGGCCTAAAGCCACACTGATAAGGTCCAATCAGTTTGTTGACGGGGGCTTTAACCTTATATGTGATGTTGTTGACAACAATCACCTATACGGATGTTGAGGAGGCTTATCGCACGGTAGTTGGCGCAGATTATGGGGTCTCCCTGTTTGTGGATTAGCCAAAGAATACTTAAATTCCAATCGTTGGACATACTTTGGTTCTACCATATTTTACAAAGAAGTTGATGCATGCTCCTTATCAGTTATTCGGCTCCGTATTTGAATGTGTGCTTATATTTTTTCAGACGGCTAATTGCTATTCGAACTTCTTCATGGTCAGGCAATGGAACGTCTGCTCCGTCGTCGTTAATTGGGGAATCGAGTTCGCCTTCTCCAGGCGTTGTACTTTCACTGCCACTCAGCTGGCTGGAAAAGTGTTCCCTTCAAAATTTTAGTATGCTCTAGGCATCAGTCACTGGATTACCTTTGGGAGTTCTCCAAGAGTGTGCTTCGGTCTTGAAACCTTCAGTTAGCCGAACTTTCCTTGTGTTTGTTGACTTTCGTTTTTTGCTGCACAGAGACGGGTGCAAATTTTGTCTGCAACGAAATAGTGGTCCGAGTCGTTGTAAGGACCTTGGAGCGCACGCACATCTAAACCATTGGAGTCGTGTCTTCCATCTATCACAACATGATCGATCTGGTTGCTTGTTTTTCGATCCGGAGAGAGCCAGGTGGCTGGATGAAATTTCTTATGCTGGAATCTAGTACTACATATAACCATATTTCGGGCCCTGGCGAAGTCGATCAGCCTCAACCCATTTGCGGATGTTTCGTCGTATAGGCTGAATTTACCGACCGTAGTGCCAAAGATACCTTCTTTGCCCAACCTGGCGTTAAAGTCGCCAAGCACGATTGCATCTTTTGTCACGTCGTTATTCTGTTCCGTCGGGGCGTGAGCGCAAATCAGCGATATGTTGAAGAACCTTGCTTTGATGCGGATTGTGACTAGACGTTCATTCACCGGAATGAATGATAGTACTCTGTGACTGTGCAGAGGGTGGGAATTTTGTCTGCAGCAAAATAGTGGTCCGAGTCGATGTTAGGACCTCGGAGCGTACGCACGTCTAGAACACTGGAGACGTGTCTTCCGTCTATCACAACATGATCGATTCGGTTGGTTGTTTTTCGAACCGGAGACAGCCAGGTGGCTTGATGAAATTTCTTACCCATTTGGGTATGTTTCATCGTGGAGGCTGAATTTACCGACCGTAGTGCCAAAGATACCTTCTTTGGCTACCGTGGCGTTAAAGTCGCCAAGCACAATTTTGACATCGTTGCGGGGGCATCTCTCATAAGTGCGCTCCAAGCACAGTACTCGGCGACGGAGTCTCTCTTCCACCAGGAATCTCTCACCAAACTTGCGCTCCTTTATATGGCCACTGTAGTAAATGGCACAAAGGACCTACTCGTCTCAGTCCTTGTCCCATCCATCGCATTTCTTGGACGACGGTGATGTCAACCTTTATTTTCACGTGGACATCAACCAGCTGAGCAGCGGAACCTTCCCAATTAAGAAACCGGACATTCCAGGTGCATGCCCTTAAATCATAGTCCTTAATGCGTTTGCTAGGGTCGTCATCAATGCTGTCTTTAACTTCCCTTGTGTGAAAATAAATAAATAAGTTGGGCTAAAAGAGTGTCTTTATTGATAAACTCAATTCAAATTATTTAAAATAAAAAAAAAATTAACTAAGCCAAAATAAAGAACCAAGTCAAGTCTTAAAAAAACGATCAAAGAGACATCGCACGATTTGTTTATTTTAAACTAACTGATAAAAATAAGTTCTGTGAAAAAATGATTATATCAGGAAAAAATAAAAAAAAAATAAGTAGATATGCCGGACGCCACAAACTTAAATATAAATTAACTTTCAGTGTAAATGTGTGCAAGAGCCTGTTTAAATAAATTAATTTTAAAAATAAATTAGCATTGGTCTGATTTAATTTAACAAAGTTATACTGAAAATATTTTTATACTTTCGCAACATGTTGCTTAATAATATTATAGTTTTGTTAATCTTCGGGTTGTTTGTAGTACCTAAAACTAATCGAGAAATAGATAGGATTATATATATATAAATGATCTGAATGTTGGGTGAGTGCCTGTTCCTCCGGCCATCTCAGCAAATTGTTACTTGACAAAAAATACACAATTGTAATTTAGCGCGATCAATTGGATCACGAGCTTCTTAAATATATTTCTTAGTAGTTTATCGAAGATTTTTTTTTATATATACCATAATATGTGTAAAAATTTTTGGATCAATAAATTTAAAAATCTTTTTAGAAAAAATTCTGGAAATTTCGCTTCCTTACGGCCTTCTAACTGTATTTCCCCTTAGGATTACATACTCCGCTGTATAAACGAAATCCTTCTTTTGCCAATATGAAAAACGGATAATAACACCACCTGTAATCGCGGTACAATATATCGAAAATATTGAAAGCTATTTAATAGGCAATAACTGGTTAGATGAATACGCAGAAGATCAGGCTTCATATGAGCTCATGACGAAATCGGATTATGAACGTATCCCTGCCCATCTCCGCGTAAAATGCAATATCTCAGGAAGTATTGAAAAAATTCCAAAGAGATTCCGTTCAGAACATTCCCATTGGATTCCTACATAACGGTATGGAAGCGAACGAAATCTAAACGAAATTCAAGTACTTAAATCAAGCTACAATGAAAAAATGTGGATGAAAATTTTCACCCTTCTTAATAATAGTATGATTGTCTATCTTTAAGACATTCGGCACAAGTATCTTAAAGTTTATTAAAATTATGTAAGATATCTTAATAAAATTAAGTGATTCTATTATATTACAGATCCTACTATACGAATTACAGAGATATACTGCTTATAATGATCTTCGTTGTTCTAGTAGACTTTATACCCAATACGTCGGTCAATATGTATGTTATTTTCGTAAAATTACTTAGAAACATGTGATTGAGTATACCTTAGTAAAGACAAAGATTTATACAATCAGTCTGGTCTATCCCTTGTCCTATAATACCTGATATAGTGAGTTTAATTCATTGAACCGTTTATGTTGGTTAAAATGATATTTCAAATGAATTTCAAGAGAGGAAAATTTATTGAAATTTATATTGTTTAGTATTGAATATGAGGGAAACTGGTCTAGATCTTGGTATAAAGTACATTTACTAATATATTGATTACTGATTAGAGTTTGGTAATATGGAGTTTACGAAGAAAACATCAACCAGAAAGATATATACCGAATTCTTTAGTTGAGTTAACATCACATATATCTCATTTGATATATATTTTAATATAAATATCTTGGACATGAAAATAAATGTATACAATTGTAATGAAACTAAGTGAGCTTACGACCTATAGATAGCAAATATTATATGATTGCAACACATTGATAATTGCGTAGAATAGCCAATATACAATTCTTTCTCAATGTCTTTGTTAATATAAAATTTTGACAATAGTGATGTTTTGTTTAATTGCAAGATGTAAGACAATCACAGTTTTGTTAAAAACATTAATTTTTAGTTATTATGGGCGTTAGACTGTGTGAAAGGCAGCACCGATATTAAGGTTGGTGCACGCTGCATTAATTTTTGAGTCAGTACTACATTATCCTTACTTAGGTAATTCCTAGTCCAAGATTATCTACCAAATCCTTATTTTAGAATTATGTTGCACAATTCTTATTTTTTATTAATTTTAAAATATATGAAGGACTACTACAGAGAACCCATAAGTTTCGGTTTCTTCTTGAACGGAAGCCACGGAAATTTCAAGGATACATTTATAGCAACGCTTAAATACAGTGTAGTATTGATTGGTGAAAAGCTTTCACTTGTTCTTAATTTATTAATGCAAACTTGAACGATTTGCGTTTCCGCCTGAATATATGCAAATTTCATTCGCGTTGCCAAAATCTACTAGCAAATAAATTGCCTTTAAAGTGCTGCGGAAGACGAAAAGCAAAAAAAAAAAAAACAAATACCAACAAAAAGCTAAAAACTTGGACAAGTGGTTTAAACCAAATTCACGTCGGTGTAGGCAATTCATTTTGGGGTAATCGTTTAAGCGCTTAAAAGTATGTTATAACATTGTTGTCAGAGGCAAGTTTGTTAAAGAGGCGAAACAGAACAGGATGGGAAAAGGCGCGGGGAGCACGTGCAGTTGTCGATCGGCGAGCGCGATAAGCACAAAGCCGACGCACATTCGAGGCTTTCACGCGTGATTAAGCGCACAAATTCGTAAATATTGTACACAAACACCAACGAAAACAAAAAAAAATATAACGTCCAATGCAACAACAAAGACAATGGCCACAATAACAAATGATGTAAAGGAAAAAACATTGCAACAAAAAAATAATGGCATTGTATGCCGGTGCTGGCGGGGCACCGGCCAGAAAGCGCGCTAAAGGCATTTAATTATATTGAAAGCACTCGAACTGTGCTGCAACGCTGTCTCGCCGCCAAAAATAACAAAACAAAGGCTGGCACTGGTGTTGGAAGTTTGCTTGCAGCAAAAAAATTTATAAAACTTAAATACATTCCACCACGTATATACATACATGCATACCGTTATACGCCCACTATTACCGCGCTGGAACGCCCATGAGTTTAAACACAAACAAGCGCAAAAGGCAAGCCGATTTCTGCGCTTACAAAAACATTAATAACAACAACAACAACAACAACAATCGTCCCACACACTTTGGCGCAAGTAATGCAAATAACCGCAGCAGACAAACAAAAACAAAAGCATTCGCACACGCACACACACACTCGCAAAAACGTCTATGCAAAAGTGCTTCACAAATACACAAATAAACGTGCATAAGCACTTCAAAGGACATACGCAAATATACACACACATATACACATAAAGGGTGATTTTTTAAGAGCTTGATAACTTTTTTTAAAAAAAAAACGCATAAAATTTGCAAAATCTCATCGGTTCTTTATTTGAAACGTTAGATTGGTTCATGACATTTACTTTTTGAAGATAATTTCATTTAAATGTTGACCGCGGCTGCGTCTTAGGTGGTCCATTCGGAAAGTCCAATTTTGGGCAACTTTTTCGAGCATTTCGGCCGGAATAGCCCGAATTTCTTCGGAAATGTTGTCTTCCAAAGCTGGAATAGTTGCTGGCTTATTTCTGTAGACTTTAGACTTGACGTAGCCCCACAAAAAATAGTCTAAAGGCGTTAAATCGCATGATCTTGGTGGCCAACTTACGGGTCCATTTCTTGAGATGAATTGTTGTCCGAAGTTTTCCCTCAAAATGGCAATAGAATCGCGAGCTGTGTGGCATGTAGCGCCATCTTGTTGAAACCACATGTCAACCAAGTTCAGTTCTTCCATTTTTGGCAACAAAAAGTTTGTTAGCATCGAACGATAGCGATCGCCATTCACCGTAACGTTGCGTCCAACAGCATCTTTGAAAAAATACGGTCCAATGATTCCACCAGCGTACAAACCACACCAAACAGTGCATTTTTCGGGATGCATGGGCAGTTCTTGAACGGCTTCTGGTTGCTCTTCACCCCAAATGCGGCAATTTTGCTTATTTACGTAGCCATTCAACCAGAAATGAGCCTCATCGCTGAACAAAATTTGTCGATAAAAAAGCGGATTTTCTGCCAACTTTTCTAGGGCCCATTCACTGAAAATTCGACGTTGTGGCAGATCGTTCGGCTTCAGTTCTTGCACGAGCTGTATTTTATACGGTTTTACACCAAGATCTTTGCGTAAAATCTTCCATGTGGTCGAATAACACAAACCCAATTGCTGCGAACGGCGACGAATCGACATTTCACGGTCTTCAGCCACACTCTCAGAAACAGACGCAATATTCTCTTCTGTACGCACTGTACGCATTCGTGTGGTTGGTTTAATGTCCAATAAAGTAAACTGAGTGCGAAACTTGGTCACAATCGCATTAATTGTTTGCTCACTTGGTCGATTATGTAGACCATAAATCGGACGTAAAGCGCGAAACACATTTCGAACCGAACACTGATTTTGGTAATAAAATTCAATGATTTGCAAGCGTTGCTCGTTAGTAAGTCTATTCATGATGAAATGTCAAAGCATACTGAGCATCTTTCTCTTTGACACCATGTCTGAAATCCCACGTAATCTGTCAAATACTAATGCATGAAAATCCTAACCTCAAAAAAATCACCCTTTACATATATGTAGGTAAGCAGCGCCGAGTTTTGTGTACAAATTAGAGCGGCAGCAAAAGTTTTTCCACAAAGCTAAATTGCATTGCATGCCAATGCAAAATATTCAAAGCTAAAAGTTTTATTTACTCGAAAAATACACGGTACAACAATAGCAACAACAGCAACACTAAACATGGAGGTAATCAAAAAGGAAAAAAAAACAGAAACACCGCAAGAAAACACGAAGTGAAATAAACAGAAAACACCTAAAAAGTAAAAACAACAAACATGGGCAACAAAAACAAAATAGCGGTGAACAACATTGGAAAATAAAAACTCATCGAACTAACGAATGAACACAACTGCAATTGAATTGAAAAGCGAGCGAGTGAGTTAAATTGCTTCAAATTGTCGGAACGAAGCTGCGACGCGGAGTGGGTTAAGTACAACTAGAGCATGGAATGGACGTAGCGGAACGAACATGCAAAGTTTTTAGTCGATTGTTGCCAACCGCAGTTAATTGAACTAACCGACAGGTCGGCCGCCCCCCGCCAACCCCTATCAGTCTGGGCAATCATCACACACCGTTTCGACTATGCTGTGGTTGCAGCGCCTACGAAATGGGAACAATCGAATATTTAGGGATTAGGCAATAAAAATTTCTAGACAAATAAGCTCAGAGCTCTTAAAAGGAATGTGAAGGATATCAAGTAAATTAGAAGCGGTACGAAAGACTAATTGGCGGATAAAGGACTGAGATGAATATCTAAGTATACTTAGGTATATTTTCCGTTAAAAACTTCCGTTACTCAATTAAAAAATTATAATATAAAAAATTGAATGAATGTTTACAAATATGTGGATAAATATTAGAATGGAGTTTATGATGAGATAATTGTTGGGCTCAAACCTGGTGTATAACGCGTACAAAAAATATGAGATTTTCTCTTAAATCTTCTAAGCACTATGCTGGTAAGTTTTCAATAATGTTGGCAAAGATTCCTGAATCACTTTGGTTTATGTAGAAAAAATTTTTCATTTTGTTCTAGTTCAACAGAAATATCTCCACAAACGTGTCCGGGGTCTTTATACAAAATCACCAAATTAGTATTTTATTTAAAGGAGTTTATTTACTCATACTTAAAACGAGTTGTAAAGCAATGCAAATTTATATTTTTTTTTGACATTATCCGTTGTAAAATTTCAACTGAAGAATCGAAGTATGGGAAAGTTGTAAAGAGTTATCTTAGTTGCTAAAATTTTGCGTAGGGTTCATGTCCTTTCTGTAAATCTTTTTTAATATTATTTTAATTTAAGTAGTGTAAACCCATCCTCCATGTGGCACCCTTTATACAACTACACTCATTTTGCACAGAAAATATTTGACTGGATTTCATAACATTATTTGAGTGGAAGCGACTAAAACTCCAGCCAAGTAAAGAGCTAGCAAATCTAACAACAAGTGACAAGTAATTGGTGAAATTGATGCCACAAAATTGCCGCCAGCATGCGAGACAACAAACCATCGCTAGCTTTTAGGAATTTGAAACCGTGTGCGAAGTCAAGTATGCATTGAATCCAAGTACTACATACCTTCCGCATAATCCATTCAAATAATCATAATAATTGACTATCAACATAAGTGTATACGAGGCCAGACAAATGTTTAGGTATTGGAAACGATGACGTCTGCACAAACGAAAATACTCCTTTCCAATCATACATTAAAATGTGCATACACTGCTTG
Source organism: Bactrocera correcta (assembly GCA_027475135.1). Lineage (NCBI taxonomy): Eukaryota > Metazoa > Arthropoda > Insecta > Diptera > Tephritidae > Bactrocera > Bactrocera correcta. Next base: position 140,397,218 of record CM050323.1, on the reverse strand, counting down.
GCAACAAAAAAACCTGCTACAGTGGCAAAACGAGTAATGATGTCGAGTGGAATGGTAGAACATTTATTTATCGAAAATTGCAACGATTATTATCGAATTGTCGTGCCTTTGCCGCAGTCACGTTGCATACATTTAGGCACACTGCATGCATGTGGGCAAAACATACATACATGAACAGTTGTTGTGTCACAATGTGAAGAGAAACATAATCGAAATAAAGGTCGTTTTGAATGGTTAATAAAACCATCAATTGCATCAAGTGCCACAAAGTCGGTGAAGGGGTTACTTATCCCATACTCGCACATTGCTTTTTGTGTTGTTTGGTTCCTAGAGATTTTGTAATTGACAAAGTGGGATGTATTCGTAAAAAATATCATTATGCTTGCCGTCTACATGCTTGTAACTCATCTGAAAGGCGGTGAACAACATATATGTATAAATTAATTCTAATTTGGGGGACTTGCTAATTTGAGAATTTAAGTTGATCTGTATGACAAGTTAAATCAGCATTAAATAGGAGGAACGTACATTATGCCATCGCCATTTGGCAGAAGCTATTACTAAAAGAATATAAACGAGAAGCACAAAAGTTGGCCTCAGTATTTGAATATCCTGTCTCCCCTTCCTTTTGAATAACTTCCTTCTGGCGTTAGTCTCAGTTAAATTGAGTTTCAACTTGTTCTTCTAAAAGAATAATTAAATAAAATGATAACGTGGATTTTTATTCAATTCTGTTAAAAGCGATGGACCTGGTACTGGCACTTTAGACGAAATATTTTACATCTCAAACTTTTCGAATGAATTGACATAAATTTAGTTTAAAGCATTCTTCAGATGTCCTCTGCCTGCAAGTCAATTGGAGCCCAAAAACACGTATTTTTCCTTTATTATGACAGCAACTGGCAGCTAATTTGATTTTTCAATAGATAACTTTAGAATGAAACAAGTAACGAAAGGAATGGTTAGGGTGTAACCAAGCATAATATACTCCGGCAATATGCAAGGATCAAAGTCGTAGAAATTTCGAATTTCAATAATATATCTGATACGTTGCCGCCAACATAAATTTATTCACTTTGGACATCTGGAAAAAAATTATAATATGTAAACAATTTATTAAACTTGTATATCGTAGAAACATTCACTGCAAATAGCTTAACCCCTAAGAGATGGATCGTTTTATTTTTGTCAACTAATATTATTATGTTATCTACCAAAACCTCAAATTGAAAACCTGTAGATTTAACTATCTGGTAACATTTTCGTGATTTATTTATAGCAATTACTTTGGTGGAAATCGTAGTTAGATTTCTGTTGCCATAAATCATATTTATATTATATCTTACACCTGATAAAATTTTTTTGTTCAAAAAGTTAGCTTTTTCACCATATGTAAGATTTATTAAAAACAATTCTCAATAGATGGCTTCAGTGATCAATATCTTGTACTAAACAACCGAGATCAGGTTACGTTTCTGCTGTTAGAAAGACGACTTGTCGTGCTAAAACACATTTCAGACAGTTTTGGGATTCCTTAACTCTTTATTGTTTGAGCATGCATAAAATATGGATACAATATTTTAGTTTTTTGTGCGATATAGATAAAAGCGTAAGCAACCCTCCTAAAAATATTAATAATATATGTGATCCTATACTGAAACAGCTAATTCGTTTTGAAATTTGTAATGTCAAAGGCTTATCGCGCTCTCGAAGCCAAGTTGGCGAAAGTATCAGGGAAATAATGAAAATTGTTTTCCCAGGAGTTACACATTGCAAACAAAAAGAAAACAACGTTTGAAAGGATTTTCTATGGCAGTGATCCTATAAAATTACTTCCAAAGTATCAGCAAGTTATCGAACGGTATTAAAACTATTGATTATTTTCCTTATCATTTTATGCTTTTCTTGCGGTGCCGAAGTCGGAAGCTTAGGTAGCGCACTGCGCAACGATGGATGTGCCGCAAGTTATAATTGCGGGGGACAAAATATGCAATATCTTTGGAATGGTATGAATGAACATTTTTTACAGATTATTAAAGGTGAATACTTTCAGCGTTGTGTCACATGCTTTTCAGTTTTTTCTTTAGTGTGAAGAACACATAAATAATTTCAATTGTTTAAAAAAAATTATGTAATTATGTTATTTAAGCAAAAGGAGCGTGGAAAAATATCTACAAGTATAATATGGCATGAACATTTTTCTTTGACTTCACAAAATTTCATCAATTTATCTCCAGTAGCTTATGAGAAAAAAATTTTGCAATTTTATCGTGCTCAAAATTTCAACCTTCAATAACTTTAACAAAAGAAAAGAAGAATTTTGACGAAATATTTATGTCATGGGGTATGCGTCTGGTCCCCCTCCTAATGAACCGCTAATTTTCAAAATCGGTGATTTTGCGAAATTCTCGTGTAACACCTGACGTTATTTGACCTACATATATATGGTACTTAAATATATTATGTATCTAACTCCATTTGCATAAAATCCAGTGAAACCAGTAACACCGATCGCAATTGACTTGCGGTTTATGTTGCGTTGGATGCAGTTATTGTGGCAGTGGTAAAAATTCTAATTTAATGCCAATAATAAACTAGCAGCAATAACATTAGTGTCACACTCCTCACGTTGGTGTTGTTATAAATAGAAATAAAAACACGTTTTGCAGTTGGATTTGAAAATTGGTCGAAGTGTAATATACTAACTGACAATTTTTGCATGTAAGCTGCGAAAGTGCGTTATTAACAACAAGTAAGAAAGGGTTAAGTGCAGGTGTAACCGAACACTTTGCGATTCTCGGGATTTGCTTGGGTCAAAGGCTTTCAGATATTGCAAAAATGTATATAATAAATATTGCGATACAATTAAATAATCATTAATCGAAGGAACCGAAAGGATTACAATGAAATGTTGTGTCTTATTAAACTATGTCCATATATTAAAAGTTGTACTCTTACTTAGTTGGATTATTATATGTTGCATGTTCGAAATATTAATTTTAAAATGGACTCGTAGACTAATTTCACATATTTTCGGCACTTTTACTAAGATACCAGGTTGTTCAATAAGTTTTGTCGTTTGATAAGAAAAAAACAATTTTACGATTCAAAATACACTTTATTTTTCAGTATAATCTCCCTGAACATTAAAACACTTGCTCCAACGATCTTTCAATCTGTGAATCTCATCCCTGAAGGGAGAATTCGGAAGGTCTGCAAAATACACCTCTTCATTTAATGAAAAACCTTTGACACGCATAAATGGAAAGGGGCCAAATCTAGAGAATACGGTTAACGCTTCAACAATTCTTAAAGTTGAATTGTTGAAATTGTTGTTCATGGATTTTAGAAAATTTCAAAATGCTCTTGTGACGCGGTGCATTGTCCCGATGAAAATGGATTCTTTTCTTCTGTAAACCGAGTCTTTATTAAAGAAATTTTTCCTTCAATTGGCACAAAAGGTTGCAATAATATTCCAAACTAATTGTTTTACCAGCTTGCAAGTAATCCACAAACAAAATTCCTCACCCATCCCAAAAAACCCGATGGTCAATTTCGGAACACGAAATCGTTTCGTTTCACACCACTATTCAGCCTGTTGTTTCTATTCAGGATGATAATGATAGACTCAAGTCTCCGCCATATTGATGAATCGACGCATGAAATCCACTTCCATCTCCAAATCCTCGTCTTCAAGGCTTGGACGACCGCGTTTAAATTCAGTAATCCATCTTTCGACTAGAACAGTCGATAGTAGCAGAACAATCATTATACACTTTTAACACCAAATCGTGAATTTCTTTTAATGCTACACCTTCCAAAAATAAGAATTTATCACTGCACGATTTTAATTTCTGTGTTAGTTAATTAACTGTAAGCAAAGAATGAATAGAATAGATTGAATAAAACTTTACATACGTTCATATGAAGATTCGGTAGAGGATGATCCTAGCTAACGAACGAGCGGCTGGTCAGTTGTCTCCGATCTCCTGGAGAGTCAGGACAAATATTTTCGCGCGACATTTTTCTGTGAGTGGTGCAAGCGGAAAATGCAGCGTTCGTTAGAGAAGTGTTTTTCGTGTGAAATTCGGTAAATTTGCAACAGACATGTTTGATATAATCAGGTAGGCTTACCCAGATGTTTCTTTTGCAAGAAGTGGTGTGTTTCAGTGGTACCAGACCTTTTTGGAGAGCCGGGAAGAGGTCACTTATGAAGACCGTGCTGGAAGACCTGCGACTTCGATAAACACCGACAATACTAAATATTCGTTTAATTGCTCAGATGTTAAATTTATTAAAATCTGTGGTTCATAACATTGTGACGGAGTACTTGAACATGCAAAAGGTGTGCGCGTAGATGGTCCCAAAAGTGCTCACTGACGACCAGAAATTGCGGGGGGGTGGAAGTGAGCCAAGAAAGTTTGAACATGTCTGAAAGTGACCCCCAACTTTTGAATAACGTAATCACAGGTGACGAGTCATGGATCTTTGAGTATGAAGATGAAAGGCAAACATTTAAGACGACAGGGGGGGATCCAAGTAGCATGCACCTCGGCTCTCAAGGCAATGCTTGGAAATCGCGCTGGCAGTGCTTTATCGACGCAGAAGGAGCCTATTTTGAAATTTTTTAAAGAATTGCAACGATTGGTTCAATACATTTCTTAAATCTCAGTCCTACTACTTTGCGGACAAACCCTGTATATATAAATCTATATCTATCTCGATTCAGTTTGAGTGTTATAAACAACAAGTTGGTTGAACTATACTATAATACTATGTAGCAATATGTTGCGAGAGTATAAAAATGCCTGTATTTTTGTTAAATATATTTACAAAATAATATGAATTTGTTAATTTCCAAGTATGAGTATTTAATTGCATGCTTTCATGGTCGATGTACATAAATATGTATATACAATATACGAGTTTATAATGTAAAAATATATATGTTTGTGCTAATGTATGAGTTAGTATCTATTAGCTAGTAATAAAAGTGTCAATTATTGCATGGGAAGTAATGCTTATTTTATATTGGTGACTTTTCAAATTAACGTTACACCGAAATGCCAACATAAATGCACACATATGCAGTAATACTCTATATATTTGTATAAATGATGCTTATGAAAGCCAAGCCAAGCTTATTAGTTTGCCTGGTGTATAAAATTTGCAATTTGCTCATTACTTTATACATTTGTATATTAACAAAATAACTGAATAAATGGAAATGTGTGTGTATGGTAATTTAAATTTTTGTACGCCCGTGTAATTATCGAAAATATATGTGATTTTATTTGCACTAATTACAGTTATTATTACTACTATTTTGCGAGCCCTGAAGTGCGCTTCATAAAATGTGGCAATGTTTTCTCTGTTTTAATTGGATTTTACGAGACGCAAGGCTTTATACAGCACTTGCGCGCCTTTATAGGAATACTTTTTTCCTGAAATCGTTAAACGAAAATATTTTACTAATTACAATTTGGTGTTTACATCTCCATTAGAGGCTTGTGGCTGGGCCTAACTTGTGCTCCCATGTGGTGTAAGCTTGGATGTTTTCCAACCAGTTTCGAATTGTACCTGGATTGTGAATTTCCTAATTGTGGTCACATTTTAATGAATGTTCGGTTCATTTTGGTCAATGATGGATCCGTTACTTACTTAATAGTTCTCGTTAATACTCACATAACCTGGTCACTGTAAGTTATTGAATCCAGATTTCTTAACAGATTTAGTCCACAAATGATGTCATCTGGCCAATAAAAAGAAGCTATTTAAATGTTAAAGTTAAGTGTGTTTTGAACCACCTGGCTATAGGCGGGGTAAAAAGTTGACTTCAGGGGTCAGTAGGGTAATCTGACCTGTTTTTTGACATTTTTTTTATGGAAATTTTTCCTTTACAATAGCACTTTTTCACATATCATCAGGTACATCAAATTTTTATCGGAATTTTTGATGACATTTGTCGGACAAATGACTGGGTAAATGAAATGCGTTTTTTCACTGGCGGACACGATTTCTCATGTTTAGATCATCTGAAACACAAAAATTCAATTTATTTTTAAAAAGTACGTGAATGGTTATCGTCCCTACTATTCAATTTAAATTATTATTAAAAATTATGAATCTAGTAGGGACGATTACCAGGCGTTTTGTGAACATTAAAAAAAACTTTAGCAAATCGGTTGAGTAGTTCGACCGGAATCATGGCCGTAGTGTTTAGAGTAAAACGCGATTAAAGTGTCAGGTGTGCACTTCAAGCGCTCCGAATGTCGAGCACAATTATTATTTTTGGGCCTTTTTCGAAGCCTTCCAATGGTAAAGTGGATTTCTACATTAATTTTAAGGGTATAAGAGAAGAGAAAATGCAAAAAAAAAAATTTAAATGATTACCGTACTGACCTCTTCAATGAAACTTTCAAAACTCTTTAGACGGTGCGTTGACAGTTGACGGACCAATTAATATTTAGTGGGGAAGTTCACACTACCCGGCTGATTGATGCTCACAAAGAGAAAATGGGGTATGAAAAACTATTTTCTCAAAAGATTTTTAATCCGAACTAAACTTCCGTTACTAGGTGAAATTTTGAATCAAACCAACTTAACTTTTTTTGCGCTTGTCCTTTCAGATTTATTAAGGTTTCTTACTTACTTCAATATAATACACTGCTTCATTGCTATAAAGAAATTATACATATTTCTGTGAAATACTGAACAAATTCCGAAATGAAGAATTGCATTTCACAGCTCTAGCTCTAACAATTTCTTAACAACATTTTTTTTCAACGCTACTTTTCCAATTATTGTAGATAGTAAGCGGAATGCACGGAAAATTCGTGTTTTATTTTTATAAAGATATTTATGCCGATCAGTGCCATTTAGCGTTATTAATTAATTTTATCAAATTTTGTTAGCAAAGTCGGAGAATGACGCACAAAAGTATACTTAACGATAAACGATAGTTATCAAATAAAACGACGCAATACGGAAAGTGAAAAGAAAGAACCAAATTTCTGCATCCGTTTCAACAATTTGGAGGGTCAATGCCAAATCGAATATTCGTACTTATTAATAATAATGGTAGCACAATAAATTCTTAGAAAAAAGTAAAAACGTGTTTCTTTCGTTTTATCGTGGTGGAAGGGATGTCTTTATAGCAATGAAACAACGTTTTTAGTGCATTCCGCTTACTACCATCAATAATGGGAAAAGTACAGTTAAAAAAAGAATGTTTGTATTGAATTGTTAGAGTTACTATAGAGCTTTAAGAAAGACATCATTCGTTTTGCCAATGGAAACAAATTGTTAAGTACTCCACAAAATTATACTAATGCCTTTATAGGAATAATACAAAGTGTATAAAGTGAAAATTTAATTACAGGTCCGGTATTCATTATATTGGGTATAGGGAGGCTATAGAAAAGTGTGGACAGATATAATATGTAGATATAGATATAGATATAGGTATAGATATAGATATAGATATAGATATAGATATAGATATAGATATAGATATAGATATAGATATAGATATAGATATATATAGAAAGTGTGATAAGATATAGATATAGATATAGATATAGATATAGATATAGATATAGATATAGATATAGATATAGATATAGATATAGATATAGATATAGATATAGATATAGATATAGATATAGATATAGATATAGATATAGATATAGATATAGATATAGATATAGATATAGATATAGATATAGATATAGATATAGATATAGATATAGATATAGATATAGATATAGATATAGATATAGATATAGATATAGATATAGATATAGATATAGATATAGATATACTATATACAATATTATGGTACAATGTTGACCGAAAAATTTTGGAGGCTTAATACACTTTTAGTTTGGTTTGAAAGATAACCGTTATTATATAGTATATTTCAACTCGATTACTTAGTATATTTAAATGAAGGAAGGATAATGTAACTACTCACTTAAATTTATTATACCCTGAACAGGATATATTAAGTTTGTTACGAAGTTTCTAACACCCAGCAGGAAGGGTCGGAGATATATATATATGATTAGTATGTCGAGCTGAATCGATTTAGCCATGTCCGTCTGTCTGTATATATACGAACTAGTCTATCAGTTTTTAAGATGTCCTTTTGAAATTTTGTAAACGTCATTTTCTCTTCAAGAAGCTGCTCATTTGTCGGAACTGCCGATATCGGCTGCGATATAAACTGAATGATCAAATGCTTGCATGGGAAACTTCATCATTTGACGAAATCTGTTATGAGTTATTGTTTGTAGAAATAATTTAATAATCAGAAGAAATTATTCAGATCGGATTACTAAAGCTGCCATACAAATCGAACGACCGGAATCAAGGGCTTGTATGGAAAACTTTCGCATTTGACATGGTATCTTCACGAAATTTGGCATAGATTACTGCTTAAGGTAACAATATAATCTCCAAAAATTGTTCAGAACGGATTTCTATAACATATAGCTTCCATACAAACTGAACACACTGAAGATAATAGCTTCGATGCAACCGAAGTTAACGGTTTTTTTTTTTTTGTTTTTTGTTTTTTTATTTTTAACTCTTCTGAATCAGCTATTTAAGGTTGAGAGTCCCCCAACATAGACACGGGTTAGTAACTTTTCAGTCAGCACCGGTGAAAACGGCAGAAAATCAACACAACATGATTTCCGCTTGATTAATGAACGTTAAAATATTTCTAGCTAACACAGCTGTTTCAACAAGGAGTTGTTTTCGGTGGACTATTTTATATCGTTGAGTAGCTCTAATAATGGGAGTGAAGGCCGCCCTCACGGCATATACTAATGTAAAGATGAATATGTATTCCGCATATACAAAGTTATGCCATACTCATATTTTAACCATATGCCGTTCCTTTATTCCATATGCATAACTCTCGCTGCAAATACATACATATATCAGATTCTTTGTGTGTATAGTCATGGCGAAAAGGCGCATAAATGTCAAAAATCAATCACGATCCTCCATTAACGAGGGTAAGGAAGGAAATTTGCCAAGCAGAAAGCAGAAAGGTTCGCGTGCACAATTTGCACAACTGTTTTATGCTTCAATAATTTGGTGGATTGTTGGTGTATGTGTAGATAAGCATATTATATCAGTTGATGTTGTTAAAAAGGGCAGAATGAAGTTCGCCGACAGGAAGCGAAAAGTTTTACCAACTTCTTTAGAACTGGTTAAAAGTAGTTGAAAGTGCATTTTTGGCTTAATAAATTACATGCAAAGGTAAAGACATACTCCATTGAGTATGCTTTAGGATCACATTTTTGTAAGATATGTAATTTTATGATTAGAAAATATATGTTTTAAAATGCGATTTCATTATAACTAGTTGTTTTGTTTTCACGCCATATTCACAAAATGTGAAAACAGGATTTATTTAAGCAAACACTCATGTTATGTCAAACCTTTTTAAATTTTTTAAATTTTCAATAAAAATATATTACTTATATACATATATATTCCAATCAAAGTTTAAGTATCTTGATGAAACTTGGTATGCCGGCTCAGTAGCACAAAAAAAAAAGTAAATACGAGTTCGTAGATAGGCGTACTCGAACCATTGCCGAAAATTTTTAAAAGTGGGCACGGCTTCGCTCTCTAATAAGTTTAAGGAGTTAGGTGAGTTTCAGAATGTGCACGTCAGATACAAAAAATAGGTATTTTTACGATTTTTTAGTTAGTACATATATAAATCTCGTTTTTGAGTGAAGAAAATAAAAAAACATTAAATTTATAATTTTTTCTCAGACCTTAAACAAAAGATCTCAGTCTTTCATTAAATTTTCGCCATTTATTTGTTAATGTAATGAAAACAAAAAAAAACAAATTTTCTTTCAATAACTCGATAATATCGTTTAAAGACGACGCACTTCTCAAAGCTGTATCTCCGAAACTATTACTTGGATCAACTTGAAAATTTAGGAAAATATTCCAGAGGTGTTGCAAAATTTAATGAGACAACAAAAAATCGATTTTTTGAAATTTTAAACCCACCTAATATCTTAACGTACTTATCTCCTGAACTAATGAAGCTGTAAAAACCAAATTCGCCCAGGGCAAATATTATAAGAACTCGTACCGATAGTGTGAAATGAAATCGGATGATAATTTCGGTTACGATTTTGGACAATGGTATTTTTCAAAAAAACTAATAAAAGCGCAAGGAGGATGGAGTCATGTGTAGAAGTTCACGCAAGTGAGGAAAGTTCTCTGATCGCCATTCACTTGGGAGTGGCCAGAAACGACTCTTTTACATATGACTCAAGCAGCTCATGACTTCCGGTCATTGACCAAGTATCCTCTGGGTAGGCTAAGAACATCCGTTTGAAGTCGAGCTGAAGTGAAAAGGCGAAATATTCCCTACTTAGGGTTGTGCGCTGGCTTTGGGACTCGCCACGTAAAAAAAACACCCCCAATGAAAGGAAACAAAAGCCTCGGATGAGTGACTCCCCTTTTGATGACGACCATGGCAAACGAATTAAGGACTATGATTTGAGGGCATGCACCTGGAACGTCCAGTCCCTAAATTGGGAAGCTGGTTAATGTCTTCGTATAGTAATAAAGGCTGACATCACCACCGTCCAAGAAATGCGATGGACGGAACAAGGACAGAGACAAGTAGGTCCTTGTGGCATTTACTACAGTGGCCATATAAAGGAGAGAGACTTCGTCGCCGAGTACTATCATTCATTCCTATGAATGAACGTCTAGCCAAAATCCGCATCAAAGCGAGGTTCTTCAACATATCGCTTATTTGCGCCCACGCAGCGACGGAAGAGAAGGACGATGTGACCAAAGATGCCCTTTATGAGTGCTTGGAGCGCACTTATGAGAGATGCCCCCGCAACGATGTCAAAATTGTGCTTGGCGACTTTAACGCCACGGTAGCCAAAGAAGGTAACTTTGGCACTACGGTCGGTAAATTCAGCCTCCACGAGGAAACATCCCCAAATGGGTTGAGGCTGATCGACTTCGTCGGAGCCCGAAATATGGTTATCTGTAGTACTAGATTCCAGCATAAGAAGATACATCAAGCTACCTGGCTGTCTCCGGATCGAAAAACCACCAACCAGATCGATCATGTTGTGATAGACGGAAGACACGTCTCCAGTGTTTTAGATGTGCGTGCGCTCCGAGGTCCTAACATCGCCTCGGACCCCTATATTGTTGCAGCCAAAATTCGCACCCGCCTTTGTGCAGCAAAAAACGCACGCCAACAAACACAAGGAAGGTTCGACGTCGAGAAGCTACAATCACAACAGACAGCCGAACGTTTTTCTACTCGGCTTGCACTCCTGCTCTCTGAGAGCACTCGTCAACAACTCGGTATAAGGGAACTGTGGGACGGCATTTCAAACTCCTTACGTACAGCTGCAACCGAAACCATTTTCGGAAAGCGCAAAAGAACAGCTGGTACGACGAGGAGTGCCGTGTTGCAGCGGGGAGAAAACAGGCTGCCTACCTCGCAACGTTACGATCGACCACAACAGGTTCGGGATGGGATAGATACCGAGAGTTGAAGAGGGAAGCGAGACGCATTTTTAGAAAGAAAAAGAAAGAGGCCGAAATGCGTCAGAACGAAGAGCCTGATAAGCTGGCCGACAGGGGTAATGCTCGAAAATTCTACGAAAAGATGCGGCGACTTACAGAAGGTTTCAAGACCGGAGCATTATCTTGCAGAACCCCAAAGGTGATCTAGTCACCGATTATGGAGGGAACACTTCTCCAGCCTGCTGAGTGGCAGTGAACGTACAACGCCAGGAGAAGGCGAACCCGATTCCCCAATCGATGATGATGGAGCAGACGTTCCATTGCCCGACCATGAAGATGTTCGAATAGCAATTACCCGCCTGAAGAACAACAAAGCGGCGGGGGCCGACGGATTGCCGACCGAGCTATTCAAACACGGCGGCGAAGAACTGCTAAGGAGCATGCATCACTTCTTTGCAAAATATGGTGGACGAAAGCATGCCCAACGATTGGATTTAAGTGTGCTTGCCCAATCCATAAAAAAGGAGCCAACTACCGTGGGATAAGCCTCCTCAACATCGCGTACAAGGTTCTATCGAGCGTATTGTGTGAAAGATTAAAGCCCACCGTCAACAAACTGATTGGAACCCTTATCAGTGTGGCTTTAGACCTGGAAAATCAACAACCGACCAGATATTCACCATGCGCAAAATTTTGAAAAAGACCCGTGAAAGGAGAATCGACACACACCACCTATTCGTCGATTTCAAAGCTGCTTCCGATAGCACAAAAAGGAGCTGCCTCTATGCCGCGATGTCTGAATTTGGTATCCCCGAAAAACTAATACGGCTGTGTAAACTGACGTTGAGCAGCACCAAAAGCTCCGTCAGGATCGGGAAGAACCTCTCCGAGCCGTTCGATACCAAACGAGGTTTCAGACCAAGCGACTCCCTATCGTACGACTTCTTCAATCTGCTGCTGGAGAAAATTATTCGAGCTACAGAACTTAATTGAGCAGGTACAATTTTATAAGAGTGTACAGCTGCTGGCGTATGCCGATGATATTGATATCATCGGCCTCAACGCCTGCGCCTTTATTTCTGCTTTCTCCAGACTGAACAAAGAAGCAACGCAAATTGGTCTGTCAGTGAACGAGGGCAAGACGAAATATCTCCTGTCATCAAACAAACAGTCGTCGCACTCGCGGCTTGGCTCTCACGTCACTGTTGGCAGTCATATCTTTGAAGTTGTAGATGACTTCGTCTATTAAGGAACCAGAGTAAACACCACCAACAATGTTAGCCTGGAAATCCAACGCAGTATTACTCTTGCCAACAGGTGCTACTTTGGACTGAGTAGGCAATTGAAAAGTAAAGTCCTCTCTCGACGAACAAAAGCCAAACTCTATAAGTCGCTCATAATTCCCGTCCTGCTATATGGTGCAGAGGCTTGAACGATGACAAAAACCGATGAGTCGACATTGCGAGTTTTCGAGAGAAAGGTTCTGCGAAAGATTTATGGTCCTTTGCGCATTGGCCACGGCGAATATCGCATTCGATGAAACGATGAGCTGTACGAGATATACGACGACAGCGGCTACGCTGGCTAGGTCATGTTGTCCGGATGGATGAAAACACTCCAGCTCTGAAAGTATTCGACGCAGTACCCGCCGCGGGAAGCAGAGGAAGAGGAAGACCTCCACTCCGTTGGAAGGACCAAGTGGAGAAGGACCTGGTCTCGCTTGGAATATCCAATTGGCCCCACGTAGCGAAGAGAAGAAACGACTGGCGCGCTGTTGTTGACTCGGCTATAATCGCGTAAGCGGTATCTACGCCAGTAAAGAAGAAGAATAAAAGCGCAATAAATCAGTAACTATATAAGTCGGAGACATTAAAATTTACCTCCGAAATGGTACAAGATGGCTTTATTGGAACCGGTGTTAAAATTGGACGATGGGTGTGGCACCGCCCACTTATTGGTGAAATCACATATCTCGGGACTCGAAAGACCAAATTCGTCTAAATTTAGGGTCTAGCATTCCTTTCATATTCCTACTTTACAGTGCGAATCTTACTAAATGTGTGAGATATACAATTGAAATTCAGTGAGAATCCTTTCCTGGCACTAGTGATTGAGGTCAATTCTTCCCTGAGCCCCATATACCTAATTAAAAGCTTTTCGCTTTATAGTGTATTTATCTGTCAATATTTGAATTATCTCAATAAAAATTACGGAAAATGTTTTATTCATAATCATACATCTTTAAATCTAAAATAGGAACACTTGACCCAGCCCCCATATAACTATTACCAGGCTTTTGGAAGATACGGCTAAATTTGCTTCATATAATTGACGATTGTATGTTCGGTAAGGGAAGTTACAGCAAAATACTACAATAAAACTAAAGTTAGTTACTTTTATCGGCATAGATCCACAATTATGTTAGTTTCATCATCCGGCTCATTTTTTGATTTTATTTATTTTTTTTTTTTTAATTTTCATTTGAATATAACTCTGTCCTTATCTCCAACACCAATACTAACAAATCACCATTAAATGAATGAACCGTTCCACTCTGTGGTATTAGTATAAACTTATTTGGAGCCTACATATCGAACTCGTTATTCTCACTTGAAGTGCGAAGCGAAAAACAATACTGTCATTAAAGATGACTTCGTTGGAAAACAGTTTTAATTTTTAAATTTTCAGCTATTTAAACTACCAAAACAATTGAGAATGCAACATTCCTGCATTCGTGATGTGTTTATAAAATTGTTGTTGTAATTTTGCCATTTCATTCAATTAAGATAAAAATATTTGTGCAAATATATTTGCTTTTTAACAACCAATCATCTTCGGTGCAAATAAAGAGTTTCTTCTGCCTTTGGTACACACACATGTCTCCATTTACATAGATTTATTTTTCTATTGAATATTTAAATATTTCCCAAGAACACTTTTATCGACTACGCATTTCTATTATTCAATTAAATATATTGTTGAGTGAGGCTCAAAGAGGGCCTTTGTCCGTTAGGGCGCAGATCTTAAGCACAAATCTATGTTCGTCCGGTCTCGATGAATTATTTACTACATACATACTTTCATACTTTGCAGCTCCAGCACGCTTTTGGGCAATTTAATTAAAAGTTTCACTTCACTGCAATATTATTGGGCAATATCGAAATCGGCAGGCGTTCACCAATGGTGGTGATAATTTGCAACATTTCCAATAAGTGCAGAGTGTATTTACATTCAATTAGTTGAAAGTTTATCGTAGCTTTCAAGAGACGTTGCCACTCGGTATGTGTGTGTTTGCACATACAAACATACTTCACATAATGTTGAAGTCGAAGTTCGAGAGTTTCAATAAAATTTCAAATTTCCGAATTGATTTCGCAAAAACCAACAATAGTGAGGCAAGTGCGAATGTGTGTCTTCGAATTGAGAAATCAAATCAAATTTCATTTCAATTTCGGTTTGAAAACCCTAACTAACCGGTCAGTAACTAACCAGTGCTCCAACCCAAATGCATCAATTATGCATTACACTTATACAATTGTTAAATGTAAGTGTGTGTGCTGATGGCTGTTTTTTTCTCCGGCTTGACTTCCAAAAGTTCATTGGCAATTTATATTCAGTGCCCACACTTGTCAATAACATTGCGGAAAATGTGTTTTTCTGGGCTCTCTGATGCCGCTCGGGGACAGTCGACAGTCTAAGCGCCGTAGACGAGCATGTACTCTCACGCCGAGTGACTGAATATCATCGAAAAATAATAACAATGAACGAAAAAGTTGTAAATAACCAAACTTGTTTATTTAGGATACCGATGAAGTGAAGTGATGTGTGTCTGTTTGATTTTTTCCTGCTTCAGACGTCGATATTTGCAAAAGTTTGAACCTTTGGCCTATAAAATACCATAATATACAAATATAAACACATACGCCCGCATAAAACTACCGTTATATGCATGAAACTCTACGTGTCCTTCCCATGAAGCGTGCACATTCGCATATTGTCGTTGACCAGTCTGCAGCGCAGTATTCCCTCGTTGTTGATATTTTGCTTATGTTTGTCGGGCTATTTTCTGTTGTTGTTGGACTGCTGTTGCTGCTTCTGTGTTCACTCAAATATTCAATTCATATTTGATGACATTTAAATGACAATTTAAGCATTGCAAAATATTTTCACATTGTCGAAGACAGACAGTTTATCCGGCCACAGAGAAGAACACGTAGAGCGCACAAGAGAGTGCAGAGAGAGAGAGAGGGAGAGAGACAAACGCTGCAACATGGGTTGATGATCGGAAATTCAACGCTTTATCCACTGTATAACGGCTATTCGTGCTTTTTTCGTCGCCTTTCTGATGAAATCAATAAGCTTTTAACATGCCAACACCAGGCAGAATGTTAATAACGCACACTTACTATATACGCACAAACATATGGCTGCAACTGTTAATATATGTATGTGTTTTACAAATGAATAATGTGCTTATGTATTTCTTTTTGCTTTTTGAATAACCCAAATTGATTTCATTTATTGTATTAATAAATTATTAATTACTTTATTAATGACGCGCTGCTACAAACATACATACATACATATACACAGATAAATATAGTTTACTATACAAATTGGCTGCAGAATTGCGAACATGAGTACATTTTATGGCAATGATGAAATTAATTGGAAACATCCATGTTTTAATTTTGATTTTCGTGCTATATAAAGATCTTCAGTAATTTGATGCAAAATCAGAAAAGTTGAGCTAAACTCACTACTTCTGATAGTTATACCCTGAACAGGGTATATTGAATGTGCTACGAAGTTGGCAACATCCAGAAGGAACCGTCGGAGACCCCATAAGGTACATATGTACATACATACATATATACATACATATGTATATAATTGATAAGTACAGGGTAGTCGAATTAAGTTCTCTGGCTGTCTGTAACTTTATATACTAGTTCCTCAGTTTTTAAGATATTGTTCATATTCGTCGGGACTGCCGATATCGGACCACTATAACATATAGCTGCCATACAAACTGAACGATCGGAATCAAGTTCTTGTATGGAAAACTCTCACATTTGTCGTGATATCTTCACGAAATTTGGTATGAGTTATTGTTCATAGAAATAATGTATGTAATATTGGAAGAAATTGTTCTAATCGGCTCACTATATCATATAGCTTCCGTATAAACTGAACACATAGTTACTGAAAGAAATGCACCTTTGAAGGGTATATTAGTTTCGGTGCAGCCGTAGTAAACGTTTTTTATTGTCTGTTTTTAATTTGTATATGGACCGATAAACCGTGACAAAATAAACAACAACATTTGCAGCAGTGCTGCACATTTAATATCTTCTGTGGTGTTAGGAGGTAGATTTCATTCAATCCTTGGTCTCAAAGTTATAAAAGAATAAATATGTATGTTTAAAATTGATAATTTATTATGAAAAAAGACGACTAAATGTTTATAAAAATGCTATAAATAACTTGTATATCGACTCAACCTAAAATTATGGGCTTTGAATAAAAAGAAAAGTAAAATCCTCTCAACATTTTCATAGACTTTCAGCATGTTTCTACAGAATATAATATTTCGATTCACTTAACGGTTGTTTGTATCACCTGAAAGTAGTGAAGATAGTTGTAGGGTTATATATAATATATGCAAATGATCAGGATGAATATATATCTATCTATAGGAATTAAACTTAGAACGAATAGTGCGCCTAAAGTAGGCTACTTTATGTTTAAAAACTTGTCAGAGTCGTAATGCAACTGTTCAAATATTTCAACCCATTTTAAATTATTATAATACCACATATCTCACAGATAGATCGATATTCTCAATAAAAAGTTCGCGTTTGGACCTTTGATTCATAAAACCAGTATTTAGGGACTTGAATAATTTAGAACCGAGCTGGATAGTCATAATGTGGTCAACTTTAAGAGCAATATTCGGATAAAGTTTAACCCCGATACATTCATTGGTGTTTGAGTGAAGTGAAAGAATCAAATAGAATTTAAAATTGGGTTATGTGAGTAGTAGGCGTAGTTGTAGTCCGATTTTGTCTGAAACGTATGACTATCAAGGTCGAGTGGGTTGTGAGAATTTCATCGAAATGTGGACGCTTTTAGTAGTTTTTCACGAAACACATATGTTGGACGTGGGCGGAGTTATCACCTGATCTTATGCAACATTACAATGTCGGTGGTTCGGGTTCTGAAATGATTTGTCCTGTTTACACCCGTCTACAAACTTATTCTTACTGTTTTGTCCAAAAAAATGCGAACCAATTCATTTGATATCTAATTATTACTCAAAATATCGCTTTTGAGTTCGTCGCGTCATTCTGATCATTTACATACCATATATAACAACAGGGTTTGTCCGGAAAGTAACAGGCCTGAGAGGATTTAAAAATATTTATTGAACCAATCATTACAATTCTTTAAAAGCTTTCAAAATAGGCTCCTTCTGCGTCGATGCAGTGCTGTCAGCGCGATTTCCAAGCATTGAAGGGGTCACAGAAGGCATTCTCCGGAATAGCCTTGAGACCAGAGCTGAGCTGCATTTTGCTTGGATCCCTGTCGTTTCAAAATGCTTGCATTTCAAAAGCCTTTTCAGGCAAAGAAACAAAAAAGTCCGGAGGGCCACATTTAGACAGTAGGGGGGCTGAGGAAGCGTGGGGATGCCGGCCTTAGTAAGGTAGCTGTTCACAAGAAAGGCGGTGTGAGCCGGGACGTTGTCGTGGTGCAAATTCCAAACGGTTGCGATATCTTGTCAGACCAGATTTTGATCAATTTAACATCTGAGTAATTAAACGAATATTTAGTTGACGGTCTGAGTTCTGCGCACACAAGTCACATGGTCGGTGTTTGTCGAAGTCACAGGTCTCTCAGCTTTGTCTTCATCAGCGACGTTTTCCCGTCTCCTCCAAAAAGGGCTGGTGTCACCGAAACACACCCCTTCTTGTTAAAGCGACATCTGGGTAAACCTGCTTGACCATTCTGCTCTAACGAACGCTGCATTTTCGGCTTGCACCACTAACAGAAACACGTCTCGTGAAAATCTTTGTCCTGACTCTCCAAGTGCTCGGAGTCAACTGACCAGCTACTCGTTCATTAGCAAGGAACGCCCTCTACCTTATCCAGTCGGTGCGCGCACGCTTCGAAGTACAGTCGTGGCGGAAGAAAATCAGTCCTATTACTTTCACGACAAACGCTGCATTGGAATAGAATATACAAAAACTTACATACATATATACTCATGTATGTACACGCATACTTACATTTGTACTTGCTCAGCTTATTTGACCGTCGTAAATCATTTGAATTTAGCACATCAAAGCGGTTTTAATCTGAATTGATAACTGAAATTTAGTTGTTGTTTGCTGCTAAAATTGGTACAATAAAACGAAATTATATCCCATAAATGTATATATAAAATATTCTTTGTACGTTATTTTTGAAATGGTAAACAGAGTTTAATTCTAAGAGTGGTAAAAACATTTTCAATACGATATATTATTTTATATTCTGAATTAAAATTTGGAAATTCATTATAACTGCAAGGGGAAAATATAATTTTATAATCCTTAAAAACAAACAATATTTGATAGTAAGTTGCTAGTTTTATTTGTGTCGTAAATGCTTTGAAACAATTTAAGACTAGCTTGAAGGGAAGGGTCTGTGTTCAAAATTGAACATGTTCGTTGCTACCAAAGGACGGACAACAACATTATATTTAAAAACTTTTATATATTTCACAGATGCTAAATAAGATGAGAAAAATCTTACTATTGATACAGTCCACTAATATTATATATCTATGTTCAAATATATTGAACATACATACACATATACATAAGCAGACACACTTAAAATGCATTGCCATGCAAAACAATAGCATACAACAGACAATAACACAAACATTACTAAGGATAAGTTGTTTGCATATGACAACCCATGGGTTCTTAGAATACATTTTAGCAACTGCTTGTAAATGTACTCACATTCAAACTAACCCAAGATCACACAACATAGGTTCAAACAATAGCCAGCATACATATAGTACATATCGTCACCTGAAATGCAAAATAATGTATCATCAAAAAATTCGAAATTGAGTATCTTATTTATTACGATTCACTACTTCAAATTACATAAATAACATTAAATTTGTCCATCATTTTTAGGTTCTGCGCGCATATATGAATCAGTTTCAACCAATATTAAAACTTGTTTTTCACTATTTTTCCATTTTATTTCGTGTTTCATTCAGGCCACTGTAAATTTTCGAAAATGTTGTTACGTTATTTTGCTTTTTAGGTGATGATATAAACATACACATATATTTAGTTATTTAGGATATTTTGAAAAATGGTATAATATATAAGGTTTCCAAATTTAAAAATAAAACTAAAATGAAAGATTTCTCACTCGACTAAATACTGTTTGAATTCCCCCCACCAGCGGTAAGGTTGACAAAATCTTTGTTGAGTTTTAAACGTTTGATCTTACAAATCAAACAGTTTGATTTTATAATTCAAACAGTCTGGATAACTACGTGATTAGTGTGACTCCGTCTAGACTTCAAGAAGATGCGAGGAAACGTGGGTTGTTGTGCAAAGTTTTTACTGGCACAAAATGGCAGCTGTCAAATGAAGACATTTTATGAATTTTAGTATTTTTGAATTTTTCAAGATTTTTTAAAGTATTACTGTGGTATGCATTAAAATAATATATTCAATATTTTGTTATAAGCGTTCGTTGTATTATTAAAGGGAATTTCTTTGTTTAATAATCAAGACAGAAAAACCAGAAAAACGCTAATTTCTGTTAGTCATTTATATCAGAGTTTTCATAGGCCATCTTCTTCCTATTGCTAGTTAGTTAGCTGAACGTAAGAAACAAAGCTATTGATAACTTTCGATCATTGAAACACTCACTGGAATGCTCGTAGTTGTAAGAAAGAGATATGAATTGTGTACTAGTTAAACTCTGTGAAGTGGTAAGAGCGCCCACCGTCAAAAGTACATTTGCTAATTATGCTCTTTATAATAAACTAATTTCCAAGCTATCAAAGCAATACAAAATCTGAGTAAGAAGAAATGACCCTATTGACGTGGAGCTAACAATTCTGATCAGTAATTTGACAAATTGATTTTCAGGGTTTATCTGTGAAGGTAGAGTTTGAGCAAATAATAGTAAATAATTTCGGCTCTGATCTAGCTCGGAGTGCTTAGATAATTAATTTCAAAAAATTCCACTTATATATTAGGCGACTATAGGACACTGCTAGGACATATGCGACCATTTACTTGTATTAATTGTTTAATTTTTAATTTTTTTTTTTTTTGCATTTTGTAGACTTTAAATTTTCAATTTACCGATCATTTGAGGCATTCATACGTTACGTTTGCGGTTTGAATGGATTGTTGCTGCGTCATGGGTATGCTGTTATTGGTTTTAATACAGACAAGGATTAATATCATTTATATTTGCTGCGTGAATGCGTGTATGTTTCTATTAAATGCTTGTGCTCACGTAAGCGTGGAAATGTTGGCGGTTTAATGTGCATTTTAATGCCATAATTAAATATAGGCACCATTCACAATGAAATAAAATAACACAATCCGGATTGTGTTACAACGGTAATGCAATGGTTTACAACAAACATATTTAAGTGCGCTAAAAAATTACAATTAAAATGATGCAAAAAATAGTATCACAAATTGCATTTAATTTTTTCCGGATTTTAATTGCTTTTTTGTTTACCTTGTTTCTGTTGTTTTTTGTTGCTTCCCCTCTTTAATTACTCATTAATGATATCGGCAAGCAATATTAAAGCTCGTTTTTTCGCTTACACTTGTGCGAATTCGAGCGCACTTTACGGTAGTGTTTGGTACCCCGTTGCGTATACGCAACCTATAATTTATATTGTTTTCAATGCCGACAGCGCCGGCATTGGTGGTTAGCATTGCAGTTGTTGGTGTTTGGACAGAATGCAAATTAATTAATTTTTCTGTTTGCAAGCGGGGGTGGCGGGGACAGCTCTTGGCAGGTTCGTGGTTCATATGTTTGGCGATAATTAAGCAAATTACTTGGCGCAGGTTTTACGGTAATGAAATGTGTTTAAAGGCATTATTTATGCACTAAATTATCATAACAAACATTTTTTGAAATCTGTGTATAAGGATTTCAATAAATGATACTTTTTGCGTAAATAATATAACTTTACTAGAATTAAAATAATACTTTAGGACGCTTTCCATATTACTATTTCCTATGTCAATTAGCTTGCTTGCTGTGGCCGTTTTTACGTTAAAATATGTGTATACATTTTACTATTAATCTAAGTGATCCAGAAAAGTTGCGCGCACTTGACTTCATTACCCATAAAAAGAGCTTAAGCTCATACTTTTTAAATTGTTCGAAATATTCATATCCTCTTACTCCACCGCCTACAAATCATTGATGCTAGTCGCCGCCTAAATTACCCAATTTGTTACTTTTTCATAATTTTCCATTTGACTACTTTCATAATTTTTCTAATAAATGACAGGCCATTGCTCATGTTGGCGTGTCGGTGATTAATCAGTGGAAACAAATTCTCAACTAAGGATATTAGTTATCAAAGGAATTCTGTAACATTTCATTAACTCAAAATTGTAAGTACCAGTTTATTTTGGGCTAAAATGTGGAAATGCTAAAATTAAGCCCAATAATTTCGATTGCATGGATACTGCATGTATGGTTTGCCATTAATTCTGCATTGACTTATTGTATCTTTCAGCACTTAACTGAAATGTATGTAAGTTCCCTTTATTTTGAAAGAATATTTTACAAATTTACCGATTTTTTCGGTATAAAATCAGCCACTGTCATGTGGTGACATCTGGGTGTGAAAATTTGTAGTCCAATTCCCACAATTTTTAGAAATGATTTGCATATTGTAATGATACAAAACTTGCTTATCAAATTTGTGATTTAGTTATAGAAATTTATAAATTTTCGATTAGCCGAATTTTGTGGACGTGGAAAAATATGAGAACCCTTATTAAGTTGCTGCCTTGTTTTTCCCAAGTTCAAGCTTACTTACAGGTGATACCATATACTCGTACACACTTACAAAGCTGCCTCGACAGCAGCTTCGTCGCCACTTGCGATTGCGGGTCGGTCGCGTATCATTGCGTACTTGTATGCTCATTAAGAGCACTTACAGTTACGATATCCATGTTGCCACATTTTAAGTGTTGCCTAATTTACTTCAATTTAGCGGGCGAGTGCCGAGTGGCGAGTAGCGTGAATGGACGCACTTCTTTCTGTCGCTTGCTGCCAGCCACTTCCTTTTGCGCTTGTCAAGCTAAATGTTTGTGGGTTTACTTAACGTTCGTTTACGTTGTTGTTTGTGTGTTTATTGTTGATTGTCTTTTCGTTGCGTTGTCTGTGTTTGTTCGCGTGGCGTACTTAACTGTAATTCCTTTTTTGACCAGCGCATATTGTGTGTGGTTGTTGTTCTTGGCTGATTGCGTGCAAACCAGATATACATATATGACTGTAAGTGTGTGTATGTATTTGTGTATATAGAGTAAGTACGTTGTTCTATTATTCATGGCGCACGCTTTCGAATCATTAAAAAGGCATGAAAAAAATGAATAAACAAAAACGTAGACTGTTGTTGTGTTTGTTGTTGTTGGATGGTTGAGGCTATTAAAGTCGCTAGTAGAGGACATTAAATGTTCATTATTCATTTGCTGGCGTCTGGGCAAACATGCTGGCGGTTTTAGTAGGTGTGTCGCTGGAGGAAAGAGCAATGATGACTTGCCTGGAATTGAGAAATGTTGTGAAAGACATAAACGAAAATAAGAGCCGAAAAACCCCAAAAAAATGTAGACGAATAGTAAAATCAGCCAACACACATTTACACGGTTATAAAAAATTAGTGCGGGGTTGTCTTACCGTTTTGAAAAATCGCAATAGACGGTATGGTTAAGATCATAAGGGGGGGATGTCAGCATATGGCAATTGAATTGCAGATATCCTATATGTGAATGGTTAAGGCATGGTTTATATGTTGGATTAGTGGTGATATAAAAAATTTTTATAATAAGGAGATCTCTAGATGTCTTTTTTTTAATATTTTGATGAAAATTGAGTTATTGGTACATATAACATATTTTTAGTAGAGGTCTAGGGGTGGGTACTTCATTCCATGCTACATAAATTTATAAGTTAAGGTTTCTTCGAAAAGGTTCGCGTAAATTCGAAAGAGTTTCGAAAACTTTTATTCTTCTTAAGTTCGAATTATTTATTTAGAAGGGCTTGGACCACTTGAACTTTCCAGTTGAGAGCGACTCTTTTTTCCACTACATACAGGGAAGAACTTCTTCCTCTAATATTGCGCATACACCGCTGACGTCATAATCGCCCATCGCCGCCCACTTTTAATGCGTACAAATTAGCGTCAATTTTTTATACTTTACCCACACCCTCATTATTTTAAAGTGAAATACTACGTATAAGAAATTGCCGACTCGGTTTGCTGGCATCACGTGACTCTGTTAGGTTATGCTCTCATTTAGAAGTATTTGCCAGCTGTAGTGGCAGTCGGGACCATTGTGCCGGCCTCCATTTGTTTTCCTTTACAATGCCGGCCATAATGAAAAGCATATAAAATGAGTAATTGGCAACATGTTTCGCAGCATTTATTCAGTTTTTTTTTTTGCCTACCACAAAAGGCCATTTTGCTTCCAAATTCTTATAGTAAACACACATTATGTACATTTTTATATATTATTACGTCTATATTTGGTTGTGTATATGTTGCAGTTTGCACACTAATAATGAGTAATATTAAAGTAGTGTTTGTTGAACAAACTCACACATAAACAATCATAGTTATATATGAATGTGTGAGTATATATTCGTACATGTGCTTGGCGAGAGCATGCGATAGAAGGATCATTTCTTGAAACGGCAAACCAGCCTTTAAAAGATAATGCCTTAATAGAAGAAAAAAAGCTGGCGTGTTAAGAAGCTTGCAATTTATTGCAAAGGAAGACATAATCCAGTCGTTTAATAGAAGATGTTTAAGTATAGAGAGATGATTGTGGAAAGACAACTTCAATATTTATAGTTACTAAGAAAAGTTTGCGGAAGTTTGAAGTTTGGTTTAGTTACAAACTAGGATTAATTAGTTATATTATGCTTTTAAAAATTTTATACTTGGAAAAGTAACTTATGGATTTTATTCTTTTATATTAAAATAAATTCAATTCTTTTGTGATGTAAAAGTTCTGAGTTTTCTCGGATCTTTTATTTTTGTCCTTATCACGCAAATACTTATCAGATAAAAACTAGTAGGTAAAAGAAAATCGGTTATAAAACGACCAGAGCTTGCTCATTAAAATTCATATACATATACAAATGAAAAGTTTCCATCAAACCTTTTCAACTAAAAAATAGTTTTCAGTTTTTCTCTTCTATCCATACAGTTATATACTCTATTGTAGTAAAGATTAACGTGGAAGAGAATTTAAAATTTTGAACATTTCTTTATCGTACTCTGTAATGGGCAGAATCGGATTATTTTTACACTGCAAAATCAGAGTTGTTCGAAAATTTTTTGCGAGACCCCGCCTTTACTTTAACACCCTTACACCAGGCAGACTTGACGAAATTGTTCTTCTTTTAAGTTTCCCATGAGAAGGGATGTAATTGGGTAGGTGGTATTTCAGTTTTAGAACTTCTATATCTCACAAATGATCGATTGATTTGAACCAAAATTGACTGATAAAATCGTGGTGTTATAATCTGATATGATCGTGGTATTACAATCGCATCCATTTCCCATATAATGCCACATCGAAACCTGTCAGCTTATTTTACCTTTTAAAAAATAAGTGAAACATCGAAGAGGATATGAAAAGAAAAATTTAGTGCACTCTAACATGGTAACCTCAGTCAAAAAAGCAATTACGAAATGTGAGAGGCTCCATTATATCGATTATATCCTTCAATATCTGCTCAAATGTTCTTTTGAACATTATGTGACTTAGCTATGAAAATTAATGAAAACGGTTCAAAACATGGTTTAGCTCCCATATATTCTATTGTAAACTATGAGCATGTGGTTTTAAATATAACGATTTCCTTCCTCCTGGGTGAATGAAATTTATTCGAAATACTATGTATTTCAAATTTCTTAGAAAAAACTTTTGCTTATTTCATATAAATTTTGTTGTCTGTAATATTAAGCATTCCAATGCAAATTGGAACAATATCGTTTAATTTTCGGCTATTTCAGCTTTATTACTTGATTATGGTATATTCAATAATATTATTACTTATAAATACAAGCTCTTTTTTATCTAAGCTTTGGTCATAGCTGAGAAATGGGGATCCTGCATTTCTTTTGAGTTATGAAGTGCTTTTTGTATGTTAATAATTGCTCTCTTTAACTCAGCTTGTTCGCGAAAGCATTTTACATTTTCCATTCACTAATATTTAGTACATGGACCGCTAAATTTTTCAGAACTGTTCAGAACTCATCTACAACCAAACAGGAGATTATATTAATTATATATTAATAAATTTATAGCTTCCCTTAAACAAAACTACAACTAATAAATCCGTTTTATTTTTAAATACCCCTATTTAAAATTTTTGACCAAAGTCTTTTTGGCTGTGCATTATCCCAAGAGTTGTTCGCATAGTTCACTCTCAATTAGGACCTTCCATGTCATTTATTCATAATTTGAATAAATTCTGTGCAAAGTTGATAAGTTGTCAATAGTGAACGGATAGGCAATTAGTTGTCTTTCCACTAAGGGAACGATCTAATATGAACGATCTAGTCAGTGTATCTAGTACTATGCCATCTATCAGAGCGCTATAAAACATCTCGATGAAATATTATTATTTATTCTAGAAGTTTGTAAATTACTTATGTATGAATAAATACATATGTATCAGGCTATTATTTCCAACAAAGCCTGCCAAATGAGGATCCAGAAATTAGTTTTAGCTAAAGTACACACCGCGCACTCTCACTTATGTGTCATTCTCGCCGAGTGGTCTACTGCACCTAACTGAGAACATTAACAGAATAGTTTGTGAGCATTTCTCATGTCCTGCGGCGCTTTAATGGACACTACAAAGCGCTGCCAGCCGCTACCTGTTATTAATAAAGAAACGGCGGGGTTGCCAGGAACTGCGTAATCAGTCGACGGCAAGCGAACGTGATGCCTGATAAAGCATAAAAGGAGCAGAGCTCGCAAATACTCCAATTTCATGAAAGTTTGTGCGAATTTTATGTTTAATCATTTTGATATACCCCACTACCGCTACCATTGTGTTGCCACTGCGTGTGCTTACACGCATACATATACATACATATGTTTGAGCTGTGGAGAGAAAAAGGGTATAGAATGGGTTCGCGTCGGCTTTCATCTCATTTCAGCAGAGCTCGCAAATAAACCAAGGTAGGTGGCGAATAAAAAAATGAGACTGAACTAGATGAAACGTTGAAATGAGCGTGGAAATTGCCACAAATTGCAAAATCGTGACTGGCGTAATTTTCGAAAGTTGCAAATGGCACTCGTATTTAGAGCAGTGGCAACAAAGGGAGGATAAGCAGGCCATGAGCATCATAAATATTGCATTAGAACGGATTTTATACCGCCTGCGCCACACCCACGCTAAAAGCTGGGAGAATTCTTCTGTTGAAAGAATGCATGTAAAACGGCATTGGCGAGCAGTAATTTCAATTTAGGCACATGAAAAGGTTTAACGCCTATAGCTATGCAACAGACAATAAGATATGTTCAAACAATAAGCATCGAAAATTAGACACTTAACCCGAAAAGTTTTATTATGTTGCACACAAGCAGGCTTACATAGCATATAATATACAATACTTAATATTTTATTGCCTCTTCAAACTGTTAATAATTTTATACGCGAGTTTCGGTTTTCTGCTTCATTTGTTGACCCTAATTTCAACTAATAATATGAACTTTTTAAGCTCAGTTTCCTACATTCTTTGCTGTGTATCCCGGGCATAATTAAGCAATAATGGCCCTTACAAGCTTCCGGCGACCTGCACGCTTAATTACGTGGCATGCGCATACTTTTAGGCGCACACTTTATTCGTTGGCCAACACAGGAATTCTTCCTTTCCAAAGAAACATCTAAGAAAAAGGCTTAATTTTATCTGCAAAGGAAAGATTTTCATAGGGGAGACGGATGTTAGCGGTAAGAGTTTCTAAGATTTCGTGGTGCGGCAGTTTAATCAATGCCATCCAGCTCAGAAATAAGCAAATATTTACACATAACTTAGTCATGCCAGCAATTTTTCTTATCCCATTTTGTGGTTGCTGAAATGAAAGCAGGTAGTTCATTCCATACTTTATTACGGGTGATTTTTTTTCTTTTGATCAGCACCTTAATTAGGCTTGAAATATTTTCTAAGTAAATAAAGTAAGCAGAAAGAATTCGATTGGTATTAAATTAAGACATGGTTTGGTGCAAATCAGCACCACTCTTTGCTTCGATAAAAAAGCGCTTGTCAAATATCTCCAATTCTTGTTTCGAATTGAAATATTTGATGATAAAGAGTGAAACCTAAAGATTGATTGAGTTTCATGGTCGTATGGTATGTTTCACCAAACTTAAAGATGTGACAGTAGTTCCTTTATCAAATAAGTAACTGAGTGCACTTTTTGCGGAAAGAGCTCTTTTGAAAAGAAACGATATGTCAAAATTTCATAATAGTTGTAAACAGAATCATCGTAGTCGATCGTCGATGATATTTGTTCCATTTGAATTAAAAAATATAGAGAATACAAGTATAGGCGCTCTCAGCTGACTGTTGGGCTCTTTCCCGATTTGAGTTCATTTCATCACGCTTAGTTGCAGTAACTCTCGACTTGAGACCTTGGTGGAATAATTGAGTTATTTGCTTCGTCAGGACGATTGTACAGTTTCAAACACCGCTCTGAAGCAACAATTCATTGTTTTTGTCGAACTGAGTGCTCGC
The DNA here is from genome assembly GCA_027475135.1 of Bactrocera correcta. NCBI lineage: Eukaryota > Metazoa > Arthropoda > Insecta > Diptera > Tephritidae > Bactrocera > Bactrocera correcta. The sequence goes on along the minus strand of CM050323.1, from coordinate 140,368,636 downwards.
GCGGCACCTATTTGAAACAGAGCTTAATCAAGCACATACATATATTTAATTAACCCTCTCATGCCCGACATAAAATCAGCGATGCTAAAAAATATTTGAATACAGATATGTTTTAATCGCATACTTTATATGAACCGACCAAAATTTCAAAGTCCTAGGAGTCCTGGTTTGAGAGTTACAATGTCGTGTTTGACAAAGGACTGAGGTTGAATTAGTTTTTTGCCTATTTTTGTTTTATTGTAATCTCTTATCTGTATTTAGTTACAAAAACCACTTACTATACAACAAAAATACTGTTTTATTAAAATTTTTATTTTATTAAAAAAAACAATTATTTTCAATTAAAAAACAAAATAAAAAAAATGCATATAAGCAGCGTCGGGCATGAGAGGGTTAATAAACAGTATGCTATGTATAAGCCCTATCTACAAAACAGACGGTCATTTCCCAGAAATTAAACGAATTTTTCTCCTCGGTACATGCTTAACCAGCATTGAAATTCGAATGAAGTAATTTTGATAACATAAACCTATTTATCACGCAACAATCTTTCTTAATTACGTAACCATCAACTTTTTGTTTTTATAAGTACCTTATTGCTGAGAGAGAAGGAATTGATGAGAAATTAATGTATTATCATATATCCGGGCATTGGTTAAATAATATTGATATAATCTCTCTCTCTATCTGCTGGTTCATCTGGTCATAAATCAAAGACAACTATTGCAAAATTATTTATATTGGACTTCAAATTGCTCCTGTATACTTTATACAATAAATTTTCTGGAAACCGAACGGAACCAGGTACACCTAATCTGGGCGCCTGGTCACAGAGGTATAGCCGGTAACGAACTGGCGGACGAGCTCGCCCGCTCCGCAGCCTCCACCAAGATGGTAGGACCCGAACCCTTTACTGGGGTTCCTTTGTTCTCCGTAAGGAAGAAGGAGTGGGCAAGGAAGATTATTGGCAACAGGCACACGGTATGAGGCGTGTCAAGTTGCTACTTGGAGGGTACAACTTGAGCAGGTTCAAAGTTTTAATCAACCTCCCCAGGAATAAACTCAGGCTATTGGTCGCATTGTATACTGGCCACTGCAAGCTGAATAGCCATTTGTATAACATGGGCCTATCTCCTTGCGCTAACTGCCGGTACTGCGACAGGGAGCCTGAAACACCGGAACAGCTGCTGATCGACTGCACAGCAGTCTGCAGACGCCGGATTAAGGCCCTTCAATCAATCAATTTAATCTAATCTAATGTCTGGAACCCAGTAACTTTGCAATTTATCTGCATAACAAAAAGAATAGAACCCTTTTTGTGCAAATTTGAGTGCTTTGTTTAATCTTAGATATATGCATATATTCCTGTTGATTCTTCAGGGGAACAGGCCCATAATTTCTTATTACTTATCCTAAATGTAGACAAATTTATCAAGTAGTTACTGAGATATTTGATTTCGACTACAATATGTGGGGTTATTAACTTTTGTCAAATGCTTAAAACCATCTACATATAACTATTCCTTGCCTCTCTACAGTAAAATCTAATGTGAGACTTTGTTATCAACTTCACTTATTTTCACTCATTACGGAAGCAGTAAAAATGCATTTACATGCCCATGCTTGTAAATTTGGTTGATACAGCAGTAGCTTATTTGATATTTACGCTAAACCTATTAGGAATGTAGTTACGTCTTTCTTCTTTAAATTATTATACCATAGGTACCCCTCCTAACTAAGATCCATTTTAACAAACTGCAGTCTTGCGTCATATGCAATCTGTGGCTTACTTAGAGCAGTTTTTAATTTTTTACTTAACTTTATTTTATGGGCAATACAATGGAACAGTTAAGTACCAATTGTAAAATAGTGTGAGAGTATTTAAAAAAGACCAAGCTATACAAATATTCACAAGTTTCCTTATGGGTGGTTGGAATATTTGTGCCTGACATGACATATCGGAAACAGAGTAATATCTACCGACCTGCCTTTGCTGAAGGCGTGCTGAACCCCCAATATCAAGTATCTTCTTCAACTAAATCGAAGAGAGACCTATTAACCTAGGAATGTAGTTTACATCAAAACCCGAAATGTGTGTTAGGTCGCGTAGATGAGGGCCAAGCAGTTCCATGACTGCTATAAACATTATTTTATAACTTTTAACAAACCGTGCATACATAATTTCATTAATATAGCACACATTTTGACCAGCCTCAACGGTTTAAGTGAGGTGGACAGATGGAAATCCTTATCAATTAGCCTACGAGTATATACGAGGTGTGTTCAAAAAGTATCGCGAATTTTGTGTTTTTTCAAAAATTATTTATTTATTCAAATATATATTCTGTCCCCTTCAAAGTGATCTCCATGAGATATTATACACTTGTGCCAACGGTTTTTCCAATCTTCGAAGCACTTCAAAAAATCATTTTTTTTTCTTCTTCAGCTCCTCCTTCGATGCCGTCTTTATCTCGTCAAGAGAAGCGTAACGTCGTCCTTTCATGGGCCTCTTCAGTTTAGGGAACAAGAAAAAGTCACAGGGGGCCAGATCTGGTGAATACGGTGGCTGCAGCATCATTAGTGTGTTGTTTTTGGCCAAAAAGTCGCGCACAAGCAACGATGTGTGTGAGCAGGGGCGTTATCGTGGTGCAAAAGCCAATTTTTGTTCTTCCACAAATCCGGGCGATTCTGGCGGATTGCTTCGCGCAAATTGCGCATAACTTGCAGGTAATATTCCTTATTAACCGTTCTTCCCTGTAGCAAGAACTTAGGATGCACCACGCCCCTGCAATCGAAGAAAACTGTCAGTTACGATTCACGATACTTTTTGAACACACCTCGTATTTGTTGTATAAAATCAACTGGAAATCATTGCATTTAATTCATTCTATTTTTGACATACAGGTAAACTATCAGGAAAGGATTCTCTCTGCTTTTAAATTAGGTATATCACACGCACCTTTGGTCCATATATTCGGTATGAAGGGGCAATCGACTTGAGATGGTATATCTCAAAGGAACTATTTGTGCAAAGCTTTATCTGAATATGCATATTCGTGGGGGCTTGGTTTGTGTACTGAAAAGCGAAGGAATCATATAGAATTTAAAATTGAGCCGTATGTCCAACAACTACTGCAATTCAACTTGCCAAGGAACACATGTACAAAGTTTCAGGATGTACAATCGCTCAGTTCAATTAGAACTATTATTGAGATTTCTTTGTATCCAGAGAAACCTTGTAGTTCGTATTCGGATTATCTTGTACAATATTCGGGGAAGTTTCAATTAGAGTAAACTATTTAACCATTAATAAAGCTTCCAGTAGTCAAAATCTTACCAGCTTGACTTATCGTCTCCTTCAATTTTGCATTTATATGCGCATTTTAGTTTTAATTTACGACAAATCCTTGAATTTGAATTTTATTTATGATTTTGACCTGAATTAACTTTGATAAAGGCTGACACTGTTTGCAAAGTTTACGCTGTTGAAGTTAGTTAATGCAACTACTATATTTTAGACTAATAGAAAAATTTACTTTGCAAAATTGTGCGTAAAGCAGCGGATAGAGACGATAGTGACTGTTGACTAATGATTACGACCAAGTGACGCCACAAACTAAAAGTAAAATGCAATTTAAATCGCAACCAACCACAAAAACGGAAATAAATACGGTAGTTAGTAGCTGAAAAAGCGGAAGTTTTTGAGGTCAAATCAACCACTTCAGAAGCGGTAAAAAGGATATGTACTCCTCAGTTGTAGATTGTAGCAATGCCACTATCACTTAAGTGCTTTGCATATATTTAGGGGCGTATGATTAAAAAGCAAAAACTTTGTGAAATTCATTTTTCGCGTCAAGAATTAAAGGATGGAGTGTAGGTTTGAGACTGCAGACGAAAACCCTGAAGGAAATTCGGGTGCGATATAGTGTTGAAATGTATTACGTTAAATTTAGATTCAGTGCTTCTTAATATAAAGGGTTGGAAAAGATAAGATAAATAGATGACGATTGAACCGCGACCTAAGGTCTATTGTGCCCTCACCTAAGTTACGAACTTAACTCCGGCATACTGATAACTTGCAATATCCTGGTAGGTGCTAATGAGGCTATGTTATCCCTTTATGGAAACATGGATCCAAGGAAATTAATCCTGTGTCTGGTGGCAGTGTAAAAGGCGACAAGTAGCCTGAGTTTGTCCCTTGGGAGGTTGATTATATTTTTAAACCTGCTGAGGTTGTAACCACCCATTAGCAACTTCGCATAGTTCCTTGGAGTCATTGTCAATACCTCTACCTCTCTACTCGTTCTTACTTGCGGATCAGCGTCTTTATGTTATGAGGACTCACCGCGACAAAGGGTTCAGGTCCTACCATGTTAGTGGATGCTGCGGTGTGGGTGAGCTCATCAGCCAGTTCGTTCCCGGCTATATTATTCTGAAAGATCACGTAGATAAGGTGCACTTGGTTACGTTCCGATAGACTGTTCAGCCGTTATCTACACTCCTACACCTGTAGCGGTTTGATCTCGTATGCAGAAATCGACTTGAGTGCCTCTTGACTGTCGCTAAATATGGTTATACGTTTGTTGCGATAGTTGCATTGGAAGTTTGTCTTTACGCATCGACTTATGGCAGAGAAAACTCGGATGGTTCGGAAAATTTCCCCTATGGGTAAAGATAGTTTTGTGCGTGGCCCTACGACTCCTGCATCCGGCGTTTTGTACTTGTACTATTCCTAAACAGTACCTCAGCTAAACCCTTCTGCTTCAGTGTATGTTTGGCTACCTTCCATAAACTGCCGTTGCGCACGGCACCCAATACGCAGATGTACGAGTATGCAGGTCGTTGCATTTTCGATAGTTGGAGCCCTACGGAAGTATGCGATGCTTTTGAAACCCAAGCCACCGCTCCATACATAATAATCGGAAGCCTGAGCATGGTGTACAAGTACCTGACAATGCCGCCTCAGGATTTACCAGCTAATCGATTGCACTCCATTATTGTTTTAGGCGCTTTAACCATGATCAGGTCAACAATCTGCTTGTACCGCAGAGTGGAATCCAGCGTGAAACCAAGATATTTGACCATGTTAGTCATATCTACCTCTCTGCAGGGACCTACGTCTCGTAACTGAAACGATAGAAAGGGGTTGATATTCCGTTTTACCTCACTGCACCATCTCTTAGCCAGGCCTAGTTCTTTTTGTATGACATCGCAGAGAGTGTCCTAGAATTTGCCTCTAGCTATAATAGCAATGTCATCCGCATATCCTTGACAGCGGATCTCATTGTAAGTTAGCAGAACTAGTAGGTCGTCCACAACAAGGCTCCACATCAGGGGAGATACTACTCCACCATGTGGGCATCCTCTTGTAGTGCCGAAAGGAATCTTGGTATCTGCTACTCTGTTTAACTATTCTGGTACGCATTACCGGGTTTTTATCCGTCTGCTATGCTCCCGTGAGACGTGTTGTCAAAAGCACCTTCAATGTCTAGTCAGATCCCCTCCTTCCAGTAAACCCTTTATCTGGTACAGAGCAATCTTCGGGATTACTTATATTATTCCTTATAAAGAAATCCAGCTTTACAAAATTCCTAGTTTTCTTACAAGACAACCTCCACTAAATGTACGTATATACCTAGCCAAATATGTTAAAAACTTTTGGAAAAGTATCTTCTCAAATTAAACATCAGCTTCGAAATAATAGACAGGGTTGAGTTTTGATGTCCTATATCAATTATACATATATATACCGGCGTACTCTAAGTCCCTATATTCATGTACGTAGTAAAGGGTTTTTTTATTTAAAATAACTTGAGAATAAGTTTATCTTGACGGTCCAATTTTGCACCACTTTTTCCAATATAGTCGGACTTATCTCACTAATAACGTATCGTATAAAAATTTTTTTCCCGGCCAGACGCTGCTAGCTTATCAGCAAAGATCATTAGCTTGAAGTATCTATAAGCCAAATAACAATAATTTTTTAACTAAAAAATCATTCAGCCTTCTAACATGAACATTTCGGAAAGATAAAGGATATAAGAGAAAACACCATTTGACTAAATGAGCCTTAACGCAGTAAACTAGCGCTTAACTTTTCTGAGACGCACAACACTGGCAGGCACACTGCATTCACAATTTCAAGACTTATGTTTCATATGCCCGAGACACCCACATTCAGTATTATATCACCAATTGAAGACATTCCAAATCACCCACTAACAAAAAGGGATTGAATCATCGCCTCAACAACTCATTCTACACGACACCGATCCTGCGCACTCTCTAACTTATTATAACACGTCAATCGACAACGCTCCATAATAAAACTATATATTGTTTGTTTACAACAATAATAATAACTGTCATAAATCTCAGTTTTATTTGCTTTTTAACGTGATTCTAAGTGAAGATATAATATCTCAGTAGTTTGTGCTTCCCAATAAATTGGGTCCCTATTTGTTCAACATACAATTATTCAAATTTTCAAAAAACAATTGAGTTTGGATTAGATTGACAATTGCTAGCTTGTGACTTATTTTAGCAGTTATACATATTGTGTCCATCTTCAGAACATTTTCGATCGTTTTCTTCAAAACAAGCTTCTGCCAAGGTTAATTCGTCGAAAACTTCGAGCCGCTATCATTTGTAGTCCAATCCTATAATTCTTAATTTGAAGTAGTTGGAGCTCGCTTTGGGTGGTTTTCTTGAAACATCAAACGACATGCAGTTACTGTTGTTAGTTTCTGGTTACGAAAGCCTTTTGTCATAGTTAATGGTTCAGTCTTCTTTATAAAGTCGAGTTCGAGTAGCTATTTGAATTTTGATCATAGTTGGAGTTCTAATTTCAATACCAGCCATAATTATAGTGCATTCATCGTTCTATGAGGGTAGCGAAAAACAATCTGGTGGCCGATATGTGTGTCTATATCGTTTGAAAAGGAATTTCAGATGATGATGAGAGACCCGTTTGAGCACATCGAGGATAGTGAGTTCATTTGATTTTCGCGATTCCATTACAAAGGAGTGGTAAGGTGCGGATGGTGTTTGCATGTAATTCAGTGAATGTGCCCGAATTATCCCTTGATAAAGTTTGGTTTACTTTAGTAATAAAAATTATTATGGTTTCGTTATTTGGATTAGCAGTGATGCAGAAATTATTTTCTTTATTAAGTCCATCCAGTTTCTTTAAGCTCTACAAATACATAAACTACACTACAGTTTCTTAACTGAATTTAATTGGAAGCCCTTCATTTATTGCTTTAGTAGAAAGGCAAGAGTTTTTGCGTTTATTTTCAATAAAGTTCGATATTCAATATTGTAGTCAAAAAGTAAAAAATTCTTAGTTCAAAATGTACTTTGAAGTTTTCAAACCCCGCGCACCATACATCATATGGTTTCATATCTTAAAAACTTTTCGTACTACAACCAAATTTATTTTCCACACAACACACTTTTTGTGTCGGGTTTAAAATCTATACCTATTATATTTTAGAAATTTCTGTGAGTAATGAATATATATAAAATAGTGGGTCTGATGATTTGGTGCCAAATATGGATGAAATCGGTCAAGTCCATATTTAAGTCCTTTTATACCTCCCCGGTACGGCTGGTTTTGCAAGAGGATATTATATTTTCGGCTTACCTCCAACTAACGACTGTTAGAGCACCATTTTTTATAATAAAGTTTCGCAGACACCTTGAAATATTTTACACTCCGCCGTACTTAGCCCTGTCCTACTTGCTCAACTTATATTTCTTGTTTGCTTTGCTGTCGCAAAATCAAAAGCAAACTTACACGCCTTCCATTTACACTTATGGTGTGCAGGTATGTGCGTGTACCATAAACATATAAATATTATTATGTTGAGTATGTTTATATGCCCACAAGTTTGAAAATAACCAAATGCAATGGCAAATATTTGCGTTGCGCTTTGAAAGTCAACCTGTCAGTAGGGTTTGCCATTACAGCAGTTCGCACCTACACCTATACATGCCACACTGCAGCGCACACGGCACGAAGGACACACATGCAATTATGAAATACTCGTATATGTGTGAACTAAACACCAACACACATAAAGGCACGAGCTCATTCAACAAGCGCAACCAAGCGCTTCCGTTGGCTGTCAAATTGAAAGTGGATTTGAGGCCAATGGATGTGGCCAATGATGTCCGCCCGGTGAGCAATGTCCGCCGACGACGACGACCGTTGCTGCAGTACCTGTTGACCTGATAACGCCAAGGTAAAAAATGCAATAAATCTTGGCCAAACTTGAGAAGCCGCGCAGAGTGGGTGAAAAGAACACAAAGCGGGTTAGGCGAGCGAGTTGCCGAGTGCCTCAAAAGCCACTTCAGTGTTGATTCTTTCGAGCGGCAAGGCACACACACGTACATACATACACACATATATGGTAGTCTTGCATGAGCGTACTGTTGCATGCTCGTATAAACCTAAGGCAACTGAAGTGGCGCAAAATCGGAAGGTGGGCCTGAAAGTGCGCCACAGTGTAGCACACTTGAGAAAATGAATAATTCGCGTGGTAAAGGCAATGTGGAGATGACGGTCAGCAAGAAGAAATGAACGTGTGTACGCATATATGCAGAGAGTCTAAGACCAGAATAGAGATGAGAGGAAAAGCGAAAGACGTAACTACTTTGAAAGCTGCAGCAAATTGCGGTTTTTACTAATAGAAGAAAGGCGAGTTTTTCCAAGCTAAGCGAACTGAATTTGTGCAAAACGAAGATTCTTGCTTTCGAATCGTCCCCTTCACCCAATTTCAGTGATTGCTCCAGCTAACCATTAGCGAAATATAGCATACCAGCAGACTAAAGATCGCATCGTTTCGAAAAGAGATTTTCGACTAGGATTGATTACATATTACAATCAAATCTTCAAGATACGGCGCTCTAAGGATATTAAAGCAGCATGTGGCTCACACGTTCATGAAAATTTGTGTAAGCTTTCGCTAAACGCGGTTGCAATGGGAGGTCACAATTAATGAAACCTATGTTGAAATTGCATTAATTACGTTGAGAATAGCTTTGCATCCCCTATATTCTCCGAATATAATACCCAGTTTTTTTGTGCTTTTATTGCTATTTTGAAGCAAAATGCCAATTGTATTAAAAAAATCGTATGTAAATCAAAAATCGCTCTAATCAGTGCTGTGCCCTTGACTACGAAATCGAATTTTGTTTTCTTAGCATGGCTACTAGAGATCGGTAATTATTTATCAACTTAATACTTAAACTATGTACTTATACTATTTTTCTGAGTTTCGCGTATTTTTAGATTATATGCTTTCGAAAAAGTATTTTGTAAAATTTTCAGAAATGGTTTAAATAAAATAATTTAAGCTCGTTTTTCACATTTTACAATTATAATAATTTTTTGTTTGAATTAAGACAAATAATGTATTATGGTTATACATTGAAATGTTGGATCACTGCAGAGGATATACATTAGAAGGGGTCCTCTTTTAAAATTTCCTTAAAAAATCGATTTTATTTATTGTACAAATCGAAGGCTTAAATTGTCTAGAATATTTATGTTGGTAAAATGTTTTTTTCGATCAGTGAATTAGTTCCGTCGCAACACGACTTTGAACGGACCTACGTCCTGACCATTGACATATCGTCATCGAACTTTGACACGCGTTTCCTCGAAACAAGATTTTTCGAATCTGCGGGCATTCTCGTTTTTAAACCATTCAATCATTATCTTCGCATTTTGCCCGCCTAAAAGAAACAAAGACAAAATTCTACGCCGCTATAACGTACAAAATTGCAATATTTTGACCACGAACGGAAAAATCATGCTAAAAAACGATATTTTATTTTCAAGTGGCCGCAATGTTGTTTCTATAACGAATTTTTTCATGTTTTTTAAGTTGGGGCGCCTCTACAGAATGTTATCACTAATATACGTTTGATTTTCTGCTTGTAGACAAGGAATTGCGACTTGTATTGTGCCCGCAGATGAGGTCGGTTTTCAAAACACCTTTTGCTGGAGCCGCTATTTTGGACGCCATTTTTGACACCCGACACTTAAAAATTCTGATTTTATAGACGAAAGCTGAGTAAATATATTACAGAAAAGCGCACATGTCTAAGTAAGTTTACTTCTTCAAAAACAAAAAATCAAATTTACTTTTTGCACAATTATTTAAGAGGATCGCCTTAAGAATTCATCAAACCTTTTCTGATAAGCTTTTTAGTGCACTGTGGTTATAACAGCCATTATTAGTCACGTCTCCGTCCTCTTAGTGTTAAGTTAAGTTTTTGCTGTCGTCTTCAAACATGCACATCAACACGAAGGATCGAAATATACCTTCATATATTCTTGTATATGCCTTCAATCGACTAGAGCAACCAAGTGGACGGCGGTCGTAATTGCCTTTGGAATATTGAATTAACTAACAGTTACGCCGCAGGTTAAGTTTATGTCAAGTTTCACATTTCTGTTCCACACACATTTCAATTACTAAAAAAAGAAATATGAGCATTAATAAAACAAGACATAGCTTAGAGCCAGAAACACGTTAGGTATGCCATATGCATATTTCATAAATTATTTTTCATTAAAGAATTGTTTATTTAGGAGTGGTTCAACTATTGTTGAGCCCCCATTCGTCTATTAAGAACAAAGGGATGCAAAAGACTCACAGTGTTGACATCATACAAACTAAGAAAGTATTCTAATATTAAAGTCCGACTGAATAATGCAAAGAATGTGGACATTTTATTATTTTTCGAAACTTTGTAAAATCCAAAAACTGTGATATTGCAGCATATGAAAATTTTACTCTTGCATTCGATAACAGACAATTTTCTAAACTTACTTAAAATTATCAAAAGGCATATACACATGAACCACAAGACAAATATCTTATAATAATTTAATTGAACCCGAAAAGAGCAATTGGCATGCAAAACAAATGCAATACGAACAAGAACAATTATAGGTGTCTCTAATAAGTTTTTATGAGTTGTTAGCTGCTAAAATGCTTTGTACAGTGGATTATCCGGCACCCGCGTTCCATTCTTCTGTGTGTAAGGCAGTAGTATTCTAACGACTACAGATTTGGTGTAAAGTGATCTGATTGTTGGCTCCTTCGGAAGGTTTGCTAATCTTTCAATACATCTTTTGAGTAATTAACATTATACATTCTGTAATTTATACATATACCATAATAATAAGGCATCTACCAGACCCGAATTTGTCGTAGTGGTGAACCTCGTTAACTCAACTGGAATCTCGAACACATATATGGCGCATCTATTACGAGGCTTGGAACGAGGGTAATTAACGGATCGATTTCACTCACAACACTGCAGTATGGTATCACTAGCATAATATGTACACTAGGATGGGTCGATTCCGGACTTTTTTCGATTCGGGATTTCTAATAGTGCGGAAAAGTTGCCTTAGTACTTCTAGATTCCAATGCAACTTTTTGTTTTGTGATCGGATTGCATCTTCAACCACAACTCCGGCCTTGAAATTTAGAAAATTCGGGTAAAATCGTGAAATTGTCTACCTAGCGCCTGAAATACGCATCTTATGGCAAAATGTATAAAACAAAAGTTATTTGTCACGTCATTTGCTACCGAAATGGTATACGTGATCATGGCCGTAGGACGAACCGTTCCCGAGATACGAGCGAAAAGGCGGCGCGCCACAGCGCAAGGTGAAAATCGGCTTGCGGCCACACTTCTTGACGTTGATTTCATTGCATTACATTGTATACTTAATTTTTTATTTTTTTTTAATTTAGGTGTGCTCTCTCCAATCCACAAAAGGGGAGGCCCAGCAATCCGCGCCACCTACCGTGATATAAGCCTCCACAAAACTGATTGCACCCTACCAGTGTGGATTTAGGCCTGGAAAAACAACAACAGTCCACTTATTAACCGTGCACCTAATCTTGGAAAAGTCCTGTCAAAAAAGAATAGACTTTTTGCTTTTGACAGCACGAAAAGAAGATGCCTTTATGCCACGATGTCTGAATTTGTTGTCTCTGCAAAACTAATACGGCTGTGTAAATTGACGTTGAGCAACACTAAAAGCTCAGGCAGGATCGATCTTTCCGAGCTGTTCGATACCAACCAAAGTTTCAGACAAGGCGACTACCTTTTGGTATGACTTTTTCAACCTATTTCTGGAGAAAATAGTTCGAGCTGAAGAACTTAACAGAGAAGGGAATCAGATGGAATTTGAAATTGTGTTGTTGCAGGGTGGCGGGGTTACATCTGCATTTTAATGGTTTTCAAACTACAGGTGCCCTGTAATACATTTCGTTGCATGAAGTTACTTGTGTACCAAATTTCCTGAAGATATCTCCATTTCTACTCAAACTACAGCTCGCACTGATAAACAGACGAACAGTCTTCGGGATTTCAGCTCGTCATCTTGTTCATTTACTGAAATATATATACGTATGTTTAAACATCCTGTGAATGAAGTATCGGGAAATCTTCATTTAAGTCTCCCGCTTATATGGAATACAGGTAGATTTTTTTTTCCTAGATTGGCACAACTGTCCTTAATTATGATGAGTAAAATTAGCGCGATCTGTCAACCACTGTTTCAACAGCGGTTGTTTATATCAGTCGACCTTAGTAGTGTTTGTCGAATTTCACAATGAGCGAAAATATTGATCAACGTATTAGTGTTAAATTTTGTGTTGCGAACGAATTTTCGAGTGCCGATACATTGAAAATATTACAGAAGGTTTTTGGTGAATTTGCTCCGTCAAAAACGCGCATTCACGAGTGGTACAGAGCATTCAAGGAGGGTCGGAAGACGGTCGAAGGCATGCCTCATTCTGGACGGCCTTCAACGAGTGTGACCGATGATAACGGTGAACAGTGAGATTACCCATAAATTGGAGATGTCACGAGAGCGTACGTACGATTGTGCATGAAAAATGAGTCATGCAACGCGTTGCTGCAAAACTTGTTCCGATAGAGCTGAATTTCCTTCAAAAAAGTTATAGAGGTCAGGTAGCTGTAGACATTCTGGATCGAGCTAATTCGGATCCCACATTCATGGAACGCATAATTTCTGGTAACGATACATGGGTGTACGAATGACATACTTACAAACCCGCAATCATCCGAATGGCGGCCCAAAGGCGCGCCAAAGTCGAAAAACCCCCGCCAAAGTGTTGTCGTTCACTAAGAATATGTTCCAACTGGTCAAATCGTCAGCAAAGAGTATTTATTATCTTGGTGTTATGAGGCGCTTACGAGACGCTATCCGTCGTAAACGTCCCAGTTTGTGAGTCAACAATTAGTGGATTTTTCATCATGATTACGCACCATCGCACAAAGCCATTATTATGAATGAATTTTTGGCCGAACACTCAACAAATATCACACTGAAATATCCACTTCGGGGAACACGCTTCGACTCAACTGAAGACATCAAAACAAATTCGACGCGATAGCTGAAGGCCATCCCGGAAAGTGCCTATAAAAGATGTTTTGATGATTAGAAGAAGCGTTGGCACATGTGCATCATTTCAAATGGATTTTACTTTGAACGGATTAAAATAAATTTGGATGATGATTGAGATATTTTCATTTTATTTATAAATTCTTTCTTGACAGGGGTGTATATACATATATGTAGGTATATAATTCTATAACTATCTCGATTCGTTTTATGTGATACAAACCTCCGTCACGAGTATGTGAACAACACTATTATACTCTGTCGAAACATATTCCAAGAGGAATAATGTACCTTTGTTCATTATAAGTTTTCATTTAAACAGATCAAGGCAATGCATATATACTATATTTCAGTAATACATACTTATATAAAAGGAAATTATTGGATTATTTCATAATGCATATTTATCATTGAGCAAAAGCACGAACTTTTCGCCTCCTTCATTTCATTGTCCTACAAACTTTTGCTACGATTTAACCACAACAAAGTCTTAAAGCCCTCGCTTGTGCGATTTCGAATTTCATTATTCATTGTTCAATAGTAATCAGCTGAAAGAAGCTGCCATGAAAATCCTTGAATTCAAATCCACAGCCAAGGCTTTGTCGATATGCAGGAGCGCAAAATAAATCGGTCAAGGCATAAAAGATAGGGTAACGTATCAATACCAGAAATACGAGTGTGCGACAACAAGTAGGAAAATGATGAGCACGCATAAATTTCAAACAAAGGGAAAATTTTAAATTAAACCCTGCATACAGGCAGACCATACATACATATCATACAGAAGTTGAGCTTACATAGGTATGTAAATACTTATATATAGAGCTGAATAAGTGCAAAAAGTGGAATAACAAGCTGCAGATGGAAAATGTCATCCGGCACAATCGGCAATGGCAGAACCAAGCGTGTGCGAGAGAGGAGGGCGTTAGGGGCAGAAGCACCAACAGGGTCGGCGCCGCAAAACGGGTGTCAGATTTAAATAGATGAATGCAAGCGGAGAACTGCGGTATGATTAGTGACTGCGAGCTGCTGGGTGGCTTCGTCTTTCCGAAAGTAGTGCTTGGACCGCCTCAAAGCTTATGGCTTTCATTACAGTGAAAGTGAAGTCTTGTTCGAAGTGTGCATTTGTGGCAGTACAAGAATAATTGCAATCGATTATTCGCAAGAATCGCTTTTCAACGTACGTAGCGCACAAATGAGAATTGTGCTGGTGAAGGTTTCCAAAGCTCCATTCGACGATTTAAATGAATTCTAAATACACACATTTCGGAGTGCATATATGTACTAACATATATATATATATTTTACGTATGTACATACATATCTCCTTTTCTTGTTTTCTTTGTTAATCGTGCGACGTCGATGCTCTGTGGTCTGGGTGGTGAGGAAATTTCTCGTGCTTTTGTGGATAATCAAGTATGCAGATCTCGCCATACTTTCGTATTGATTTGAAATTTCTGAAAAGTTTCTGGGAACAGTGGTTAGTGATCAGAAAATGTAATTACAAAGAAAAGTGAAAACAAAAATAACGTAATTGCTGCGAAGCCAAATACACATACACATTTAGGATTGTAGATTGCTTGGGTGTTGATATTCTTGTAATGTTCGCATATCTTCTTCGATGTACTAATTGAGTCCTGAAGTCGTTCGATTTCAAAATAATGGATTACTAGTGAATCAATAAGTCAGATAATCAGAAGCAGAGGAAACTAAATTTATCTGTAAATTTTTATTAGAACTAAAATAACAGTCATTGTTTATTCCACCTTGTCTGTTTGAAGAAAGTGCCAAGTGCTTTATGAAAGTACAGTCTCCATAAAGAATCATCTTGAGACTATAAGTATGTAACCCTTCTGAGATTGATTTGTTGCTTGAACAGATAAGTCGAAAGAACATCTGACGGTAAACGATATGGTGAACGACGTAAGCCATAATTTCGCCCACTCTGAAAAATCTTAACGATCTTGCAGCTAGTGCCATTATTTTGTCATTAGAGAGGACACCGAAAGCTTAATGTTAGGCAAAGAGACTTCATGAGGACTTCCTGAATTCCAGTTTTCCTTCCTAATGGAAATCCTCCGAACTGCCTTTCCATTAATTAATTAGTTGATATTTCCCTTCATTATCGGCTTACTTTTGACTTCAAAAATATATCGAACCGTTGTAATAGGTTTGCCGTAATGCATAACTAGAAGAAGGTCTAAGCTTCAACTTGGTTACAGAAGCAATTATCAATAATGAGAGAATGTGGAGCTATACAACTTTCGAGCGCGACCAAACCACTTATTTCGACTAAAAAGGAAAGATAACAAGTAAGGTGGGGCTCAGCTCGGGTGTAACCGAATATTTTACACTCTCTAAACTTGCAAGGATCGAAGCCTGAAAAACACCTTCAGGTGTTGGCAAAACTTTGGAAATTAAACTTTAAAGTACCGATATGATTTTCTCTATTTTTTCGGAATCTTACTAAGATTTGTTCCATATTGACCGATTGACCGATAGATGCGGTATAAAGTGAAGCAAAAATTTCCATTTTAACATGTGTATGAGAAGTGTAGATCCGATTTCACACATTTTTGCCAGAAATTCGACTATGGCTCATTTATTCAGTGAGGTTTTGCACTTTCAGTAATTTTCAATATAACTGTTATGTGGAGAGTGGACTGAGTCTACCCATTTTAACAGTGTATAAAGGAGTGCTAATAATGCTTCTTGGACTCATCTTCTCTCTTTTACCAGGAAACACGTGTAACAAGTTTTATCAAGATATCTCAAATTTTACTCAAGTTACAGCCAGCACGCACGGACGGACAGACAGACAGTTTCAACTTTTCTCGTCATCTTGATCATTTATATACAAGAGTATATAACCCTATCTCGATTAGTTTTATGTGGCGCAAACGACCGTTAGGTGAACAAAATTATTATACTCTGTAGCAACATGTTGCAAGAGTATAAAAACACTCTGTATCCCCCGCCTACTCACTGCCGCCAAGGCACTTAAGTATACACTTCCTTCCAATTTAATAAGTATTTAGCAAGTCTTGCCTGCGGTTTCTCTTGCCACCATAATTGCTTCATTCTTTGGTTTCGCCTCTAGAATTTTATCATCATTGCCGTTGGAAGAACAGTTTCTTATCCAATTGCAATATAATTCACTGCCATCTAACTTTCCTCCCTTTCACGGACTTAAAGTGTATCTGCGAATGTGTGTGTGCCTCTCCTGCATTTTAGTTTTGTGATCTTAGGTTTAGCGTCTACACTTTGCATATATTTCTTTTCGTCTTTCTCGCCCCGTTCTGTTGCGGCTTTCATAATTTCGCTTGTTGCAAGTCCGTAACATTTATTGCGTCAAGAAGAATGCGCTGTCGGAAAGGCGGTTACTTGGGATGTGGCGCGAAAGCATTTAAGATACCAATAATTGTATAAAATGGAGAAAAGTTAAACGATAGGGCGAAGAAATATTGAGGAGAAAAAGGCGTGAAGTGAAGGATGTTTTCATTTTAAAGTGTGAGCGCAATGTACCAGCTATGTATAGTGATCATATTAAGTTAAGAAAAGAACAAAACGTGATATTTTTAAGACGTTCAAAATCTTACGCTATTAAAATTTTATTCCAATTTTTAAGGAATACTACCGTGATCAAATTGAAAGGTGAATTTTTAATTCATACTTCGCGTGTTTTTCGAATCGGTAATTTTTTTTTGTAAGCTGGTAGTACTGTTAATGACATCAATGCTAAATATTCATTAGTATTGAAGATACGCGTCGTTTTCTGATTCTCTAAAAGAGAAGGCTTCGATTTTTACTATGCGATAATGCACCATCTCATACTGCTTTGGTTATTCGTGATCACGTCGCCACATTTTTATACCCTGAACAGGGTATATTAACTTTGTCACGATGTTTGTAACACCCAGAAGGAAGCGTGGGAGACCCTATAAAGTATATATATAAATGATCAGGATGTTGAGCTGAGTTGATTTGGTCATGTCCGTCTGTCTGTCCGTCTGTTCGTCTGTCCGTCTGTCTGTATATATACGAACTAGTCCCTCAGTTTTTAAGATATCCTTTTGAATTTTTGCAAACGTCATTTTCTCTTCAAGAAGCTGCTCATTTGTCGGAACGGCCGATATCGGACCACTATAGCATATAGCTGCCATATAAACTGAACGATCGGAATCAAGTTCTCATATGGAAAACTTTCGCATTTGACAATGTATCATCACCAAATTTTGTATGGATTATTTTGTAGAAAAAAAATGTAATATCCGAGAAAATTGTTCAGATCGGTTAGCTATAACATATAGCTGCCATACAAACTGAACGATCGGAATCAAGTTCTTGTATGGACAACTTTCACATTTGACAAGATATATTCACGAAATTTGGTATATATTATTTTCTAAGGCAACAATGTAATCTCCGAAGAAATTGTTCAGATCGGTTAACTATAGCATATATCTACCATACAAACTGAACGATCGGAATCAAGTTCTTGTATGGAAAACTTTCACATTTGACAAGATATATTCACGAAATTTGGTATATATTATTTTCTAAGGCAACAACGTAATCTCCGAAGAAATTGTTCAGATCGGTTAACTATAGCATATAGCTGCCATACAAACTGAACGATCGGAATCAAGTTCTTGTATGGAAAACTTTCACATTTGACAAGATATATTCACGAAATTTGGTACAGATTATTTTCTAAGGCAACAATGTAATCTCCGAAGAAATTGTTCAGATCGGTTAACTATAGCATATAGCTGCCATACACACTGAACGATCGGAATCAAGTTCTCGTATGGAAAACTTTAACATTTGACAAGATATATTCACGAAATTTGGTATAGATTATTTTTTAAGGTAACAATGTAATCTCCGAAGAAACTGTTCAGAACGGGTTACTATAGCATATTGCTTCTATACAAACTGGACACATAGTTACTAACAGAAATGCACCTGTGAAGGGTATTTAGCTTCGGTGCAACCGAAGTTAACGTTTTTTCTTGTTTACTAATATCTTGTCGCAACCACCGCGTTCACCTGATTTACCTTCGTGTAACTTCAAATTCGCAAGATCATTTCGAGAACACCGTTTTGACTCAATTGAGGATATAAAAGGTGAATAGAAGTAGGCTCTGATAGGCTGCGTTTCTCTTTCGGGCTTAAAGAAACAAAAAACAAAAAAAAAAAAACAAATTCTAATTATCGAAATTCGCTTTATTGTTTTTCAAAATGTTCTCCATTCAGATTTATATTATTTTCCATGCGTTTGAACCAAGTTTTGAAGCACATTTGTCACTTTGATTGAGGTATTTCCAAAACATGTGTTCTGAGCGCATAAACTGCCTATTTAGGTATTGAAAAACGTTGAACTTTTAGTTTATATTTTACGTACGAAATGAAAAGAAGACATTCTGCATTGTTCTAGTGGTATGGTTGCGGTATGTCTATTTGTTGAAAAACCTACCATTTATTTGGAAGTGCTTCGTGTGCAAACATTTAATTGGATTTATTTCATTTCGAAATATCCATTCTGTCGATTACTGTTTACTTTCTGGGCATACGCGTAAATCCGCGTTTCATCATCTGCCAGAATTTCATAGACGTGTGTCGAAGCACCGACACCGTATTTTTTTTTTAAAGCTACCCTGGATTAATCGGCACGAGTCTTTTTATAGGCGATGGACAAATTGTTACAGTCAAATGCAATATCAGTTTGCACACAGTATTCTTAGTATCCGGAACACCAACTGATTTTTGACGACCTTCCCGGAATTCGTTTTGAAGGGATCTACGACCCTGATCACCATAACACCGATAAATGCCCGCCCTTGATGGAACCTTATCGCCATAAACTGAATTAAGTCATTGATCCTTGCTAAGATAGTCCACCATAATTCCAGTCGAAAGTGTTCGCGATTTAATTGTATTTATTGGCCGAGATGAATATTTCAAGTAACTGTAAATAACACAACTAACGGCCGTATGGCAAAACGTTCTAAGTATGCACTCTATCAAACTCATGCAAACTCTATGATGAAATTGTGAGTCTTGATCATTGCAGAAAGGGACTAAGGCTAAGGTAGGCATGTTTCTTACTATCTGTTGAAGTGCCTTAAAATGCCTTGGGAAATATGTGAAATTTAGTGAATCTCAAAAACTTATTCTATTACGAATGACTTAGTTGAATGTAATAACAAAAAATAAATATAGTTCAATTTAAGTTAATTTGTACCAAAACTAAAATTCCGTACAAAAAGTGTATCACTCAACTATCTGTTGCAATTTTTTAAATTTCTCCTAACTAATTCTAAATTCAAGTTTGATAAGGCATGTGAAATCTGTTTCAAATATTCATATCCATTATACACGTTATATTTATGAATATTTAAGTAAATTAAAAAGTGAATTCCCTAATGCACCCGTGTACGAACACCGTTATTTACTCTTGTGTTTTGACGTCACTGATTTGTACACAAACACAAAATACTGCAAAAGAATATCAATTCAATCTCATATTTTCATGTTCACTTCATTCTCTGGGGCATACAAAGCGGATGTAAGCGACATGATTAAGCCCAGGGAAATTCCGTCCATCATCCAAGTAAACGCAGCACTGAACAGCATATCCGTTTCCGTTGAACGACCAGTAATGCCTAATAACATTAGCAGTCATTCAATTGTTGGCTAAGCCAACACAATAGTCATACTAATTAACTGTACATACAATACACGATTACATGCCTAACTAAATATACAGATTCGTATATAGTATATGGTATACTAGTGAAATCGCCTGCAAACATATCTTGGGATGCTTGCACAAGTGCAAACGGGCGTCTCCTGCTGATCTGTGGGGAATTGTGGCGATGAAATTCTGTGAACTATCAATTATGCACATTTAATGCCGGATTGACGGCTGAGGTGACGATGTAGCTGTCCCATCAGTTATCCAGGCGGTGTAGCGACGCTGAAGAGCATTTATCTCCGGTATACGGGTCAATTGGACAAAATGGCAAACGAACAAGGTGAGAAAGCGAAACGATTGCCGAAGGCACGAATTACTAACTACTGTGCTTAATATATCCATGTACTTGGCAAATGCATATTAATTAAGAGGCTTTGTTGGTCTAGAAGGTAACTGTTTGCACCCCGCGCAAAGTAGGCAATGTATGTATAATTTAGAGAATTTTTGTTTTTTGAAACTATCAAAAGTTCCCTTAAATTAAAAGGGCAGAGAGATTAATTGGAAAACATTAGATCGTTCCGTCATAAAAGCATTTTTGCTGTTTTTGTAGCGGTTACAACTAGCCACATTAGGAGGACAGTTAGGGTAGTTGTAATTAGAGTCAATTAACGGCAGGTCAAAGAAAGCAAGTTCTTTCGACGGCGTAAGATTATAAAAAAAACGGTGTTGGATGAGTGGCTTGAGCAGGCATACGTACGTTTGTTCACCTACGGATGTTTGTATTTCCAAGAATTAATCGAGATAGATTTGTTATATATTACATAATGACAAAAAAATCCGGAAATTGTAATTAAATTCTCCGAATAAATGATATTCTAAAAAACTTAATTTTTCTAAGTTGGTAGGACCATCCTTATTTTCTATGCCAATAATAACAGCGCGATCTGTCAACCGGTTTGTTTAGCTCCTTAAGTCGATAGAGAGCGTTGGAATTTTTACAATGGATCAAAATATCGAACCAAGGGCGCTCTGGACGACCCACATAGGACGATTTTAGCAATTTAGGCGGCCAAATAAATACTTTACAGAGTATTTTGCTTTTTGGCTATATTATACCACTTGGTATTGCTCTTGGTATAATAAACATGTTTTATTAAAAAATGCAAATAATTTTAAAAAATTTCAGAATTTTACAATACTTTTTATTATATAAGTAAAAATAACTTTTTTATTGTATATATTTCAAATTAATATATAAGACAGTACAAATAATTAACGCCCTACGCATCAGTTATAGATTAAAGCAAATATATTAAAAATATATTTATTTATTCTTCACTTTCTGCCTCTGATATGATCATAGCACGGCTAAAGTGATTTATTTGTGTTTCTAATGATTTCATGTTGTCGCTTTGTTAAATCAACAAACATTGATTAGGCTTGCAGTGGTGTAAGACAGGAAAATTCTGTTCGAACTGATTTTGCTATTTTAAAAGCTATTTCCTTGCATGTGGTAGAGAATTTTTAATGTCTCGAAGTATTTTCGAAGCGTATCTTTTTCCTTGACCCAGTAGTGCGGTGTATGCTGCGTAAACTATGGCGTCCCCACTAAAAATAGATCGAATATTTTTCCGTTCTTCTGCATTTAGTTCTTTCATTACAATCGCTAAATGATTTTGATGTAAATTTTCAACATTTGTCGGAAGTTCCGAGGTTCCGTTTAGCCAACACTCATTCGGTTTAAGGAACACAGCTTCTTTTCTGTGTGCTTTTGATGGATGTTTTAAAATACCAAAAAGTACAGGGTAGGCCATTTAAAGTTGACCCATTTGCCCATTTGCCAAAATTAAGGCGTCGCGGATAATCAGCTGGGTTTAGTTTTTGTGCCATTTGAATTTTATATGGAAACATCTTCAAATCTTTATGAATTATGCGTCGGAGAGTGGTGCGAGAGATGTCTAATTCCTGAGAGCGGCGATAACTCGATGTCGATGGAGTCTCCTCAATACTGGCTCGTACAGCTTCGATATTTTCATCAGAACGTCTTGTGCGTTGTCTGGATGCATGACTGGCATTACTGAGATTACCGGTGTTCACAAATTTTGCGTATAAAGACATAATTGTGTTCTTAACTGGAGCACTTTTCACTTTATTTTTTTTGCGAAACGCACGTTGAGTTAACACAATTGAAAAGTTATTTTGAATATAAAGCTGAACAATTTCAGCGCGTTGGAGTGTACTGTTCCATGGTATAAATTGTCTTCGAATGACGCTTCTAACGCGGTATGACATTAGCCGATTTGTCAGCGCTGTTAAAAGTTACAGCGTTGCCAGATGGGTCAACTTTAAATGGCCTACCCTGTATGTTTCAAATTGGTTATTATATGATGTGTCCCCATAGCAGCCCAAAAATTAATTTTCAAAATAATTTAGTTTTTCTAAGATAACGTCGGGTCACTATTTTTATGCCAGAACAGAAGACAATAAATAAGCAATCGATGAAAATTCAAAGAAATATTTTATTTTATTTCTTTATGACTTCTAATCTTAAAAAACCTTAAGTCGCACATCCGCATCCTAATATATCTAATATTACAAACTATAAAAAAATGTTACGTGAGAGGAGGCGAGAATATAACTAATTTATATTTGAACAAAAAAAAAATAACAAAAAAGGGAAATATTTTGCTATATACCTTGTTTCAAAATATAACCGTTACTATGAAATGAAGTAAACACACTTGAAGTAGCATAGAATATAACAAATTTTGCCTGAATTACTGAAATAAATCACAATATTTCCGAAATAATAATAAGAAAGCACAAAAATAATGATTCTTTAACTTCGTCAACTGAGATCACGAGAAACAATAGCCGACAAATAATGCGAAGATCAAGTTTCGAAGTGCGGTCGCAAGCACACAGTGCATGTTTGGTGGGTGGAGGTAGTAAATTCTTATTACTGAGACTTTTTTCTTTCTATTGTAGGTATTATTCCTTGATAAAATTTTATTGAAAAAATGGACCTTTGGCCAGCTAATTTTGAATAATTCAACTATGTACGACCTTTGACCTGGAGAATATGGTACTTGAAAGTCGTCAGGCAATTGTTTTAGAGCCCGGCATCCCTCACGGGTTCGTTCGAATGATTTCGGTTGAAAGTTTAGTTATGAAATGCTTTCTTGCTCGACTCGTCCCGATTAAGCTTAATTTTTCTTTTTCAAAAAGAGTACCATAAACAGGTTTCTTTGGACATGCTTGATCGTGCGAATTCCGATGAGACACGGGCTTATGAGTTTGCCATACAAACAAGTCGACAATGGAGGGGAAAAACGAGCCGAAACCAAAAAAACGCCAAAGTCGCTCAAACAGACAGTCAATAGGGAGTTCTATTTGGCCGTATTGAGAACATTCGTCGAAAACGGCCCTAATTGTGGAAGAACAGCTGATGAAAAAAGTGCTTATGAAAAGTCTTTTGAAAACCGGAAAAATCGTTGACTTCAGTGTATTACGTCTAGGGGGATTACTTTAAATAATTAAATATTTTGGGTTTTATTCACAATTTCCGGGTTATTTTTTGTCACAATTCATAAATGATGAGGAAGATGAACGAGTTGAATTCCGAGTGACTGTCCGTCGGTAAGCAATAACTTGAGTAAAAATTGAAATATATTGATGAAACTAAGACACATGTTCCTTGGCACCCAAGATGTCTTCAAAAATACTTAAGCTGTGGCAACCTAATTCTCTCATAGCAAATATTATTGACATCTCTACCCATCCTTTGAAAATGGGTTATAACACCGCCCATCTTGGTCCAATTTTGTTCTTGTTATTTATTGATGACATATCATCTGTTGTTAAGTTTTCAAAAGTTTTATTATATGCCGACGATGTAAAACTGGTGAAGCCTATATTAGAGTATGCTCCTGTGGTTTGGAACCCTAGTTACCAAGTCCATTCAGATAAGTTAGAGTCCGTTCAAAAACAATTTTTACTTTTTGCCTTAATTCATTTGCATTGGGATTCCAATTTACATCTTCCCCCTTACACTTATAAATCTCCCGACACTCGCTAGTCGTAGGGAGATGCTTGGTATAATACTTCTTGTAAAACTCATGAATGGGTCAGTCTGTAGCCCATCTCTTTTATGTGATATTAAATTTAACATTCCCGCTCGCTCTACCAGTCTAGACCCTTACTTTTAAAATTTTCTAGAACAAATTTTGAGTTAAACGAACCATTCCGCCGTATATGTCATGATTTCAATTCTCATTCCAGCACATTTGATCAAACATACCCACTCTTTACCATTAAAAAAATTATCTTATCTACTCTTAACAAGTAACATTTAAAAATTATTAACTTTAATTTAATTATTAATTCTGGCTGTTGAAATTTTTGTTTCTGTAGCGGAGCAGCTTAAGATCGCAACGCTTAAAACTTTCTTGCCTTTTATGACTCGGCTAATTCCGCTCGTTCGCGGATTGCGTCCCTCGCGTCGGTTGGGCGGGAAGAGGGTAATCGTTGGGTATTATTATTCCGCTCTCGGTTTTATTAAAAACTACTAAAAGTGCGATAAATCAATAAATAGATGATTCTCACACGAGATGACAGAAAGGGCCGTACACCTTAAGGAGAAAACCTATTTTGTTGGATCTTCCAACTGAATTCGGTACGAAATATATATATCCTAAAATTCTTTCATTACGGTGAAAAAACGGGCGAGATCAGACAAAGTCTACACCTATTTTCTATACAAGATAGTCTGTAATTTAATCTGACGCTTTTACTTTCCAGTTCACAACTCAAGAACCAATAAATAGATCCTGATAAAACTTTGCACGATTAGTGCTTAAATTGTCCAAATCGGACTAAAACTATGAAAGCACCCAGATAAAGTAAGATAAATTATAGAATTTTGGAGATAAATGTAAATGCGCTTTAGTTCGTGGTCAAGATTTTATTACAAAAACCGAAATTGAAATTAATATGTTGAAGGTGACCGAGTAATACGTACGAGAGATGTGCTAATATAATCCGAAGAGTCCGAATATACTTTAAGTAAATAGTTCTGATGTATCACCTTCGTGAAAGGTAGTCAGTTTTATGCTATTCCATCTACTCCTCCTATACCCTAGTCATAAGAAGCTACAATTATAGACCTTGCTACCGCAACAAAAACTGTTTATTTTGTACTCGTTTCCATATCTCAATTGGTCAATGGTCTTCACACGAAGATAAAAGTTGAACTAACTTATTTTTAAACCGTTTAAAACATGAACTATTTTGTTCACTTCGTACTAGTTATCAAAAGATCTTCTTCCACGTTTTCTCAACTTTCTACTTGAATGAAGTTGGCAATTGCGTATGCGATTGATATTTCTTTTATTGCAGTCAAAAGACCAGTTGATGTAAGCCATTGTCAAAATTGATCTTTAAAGCCTTTGGAAACCATTTTGCAAAATATAATACTATATCCAATGATAATTTCAATCCATAACAAGTGCCTTCTCCAAAATCAACCGTAATTTCCAAGACTTCCTCTTATCACCAGTCTCCGTACATATTATCAGACTCCATTTGTGAGACTTTGCTAGATTTTACTGTTTATATGATGATTGCAATTTGAATACCCTTGTACGCAATGAATAGCTGATCAACGTTTAAATTTCAAGTCAGGTTTCCTTCTTTGGATTGGTTTGTTTTTTTCAAACTCTCCTTATGGCGTAGAATTTGAAATAGTTGTAAGTTTTAAATCTTTATATAAATTCATTTTCATTTGTAGAACCTTTATTACACCTAAATACAAAATTCCTTTTATCTCTTGATATGATCTTGCTCTATTCCGTGCTCATGTAACCCATTCCCATAGGTTTTCAATGTTATCAAATTAATTACTTTGATATAAAAAAGCTACATAAATACTCTACAAGTGTCATCACGTCATTGTCCTGGAGTCTTCTACTAAATACCTCTTGAGCTTCAAACGGCCTTATTCTCTATTTTAGTATTTGAAGGCATTAACTTTTTCAATGGATTTATTAACCTCAAAACTAACTTGTTGGATATATTCTTGTTCTTGTTCTCTTCACACGATCTCTTTTAAGTTCTTATCCAGCCTTGTTGAGACGAGTTGAAATCCGAGTGACTGTTTTTATGATATGTAAAAAAAAAGAAAGTGAAGATGAGTTCGAAGATGGGCGTAAGGGTCTACTGTCACGTCCACAAAATGCTATTAATTGGAAACCAATAAATTGCTTTAATTGCAATTGCTCCGTAATACGATAATATACTCCAATTTGTTACAAGAAATCGCTTAAGAGAAAGGCATCTGTAATTTTTTTGAAAAGTGGGGGTAGCACTTTCAAAAGTTTAATGTACATATCTGCTAAACTACTAAAGCAATAATAACCTAATTTGCTCCGGACAATTCACTCCCCTACCGACGGTGTAAAAATGGATGAATCGGATAAGACATCCCCACTCACATATTTAAATTTAGTTAAGAACTATTTAAAGTGCAATAAATCTATAACTAAATGCGTCAAAGACTTACAAATTCGGGATGACAGGATAAGGTTTCAAAGGCGCCATTTCCGACCGATTTCAACCAAATTCTACACCTAACATTATACTGACATTATTATGTTTCAACCGACTACAGAAACTTTGCACGACTAGTGTCTATGACCTAAGTTATCCAAATCAGACCAAAACTATTCAATCTCCGAACTTCTTATGGAAAATATCGGCCAACCTGTGAGATGTGTTATAGAAATTCGTAGAGAATACCTTTCTTGATTCTGGTTGAATAAGATTAATAATTTCTTTAGTATACCTAATATAATGATTTTCGATATAGGAAATGTTAGTGCCGAATAGTGTAATAATACTTAATTTAAGAAAGGATTATTTTTGATTTTTACTTTGTTCGAAGATTATAGCGTTGCTTTTGATAATAATCTGAGCCAAATTTCGTGCACATAGTATCTTGTCAAATAAAATATTTTCATATAAGGAATTATTTCGATCGATCAGTTTGTATTCCTACAACTTGAGCAGCTACTTGGTGAGAAAAGGGTGTGGGGAAAAACCGAGGGACTAGTTAACGTATATTTGGTATATGTATACAGACGGTCATAGCTATATAAATCGACATGACGGTGTCGACGTTTCCTTTTGAGAAGAAAGAAGAAGATATTTGTGCAAGCAACAATGGAAGGTTTAAAAGTTTAGGCTTTATTCCCATGTTATATAATATATAGTATGGCGGGAATGTAGTAAAATTGAGCAGCATTCCTGTATATTTTTGAGCATATTTGTTTATATAGAGTAAACAATGTTACATTAGTCGCATTTACAGGTAACCCCAAAAATATATGGAATTGGATTAACAATGTTTAAACTATGTGCTTTGCTCCTAATAAATTCGCCAATATATATGGGTACATGTGTTTGTGTGTGGGGGCACCTATGCAATCACACGTGTGAATGTTTGTGATTTTGTATTCACAGCCGGCATGTGAATTTCAATTTCGTTCCCCACTTTTGTGGCGCAGTTTTGAATATTTCATGAGGCAAATACATAGCTCTGCCTCAAACCACAATTAGATGTTGGTGGGACTTTTAATTGTTCGCTCGGGCATTTGCCAAAGGTGAAAGGACACAACTTTCATTTGTTAAACTCGTACTTATTTGCATTTGCCTGTGTGTATATGCGTGTGTGCATGTGACTGCATAAACTTAATTTGAATTTACAATATTATTGTGCGCGTTTGGAATTTGTGAAATTTATTTTAACCGGAAATTTAAAAGTTGCCGCTGGACAGCGTTGCCCCGGTTAGCTGTGAATTAAATGCGGCTAAAATTTATATGGCTGCCTGTGTGTGCGTTTGTGTATGAGTGTGTGTGCGCAGAGTGGAAAATTGTTCTGTTTTTACCGTTGGCATGTGTGAGTGCATGAGTATATGACACACTAATATATTTTGCAGTGCGGAATATTTTTCTGTGTCTGTTTTGAAAGTGCTGGCACACTTAATTAATTTATTACAACCAACATCCCTGTATCCGCTTGTATATGCATTTTTGACCTCGCCCAATTCCCACTATGCAATTTGAACTTTGCCTTAATGTGTTTTTTATGCTTTTAGTTTTAGTCTGTTTGTACATTTTGAGGATGTGAGAGTAAATTGGATGCACTGAGTACACTGACCCATGCTAAGTTCCGCATTGTTGTTCGCGCATATGCATATGTTTAATTTTATATTATATATTCGCATTGAATGTTGGCATAATTTAGTTACATTATAATTTATTGGGACAATTCGCCATTTAATGCATAGTTTGTATGAAATATGAAATAAAATTGAGTTGGACTGTTGCAAACTTTTTCTATTTTTCACAAAATTAACTAATTTTCTTTATTTAACAAGTTTTTGATTCCATTAGTAGTTACGTACAGCAGCGTCGGAGTGTTCGGTCAATTGATATGCAAAAAATTAAAATTTTAAAAGAGATTACTACAGAAACTCTCCTTTGAAAATAAGGATGAATTTTTCCGTTACATACTCATTTAGCTTAAGCTTATGAAATTCGTGTGGACGGAATAAAAATCTTCGAGTCCTATCGTTATGTCTGCGAAAACTGAAAGAAAACTTATGAACCGAACACTAATCAGCAAATCTCTACTGACAAAAAAACTCGTATTAACGCCTTACCTGTAATGTCAAAGACTGGACTGTTTGAATAAACCAAGCGACAGAGATTTTGGCCAAAAGGCGATAAATTCAGTTTCAGCAGAACAACGCCAGGCCAGTTGGGTAGTACTCTGCGAACTTGGTTGGAAGGTTTTCAGGCTTCTACCTTATAGTCTGGATCTTAATTATGACGACTAATGTTGTTGGTAAAAATTCGCCTCAAGGGATCAATTACCACCATTTTTTTTCTATGGCAGTTGCATTGTAAAAATGTCCACAACCTACCGAAAAATGGTGCATATTTGACCTGAAATAATGCTCAAGTAATTTTAATGCAGGTGAAATATTGCCTTGAATGTCGATTTAGGAAAGCTCTTCCACAGGAAGATCTCTTAATTATTACGGACTGGACTCATCCGGACGGCTGTATGTCGCTGTTTGAACAGTTTCAACATTCTATCCAATCTAAGCGTTATTTACATATTTCCCGTTTCCTGCAAAGTCTGTTTTTGCTCCTCAGCCCTTTTAGTAGCGACAGAACGCGTTGCCAGAATCTAAAGAGATAGATTGAGCGAGATTAGCGTCCCATAAGCGACAAAAATAAATGCTAATTTTTACCCAGGTTTACTAGCTTATACATATAAATAATAACTTAGACCCATCTGTATGTCCGTCTTTTGGAATAAGGCCGAACGTCGTGCTATTATTATTGCGTCCGTTACTGTTGACCTGCCTTCGAAGACGTACTCCAACGTGCAATGTCACATATAAAGATTTCTATTTGTGTAAATAAGTTTGTAGTTATATTTGCGGTAGAGGAAGTGCACACTTCAGATGATGTAACAAAAAAGCAGGGCGCTCCATAGTAGCAATGACATTTAAAAAGTGTTTGCCAAGAGTGTGCCAGAGGCAATACCAACACAACAGCATGCAACACACAAGTGTGCTCGCATGTAATCGTTGAAATGATGGTAGTAAACAATGGCATTGTTGCAATAGACAATTGATAAAAGCAAAGCTCTGTAGTATATAGTATATAACACAGACGGTGGAATATACATACATATATAGTTAGAATATACATAAATATTTTTTAATATTTAGTTAGTATAATAACTATTGCGCAAATTGCACCATCGTTGCATGTGCTTGTATAGTTGAGTCATGAATATTTGGAAGAATATGTGGGTTGTCGGGTACATATTTAAATTCATATTTTTTTTTTGTGACGTTAAATACTTCAAATTAGAGTATATAGATAATTGACATCTCAAACTTAAGTTAAATATATGTGAGAGTATATTAGTTTAAACAGCATAACTTAGCTTCGGCTGAAAAGACTTTGGCATAACCGAGGAATCGCGAAACACAAGGGCATCCAGCCTTTTCTAAGAGTACTGAATCAACTAATGTTTTTGATGGTTGCGATAAAACATTGTTTTTTGATTGGAAAATTACCTTCGATGATAGCGATTTTTTGACAAAAGTTACATCTGTGC
Organism: Bactrocera correcta; assembly: GCA_027475135.1. NCBI lineage: Eukaryota > Metazoa > Arthropoda > Insecta > Diptera > Tephritidae > Bactrocera > Bactrocera correcta. Next base: position 140,338,276 of record CM050323.1, on the reverse strand, counting down.
CGCCTTTTTTAAAAATCTTGTACTGGCTTTCTGAATTCCATCGTAGCAGCAAAATTTATGCACCTTATTCAGAATGTCCATCAAGGGCAGCAATGCCAGAAAGCACTGGGAAATTTCGTTACATTTTATTGGGTGTTCGCGCATTTTTAGGCTTCGGCACTCATTCTGCTTTTTATATTGTCGGTAAATTGAAAAATTACACCCTCACTCATATTATTTGCCATTATTGGTCCCCAACGACAATTTTCTCTTGGCCAGACTCAAACATTGGCTTAATGGAAATAGAAAATACAACAAATACATCACTCTAGATGGAGATTAAGTGCGAGAATAAAAGTATACTTTAATTTCAATGTACGTCATTTCATTGTTATAGTTTTGAGGTTTTAAAATTAATCTAAAAACATGAACCTGAACTATAAATTACTTTTTTCGGTTTTGGAAAGAATAAACTCTGCTTACGAAACGATCATGTTTAAAGCAACTTCCGCAAATTATTTGCAAGCATTCATAAATATATATATTCGTTTTCAATATTTTGGCTATATCAGTGCAGCCCAGTGCACATAATGTTTGATGTTTTGTTTGATTTGGCTGGAATTGATGCGCTTCGCATTTCTATTGTTTGCGTCCTATCCGAGCGCTTGTGCTGAAGGTGCGAGTCAAGTTTTCGCTTTCATTTCAAGCTTGCCAACGGGCGTTTACACTACCGCTTGTCTGTCAATAAAGGAACCGAGCGCTGCGGTGTGATACTGACAGTGCTCTGACACTTGTATACTTGCACATAAATATGTATGCGCGTGCATGCGTGTGACGAAATTGAAAAGTACAAAATTAAAAGCACTCTAAGAAAATAGCGGACAAGTTCTCTCAATCTTACACAATAGAAACCTGTCAAGTCGCCATACGCTGGCGCACATTGTTTGCTGCGCCTTCTCTTTTCAAACAGCGCCTGTGGCTGCCATTGACAATTTGTTGATTTTGCGCCAATACAAAGCTAGAACATGAACAATGCGGTGAAGAGATGTGGTTAAGAGATGCTTCGCCACCAAGCCATGTGAAATTTCTGGAAGTGTTGGGCGTAATATTGATATGTGCAGATATCGTTCAATTCAGTGGAATTTTTATTATTATAATTTTTTTTTTTTAATTTTAAATAAGTGTTCTTTTAAGTGCTGAATGCAATTGATTTTTTTTTATATTTGCAATGCATATAAGTGCACTAATGTGGTTTTGATTAAGAACTGGTAAAGAGCAATCAATTTTGTTTGAATGGATGGTGAGTACACTACATTCACTCACAAAAAGTTTTAGCATACGGCCAATATAAAAAGTCGTATTATTTATTTTAAAGCAAATCAAAACAGAAAGGCATACTTTAAAGATGAATGACGAGTACGTATGCAGTTTTTTGCAAAATAATATTCTGAAAGTTTGTTTTGAGTGGTGAGGATGAAAATTATAATACAGAACAGGATATTTTAAGTTTGCCATAAGTTTGTAGCCGTTCCAGTTTGTAACAGCCAGAACGCTCTAATTCAGCATAATCGTATAACTGACTATTAAAATCAACATAAAAATCTCCAAAATGTTTTTTTAATAGTGTCTTCCAGGAATTAAAGTTTCTTAATCTTTATTAGCGTACGCGGTTATAGCCGAATTTATAAAAACGTGTCTGTCGGTATACCTATTCACTGTTTGGCTCCAATTGGAGATTCCATTACAGCCAAGATTTGGCGCACGACCTAACCCAAACTGGTAAGGTGCAATCAGTTTTGTGGAGGCTTCTGTTCCCTCCATAATTTTAGTATGCTCTGGCCATCAGCCACTAGATCATCTCTGGGGTTCTGTAAGAGTATGCTTCGGTCTTGATACCTTCTGTTAGTCGCCGCATCTTTTCGTAGAATTTTCAAGCCTTACCCCTGTTGACCAGCTTGTCGAGCTCTTCGTACTCACGCTTATCAGCTTTTCTCTGTTTCTCTCTGTAAACATGTATCCCTTCCTCTTCATCTCTCGGTATCTATCTTATCCTGCACGTGTTGTGGTCCCTCATCCGAGGCAGTCGGAGTTTCGGTTCCAGCTGTATGTAAGGATCTTGAAATGCAGTTCTATAATTCCTTTATACCGAGTTGTTGACGAGTGCTCTCAGAGAGCTGGAATGCAAGTCGAGTCGAAAATCGCTTGGCTGTCTGTTGTGATTGCGGCTTCTCGACATCGAACCTTCCTTGTGTTTGTTGGCTTGCGTATTATGCTACACAGAGGCGGGTGCGTATTTTGGATGCAATACGATAGTGGTACGAGTCGGAGTTAGGACCTCGAAGTGTACATCTAAAACACTGGAGACGTGTCTTCCGTCTATCAAAACATGATCGATCTTGTTGGTGGATTTTCGGTCCGGAGACAGCCAGGTGGCTTGATAAAATTTCTTATGCTGGATAGTACTGCAGATAACCACATTTCGGGACCCGGCGAAGTCGATCAGCCTCAACTCATTTGGAAATGTTTCCTCGTGGAGGTTGTATTTACCGACCGTTGTCTTGTATGGAATCAGCGGCCAAAAATACTTCCACTGCCTATACAAAAGTGAAATTTTTTCAAAAGCTTTTTCAAATCTCCCTCTCTCGTTTCCCACTCCACCACCCCCGATGGTGATAAATTTTAATTAATTATATTAAATTAAAAAAGTTGATTAACGAAAAAAGGAATTTTTTTTGAATATTATTCATCTTAATCAAAAACTGATATTAATAAAATTGATTTACTTTTGCATAATAGTTTCTTTGACTTGAAAGGCTCTAAGATTAAAAGCAATCGGTTTAACAAATCCTGATTTGTAGTGATCCGTTAGTTCTGTCGTGTATAATGGAGTTGATACATCTAAACGTCCTTATTGCTTGAGTCAGCAGATTGTTCTGAGAGCTCTCCAATTGAAACTGGTGCATATTGAATAACATCGGGAGCGTAAATTAAAATTTTACGGACTGACGAAGGAAGATACTACAAGGGTTATTTTGAAGTTAATTCCTTTGAAGGATTTAGCGCAAATATAGTGCATTTAGGGATGAATAAACTGTTTCCTTTTGAAATTGAATTCGAACAGAGCGGCAATAGCGGGTGGATGAAAGGCTGTAGTTTTTCCAAATTTGTTTGATGACAAATAAATTATTGTCTTCCAAATTATTATTTTCTGGTTATATTCGCTCTGACCAGAATTGCCATCAAAGCCACTTATACCTATTGATAACAAATAATTAGAGGACTCACTCCGTTCATTAATTACATTTAAGACGCAATGTGGTTCAATAATTTTTTTTATCTCAACTTCAACATCAGACCTTTATTTGCTCAGGATAACTGTTTTTCCTTTAAAATGTTATCATAGCAGGGTAAAAAGTTAATATTAAGTTTTTTTGTTAACGAAACTTCTAATAAGTATATACTGAAGCTCTATTAAATTTGCTTCGGTGATAAGTGATATTTCTTCAAACATTTTCTAAACACCAAAATTCAAAAATGAAATATTATATTATACATAATGAGGCGTGAAAGCTTACACCGATATGATGTGCCTAAATAAAAGTACGTATAAAACAATCATTTGATAAAATTAAAACCAAAGCTCAAATATGTACATACATATATGTATGATGAACAAAAATAAAATATGCACGCATATACATACACGTATACACAAAAAATTATAAAAAATAACACACAAAAAATCGCATGCCTGGTAGAATACGAGGGTTGCTATATATATTTCTGGCCTAATATTGAAAATAGGAATATTTATAGGAATATTGTTTTTCAAAATATTCTCCATCAAGATTTATACACTTTTGCATTCGCTCAAACCAGTTTTCGAAGCAATTTTTCCATTCCGATTGAGACAACTCCAAAACATGGTTTTTGAATACTTTAACAGCATCTTCTGGCGACGAAAATCGTTGACCACGCATTATATTCTTGATGTGTGTTAATAAAAATGAGTCATTGGGTGCCAAGTCAGGGCTGTACGGCGGATGACCCATCAATTCGACGTTTTGGCCGGTCAAAAAGGCGCTGAGTTGAGCCGATGTGTGAGAGCTCGCATTGTCATGGTGCACAATGATTCGTCTTCCAGTGCGACCAGTTGCTTCGAAGGTCTTCTTCCACGAACAACTTTCGTTGGATTTGGCTCGTCTTGGAAGACCCACTCGGTCGATTGCTGTTTTGTTTCTGGCTCATACGCATGGTTCCATGATTCGTCACCTGTGACGACCTTATAAACGTCTATTGAAGCACCGCGATCGTATTTTTTCAGCATTTCTTTACACCAATTCACATGAGCCATTTTTTGAGCAATTGACAAATTGTGCGGGATCAAACGTGAACAAACCTTTTTTACGGCCAGGTGTTCATGCAATATCGAATGTATGCTGGTGCGAGAAATGCATAGGCATGCCTCTATCTGAAGGTATGCTACATGACGGTCTTGCATTATCAATTCACGTACGGCATCGATGTTTTCTGTCACAACGGCTGTTTTTGGACGACCTTCACGGAATTCGTCTTTGAGTGAGCGTCGGCCACGATTCGTTGTACTAGTTTTTCACAGTGCTATAGGATGGTGCTTCATAGCCATACAAAGATTTTAGTTCATCGATGCACTCTTGTCGTGATAATCCACGTCGAAAGTTGTGAAAAATGATCGCACGAAAATGTTCACGAGTTAATTCCATTTTTTGGCCGGGATGAATTTTTTAATTCCCTGTAAATAAAACAATTCACGATTAAATGACAAAACGTTCTGAGTGATGTTATGCTAAGAAATGTCAAACTTTCCAATGGAAATGTCAAATTGCACCTGGCAACACCTAGTTGCCTAGGCCAGAAATATATGTATATAGCAGCCCTCGTAGCATGAATAACAAAGAAAGTTGCAAAAAGGTGCAGCTGAAATCAAAAGCATATACTTAGAAAACATTAAGTGATATAAGCAAACTTGATTCATTTGTGGGCGAGACAGGGATCACAACTTTTTGTATACCTTAAATCGATGTAAATATAAAGAAAAACATACCACTCAAAAGGGCACTTATAAAACAATTTTTTTTAAATAATAAACCAACATATTATTGCATAAAAACCATTTTGTTATATAACATATACCTTTATTATCAATACTCATTTTGATTTATGGGGATTAAACACGATTTTATATTGCAATTTAATTTTATTAGAGATAATTTTTATGCTATTTTTACTGCACAGTCCGCGTGTTTCTATTGTCTCATTTCTCTAGCTTTTCGTAGCCCCTACGAATGGCATAGAGCAAAAATGTAGTTACCGTTAGTTTTTTAATGTTTTAAGAAATAGCTTTGATACAAACAGTGGTAAATTTCAAGCTTTTATTTTTTTATTTTTGGCCTATGAAATCGACCAATGTGCGTTATGCCGAAGATACCTTCTTTGCCTACCCTGGCGTTAAAGTCAAGCACGATTTTGGTACGAGTATCGTGGTGGGAGCTGTCTCATAGGTGCGCTCCAAGCGTTCATAAAAGGCATCTTTGCTCACATCATCCTGCTCTTGCTTTGAGGCGTCGGCGCATATCAGCGATATGTTTAAGAACTTCGTTCTGATGCGGATTGTGGCTTGACGTTTGTTTACAGGGGTGAATGGCAGTACTCGGCAACGGTTTCTATCTTGCACCACGAATGCAATATCGAATTTGCGCTCCTTTATTTAGCCACTCTCGTGGATACCACAAAATCCTTTTCGCCTCAGTCCTCGTCCCATCCATCGCATTGCTTGGATGGTGGTGATGTCAGCTTTCACTCTAACGAGGACATCAACCCGTTGAACAGCGGCACCTTCCCAATTAAGGGATCGGACATTGTAGGTGCATGCCCTTAAAGCGTAATCCTTAATGTGTGCGCCGTGGTCGTCATCAAAAGCGGGAACTCTCATCTGAGGCTGTAGTTTCGTTGTCACCATGGCGGGTCCCATACTCAGCGCACAACCCTGGAAGGGATGGTGCGCCTTTTCACTTTAGCTCACCTTCAAACGGATGTTCTTTGGCTACCCAGAGAATACTTGGTCTAAGACCGGAAGTCGTGTGAGCTTTCCGGCCACTCAGAAGTAAATGGCGCTCAGAAAACTTCTGCACAAGGCACACATCTGCTGGACTTAAAGTATACATGACTATTATATTGGGAACGAGTTATTAGTAAATTGAAAAGTACTTACTCAGGAATACCATCAGGCAGCTTCTTCCTTCGAATTCTTATTGACTTTCGACCAATTACGATTCAAGTGAGTTTGTACTAAACGCGACCAGTCACTAAAATTTAGCTAACTCGATTCCAGAACTCAGACAAAATTATATAAGAAGGAAAAAAGTCTCGTGGAAGACGGAAACAACATTGCTCTGCCAGTTATTGGATTAAATCATGGCGACATTAAATACTTTCTACAGTATTCACATCAAAATAAAAACCGAGCAATGTTCCTTGGTAACTGTAACCGTTCATAAGACGCTAGTTCCTTTTTTAAGCATAATTCAAAAATTCTATGTATGGCAGAAGTGAGGATCGGTAAAAAGGGAGTAGAGTATAAAGAGAAACAAAGTAGCAAACTTATTATTAAGCTTAGCTCCCTTGGCGGCCAAATATGTATAAGCAAAATAACAATAAGCAAATCTAGGGGAAGTCATCTGAACGAAAGAACGATGCTAAATAATTCTTAACTCATCATAGCCCATTAATAATTTCCCAATTGGACTGGACTTAAGCAAGACGACCAATAATGCATTTTCTCGAAAAAGCATAGTTCATTCGCTTTCTAATCTTACTCAATACCCAGTTGTTTTTGTTAACCCGAATATGTAACAACAAACTTGCAGAAAACCATACCCTCATCGGGACGCGCGCTTAAATATTCCTCCGCTAAACTTTAAATATTCTGCATTCCGTTTTCGAGTTTGCCGTGGAATAATTTAAAGGACTATGTATGCAAATTACAAAATTGCTTTAGAGATATCCACGATATCGTAAGCAAGGGGGGATCTAGTTGCAAAGTGGAGATAGTCAGTGACAAGAAATTGCTCGTAAGTAAGTATTAACAGTGACGCCGAAGAAACTTGGCAAAATATATTTAACTCCTTGTTGTTATTGCGCCAAGTTGAGGAAAATTTCAGTTTTCCATTTCCTAATAGAAAACAAGAAATGGAGCAACAAATTTGTGGAGCTCGGAGCTGTGGGGGCTCACTAAGTTGCTCGCGAAACTTTTAAAGTCAGTCAAAGAGTCAACGTGTCAGCCAGTCAGTCAGTTAATGAATTCGACATTTAGTCAGTCAGTGTGCTAGTTTCTTTGGTGTGTGACGGTGTGACTCGTTTGCCCGCTTGTTGATCCCTTAAATGGTAGTTGGTCCCAGCAACTCTAAAATTGCTTTCGGTCTTACATAAGCGTGCACAGTTTGGTTAGGTTGGCTACTCTCTCCGAGAAATGCAGAGTGTTTCGGAATTTACATTTAATTAGTGGCTTTCTTCGGGCTGTTGTTTTCTTGCATTGCAAAAAATATGTTTACATGTGCAAAAGGTGGAAAGATTAAGCAGAAAATTCGCAAGAATCAGGATGTTTAAAAGGTGGAAAATGGCAAGGACGCATAAAAACTTTGTTGCAGTTGCCTAGCAAAGTGATACATATATTTAGGAAATAATATATTTGGTTATAATTCTGCTTTGGTTTAGGAACATCTCGGTAGATAAGGCTATTCAAATGGAATCGGACCGATTTTAGACAAGTAAATTGATATTTTAGGTATTAAAATGTAGAAAACTACTAAATGCTTTTATGTACTCTGCAATTACAAATCAGTAATTTCGACATTTAAATAAATCAATATTTCCTAAAACCATAATTATGCAATATGTTCATGTTCGAGATATACGACAATGTGATAAGGAAAAACACCAATTAGTTTCTATGCTGATATCGAAATAATAGTGGAAACGTAGACTAAAAAGGCCTGTCCGTTTTGCGAAAAGGTTAACACCAAGATAGTGCCTCTGCAACACGGTGATCCATGTAACCCGTAATGACGCCTTAGCATGAGAGCCGCGTTTTGAAAACGCTAAAGCCCCTCAGTTGTTTAACAAAAACAAGAAAAAAGGTTAACTTCGGCTGCAACAGCGTGACAACAGTCCATGATCTCGTATTGATTTAACGTCGATAAAATATTCGCGAGATGACTCAAACAAAGGGTATTTCAAAAGATCATGCGGCTCATATCCTGCATAGAATACTAGGTCGCGATGAATGCCGAATATGGTAGTAATGATATTGTTTAATCGCAATTTGAAGAACTATCTTCGTTGTGGTGAAGTAACAACGAAACAGTGAACTTAGATATAAGTTGTATACGGAGAGATGACAACCACCGATTTCTGGAATTAACAAGGTTCGTTTAATTTTTGTGAAAAACAACTAGGACTGTTCTTAATTCGTATGCCAAATATGAGTGCGACCAGTTAGTCTACAGCATTTGCTTAAGTCGGTACACCACCGTAATGCGTTGTGATTTCCACAATTAATAAAAATATCGATTAAAGATTTTTTCTAAACTTTGCATCTCTAACCAAGTTTCGTTTGCGAAATCATTGCAAATGTTGGAAAAGGCTTACGTTGATTCAGTTTTATCAAAAACACAAGCCTACGAGTGGTAAAAAGCCTTCAAAGACAGTCGAGAGATCGTTGAACACATACCTCATTCTGGACAATTTGTGACCTCTTCAATTGATGAAAATATTGAGAAAGTGAAGGATATAGTGCTTAAAAATCGTCCGACAAGTATTAGAGAAATGGCGAGGGAGCTCAACATCTCTCGCGAGTCCGGACATTGGTGAATATTTTTGGTTTGATGCGTTCTTGCTCGACTCCTTCCGATTAAGCTGATTTTTTTTTTTTTTTTCAAAAAGAGTACCCTAAACAGGTTTCTTTGGAAATGCTTGGTCGTACGAATTTCGATCCCACATTCATGGAGAGCATTAAAATTAGCAGAGAGACACGGGTTTATGAGTTTGACATGCAAAAAAGTCAACAGTCATCGGAATGGAACCCGTTTTGAATCGATCGAAGAGATAAAACAAAATTCCCTTCAGGAGCTTAAGGCCATCCCAAAAAGTGTATATGAAAAGTGTTTCGTATACGGTGTTACATGTGGTGAGAATTATTTTGAAGACGACAAAAAAAAATAAATATTGATGAATAGTTAAAAATTTAGCGTTTTATTTAGAACTTCCGGGTATATTTTTGCCACAAAATATACTTGCTTCCCCCTTTATGGTCATTTAGCAAAGTTATAATAGGAAATCGTCTAACAGAACATTGCTGGCGCAGTTCGCTTTGAAGTGTATGTATTTAATAGCAATTAAGTGCGAAATTCAACAAGAGTGTGTCGTTATAAATATTTTACAATGCACCTATGACTTGGCTGTTCTCAATTAATTGTTTTAAAATACGCGTAATAAACAAATGAAGCGGCATGAAAAGTTTTAGTCTCAAAGGAAGAGCTAGGCGACTTCACAAAATTCGAAATTAAAACCCACTTAAACGTTGAAACACAATAAAATAATTGCGCAGAGCGTGCCGCAACAACAACAAGAAAAAAGTCATATACATCTACTAGTTAAGACAAGCTTCTGAAGCGCACTTCCAAAGACATGGCCACAAACAAGCGCTAACTTGCCGCTAAACGAGCGGAATAGTGAAATTTTCGCAATGACAAACAAAAATGAAATTTAGATTAGAGGGGTGCACGGCGTGAAGTGGGCGGGATAATGCGCGTGCCAACAGTTTTGACTTTGTGCGCAGACAAGAATTCGTTTACGGCGAAGAAGTGAAGGTTTAAAGCATAAAGGCAAAGTGGGAATCGAACACTTCTGTAGTGGAGTGGCAGCGGGTGCAAAGAGTGTGGCGACGCAAAAGCGTGGCATGCGCCATTTCCAATTTATCTACTAAATACCTAAAATGCTACTGAAAACACATAAATAAACATGAAAAGGAAAAGTTCCGTGGGAATAATGAGCATTTCGCGCTAGAGTCTCTGTATATGCGAGTACGTGGCTGTGTCGGTTGTTAAGTACAAAATGGCATCAAAGCAATGAGTGGCAACAATACTGCCAGCAACAATGACTTTCCGGCATTTCGTGGCATGCACCAACTCGACGCTTGGCTTGTACCCCAAAGCTTTGCTTACCAAGCTGGTTAATGTTAGCGTATCTTTCGCCAAACAGCAGTGTGTGTGTTTGTGTGTGTGTTTTGAACTTCACGCGCGTGCTTTGGCTAACAGCACGCGCCGCACAGCTCCACGATTGCGATGAGTCAAATGCCGAACAATTTTAAATCAAGCGCATAAGCAACGCTGCGCACATATGTACATATGTGCATATGTATGCACGCAGCGATATATGCACTTTTGTGCGCCCAAACTCCATATTTAATGTATGTATATGCATGCATAAGGTATGTTTTGCCGCCGCCAAGGTAAGTGCAGGAATGTTACTCATACGCCGTGGCTAAGCGCCGGCACAAAGAAGTCGAGTACGGCTATTGTTGCATGCCGTTGTAAACAAAGCGGAAATAACAGAAATACTAGCAACGAAAAATTTTCTGCACGCTTTCACACACACGCTCACATACCGTTTAAATTCACCGTACTTACCTTTGAAGATAAAGTTTCTTAGCCGCAAAGGCTGACTGCCGGAAAATAAAGAAGCAAATAAGTGGTGTTTATAAAGCAGTAGAGTGGAAAGACATCAACTTTTGATACGGTGCTCTAAGCAGTCGTCGACCTTTGCATATCAGAGAAAGCCCCGGCTCTAAATTTATGTAGTGCAAGTATACTAATGACAGTAACCACTTGAATATGGGAGTATATAAGCGTTAAGATACTGCACATATATTTATTTAATTTACTTTCTATTTAAATTTTGTTGATCAAAAAATTAAATTTAAAAGCCTTGTAGGGGTGTAACTGGACATCAAGTTTCATTATTTATCTTTAAAAAAATAAGTTAACCTAATTTACGGAAACGGGATATAGCACACTTAAAATCAAACAAAAACTATTTGGTGTACAAGGAAAACATTAACCAAAAAATTGGAAATCATATAATTAAGAATACGGGGTTAAGACCGAGATTTAGACTAATCTCATTTATATTAAGGACTAAACGTCATTACCATTTACATTACCATATAGACACTAATATATATCCACTTAATTTCATTAAAACTCGGAAAGTCTATTGAAATAAGAAGCAGATCTGGATTTATTGCAGTATTTCTTTCCTTTTCTTTTTACTCAAGTACACTTTAAATCATCTTTCCACTCATTCTACGACCTTTTGTATCCGAATATTGCATTACAATACCATAAAGATTGACCAGTATACATATATATATAAGTCAACCGGAAGCTTGAGGAACTTTATGTTAGTATGTGGGGACTAAGGAAATATTGAACCGATTTTTTCCGTTTTTTGCACCACGACAAAACGCACATATCAACAGCCCAATGAAAGTAATGATTTGACATTACCCAAGGTCACATATTAGCAGAAAAAATGCCTCTTACATCTCACCGGCTGAATCGTAAAATATTGGTAAATCGAAATCTACTACGGGCATGAAAAGTTATTTAGAAGGCAGTTCCATTTCTATAGAAGAATATTTTTGCGAAGTTCTATTCGGCTTTCTTTATTGGTGCTTAACTTTTATAAAGTGAAATGAAAATAAGTCTGTGTTGTATGACAGGATATGGCTTATTTTCATAATAATTCTTAATTATTAAGATAAGGTTGTTGATTAAATAGTTGCTGAGATATAATAACTTACACTTTTTCTGTTCCATCCCAATCAAATTGAATTACTATCACTGTTTACAAAATTAATTACTCTTCGTTTTTCTTTTGCTAGTTAACGAATTCGGAGTAGTTTCCAAGATAACATTTGTATGGGCGGTGATTCTTAGGATCCAATTCAGTCATTTACCACGCTAGAAAACATTATTTCCAGCATATTTGGTTTATATAGCCTTAGTAGTTTTTAAAATATATACGTAGCACTTATACCACGCATAGAAAAGGAAATTCAATCTCAGTGTTGTACTGGTACAACAACTGATTATATAGGGTGATTTTTTAAGAGCTTGATAACTTTTTTAAAAAAAAAAAACGCATAAAATTTGCAAAATCTCATCGGTTCTTTATTTGAAACGTTAGATTGGTTCATGACATTTACTTTTTGAAGATAATTTCATTTAAATGTTGACCGCGGCTGCGTCTTAGGTGGTCCATTCGGAAAGTCCAATTTTGGGCAACTTTTTCGAGCATTTCGGCCGGAATAGCCCGAATTTCTTCGGAAATGTTGTCTTCCAAAGCTGGAATAGTTGCTGGCTTATTTCTGTAGACTTTAGACTTGACGTAGCCCCACAAAAAATAGTCTAAAGGCGTTAAATCGCATGATCTTGGTGGCCAACTTACGGGTCCATTTCTTGAGATGAATTGTTGTCCGAAGTTTTCCCTCAAAATGGCCATAGAATCGCGAGCTGTGTGGCATGTAGCGCCATCTTGTTGAAACCACATGTCAACCAAGTTCAGTTCTTCCATTTTTGGCAACAAAAAGTTTGTTAGCATCGAACGATAGCGATCGCCATTCACCGTAACGTTGCGTCCAACAGCATCTTTGAAAAAATACGGTCCAATGATTCCACCAGCGTACAAACCACACCAAACAGTGCATTTTTCGGGATGCATGGGCAGTTCTTGAACGGCTTCTGGTTGCTCTTCACCCCAAATGCGGCAATTTTGCTTATTTACGTAGCCATTCAACCAGAAATGAGCCTCATCGCTCATCGGACACGGACGCGAAACACATTTCGAACCGAACACTGATTTTGGTAATAAAATTCAATGATTTGCAAGCGTTGCTCGTTAGTAAGTCTATTCATGATGAAATGTCAAAGCATACTGAGCATCTTTCTCTTTGACACCATGTCTGACATCCCACGTGATCTGTCAAATACTACTGCATGAAAATCCTAACCTCAAAAAAATCACCCGTTATTTAATTGAGATTACTCCATTTCGCCGTCTTCCAGACGACTAGCGGGAATCAGACATAATTAAATACATTGCCGTTGAGATACCTTTTGAAAAATAACAATTTTGTATCTTCTATAACTAAAGTTTACGCACGTACTGAGCACTTAAAGGTTTTTGAATCTCATGCAAAGCATAGAAGGCGAGAAGCCACAGCGAAAGTCTTGAATTTTGCTCGACGCTCACCGAACGTAAGGCCGATCTGCTTCCTAGCCATTAATAAGGAATCGATTGTAGCTTTAAAAATCCTTTAAATATTTACTTATTTATATATTTATTTATTTATTTAATCAACAGGATACAAAGTACCTATAGAGGTGTTATAGTTAACACCTGTTTATAGGCCTGGAAATCTAGTTATTACAATTTTTCATCTTAATCCATACAAGTATCATTAAAATTATGCAATGACTTTGCGTTCTAATATTTAATCTATAGCGTTGCAATCCACTTCCCAATTTTTCTTGTATCATTTTTTCTTTTAATATTTAGTGACTTTAATTGAATTGGTAATTTATTATAGTCCTTATATGCTGTGTTCTTATTAATCTTTGGTAATATTAAAGACTTAGCTCTGGTTGTGCCCTTGTCGTAATGATAGAATAATGGTTCTACTATGAATTTATCTTTAGTACCTAGTATTTGTGTGCTATCATTTATTTACAAATAGCACTAATTAATTTAGTTTGAATTCTTACAAGAATGTTCATTACATTTTTATAACTACCGTCCCAGGCAATGATACCATAATTAACAATACTATTGAATAGAGCAAAGCAAATCTTCTTCAGTGTTTTTATATTCCTTACGTTTCTGAACGTAGAGAATATAAATATAAAATATCTAGTTTTTTTATGACCTCTTTGATATGTTCATACCATCTCATGTGGCAGTCAAAAGTTAGGCCCAAATATTTACAATTTTCAACCCTGCTAATTACCTTTTCATATATCCTTGTCTCAAAATTATTTGGTAAACTATCTTTATATATACCAAATGCTATATAATTGGATTTATCAAAATTAAGAGTTACATAGATAACTATTGCACAGCCAATTCCCAATCTTATCCATTAATTCAGTCATTTTGGTTTGAGCCTCATCCCAAGATTTACAGGAGCATTTTATTATTGTATCATCAGCGTACGCTGCTACATTATTTTCGGATGATAGATTGAAAATATCATTTATGTATAATATAAATAACAGTGGTCCAAGGACCGTGCACCAATTTGAACTTTACATGCTTTAATTTTAACATTCATACATTTAACAACATAGGTATATGTTTGATAAATAATTATTTATTAAGTCAGCTGTTATGCTTCTGATTCCATATTTGTGTAATTTTTCAATTAAGATCTTATGATCTACCGTGTCAAATGCTTTGGCTAAATCAAGAAAAGCTATTACTGTTTTATTATTCTGATGAAGGTTTGTGTATATAAAATTAGTAATATCTACAATAGCATCTTTGGTGCCTTTAGTTTTCAAAAGGCCACATTGGTTATTATGAGTTATAAAGTTATAGAGACGCTCATGTATTATCTTTTCAAAAATTTTAGCTGAGTTAGAAATTAAAGAGATTGGACAATAATTAGTAGTTTTACATTTGTCACCTGATTTATAAATTGGTAGGATTTCTGCACATTTTAGTGTATCTGGCCATACACCAGTAATTATGCAGCTGTTAAATATATATTCTATTGGTTTGCTAATGAAATTGCTTATTAATGTTAGAACTTTTGTATTAATATAATACCATCAACACCTCCAGCTTTCTCTTTGAGAACGTTATGTAGTTTCCGTATTTCTATTTCATCTGTTGGATTTAAAAATATTGATTTTACATTGTTCTCTATTCTAGTATTAGTTTTGTTACCTGTGGTTTTCATTTTAGGCGGTACCAACATTACTAAAGTAATTTACAAATGTATCACCTATTCGGGTTGGATTTGTAATCTTTAAATCATTGTCAATTATTAGATCTATATTATTTAATTTATTTAAATTTCTACCTTGTTTCTGATTAATATATTTCCATAGTTGCTTGGTATTATTTGCCTTACTAGTGATTGTGTCTCTTTCAAAACTACACTTTGCAATTTTAATTACCTTATCTAGATTTTAACAGTAATTTAGATATTTTTTTTTCTTAGTTCAAAATTATTATAATTCCTTTTCCATTTATTATATAGTTTTTCTTTGGTACGACCTGACTTCATAATGCCAGACGTGATCCAATTTTTACGAGGTTTAAGTTTATGTATTAGGTTTTATATGAGATGTATGTTAGTTTGAATTTTGTATTTTAGTTTGAATTTTATCTATTAAGTTGTTATTTCTTTTTTTAAATAAGAAAAAACGTTAACTTCGGCTGCACCGAAACTAGCATACCTTTCACAGGTGCATTTTGTTTAGTAACTATGTGTTCAGTTTGTATGGAAGCTATATGCTATATTAATCCGATCTAAACAATTTTTTCGGAGATTATATTATTACATTAAGCAGTAATCAATGTCAAATTTCATAAAGATACCACTTCAAATGCGAAAGTTTTCCATACAAGCCCTTGACTCCGATTGTTCGGTTTGTATGAAAGCTATATGCTATAGTGAGCCGATCTGAACAATTTCTTCCGATATTTCATTATTTTTATAAACAATAACTCATACCAAATTTCGTGAAGATATATCGTCAAATGAGGAAGTTTCCCATGCAAGCATTTGAGTCCGACCATTCAGTTTGTAAGGCAGCTATATGTTATAGTTAACCGATCTGAACAATTTCTTCGGAATTTACATTGTTGCCTTAGAAAATAATCTGTAACAAATTTTGTGAATATGTCTTTTCAAATGCAAAAGTTTTCCATACCAGCACTAGATTCAGATCGTTCAGTTTGTATGGCAGCTATATATAATAGTGGTGCGACATCGGCAGCTCCGACAAATTAGCAGCTTCCTGAAGAGAAAATTACGTTTGCTAAATTTCAAAACGATATCTTAAAAACTAAATCGGCTTAGCCCAACATACATATATACTTTATAGGGTCTCCGACGCTTCCTTCAAAGTGTTACGAACTTCAGGGCAACCTTAACACAACCTGTTCAGGGTATAATAATTTTAGTTTTATAGTATGTAAAAGCAATCCTTTCACACCTGTTTTCATTTTGATTTTTTTTTTAATATTTGCAGTTTCATCTGTGCGTGAGTACGGCTTTGACGATGTCTAACCCAGAACTTGAAATAAATAAAAGGTAAGCAACAAGGAAGTATTTTAAGCAATGTCAATAAAACATTTAAACGGAAATGCAAGTGTTCACATGTGTGCGTACGTCTGTATGTATGCACACGTTCTAACAAGCTTAAGCAAAAACTGAAATAACGGTACGATGAAGTTGACACACTTTCAATGACAACCAATTGGAAGTAATGCAGTTCGCCCTACAATCAAAAGTGGCGCCTCGGACAAAATATTTATAAGACCTGTTGTCCCTGAGAGAGTAACGGTATAAGCAGCTAGAATGCTGCAACATAAAGTTTGCTATTGCTCCTATTCCCCCTCTACGGCCAACTAACAATGCTGCTTCCGAGTGCTGGTTGTTTGCCGTTCGGCTAAAAGCAACACAAGCACATGCTAAGCAAGTGCAGTGGGGGCGGAAAGATCGAAATCAGGAAAATATAGTTGAAAATGTTGCACAATTTCACTCGTGTAATCAAATAACATCAAGTGCATGGGTGTGGGTGTGAATGGTGAACGGTTGTATTGAGCTAGTTTTGAATTGAAAGTGACTTTGTGTAGACATATTTGTGAATGTGTATGTATATACCATATAAGTGTGTGTGAATTTATTCCAACTGGAATCAACTTATTTTCAATTTTAAATTAGAACTTTGTTGAAGTGCTTTGCACAAAGGCATAGACAGAATTTCACATATTCATATGTTTATATTGCTTATACATATAAATATGTGAATGTATGTGTGTGTATAGTTTTTAAATATAGTAGCTCTATTTGTATGCTCGCACACGCTTATGGCCTGCTGCAAAATTCTAAGTGACCGTAAATGCAACTTGGCAAACACACACACGAGCACACCCTATGTTATAGCGGCAGCTGCAAAAATATTTCCCTTTTTTTGTGTGAGTGTGTTAGTGCAGCAACAGTATTTGCCACATAAACTTGAAAACGGAAGTAGGAAGCACGCCAAGCTAAAGTAACAAGTGCACCATATTCATGCATCAGCATATACATGAAGGCTGTATATATGTATATAATCTGTATATACTTGTACACATGATATATGTACAGGCACAGCAAAGCCAGAGATCTCAAGTATGTGTTTACAGGCACCTTGATGCCTTGCATACACACAAACATACTTACACCTAAACGTACATGCATGGTATATGAGTGCAATGTATATGTATGTATGTATGTATGCATTTTTCATATGAATAGCACATGAATAAAATGTGAAATGTGCTTGCGCTCAATTGGAATTTTCTATTAAAGAACTAAGCAAACTTTCTGCATGAAGACCAAACAACAAAAAGATAAACGCCAGGGCACAGCAACAAAAAATGTGCATATTTTGTAGGTCGCTCCGCTCGAAACTTTCCTTTCTGAAGGAAATTGTTCTTTAAGCCTCTTCGTTGTTGTTTTAATTGTTGTATGTAAAACAAATTCTTTTTAAACTCAGTTTTGTTTTTTCCTTCTTTTCTTTGCCAAGCTGAGTAGCAATTCTGCTTCTACCTGACTCTGACTTTCTTAAGTCAATCATAACAATAAGACTATTACGTTGGCATTAGAAAAAAAAACAATTAGTTAAAAACTTTCATAGTTGATTGAGAAGTCGAACAAAGCTAATACCGGTACCGAATAGAGTACAAGAATGAAAAGTTAAGCTCGAGAGATAAGCAAAACACGAATTTTCTAAGAATATTTCGCTTTAAAATATTCTCTGATAGGGACTTAAGACACAACTTATTGCTTTTTTAAACACTCTTTTTCAGAAAAAGAATATTTATAGTTAAAAAATTATATTTCAGGAAATCGAGTTGCGCATCTCAAGGGGTAAGGCTAGTCTTAGACCTAATTAAGACAAGTATGAGGGATCTATGTTTGGGTGTAGCCCCATATTTTGTACTATTACAACTTGCTGGGACCAACGCCATGGAAATACCTTCCACCTATTAGAAAGTCGAAAAAAGCAAATTTTCCAGAATGAAAAAATCTATGATAAACTACTAAGAAATATATTTAAGAAGCTACTATTTAAATTTGAGAGTAATCGGCCGTTTTTGAGTAATGTTGGTCACCGTTTTGGAAACACAATTTTGAGAAAAATGCATTAAAAGTTTGGCCTTATATAGGGTGGGCCATATACAATTTTAAATTTGAAGATAGGGCGAAAAAAATGAGTGTAGCGTTTCTGTATGGCACGTAGCGCCGTCTTGCTGGAACCAAATGTTTCCAATTCTTAAAACTTTGGGATCGATAGGGCGCCAAAAAATGGGCCGATGATTCCACCAGACCAAAATCCGCACCATACAGCATTGGCTTCTCGACGATTACGTGCGGTTTTCTGTGCCCCAAATGCGACAATTCTGCTTGTTAACGTAACCATCGAGGTGGAAATGAGCCTTGTCCGAAAAGATGATTTTTCGGTAAAATTGACCGTCTTCGGTCAAACGATCTTCTGCCCAATCTGTCAATATTTCCCAGTTTTCTTCTAGTGAATAGCGACCCATTTCGTAAATTTTAGCCTTTTTACTGAATATCTGTCACTTTTCGAATGGTATTTAACGTTTCCAATGTCGAAATATAGAGAATTCAAATTTAAAACGTTAGATGGCCCACCCTTTACTTCAGAGCACTGTGAAACACGTTTTTAAATTTTCATTTAACTTCGAAAATATTTTATGGAACCATATGAAATATTTGTGTGTAGTCTTTAATATATGTAAAAATAAAAGTAAAAGCAAATTAAATAAAAAAAGCGATTTTTTCAAAATTGTAGCTGTATATAACCCCTTAATACTAACAAATAAGGAAGGGTTAAGTTCGATCCGATTTTATCTATTTTTGCCAATTCCACATATTATTAATATGTCACATACTAAAAACGATTTCTTGGGTTTCATAAAGTACCTCAGATACTGAGCCTAGTTTTTATCCAATTTTATCTATTTTAGGCGCAAAGGTACTGTTTTAAATTTATTTAAGATAGCTGACAAATTGGCCTATAAAAACGGTATTAACTCACCCGGAAGTTCGAAAATCTTTATATTAAGAATATGGGACTTAGGAAAGTATTAATGTGATTGAAACTATTTTTGGCATACAGATATACTAAGGAAAGAATTGTTTCTGAATTTAAATTATATGACTCGTATATTCACCCATTTTTTCGGTAAAAATTAATTAAAGTCCTAGGGTGTAAATATTCGGTACCAAGGTGTAGAACATTTTGATTCCATTTTGACAGTTTTTAGACTTGAGATGGTATACCACTTTTAGTGGAAAATTTTGTATCTATATATTCATTGGTGCAGTTTGTGATTCCGGTTTCCGATTTACCCGTTTTTTGCACTGTAATGTAAGAAATAATATACGAAATATCTTCTGTCATCAAAAAAACAGTCGTCGCATTCGCGACTAGGCAGCCACGTCACTGTTGACAGCCATAAGTTCGAAGTTGTAGATAATTTCGTCTATCTGGGAACCAGCATCAACACCAACGACAACGTCAGTCTCGAAATCCAACGCGGGATATCTCTTGCAAACAGGTGCTACTTCGGACTAAGTAGGCAATTGAGAAGTAAAGTCCTCTCTCGACGAACAAAAACGAAACTCTTTAAGTCACTCATTATTACCGACCTGGTATATGGTACAGAGGCATGACGGATGACAACATCTGATGAGTTGGCCTTAGGAGATTTCGAGAGGAAGTTTCTGCGGAAGACATATATATATAAGGTCCTAGATGGTTAGGTCATATCGAAAGTATTCGACGCAGTACCCGCTGGGGAATGCGGAAGAAGAGGAAGACCTCCACTCCGTTGGAAGGACCAGCGAAGAGAAGAAACGACTGGCGCGCGGTTGTTAACTCTGCTATAACCGCGTAAGCGGTTTCTACGCCAGTTAAGAAGAATAAAGGAATATCATTATTATGTACCAAATTTATGTAAATTCTCTTAGAAACGGTCGGTACCACGCTCACCGTCCAATTTTGACTTTGGCTCTAATAAAGCCATCTTGTATTATCCTGGTTGTAATATTTATTGTCTCTGGCATAGGTTGAAAAATGTATCCTGTACAAATTTGGTGATGTTGCTCTACTGGTTTGGAAGGTATGCACACTAAACTTATTGAAGGCGGCGGAACACTTGCTTTTCGAAGATTTTCAAGCCACCGCTGCCCTTCACTATTGTGATTTGTTGTGTCAATTCTGAGTTCCTTATCTTAAGCTATGGCATTTCATACGTTTTCGATTGATTGCACTTTGTGGGCGTGGCAGTGGTTGGATTACACCCATCTTCCAACCTTCCTCTTTTGTCAAGGAATAGGTGTGCCAAGTTTCATCAAGATATCTGTGTATTGTTAATCATGTTACACCTTTCGTGGAAGGACGGACAGTCACCCGGATTTCAATTCGTCTCATCATCCTGATCATTTATATGTATAGAATCCTATATCAAACTCGATAAAGTGAACCAAACTATGATACTCTGTAGCAACAAGTTGCATTAGAATAAAAACGCGATCATTTCTAAATATGTCTATCTTATTAAGTACTTTTTCAAATGCACATAGATTTTGAGTAAAATGGACTTGTAGAAAAAAGGGATAAATTCTTCAAAAAACCAAAGATATTTTCATAAGTTACAAAAATTCCTACTCAGATTACAAAATAAGGTTGGTGGGAAGGTCCAGAAAAAAAAAAACGGTGACATTGTATTTATTTTGAAAATTCTGTATTTATTCTTCCAAATCAATTTCATCCCCTTCAAAGTAATCCCCTCTCGATGCAATGCACTTATGCCAACGGATTTTCCAATCTTCGAAACACTGGTTTTAGTCACTTTCCGGGATGGCCTTCAGTTCCGTCTTCGCTGCGGCTTGAATCTCCTCTATCGTATAAAAACGTTGTCCCCGGAGCGGTCTTTTGAGCTTGGTGAACAGCCAGAAGTCGCACGGCGCCAGATCAGGTGAATACGGTGGGTGCGGAACGATATGGGTTGAGATTTTGGCGAAATGATCACGAATTACGAGGGCAGTATGGCATGGTGCATTATCGTGGAGTAAAAACCAAGAATTGTCTTTCCACAATTTCGGCCTTTTTCAGCGGATAGCGTTACGCAAACGACGCATTACGTTCAAATAATATTCCTTGCTGACTGTTTGACCGGTTGGAAGGAATTCATAATGCACAACACCACGATAATCGAAGAAAACAGTCAACATGACCTTCATGTTTGAGCGACTTTGGCGCGATTTTTTTGGTCTCGGGTCTCTCTTGGCACGATATTCGCTCAATTGATCAGTTGTTTCGGGGTCGTGAGCATAGATCCAGCAGATCGGAAAGCATCGTTTCACACACTTCAACGCGACGCCTTTTTTCCAAAAAAATCAATGTTTTCGGTACCAGTCGAGATTTCACGCGCTTGAGGCCCAAAACATTCTTCAAAACGGTATTGGCTGAGCCTTTCGATATGCCAACTTCATCAGCAAGGTCTCTAATATTTAATCGACGGTTTTTCAACACAAAATCTTTTATTTGTTGAACGTGAGCTTCGTCGGTTGAGGTTGATGGTCGCCCTGGATGCTCTTCGTCTTCGACACGTTCACGGCCGGCTGGGAACTCACTATACCCCTTGTAAACATTTTTTTTAGACATAGCCTCATCACCAAAGGCTTTCTGCACCATTCTCAACGTATCCGCAGCAGAAAATTGATTCCGTAAAATTTAATGCAAATTCTTTGTTCAACAAATTTCAACATCGCAAAAAACGAAAAACTCACTTTTAGCAGCTCACAAAACGACACGTATCTCAAACACTAATGAATATTTTGAATAAATTTGACATAAATGTGACTGACAGTACTACCAACCTAAAGAAAATAGTTCTCCAAATCCTTCGACGCGCTCAGTTTAAAATCAAATGTCACCTGATTGTTTGGGCACAGCTCCCTTCTCAAACTTGATTTTCGTCTTTTTCAATGAAAATACCCTTTTCCCCCGGACACAGTGTGGTCAGTGTTAGAGACATTTGAAAACATGTTAATGGCAACGAAGTGTCTACGTTGTATTGAAATGGGAGTCTATTCTTTCTTCTTTTTTTCAGTTACCTTAATGAAGTGTTGTGTAATTTTTTCCCCTTTTTCTTTAAAGAAACATTTCACATTTCTCACCTGCAACGCTTCTGATAAATATGTGCGGTGGCGACAGCTGCATCCCTTTCCTTAATCCTTGGGTATCCTTAGCTCGAAAGCGGCATTAACCCCTTTAGAACTTCGTGCTTGTTTCGGCCATTGGACACAAATAAGCAAACGTGTTTGTTTTCATTTTCATTCAATTATTTATGTCTGCTTATCGCATCTTTCCAATTTTTTAGTTGCTGTTGTCACCTTAAAAACACAAAACTACAAAACAGCAGCAACAACAAAAACAATGACAACAATTGAGAATAAATTGTTGTACTCATTCGGTTCATATCCAACTAGGGATCATAGCTTTGTGCTGGTGTGTTTGTGTGTGTTCGGTTGATGTTATTTTTGTCGACAACATTTTTCACTTGTCGCTTGCAACAATTGCTGGCGATAAAATGTGCTAACAACAATAAAACCAAAGAAACAATCCAAAATGAAAACTACACCAATGAAGAAGCAGCCGCACAATGCCAATGAAGATGCGAACCAGCGAGGGCAAACGGGCCACCACACACAAACACACACATGCATACACACCGCAATTCTACAGAAAGAAAAACTATTAGCGTCTGCAGATGCCAACACAAGGAATGTGTGCACATTTTCTGAACCAACAACGGCAACGACAACTACAATTACAGTAACAGCAACAGCAAAATAAAGTAAACAGCTGACAAAAAATACAAAACTCTGCAACAAGACGCAATATAGCACAACATATCCTGCACTTGTTATCCTTTAGTAATATTTTTTGGATCTTACTTAAAACAACAAAATAACCAAAAAATAAGAAAAAAGAAGGCATCTAACCTGTAGCGGATTGGTTTAATCACTGGGTGGAGCTGAAAGCGAGTAGTTTCTGTAGAATCATGTAGTTTTTGCCGCAATGGCAGAGGGCTGAACAACAACAATGACGACGACGACGTTTTCCCAATTGGCTGTCATCAACTGCACTGGGCAAAAAGAAGAAAAGCGGAGCTGAAAAGAATGGAGAGGAGCTACAAGCAGACACCAGTAATAACAGCTGATGACACAGAGCACAAAAATGCTTTAATCACATCACAGCAGCAGCAACAGCAGCAATTGCGGGAAATCCATTACAACATGTGCCAACAGAGCACCACCTTGCTTTTGCTTTCCTAGGGGCGCTAATAATGGAAGGCTGCGAGATTACTTATCGCTGGAATTGCTATAAAAAGCAATGCATTCTGATCGCAATGGAAGGGTGTGCGCCAATGCGTTTATAGTTAGTTACCTGAATACTTGAAATAAAAGTATTCTTTTAATTTTTTTAAGGAACTTATTTTTAAATGACTTTAATAATTATAAATATTTATTCATATCTCTTTATTTGGGAAATGTGGAAAATATATATGAATTTATATGCAAACAAGAAATAATGCAAAATCGACTCAGCTAGACAATTCACAATGTCGTTGATAAAAATAGACGGAACGTATAGATCTTGCAACAGTTTCTAGCTACTTTTTGTGAATGTTATTTGATAGAAAAATACATTTGTTCGTGACAGTGCGTTAGTCGTTTCTTCTTTTCGCTAAGTGGGCTCAATTGGATATCCCAAGCGAAGCCAGGTCTTTCTCTATTTGGTCCTTCCAACGGAGTGGAGGTCTTCCTCTTCCTCTGCTTCTCCCGGCGGATAATGCGTTGAATACTTTCAGAGCTGGAGTATTTTTGTCCATCCGGACAACATAACCTAGTCAGCGTAGCCGCTGTCTTTTAATTCGCTGAACTATGGCATTGTCGTCGTATATCTCGTACAGCCATCGTTCCATCGAATGCGATATTCGCCGTGGCCAATGCGCAAAGGACCATAAATTTCTCGCAGAACTTTTCTCTCGAAAAGTCGTAACATCGATTCATCGGTTGTTACCATCGTCCAAGCCTCTGCACCATATAGCAGGACGGGAATTATGAGCGACTTATAGAGTTTAGCTTTAGTTCGTCGAGAGAGGACTTTACTTTTCAATTGCCTACTCAGTCCGAAGCAGCACCTGTTGGCAAGAGTAATCCTGCGTTGAATTTTCAGGCTGATATTGTTGTTGCTTTTAATGCTGGTTCTAAGATAGACGAAATTATTACATCTTCGAAGTTATGACTGTCAACAGTGACTTGGGAGCCTAGTCACGAGTGCGACGACTGTTTGTGTGACGACAGGAGATATTTCGTCTTGCCCTCGTTCCCTGCCAGGCCCATTTGCTTTGCTTCCTTGTCCAGCCTGGAGAAAGCAGAACTAACGGCGCGGGTGTTGAGGCCGATGATATCAATATCAGCCTGCTCGATTAATTTCTGCATCTCTACTTTCTTCAGCAGCAGATTGAAGAAGTCGTACGATAGGGAGTCGCCTTGTCTAAAACCTCGTTTGGTATCGAACGGCTGGGAGAGGTCCTTCGCGATCCTTACGGAGCTTTTGGTGCTGCTCAACGTCAGTTTACAGCCGTAGTAGTCATCCTAATGGCTAAAAGCCTCAATATTCCCACTTAGTTTCAAAGCTTTGAAAACTTTCTCATCTATTACATCATCACCACTAACAGACTGTATTCAACAGTAAAAAGAGTTAAGCAATATATAAAAGGATAACTTCTCTTTAATTTATTCTTTATTTAAGAAAATAGAAAAATATCTCAATATGCGCCTTATCTTTTGATAGGTTTTCAAATCAAATAATTGCTTATTGTACAAACAAATACACAAACAGGCGAGTATTAGAAGTAATTGAATAACTATTACTTAAAGATGAGCTAAATTTAGAAATGATAATAACTAAAATTATTGGCTTTAAATTAGAAATATGACGATAAGTAATCTCCTAAGGCGTACCTGTATGTAATTTTGGTATTCTTTTCACAAAGCACTGCAACGTCTGAACGGAATTTTTCAGTTAGGATGTTATGATTAACGGAAATTTCGAAATGTCTGTTAGAAAAAACCTAAATCTTTGCGATAACAAACAAATTGTTGTCGAGCCATTGAATTTTCCTGGAAGTATACGGTGAACATCTTTAAGCTGTGCGAATGTGCCAAAAGTGATTTGTTGGTGAGGAGCTGGACGCACGTAAGAATAAAATTGATGGCATATACAAGTAAAATTGATAGGCGGAGCATCACTCAAGTAGCCAGTTCAAAATATTTAAGAGTAGTCGGATACATAAGCAAGGATAGCGTATGAAGTGAAAGCCAAGAAAAGTTGAAAGACTATATTGGATGTCAGAAATGCTGCTTGAACGTTACGAAAGTAATTAATTTTTGCACCAGATTGTGACTAAGGGTGAAAAATGGATCCAATTCAGCAACCCTGAATGCAAAGAATCATCCGGAACGGACAACCCTAATTCTCGTGTTGAAAACCCGGTTAAAATTGTATTGAAACCAGTAGTAAGTTTTTACCCTTTCTGACCGCTATTTGTCCTGTCGATGCAGGCACTGGAACTCGATTCACATCTGAACAAGGTGTGAAAATGGCATAATTCATTCTTGGTCGCCGAGCAGTTCGTACAATTCTTTTGGAAAGGAATCCACAAATTGACAAAGTGATGAGAAAATTCAGATCAATTTAAATGTAAGACCGAGTATTCGTCTTCATGACTTCTTTAAACAGTAGAAAATTAGCTTTGTTGTATTTCAACCAACTTTACTTTTCACCAGGATAGATAACACAAGCATCAGTGAAGATAAAAAAACAAAGTATTCTGAACTAATTAAAGCGCGTTTTAAGCAAGTAAATGAAAACCTGAGTAATATATTTGACCTCTTCAAAGTGGACTCTTTAGTCGCTGAAATTTATCTCCAAGACGGACTTAGCATTTTATAGGTCGAAGATTTAATTATTATCTTATGTCATATGCGGCTACAGCTCAGAAAGTCGCTTAAACCTAATAGAAGATACCATACATATACGTATGTACATTTGTGACTGTAAATTGTTTTCAAAGTAAATCCGGAATGTGTTAGTAACTTCCTTCGGCGTTCTTTTTTAAACCATTTATTAACAATTTATTTTACTTGACCGCTAATCCTTTGATCTCAAATAAGGCACATACACGTGCAGGATAGAGATGTATCCGTAATGTAACTTTCTTGACTTCGTGCCTTGCTTAAGTGGACAAAGAGGCAAGCCGAGCACCCAACAAGGATTTGAAGTGCAAGTGATCAGATGTGTGTTGCACACATGTTTTGTGTCTGTACAACGTCACATTTACTAGCTAAAAGTTTCTACTTTTTCCACTAGCCAAAACGGATAATATTGAGGAAGGATAGGAGAAAAGAAAGCCGAGAAAACTTTTGCCGCACTGCAAGCCACAGCAGATCTAAAGATCTATGACTTTCAGTAAATATATATTCATTCAAATAAACATACACTTGGCAACATGAGTGTGTGAGCGTTTAGTGTAAAAGATATTCATAGAGGATGGCGGGGCCAAAGGAACTACTCAAGCGACGCTGAATTAAATCGAGGAAAGCTCGGTGTAAATGCAGATACTAAGTGAGGACGGGTGTTGGCGCGCAAGTGTTGTAAGTGTGTTGTAACTGCATGACAGGCGACACATGCTTAGCTGAACTTTGTGAACTGCGTTGCAACAACTACGTGCAACGCTACGTGAGCTAACAATGAAAGCGACATTAGATATAGCAAAAGCAACAATGTTTTGAACTTTTTTTATGGATAAGTCACATCGAGAGAGGAGAGAAGCGAGAGTATGAGTAAAGCAACTAACAAAGCACATGTACCAAACAACAGCAAACATCACACATACAGACACTAATATATAGTTGACTAACTGAAGTTGATGCGAACGAATAAAAATGCATTGACAATAGATGAATTGACTTTGAGTGGCTGGAAGTAACAGTGTGAGAGGAAAACTTTACTGTAGAACAACCAAAAGAAACGAGTGGCAAAAAGAAGCAAAAATTAATCGTTCGAGAACAAACCCGAAGAACAATGCATTTTGTTTTAAAATAAATTAAGTAATCAAAGTAGTAATGCCGTCGTAACAAGCAATTACCTGCATTGATCAAATAAGATAACTTCCTTCCATCAAATTATATTTATTTATGCGGCAAAGGCTTGGCTTGATCATTATTATAATAAGCAATATATTCATATTGGGAGTGCGAAAAGTCTCAAGAGACTCTTTTTCTGCAGATATAGAAAAGGTTAAAGTCTTTATATTTTGTATTATTTACTTATCAAAGACGAAAATGAAAAGTTATTTGCGGCCAGAAATTATTCTCAAGCAGCTCACGACTTCTGGTCAGTATCCTCTGGGTAGCCAAAGAATATCTGTTTGAAGGCGAACCATCCCATCCCAAGGTAGTGCGCTGGTTTTCGGACCCGCAACATAAAAAACGATCCCATTGAAAGTGAAACAACAGCCTCGGAAGAGAAACCCCCTTTTTATGACGACCACAGCAAACGTAGCAAGAACTATGATTTAAGGGTATGCACCTGGAATGTGCAGTCCCTTAATTGGGCAGGTGCCGCTGCCCAGAGGGTTGATATCAACGTAAAAATTAAGGCTGATGCGATGGACCTGACAAGAATTGAGACGAATAGGTCTTTGTAGTATTTACTGCAGTGGACATATAAAATTCGGTTTGTGATTCGTAGTGGGTCGCCGTGTACTGGCATTTATCGCGGTGGATGGACGATTAGCCACAATCCTCATCAAGGCGAAGCTATTTAACATATCGCTGATTTGCGTCCGCATCCCGCGTAAGAGAAAGGCGATGTGACAAAAGATGCCTTTTGTGAGCGTTTGGAGCTCACCTAGGAGATATGCCCTCACCACGATGTCAAAATCGTACTTGGGTTATCTGTAGTACTAAATTCTAACAAAGGGCAATTCTCCAAGTTACTTTACTGTCTCCGGATCGAAAAGCCACTAATCATTTTGTGATAGACGGAAGACACGTATCCAGTGTTTTAGATGTGCGTAAGCTCCGAAGTCGTAACATCAACTTGAACCACTATCTTGTGGCAACCAAGATACACACCGGCCTCTGTTCAGCAAAAACAAGAAAGGTTTCACGTCGAGAAGCTGAAATCACAGCAGATAGCCGAATGATTCTTTACTCGACTTGCACTCATTTTCTCTGAGAGCAAGTTTCAGCAACTGACGGCATTTACAGATCCGTACGTGCAGCTGCAACCGAAACCACTGGTTTTCGGAAAAGGCAAAACAGCTGGTACGAAGAGAAGTGTCGTGTCACGGAGGATAGAAAACAGACTGCTTACCTCGCAATGTTATAACCGACCGCAACACGTGCGGGATAGACATCGAGAGTTGAAGAGAGAAGTGAGACGCATTTGCAGTCAGAAAAGAGAAAGGCCGAAATACGTGAGTATGAAAAGCTTGGGAAGCTGGCCTACAAGGGTGATTTTACGAAATGATGCGGCAACTAGCAGAAGGTTTCAAGACCGGAGAAAGCATGCTCGACGATTGGAATTTAAGCGTCCTCTGCTTAATTCACAGGAAGGGAATCTGCGCAATATAAAGTTCTATCTATGAAAGATTAAGGTGCACCGTAAACAAGCTAATTGGTCCTTGTCAGTGTGGCTTTTTTGGAAATAACCCGTGAAAATAGTATCGACATTCACGTCTTTGTTGATTTCAAAA
The DNA here is from genome assembly GCA_027475135.1 of Bactrocera correcta. Taxonomy (NCBI): domain Eukaryota; kingdom Metazoa; phylum Arthropoda; class Insecta; order Diptera; family Tephritidae; genus Bactrocera; species Bactrocera correcta. Next base: position 140,309,059 of record CM050323.1, on the reverse strand, counting down.
CTGCTTTTGACATCACAACAAAGAGCTGCCTTTATGCCGCTGCGTCTGAATTTGGTTTCGTCACAAAACGAATACAGCGGTGTACACTGACATTGAGTACTAACAAAAGCTCGGTCAGAATCTCTCTCTCAGACCTCTCCGATCCGTTCGATACCAGTTTTAGTTTTAGACAAGGTGACTCCCTATCGTGCGACTTCTCCAATCTACTCCTGGAAAAAATAATTCGAGCTGCAGAGCTTATTCGATTCTTATTTAAGGCTCTGTACTGGTGCTGGCGTGCGCCGATTATTTTGATCATTGGCCTCAACAACCGCTCCGTTTCTTCAGAATGGATAATGCAGGGAAACAAATTAATCTGGTAGTGAACGTGTACAAGAGGAAATATCTAATGTCATCAAACAAACAGTCATCGTACTCGCAACTTGGTTCCTTGTTGACAGTCATAACTTCTGTAATTAATAATTTCGTCAGTCATCGACTAAAGCTCGCTCTGTGTAGACGTGTTTCGGCTTATCTTTTGCGTATTTCGCACAGTACACATCCGTCTTACGTGCACGTGTTTGCTTAGTAAATCTCTGTTTTATTATTATACCGCATATCGTTTTTCCTACAAGTGTTTTCTAAACAAGTGAATCGAGTGTGTAGGTATAATAATCATGGCCCCCGGGTCACCCAACCTCGGGAATAACAGGTTTGCTTTGCTTGCCTCGGAATCCCATCCAAAAAGAAAGAAACCCTCGTACACGCCCCTTAATTTTCCCGACTTCCCTCAGTCTAGGAAAGAAAGCCCTAAATTTATTATTGTTAGTGCTTCCGATTCAACGAAACCTATCTCTAATTATTCTTGTTTCGCCGTACATAAAGCATTAGAAGCTATTAGTAAAGAAATTATTTCGATTTCTGAATTACGTGCTGGCAATCTGCTACTGCTTGTGAAAAACAACCAAATTGCACAAAGGTTCATTTCAACTAAAAAGCTACATGGTGTGTGCGAAATTGTTGTAAAATATCATGACAATCTTAATAGCGTAAAAGGTACAATCTATGCACCCTGCCTAAACAATGTCAGTGAAAAAGAAATAATTGAAAATATGAGTAACCAAGGCGTAGTCGGAGTGTACAAATTTTCGAAAACTGCGGAAGGAGTTTCACAGTTCACTGGAGTTGTGCTACTTACTTTTGATCTGTTCGAGCTACCAGATAAAGTTGACGTTTCTTGGCGAAGCGCTAAAGTGAAACCCTACTACCTTAACCCAATGCGGTGCAAAACTTGTCAACGGCTTGGTCATACCGCCAAACACTGCAAAAATGCGCCCGTATGCATGTCATGCAATCTTCCCCCCCATCCTCCCCCATGCTCTCGCACGCTCTGTGCAAACTGCTCTGGTAACCACCCATCATCTGCCAACGCGTGCTCGAAATACATGCAAACGAAAGAAATACTTAAAACAAAATGTCAAAACAAATGTCCCATGCGCGAAGCACTTAAGCTTTACAAAGCACAAACACCATCGATGCTTAACTCCTCTTTCGCCGAGGCAGCTAAAGAAGCACAAAAATCAAACAATAACCCTACTCAAAGCTCCAAATCTCTAATCTCACCACCCATCTCATTAAACAAATCACCGATTACTCCTTCATCTGAAATTTCTTCTGTTAACCCACCTCAAATAAATTCTTCTTTACCTAACCACTCACCACAAAACAACAACAATCAACAACCTAACAATGCCTTAGTTTCCTCTTTTACACCTCTTCCGCAGACTCTATTACACACGCCCTTCAATCTCGAATCTACTCTCGCAAACATCATTTCGCAAGCTAACGCTTACCAAAACAAAACAGAAGCAGACGCTTCCATGAAAGAGACAGCTGACACCTCAATTGTCAATCTCTCTTTAAACCAAGCTATACCTGAACATAACGAAAACAACTCGAAAGAGCAATTTATGTCTATAGACGAATGCAATTATTAATATACATACATATTTGTTATCATAGCATATTAATTTTGTGACAATCCCTCTCCCGCTCTCAATGTTTAAGATCCTACAGTGGAATATGCACGGTTACCTCAACAATTACACGCAACTAGAACTTCTGTTGAAAGAATATTCGCCAAGCGTTGTCTGTCTCCAAGAGACTAATATTACTGCTGATAAGTCAGCAGCTTCGCCCCATCAGTACCAAAGCTATTTTTACAACTTGCCTCAAAACAAAACTAACAAGCAAGGTATTGCAGTTTTGATAAAAAAATCGATACCCCATAGACAAGTTCCCATTACTACAAATATTGCCGCAATTGCAATAGAAGTTTCACTATCTTTCAAATTTACTATCGTGGCCCTCTATATACCACCTCTACAAAACTTCACATGCAGCGAACTTAGAAACATTTTGCGATCAGTTTCTACTTCATTCGTTATAGTTGGGGACTTTAACGCCTGGAGTCCCCTTTGGGGATCAACTCTTTGCAACAATCGAGGTGCTATCATAGAAGATATGATATTTTCAGAAAACCTCACTTTACTTAACGACAACAAACCGACTCACTTTTCCACACACAAAACTTTTACCTCTGTTGACCTTACATTATGTTCCTCCAACATCGCCCCTAAACTAACTAGCAATACCCTTCCCCACCACCACGGCAGCGATCACTTCCCTATTCTTACTATTTTACGCACTCCGTCATTCTTTAAGGCCCAACCCATTCCAAAGTTCCTAACAGATATAGCGAACTGGGAAAAGTTTCAACATACTGCCAGCGACCTTTGCGAAAAATACCCCTATTCGGACAATATCAACAAAGAAGTTGCCACAATTACAAAAATTATTCGGACTTCTGCTCACCTTTCCATTCCACAATCCAGTAATAAAATCTTTACTAAAACTGTGCCGTACTGGTCTCCTGAGCTATCACAATTAAGAAATGTAAAGCGCTTTTATTGGTCGGAATATAAACGGACAAGATCAAACCAGAATTTAATTATGTATAAAAAGGCTAACGCGATGTTTCGTAGGAAAACAAAACAATCTAAAAGGGACAGCTTAAATAAATTCTCGGAATCTATCAATCATAAAACAAACCCGAAAAAAGCATGGTCCGATATTAAAAAATTATCTGGAATATACCCACAATCCCAGTTGATCTTCATAAATAATGCTAATGGGCCTATCGTCAACGCAAAACAGCTATCTAACTACTTCGCAGCATACTGGTCAGAATACTCGCAGGACTCAAACTTTCATGCCACTTTCATTTCAGACAAAAACAAATATCTCAGTACTTCCCCTTATACGTTGTCTAACATCACAGATTGCAATATAGAACATATTGAACTACAAGCTACACTATCCTCTTTCTCAGGCAAAACCCCGGGTGCCGACAGAATATCGTACCCCATGTTGCAACATCTACCTTCATGTTTGATGGCCAGATTAATTAAGTTATACAACAACATTCTAAATAAAGGCATTTACCCCCAAACCTGGAAAAACGCTATTATTATCCCCATTCCTAAGTCAAGTAGTCCTGCAATAGAAGCTTCAGGTTTCAGACCCATTTCACTGCTTAGCCGTTTAGGTAAACTTTTCGAAAAAATTATAGCTCATCGTATTTCGTGGTATGCCATAAACAATAACTCCATTAGTCCGCAGCAAGAGGCTTTTAAAGAGGGGCATAGCTCCATTGATGCCTTGCTCCTCTTCGAAAGCTATGCTTCTACTGCTCTTTCCAATAGAAACCACCTTTCCGTGCTAAGTATAGACTTCGAGAAAGCCTTTGACCGCGTGGGAGCTCATGTAGTTTTACGTCAGTTGGTAAAATGGAACCTTGGTGGAAAAATCCTTAAAATCATCCAGTCTTTTCTCACTAATCGCAGATTTGTTTCCAAAGTAAATAACACCTTTTCGGATTATTTCTCTTTACATAATGGTATTCCCCAAGGTTCCCCGCTATCTGTCATTTTGTTTAATGCTGCTTTCAATGAAGTTTGTCACATAATTGATAAGTATAAAAATATTTTTTATATATGCTATGCTGATGATTTATTATTGGTCTCTAAACTAAATGACCTTAACCTTGTTAAACAAGATTTTACTAATATATTAGCTGATTTAAGTATATGGTCCGAATCATCTGGAGCCAACGTATCTTTAAACAAATGTAAGAATTTCCATGTTTGCCGCAAACACAAATGTAATTACTTCACATTAGTTTATAACAATATTCCAGTTGTAAATACTAATAAACTTAAGTTTCTAGGTTTAATTTTTGATAAAAAATTAACTTTCAAAGAACATTGTTTGTATTTAAGAAAGCAGCTGGCTGCCAGGCTTAACATTATTAAATACTTAACATCCAAACACTGCTTAATTAACTCGTCAACACTAATAAATGTAACCAGAGCTCTTATATTATCGAAGATAGACTATGGCCTACCCATCTATGGCAACTGCGCGAAAAGTGTCATCAAGTTACTGTATTCCCCATACCACATGGCTGTGCGCAAAAGTCTTCGCGCTTTTCCGACATCGCCAACACAATTCATACTTGTGGAAGCGGGGCTACCCACAATCGAAGAAAGATTTACACTTAACCTAAAAAAACTCATACCGAAGCTGTTTCTTTGTTACAATAATATTCTTTACGAAACAGTGTTATCCGAGCTGCAACGGAAAAAGTCTTCAGGTCGTAAGTCGTCAATATTCCTCTGCATCGAATACGCCAGAGAGCTTGATATCACATTCCCTTCTCTCCGTCAAAAAGTATCTTCTCCGCCTTGGATGATAAACAAATCATGTTTCATGCTAAACTTGGAGAAATACGGGAAAAGTAGTACCTCCCCACAGTATTTCAACGCCTTTTCGCGGAATATACAACTCCACTGCTCCCAGAATGGAAATTCGTTTTCACAGATGGTTCAAAAACCGACATTAGCACAACATTCGCCGTCGTTGACTCCGAGGGAAGAACAATTACAGCAGGAATACTTCCCAGCTACGCCTCGGTTTTCACAGCTGAAGCTGTCGCTATCTTCAACGCAATCATCTTCGTCGAAAAATCTAGTTTTAAAACAGTTATCTGCACTGATAGCAAGTCAACCATACATTCGGTAATAAATACAAACAACAAGTCCTACTTAATTTCCTGTATTCGGAGCAAATTAATCGAGAACAACAATCGCTTGAAACTAATGTGGGTTCCAGGACATGCAGGCATAAAAGGAAACAATCTGGCAGACGAACGGGCTAAACTCGCAGCAAAAGAACCACTAATAACTTTTGACTATATTATGAAAAAAGACTTGTATAAGTGTATATCGCAGCTCCAATATAGCTCACATATGGAGACTTGGAGATCTATCCAGCACCAATATACCGCGTATAACCCGAACAGGATAAAACCAAGCTATCCCTCCAGCTGCCGGTGCAACGACATCAAAGCATTTATCCGATTACGCCTAGGACACACAATTGCCACACATGCGCACCTCCTAAATCGTTCTAGTCCACCAGTTTGCCAACACTGCCCGTCGTTAGCTTTAACAGCCTGTCATTTACTCGACGAATGCCCACATTACGCAGCGATTAGAAAAAATATCTTCGACGACCAAATACCGTCTGCTCTGTTACAAACGAGTTCCTCCGAAAACGTAACAAAAATATCAGCATTCTTAGTACAAACAGGATTAAAACCACAAATATGATTATGTTTATAAACTTCCCATTACTTATTATTTATTTTGTTCTTAATACTTTTCTATTAGCTACAGAACGTCTATTAACTTTTACACCTAAGACTTAATTAAGCAATAACTATACATTTTATATTTACATCAGCGAGCCGAAGGTAATTGTATTACTGTTTCACGTTTTATAAATAAATAAATAAATAATAATAATTTCGTAACTTGGAACCAGCATTAACACAACCACAATGTCAGACTCGAAATCCAACGCAGAGTAACTCTTTTCAACAGATTCTACCTCGGGCTGAGTAGGTACCTGATAAGTAAAGTTCTCTCTTGCCGAAACTAGACCAAAACTCTATAAGCCACTCATCATTCCCGTCCTGCTATATGGTAGAGAGGCACGGGCGATGACAACTTCTGATGTGTCGGCGTTGCGAATTTTCGAGAGAAAGGTATTGCGGAAGATTTATCGTCTTTTGCTCATTGGCAACTGCGAATACCGCAGTTGATGGAACGCTGAGATGTACGAGATATACGATGACATTAACATAGTTCAGCGAATTGAGAGACAGTGGCTGCGCTAGCTAGGTCAGCTTGTTCGGATGGATGAAAACAATCCGGCTCTGGGAGTGTTCCATGCAGTACCCGCCAGGGGAAGCAGAGGATGAGGAAGGCCTTCAGTGGAAAGTCCGCGTGAAATCTCTAGTTGGCTCAAAAGAGCGAAAAGAAAGAACGACGGATGCGCTGTTGCTAACTTGGCTATAACCGCATAAGCGGTGTCTACGCCAATAAAAAAGAAAATATTTATTAGATGTGAATATATTTTAAAACAGCTGATTTTATTTGTATTCATTTATAACTGTCAAATTATTTTCCTCTGGAAAGTCAATGGTATCAAAAAGAGTTAGTTGAATTTGTATCAAAAAGCTTCCGACATTTTAGCAACCATAGTCAAAGTAGTCTGCACCAAACAAATGTTAAAGTTATTTAGGATGCATTCTCTATACCTCCCGACAGCAAGGAAACGGAGAGTTTTTTGTAATGTTCCTTCATCTCGTTAAATAAAATTTACATCCTTTCTTATTCAAACGAAAATGGCTTAAGAATCCGCTACAAACCTTATTTAAAAGCAATTTAACTGTTAGTAAAACTACGGCTAACATGATTTTAGGGAACGGATTATCATGTTATCTTCTCTTTGTGCAGGTACGTTACATCTATACCTAAAAATCAGCTAACTTTTTGTTACTTAAAATTATAGTGTTTTAGGTCTAAAAAAAACAGTTTAGTCATAATTATCTTATTCGAATCTGTTATTACAAGCCGTGGTATTGTTAAGCAACTGGAACATGTTCGAAGAGCTGCAATAAGAACCAGAACAATCAAACTTTGAAACCTATTTGGACATATGGAATTCAACTATGGGAATGCGCCATCCTGTTTTACATCGAAGCAGTTCAAAGATTCCAAAACAAGGTTCTGCGGAAAATGGTAAATGCCCCGTGGTACATACGTAATTCGGATTTTCATCGGGATCTTCAATTAAAAATGGTTCGAAAAGTCATTCGCTAAACAGCATTAAAACATGCAAAAAGGTTACAAAATCATGTAAACAGTGAAGCCCGACAACTAGGAGAGACTAGAAGTAGCAGGCGCAGACTGAAAAGAACAACGTTTCATGATCTATTACGAATCTAAGAAAATAACAAATATCATGATATTTAGTTCTTACATTTAGTTTAAAAAAAGAAAAACTTGCTATTACAGCTTTTATTGTTTTACTTCATACATTGAGAAAAATATTGCTTGTTATTTTAAATTTATCACTAGTGGCAATTTCAATGAAATGTAAAACCATCATTTATTACGTTTCAAAAACAAAAAAAAAAACAAAAAAAAAATCACTCGAGAATTTTCGCTTAAACATTTTAGCAGTATTCTCATTGAAAGATTTTAATGAAGTGTTTGTTTTAAGCTTAAATTTCTTCACGATAAATTTGATGAAGTCTAAAGAGATTATGTGTTTTAAGGAAAAAATAAAAGAGAATTAATACTACAAATAAGATCATGTATGTAAGTATATACATATGTATATAATATTGTGCCTGACGCTTTATCCGGTACATCAAGAAGAAGAGAAAGGAAAGTATATATCCTACTATCACTGACATCCTGCTGCATTTTATCTGTCTAAATAGTTAAATAAATATATATGTGTATTATGTTTTTATATGCTGTCAAAATAGGATCCAGCAATAATGCCAGAAAATTGCATACCACAAATGCATGCAAGTTTGCATAATGGCGTCGAAAAAATGCAAAATGCCAGAACATATGCCAAAATTCACGTTGGAACAAATGCAAACAAGAAATAATGAAAATGAAATTTCATTTCAATTTTCGAGCTTGCATGAAGCTTCTCTGGAGCCTTGCTTAGCTCGCACACACAGGCATAACCCTTACTTGGCCGCCCTCTGCATTCTCATCTCCACATTTATTGTTTTCGTGTTTTCGTTTACTTTTCTATTCCCATGTGTTTTTAGGATTCCGTGTGGATTTCGAGAGTTTTCTACTTAAAGGATTTCAGTTTACTGTTTGCTTACTGCAAAGTCGCAATTTACTTGTGGCTTTACTGCGGTTGCTGTTGTTCCGAATACGAGTAGTATAAGCAGGATTAGTATTTTTCCGAAGAGTTGTAATTTCTTTTAAATTATATTATTAGTGAAATTTTTATCAAACATCTTATTGGAAGTACATAATATAATTCGGAATTATTATACAACAATGATGAGAAATAATAAAATATACTCTTCTGCAATTAAAAGTTCAGAAGAAGTAAGGAAGTGCTAAGATCGAGTGTAACTGAATATGTTATATTCTTGCAACTTTTAGGGTTTGGTAATATTGCAAAATGTTTTCGCTACATCGTTCGACGAAATAGTGAATTGATTGCAATCAAATTTGGTATCATAGTAACTTATTTGGAAGATCACTTAGTTTTATTACTATATTTCATTTCCCTTCAGTGAAAATTATACTAAAATCATTGAAGACATAGCAATGAAAGGGCTGAGTGCATACTTTTTTGAGATTGATCAGGTATATTTGACAACTTATTTTTTATGGGTAAATGCAGTTGGACATTTCAAAATCCTAAATATCAGTTATATAGGGGATGAAGCAAGTTTTCATCCAATTGATCCACTTTATGGACTAAGATATATTGTTATTAGTAAAATACGCAATTTCGTTTTCATTAAGATGGCTCAAATATTGGCTAATATATGCGGTATAAAGTAAACCGGAAGTTCAAAAATCGTAACATAAATTTTTGGCACAATATTATATGGTTTTCAAATAAACATTCCCCCAAATTTTTACAACATATATCGCAGATTGATTCAGTCATGCGCACAGTGGTCCAATACAAGTATTCGGTATATGGGTCTTCAACAGTTATGGTTCGATTTTCATTTAGACCTAAGGAACTATTTGTGCAAAGGTTTATCCAGATATAACCACTCGTTCTTTATTTGTGTACTGGAATGTGAAATACTTACATGGAACTTAAAATTGAGCTATGGGAAATAGGCGTGGTTTTTGTTTGATTTCGTCTGTTTTCAAACCGTTAGGTAGGGATATCAGGATATTATTACATACCGAAATGAGTTAAATTTTATGATGGGAGTGGCAACACCCACACTCGACAAGTTCTATTAAATGTTATTCCTATTGAGAACTTTTTACTAAAAATGAAAGTCAATTTGTGATATGTGTATGTATATTATAAAAGCTCATAGACAATCCTCATTTGAAATGTGTCCTTCCCTTATATAACTAATATCAGGGGTTTCAAAAGTTCGATTAACTTTAACCCACGTATAGTGGTGATGGTATACTATATAAGGTACCTTATGGAAACTCGGAGATCATCTGTTTTTGTGAATGATAACTGGTAATGACACAAATGAAAAAAAAAAAACGGTTAAATACTTTGTACTTCTACCTCTCGTATATTTATTGCAAGAGTTTTAATCTTCCGGTGGGTTTTATACTCTATATATATCGGTCAATATGCAAGATACGTATATTATTGGATAAACTATATTTTAATTCCGAAAATCTGTGAGATTGGAGTATGAATTCCAAAACCCATATACAACACGGTTCTAACAAACCGTATGCTCAAAATGTCGGTGAGTGTATTAGTAACATATTTATAAAATTACTTTAAAATATGTTCCTGAATATACCTGAGCAATGCCAAAAGTCAGTTAAATCTGACCTTAATTCTTCTGTCTTAATATAGTATAAATATTGATTTCCGACTTTCCACCTTACTGTGCGATTTTTTAGTGAAATAAAATGGACAAGCTTCCTTGAAAGTGGTTTACTACTGCATATGAATGGAATTGGTTTAAGCACACATCTGTAATATAAAGACTTTTTCACATTAACTCATTGTACATATTGTATTAAATACAGCTTAGGGCGTGAAAAAAAAAAGGATAACCACTTCCACTCTTCAAATATAGATTTTGTTAAAAATTACTAAAAGTAGCATAAACCTAAAACTGAATACGTTAGAGAAATCCGTTTTATAGGATTCGGTGTTAAATTTGGACGATGGGTGAGGTGCCGCCCACACTTAGGAAAGCTCATATTTCGGGACCTACTCGACCGATAAACATATCGATCAAATTTAGAACAATATATTATCTTGACATTTTAATATTCTATTGCGAAAATTGGCGAAAGCGGACCAGAACCACTCCTACTTCCCACTAGCACAAATAAAATTCCATATTCTTCTTAAAATTTCCAGTATCAAAATCATAATCCAATTAATGTATTCGCATAAATGCTTGCACGAATGTCACTTTTAAGGTGTGCAGGTTGGAACTAAACTATTCAAGTCTTTACATGCCGCGTATGGCAAAGCCAGTTCCTATTGCGAACTTTTGATCGAAGATATCGAACAATCTTTCCGATATATTATTGAGAAAAAGTATAATTTGAAAATAACTTTCCCTGATTCTGAGCTTTGCAAGTTGCGAGGGTGTAAATTGTTCGGAAACTCCCGAACTTAGTCCTTGATTGCTTATTAGAAATATGTTTCCGAACCTTCTTGAAGTCCTAATTTACTTCTTAAATTATATAAATAGGCGGGCCTTTTCGGAAAAAGTTCTCATCCCGATCTTATTGACCTGTTTAACAGTTCCAATAGTAAATTAAGAAAGAAGCTAATTACTTAAGGCCATCATTTGAATTTTGTAAGAAATTTTTTGCATTGCTCTGTGCATAATTTAAGTGAATATTAGAAATTCCAGGGCTGAGCCTATATTTTATGCAATAGTCCTATTTTTGGCATAAAGACTCACGCCTTTCGGTTCAATTAGGACTCCTTTAGTTGGGCTAATATAAAACTTTTAGAGAAAAAGTAGTATAATAATTTTGCAAGCCATGCTCAATAAGCTTTCGTGGAGCCCAGCCGTCTAATACTGGATACAACGGAGATCTGACCTATTCCTACGAGTATTCTGATTATGTTGACTATTGACAGTTCATGTTAATTCTGTTCAATAATGAGATACAATTTCCTCAATTGCATTGAATTCCGGTGCAGTAAATCTGCTTCTACCTTAATCATATAAAGTATAGAGCAACAGTGGTCTGAAAGCAATGCAGTTGAACTTTCGAAAGGAGACGCCAGTTGATAACTCAAGAGTCTATTTAAAAAGAATGGAAGCAAAAATTAAATAAGTAAAATCTTGCTACCCCAATATCTAGAGTTGAAAGCACTAAGAACTTTAATACAAAAATGGATTCAGGGGCAAACGTGCCAAAAAATAAACAATAAATCTTCTTCGCACATAGTGTAAAGAGTAGAGAATGTACTACGATTAGAGAAGCAGAAAGACAGGCCATGAGCGAACACAAATTACTAAAATTTCATATGCTCTGTTTGTGGCTGACAATCGTTCCCTAAGTAAGGGAGACGCAGAATAAATGACGGCAAAATGCAAAAAAAAAAATGATGGCCAAGACTTTCATCTTTCACGCTAAGATGATTTACACTAAAGTGTTGTAATGAAAACAAAAATAAGCGAAAAACGGAAAATCACAGAATATATGGACGTGAATGGAAACCAGCCAAAACATCAATTTATAGTAGCGCGCTAAGCCAGGGTTATAAATGCATATGCCGACAATGGTGTGGGCCCAGGAAAACTCAAACACACATTTTCATTTGTTTTTGTATGGGTTTTGTGATGCTTGTCAACGTTTTATATCGAATCCCTGCCTCTGTTACTTAGATTTGTATGCCTGAACATAATTTGATTTTCGCTTTTTCCCTTTACTGTGTTCCTTCGCCCGCCAAACCCGCTCCCGCTCGAAAGCGCGGATACCGAAAGCCGAATGCAGCATCATTTTTTATGTAGCAAGTGTTTCTTCTTACTCTTCCTTTTTTGGTTGCCACAACCGCAGTCAAGTTGCAGACAAAGCGCAAGGGTCTTTGGCGAAAGCCAAGGACTTACGCGGCGCATCCCAATTGAGAAAAAATGGTTTGTCGAATAAAAAGCGCTGAAAAAATGCGAACGCTAATTAATATGGTTACAATGTATCCATATACCGCTACTGCCTGCATTAAGGCGCGTGTGGAATGTAGCAAATTCGAGATCCTATGTAACAGCGCCCACTAAAGTCGAATTAAAGTAATAAATTAGTTTATTGTGTGGAGCGTGGGGAGCGAAAATCATAGTCGTGTGCTTGGATGTGGAGCTCATTGTGTCAAATCCATTTTTATGCGCTTCATGCAGCGCTCGAAAGTATACATGAATACATGGCAACTCCGCATGAGTGGGCCAATACACTAATGCATACATATGTAAGTATATCCCATATATGTACACATATTTTTGGGGTCTATACTTTCCGCACTTTCCTCTTGGCATTTGATCGTCTCCTCGATTCTAATTTTTCCGGTTTTCTTCACACTTTGGGACATTGACGCTTGTCACTTCTCTCAGCTGGAAGATTTTGCATAGTGTACGTTTTCAGAGAATATAAGCTAATGGAATATATTTGGTATAGCGAATACCGTGTTATTAAAATGGCTATAATTAAATAACTAATAAATCTGAGTTGTTGATAAAAAATTGCTGAAATAACTTGTTCCAATAATTTTGTAAGAATATCATATGAATCTGTCATGCAAGTAAACCTCAAAAATTACCGTATATTACAGTAATTTCGAATATCTCGTGACGGTATACAAATTCACTTATTATAAGATCGCAATAGATTAGATATTACAAAATGAGCGCATGTAAAGGCTTCATAATGAAGTCAATAAAACGGGCACCTGCTGTTTGATACAAATAAGAGGATAGAAATTATCTATATAAATGGTAAATTGAGGAAGTCTATGCCAAGAAAATTTGCCGTCCAAATATATAACCGCTCAAAGAATAACGAAAATTGCCTTTATTTCTCCCACATATAAGACACATACATGCTCATCTGCTTTTGTTTATCTTAATACTTTGCTTCTGTATCAATAAGAGACTTGAAGGCTATAGTGCAAATGACTTATTGATATTTCCTTTAAAATATCTGTCGGAGAATTTAGTAAAAAAAAGTCAATAAAGTTAGCGCTCCTCTCCCCCAAAGGTTTTTCTGACAACCTCGTTCGCCATCTCCCCAGCATTTTACAACTGTTTGTTAGTAATTTTTTATTTGCATGCTTGTGGTGCCGCGTCTTCGTTACTCGCCGATGTTTATCGACCATATATTCACTGCTTTACAGCAGCATAATTTTTGGCTTGACAGCTAATATATTGAATATGTCTAAGAGATATTTGTGGCTGACGTCTGTCGTTGTTGCTGGCTTGCTCTTGAATAATCCGAAATTTCTTTTTGTCATTACTTTGTTCTTGTTGTAGTTGCTGATTGCTCTTGATAAAATATGGTTAATTGGAAAGACTTGTCGGCTCAGCCTTTTTACATTAAGTATTTGAATTATTTGCGGTTGTGGTTGAAATTTATAGCATACTTATAGGCTTATTGAGTAAATGTTTGAGACGCGTCGCACAATAATTTTATGATTTTATACAAATTAAGGAGAAGCTTCAGTTCAAGTATTTTGATTGTTGTGGTTGTGTTGTGGCAGGACTTAAAGTATTTAGTGGCGAGAAAATTGTACAAAATTGAAAATCCATTGGTTTTTGCTCGCATTCTTTGGAATTATTTCAATGTTTTATATTTGCATTCCAGACAGTTTAAATTTTAAAGGTTTCCGTGATATTTAAATGCAAATATTGAAAGCTTGCGGGCGGAACTTTTATTTTGCAAACGCGCTAGAAATGCAAATTCGCTTGACAGCCAAATGCGATCAACAAAAATTCATTTGGATTGCTGTCAATCTCTGCGGATATGTAAAATTTTTATTCACGCATCGAGTTTAAAATATTTCACAACGAATTTTCAACTAAACACACATACATATGGATGCGGAATAATATATGAATATCCGAAGTGCAACTGTTCTGAAATATGCCTATGAGCGCATCAATAATAAATTTCCAATTTTCTTTTTCATTTGGCGCGCAGAACTAACGAAATATTGCCTAGAAGTTGGAAAATGCATGAAAATAATTGTTGCCAGACCCAAAAGTACATTATTCAAACTATTTTCTAGTTTTAGACATTTATTTTTGGTGATGCGGTAATTGCAGCAGGAATGAGATTCGGAGATTCAATGTGAATTACCTTGGACTCAACATCCGTAGTTATACATACGTATGAGGTGTGTTGAGAAAATTATAGAAAATTTGAAGTTAAATTTTTCCTGGCTTGGATGATTCATTTACCAAAATTTTGTTGTTAGAATTACTATATATTTTTTTGTTGTATTCATTATTTTGAGCTTGCGATTTCCTTTTGTTAAAACAAATGGATCAAGAATTTGTTCGTGAGTTCTTGGCCAAAAACAATATTTAATTATAGACTTCTATTTTCGCCAGACATAACTCGTGTAACTTTTTTCTAATTCCTAACATAAAGATAACCTCGAAAGGCCGACTTTTGCAGGCATACATATATGCCTCTAAAAGTACATCGCTAAGAGAGCTTAAGCCTACCACAAAAAGTTTGAGATTCCCCGATTGGAAAATTTTGAGTGTTAAATGTATGATATCAAATGTGGACTATTTTATAGGCGACAACATTAATGTAGATGTAGTGTAGAAAACTAGAACTACGGTTATTTCTTAACCGTTTCTCGTCCTAATATAACACGTTTCGTGAAGTTTAATGTAAATCATATTACAATAACAATGGATTTTATCTGTGTGACACTAGTCTCTCACAACAGTTATAAAGCAGCACCATGTGTTCTCGCAAAGCTAAAAAAAATGGCTAAATATTTTCAGATGCTTCAATATTCGCCTTTTGATGAAACCGTGACTGGATTTCACCCATACATATGGTTATTTGATATCATACAAACTTTTACTTTCGGTCCTAAATAAACCTATTTACAAGTTGCTTTTTATCTATATGTGATATAGACTTAACCAAAATTACGATCTCTAAAGGGTTTATCCTTTAATCAAGTAATTAGTGTTTCAGTTTTAAAAATTTGGATTCTTTCGTTTTATCTTCGGAGATTCCCGAAAAACGATGTCTGGCAGAAGACAAGTATTTTTGCACAAAATTAAGCTCTTTTTTCAGGAATTTCAATTTCGGAGTTAAAATTTTCTTTATTCTTGTGATAGTTATCTGAGAAATACTACCTAACCGAACGATAGGAAACCGATTACTGTTATATTGGACAAAGTCAATCAGAGGGACGTACATCATCATAATGAGGGCATGTTATAATGGGAGTCGGAAATCATTATATCGGGTATAGTCGTTAAGAGAAGGCCCTGGTCCATACAATCTAAGACTAACTTATGACCAATATATTGGGTAGTCGGAAGAGTATCTTCGTATTTTTAATCAAACTTCAAATCATTCTTTTATATTTGTAATGAATTTTGAAGAACCAAATATGTATCATTTTGGTCGACCACGTTTTGACATTTTTCTGCTAGAGACATTATTCCACCAGTGTAAAACTTTTCTTCATTAAGAGAGCGAATTTTACTCCATTAAGAGAGTTCTGGTCCGAGTTCTGGTAGTCGGATGATGCAAGATCAGGGCTATATCGTGGATGCATCCAAACTTCCCAGCTAAGTTCTTCCAGTTTTTGCCAAGTCATTAAAGATGTGTGTGGTTTAGCGGTATCCTGAATCGTTCGATCAGGCTGGAGGAGCTCATATAGGATGATTCCTTTCCAATCCCACTAAACACTCAGCATAACCTTTCGAGGCGTCAATCTGATAGGTCGACCAGAGCATCTTTCACATTGAACCATTGTTGTGCTACACGAACTGATACAGCATCGTTTCCTTAAATTTCACAAATTTCATTGGTGGCTTGCGTAGCATTTTTCCCTTTTTAGCACAAAAATTTCAAAATATAGCTAATTTTTTTCTTTATTTTCACTCTTTTTAGAACAGCTTTAACTTTTTTCAACTTCCCTGAATTTAATTTTTTTGCTAAGTGAAGCTTAATATCTTACTTAACTTATATATGGTATGACACAATGTGATTGGTAGCTTTTTCGATTACCCAATATTTGGCATAATGATGAACAGAAAATCGTCACTTGAAATACAAAACAACGTAACATCATTTTTCTCAGGAGAAGCAAAAAAATCGTATAAAAAGAAAACCACTTGAGATATTGAAACACAATTTTCGAAAATGTATCAACATAAAACTATAATATAAGTATATCTTAGATAAAAAATAAAGCAAATTTTATAGTAGGTGTCTTACGTTATTTTGAAATTTCATTTCTGATCAATCTAACTGTGTATAAAATAAAAAATTTGATTATTTGTATTACTTTTAATTTAAAATAAAAACAGTTTTTCATATTACATGCTATTTTTAGTATTGATGAGTACAGAAGTACTAGTAAAATATATATTCTTTTAAGCCAAAAAATTAAACTAATGCTTAATTATTACTTATTAAAAACATAATTATTCAAAAGATGTGCTATCATAAAAGTAATGGCAGTCTGCTGGAATCAAATCTCTTAGATCCTGCAGAAGTTGGCATTTTGTTTGCCATGGTCGTCATCAGAAAGAGGACCTCTCATCCGAGGCTGTCGATTAGTTTCCACTGGTAGTGTTTTTTACGTGGTCCCAAATCCAGCGCATAACCCTGTGGAGGGGATGTTTCGACTTCTCACTTTAGCTCGCCTTCAAACGGATATTTTATGGTTACCCAGACGATACTTGACTGAGAGGACTCGTCAACAACTCGGTTTCCATTGGTTTCGGAATAACCAAAAAAGCAGCTGGAGTGCCGTGTCGCAGCGGAGAGAAAACAGACTGCGTTTTAAGAGCGGAGCATACTCTTGTAGGTGATCTGGTAACCGATGTTTAGAACATACTATAATTATGGAGGGAATACTTCTCCAGCCTGCTAAAAAGGGAGCCCCCACAATCTGCGTCAACTATCATGGGATAAGGTTCCTCACATCGCATTTAAGGTTCGCTCGAGCGTATTGTGTGAAAGATTAAAACCCACCGTCAACCAACTGATTGGACCTTATCAGTGTGGCTTTGGACATGGAAAATCAACAACTAGCCAGATATTCACCATGCGCCAAATCTTGGAAAAGACTCGTGAGAAGAAAATCGATACACACCACCTCTTCGTCGATTTCAAAGCTGCTTTTGACAACACGAAAAGGAACTGCCTTTATGCCGCGATGTCTGAATTTGGTATCCCCTCAAAACTAATACGGCTGTGTAAACTAACTTTGAGCAATACTAAAAGCTCCATCAGGATCGCGAAAGACTTCGCCGAGCCGTTCGATACCAAATGAGGTTTCAGACGAGGCGATTCCCTCTCGTGCGTCTTCTTCACTCCGCTGCTGGAGAAAATAATTCGAGCTGCAGAACTTAATTGAGCTGGTCAATCTTCTATAAGAGTGTACAGATGCTGGCGTATGCTGATAATATTGATATCATTGGCCTCAACACCCACGTCGTTAGTTCTGCTTTCTCCAGACTGAATAAGGAAGCGAATCAGACGGGTTTGGAAGTGAACGGGGGCAAGATGAAATATCTCCTGTCATCACACAACAGTCGTCGTACTCTTGACTAGGCTCCCAAGTCGCTGTTGACAGTCATAACTTTGAAGATGTAATAATTTCGTCTATCTTAGAACCAGCATTAACAGCAACAATAATCTCAGCCTGGAAATCCAACGCAGAATAACTCTTGCCAACAGGTGCTACTTTGGACTGAATGGGCAATTGAGAAGTAAAGTCCTCTCTTGACGAACAAAAACCAAACTCTATAAGTCACTCATTATGTATGAGATATACGACGAAATTGACATAGTTCAGCGAATTAAAAGATAGCACCTATGCTCGCTAGGTCATGTTGTCTGAATGGACGAAAACAGTCCAGCTCTGAAAGTATTCGGCGCAGTACCCGCCGGGGGAAGCAGAGGAAGAGGAAGACCTGCACTCCGTTGGAAAGACCACGTGGAGGATGACCTGGCTTCGCGTGACATTTCCAATTGGCGAGACGTTACGAAAAGAAGAAATGACTGGCGCGCTGTTGTTAACTTGGCTATAATCGCGTAGGCGGTGTATACGCCAGTAAAGAAGAAGTTGTTGGCATTTTTGCCTGGTTATCTTTGAACTTTGTGGGTGCAAATGTTCAAACTTCTGATGTCTTAAAAGAACACGGGTCTGAACACTTGGAAATCCTCACTAATTTTGACCTAAACTGAACTCTGGTGGTTTTTTCTCTACTTATAGACTGTTTTCTCTACTTATATATTGTCGAGGGTGTTGTGGGTGGAAAAAAGCCGTTGGAGGAGAGGGGCAGTGAACTTCTTCACGGAGGGGTCTACTGTCATAAGCTCCCTATCACCTCCATTTTCAGATATCCTGACTATTGTAGTGTCTTTCAGGCCCAGGTTGCAGCTATTAAGGTAGAAGTAGTCCGAAGTGCAGCCTCCTTCAAAGAAGTGACCATCCAATCAGATAGCAGAGCAGCGATACTCGCCTTGAATTGATTAACAGTGCGTTCATGGCTTAAGCCCTGTAGCGAGG
The DNA here is from genome assembly GCA_027475135.1 of Bactrocera correcta. NCBI lineage: Eukaryota > Metazoa > Arthropoda > Insecta > Diptera > Tephritidae > Bactrocera > Bactrocera correcta. The sequence goes on along the minus strand of CM050323.1, from coordinate 140,290,168 downwards.
CTAACCTCGCTATAAACAGCGGCAAGTGACTTTATGATTAAGCTGGTATGGGTGCAAGTCCACAACGGAATCGCAGGAAACTGTAAAGTTGACATGCTAGCAAGAAGAAATACTCTAGAATTTGCATTGATCGCAAGCGATCTAGTGATCTCTTTGTCCTCATTAAGGCTAGCCTTTCCCTAGTTTTGGGGGTTTTAACGGGCCATTGCCCTGCTAGCGTCCATTCGGAAAGGCTAGGAATAGATACTTGTAACGAAGAAGAGGAGGTGGAAACAACTTAACACTTCCTTCTTGACTGCCCGCAATTGAGTGGTCAAGACTTAAGCACTTAGGAGCGCATATCTTCAGACATCCCACCGAGCTGTAGGTAGTGCAAATTAAACGCCTGGACAAATTTGTGTTGGCTACTAAGAGTTTTGCGAATTTATAATTAAACTTTGTTAAGATATCATACATATCAGTCGATTAGGCCCCTTTGGATTTAATTTAATAAATTCGAATCGATCACATGCAGTTATATGTTACCATCACCACTCTGACGGCTTTCTTTAGCAACTTAACGTGCTATCATATTGTGTGCAACATGTTGCGAGACTATAACGGTATATGATTTTACTTATTACGCAGAAAATACCACCAAGCTCGTACGAAATGACATTTTTGGAGGAAAACAGCAACAATTTGCTTTGTGACTAAGCTTGTTAAAATAGTTCAAAAACCACTGCAAACATAGTTACTATAGCAGTTTTTCAATAAAATGCAACTAGAATTTATCGTGCACCTTCACAAACAAATAATGCAAAAAGTGAATTTGGGGAATTTATAATTTTGAACTTGTTGCACACAAAATATGTCGCACACGATTTGTTATACCAGAGGGATACACTTTGCAGCGGTATCGAAATTTTGTGATTATAACGCTTGCTGCAAGTTTCGTGGTAAGTGGTGTGGAATGAATACGTAGAAAAACTCGTGGAACTATCTAACGGCATTAACTCACCACTTTCCGTGCATCTATTTCAAATATCTCCTAAAATATTTCTCTATATTAATTAATATTGGGTTCCATCCGATATCGGGTCTGCCTTGCTTGTTTATCTGTTGTTTATGCACACAGCATGAATTTTAATTTCAGAACTTTGTTGCACATTTTAGACTTGCCAATACACTATGCACATGTGAAATAATTTAAATATTTAAAAAATTATGCATGCATGTACGTATTTGATAAATTTGCACTCCAGGGGATTTGGTTTTGGAAATTTTCACAGAGTTGCATATTCGGGATGAAATATGTTTTAATTTGCGCTGCCAAATATTCAATAAGTTTTCGTGCATGTGCAACAACCTTCCCCCTCGCCACTCTATTTTGCAAATTTTCTCTTTCATCATTGACATTCTGCATGTGTGGTAATGTTATTGTATTTGTGTGCGTTGTTTCCAGCGCTGAGGTTGGATCGTTTTTGACACATTTTTGAGGCTTTTGATAATTGGAAAAGCAAAACTAAAACAATAGTTAACGAAGTAGAGAATGACCCACAGACTTATGTCGCGAACAGGAAGTGCTTGTATATGTATGTGAGTTTAAAAAATAAATGCAATATTTTTCTATTAGTTTAAGTATCAAGAACCTACTTACATACATATATAAGAGAATATGCCATCTCAGGTTGTCAACGTGATATACTGAATAGTTCCACAGATTGACTAAAGTAATTTTCCAAAGAGAAATATGTATATGGATAAGTTCGGAGGAGACTTGAAAAGCACCCCCAGATTTACATTAACCCTTGGTATTTAAATGATAGGCAGAGCACGAAACCGACAGATTTCACTAACAGACTTAGTTCTAGGTCATATATGGTAGATTTCACCTTGCATTGCTTAAATATTGTGTGATACATCAGTTTTGAAGTTAACTCAAAGAACCCGAATCAATACATCCATTATAAAGGCTAGGGATTGATTCACTTCTATCATACAGTATACTGAGGCCGTACTACTCAAAACTACCAAAAAGTTCCATATTGAGTTGCATTGCTCAAATTGATTATTTGTTGTCTGTAACAAGCAGTAAGAAGAGTTTCACCTGGCTTTAGAAGCTCACGATATACCATAACCACACAGAGCTTTCATTCAATTCATGCGGCACCCATTTTCCACTCTTTTGGATATTTCCAATAGTTTTTGCACGGTCTGGAATTGTTAATTATGCAACATTAAACATCGCTGTCATTTGTTTCTACTCAAAGTATCATTCTAATTCAATATTGCTTCTAGTTCTTCAAACTTTTTTGGTGGTTTTTCACATTCTTCATTTCTTACATCAACATCGTCATCTTTGAACCGTTGAAAACATCTTTTACATGCTGCTTCTGATAAAGCATGATACCCATATGCCTCGACAGCCATTCGATGCGACTCTGCAGCACTTTTCTTCAATTGGAAAGAAAAAACAAGTAAGAAAGGGCTAAGTTCAGGTGCAACCAAACATTTTATATTCTTATTAAAATGTCAACCTGAGGATCGGAATTCAAGCAATTTTATATACTATATATAACTCATACACTGACCGATATATTCGGCATTAGGTTTGTTAGAGAAACGAAAATCATTATGTGCAGCAGTATAAGGGAGTGGGGGTAGTATCGATCTGATTTTATCTATTAATAAAATATCATGCCACATACTAAAACATTATTCACTAGCTTCATTAAGGTACCTCACATACAACCACCAATCATATGAAGTAAAGTTAGCCGGATGTTCGAAAATCCTGATATTATCTATATAGTGTAGGTAAAGTTTTCCACCAATTTCATTTATTTTAGGCACGAAAATATACTGTCATAAGCAAAATACGTTTTGAAATTTTCATTGAGATAACTCAAATGTTAGCTGATATATGCAGCATCAGTTCACTCGGATATTCGAATATGTTTATACTAAGTATATGGGGGCTCAGGAAATTATTGACCCGATTGACAGAACTGCTATTGTCGGGAACGGATTCTGTCTGAATTTCAATTACATATCTCACACATATTCGACACCAAGGGTTTTTTAATAGTTTTGTTTGGATTTGGACAATTTTTGCTCATAACGCTGCATACTTTAAGGGAACTATTACTGCAAAATTTTATTCCGTTATATAATTTTAAATTATGTTATTTAGGAAGTAGGCCCGATTGTAGTCCGATTTCGCCCATTTTCTCTCTGTGACACAGGAATATGCTCGGTACTAAATGACATCGAAATCGTTCGGTGGGATTCCGAGATATGTGATTTCACCAAAAAGTGAGCGGAGCAACGCCCATCGCCCAAGTTTTACACGTGCTCTAATAAAGTCCTGTCATACCATCTCGGAAGTAAATTTTAACATTTCTGGCTTATTTTCATATTGAATCATCGCGCTTTTAGTAGTTTTTAACCGTATCGTTATATGGGGAGTGAACGGGATTATTTACAAATTTCTTACAGTTTCACGCTGTAGATAGGGTTCTTATAATATTTGAGCCGGGAATATTTAGTTGTTGTAGCTTTAGTGGTTTACGATATGTGTACATTAAATCTATTAGGAGAGAATGGCCACGTCCCCTTTTCCAAATTTTCAGCCCACATCGTTAACTTAATTTAGTGCTTAGATGTGGTATTTTATATGTTTTCGGTTAAAGGCGTTTTGTGGGCGTGGCAGTGTTCCAGTTACTCCCATCGACGAACTCGTAATTTTTTTATACTAAGAAACCGGCAGAACAAGTTTTTTCTGCTTTTTACACAAGTTATATCTTCAACGGACGGACATACAGACAGTCACCAATACATTTTTTTGATTGCGACAACTCATATTCTCGCTGACTTATTCGGATCAAAGTCTGCCAGCTAGGTGATGGGATCATTCTTCAACCGATATTGTCATCGATACGTCTTGATCGGATCCGATTGTACCCATGTTTCAAAACAAAATAACAATATAATATATTATGTGACCCAATTCAATTTGCCCACACTCAAGATACACATACCGCACTCTTAAATATTTCTTATAGAAATGTATCAAGTTCATTTTCTTACTAGTCTTCAGTTAGATACTAAAATACAACCGGTACAACACATCAAAAAACATTTCACTCATTAAGACTCCCTTTCAGTTTCATTGCTTTGTAAGTATTTTTCTGCTTTACTCTTTTCCGTTTTACTCTGTGGCTTTCGTGCCAACTTGCACTACAGTTTTCACGCCCACCATTTCTTTGTTTCCCCTTACTTATTTGGTCTCGCCAGGAAAATTTGCCGCATGACTTGGGTTACAGTTAAAAATGTAGTTTTTTCTCGATTCCATTTTCCATCACATTCCACTTATTTAGGCAGCGTAGTGGCAGTACAATTTCCGTGGTCTAGGCTCAAGACGGCTCAAGAGGGCTGAAAGCGGTTGAGTGTCGGCTGGCTGCAGGAGGAAGCGCATATGGAAAGCTTAACCGCATATTTTTGACGGTCTTTTTAACACAAAACCACCGTCAAGACGTCGCCGGAGCGTGGAAGCGATAAACTGCATATGAATTGAGCGAAAGGGTGAAGAAATACTTGCGGCAAATGCTTGTTGAAAAGGCTTGATTTAAAGCCCCACTATAAAAGAGAGCATGAATTTAATTTCGTGCGATATTATCAAAATTATAAAATACGCTAATTGTTCTTTTCTTTCAAACGAAGTCTTAAATTTATTAATATTTTCTACAAAATAGAATTTTCTACTTAAAAAAACTTTTGAAGAAATATGAGTAGAATGATTTTACTCAATAAGACTAAATTATTCCAACAAAAAAAACAGTAAATGTAGTATTCACCAATCTTGCATTCAATTCAGTTCGATATATTCGGTTTGGCTTGCTTCCTAAACATTTTCGATGTCTGTGATCAGATGAAAAATTATGGAATTAAAAAATGTGATTCTACCTTGTGTTAACTTATTCTATTCATTAGCGTTATGCTTGATTTCTTTCATTTTTCATAACCGAAAATATAATAACATTTTACAAAATCATTGTTCTGCTTTCACATATAAATTGTTTGAATCAATCCCTTCAACTGCATTAATTTAGGTCTGTTTTCGTGTTTTCTTCTATAAGCTGAGTTTTTATTATTCACATTTCACTAACAAAATTAGTCACTCTTAAAAGTTGCTATGCTTCAGAGTAAACTGGTAATCAATAAAATAAAAACTAACCGAAGCGTCTGCATATTTCAAAATATATTCAAAAATTTTGTTAAGTGCTCATAAAAATGGTCTTATATAAAAACTTCTTCTAATTATTCGCAATAACCCAGTCGACTTGTTTCTTGATTTGATTTATTTATAATTCCTTCATATTTATATATTTTGTAGAATATTTTTTCGCAGCCAAACCAAAAAGCTTTGAGTCTCACTAAAAATTGTAAGCACTGATGAAAAAATCCAACAAGAATATTGGAGTAGTGTAGAAAGCGCCATAGAAAAGTTAATGAATTTGCCTGAATGCATTTGTGAAAGGTAATTCGTAGCACCTTTTTACTCAAATTGCCTTTAACATTTCTCCTTTCGCAGTTTTGCTTTCTTTTGTGCACTTTTAGCTTTTTCCAAGCCGTGCGAAATGAGCGGGAGCAGCTGAATTAGTACACTTTGCTGGAATAAAATGGATGAATATTTAAAAAGCGAGAAAAACCTATTTACAAAACGAAAAAAAAAAGAATAATATAATAAAGTGGTTTTAGAAAGCAGGGCTGGCAATATAAATTTTTGAATAAGAAATATGAAGTAATACATTTATACTTTTCGCAATCTTCCCAGGTAATTATTTCTACTTAAAATAGGGAGTAAGAGTTCAATGGAATTGCTTTCAAAATTTGTCTGCCTCTCGTTAGACGGCACATATATAAGAACAATTCGAATCATAAATATATTAAAGAGATTTTTAAATGTACTTTTCCGACTACAAGAGTATTAGTTTAGATTTGCTTATGTAACAGTCTATGTATTATGATAATTGCATTCTTCATTTATTGGCAAAAATGTAAAAGTAAATTCTGTTTGATCTGTCAGTTTGGCAGAAATCGCTTTTGCTCTTCTTTTGCAGTGATCAAACCATGAAAATCTTGCATATATTTTACAGATCTTTCAGCAATATCATTAACTGCCGTTAAAGAAAGGGCTTTCCTTTTCGCCTCTGAATAGAATTTATTGCATTCCTACTTGTTATACAAATCACCAGACATACATATCTTCTTTAGATGAAATATATATATCTCTTTCCAGAATCATATAAATTGTCTCTTTGGAAATTCACTACAATGATCGTTTTGGTTTGTTCATTAGCTTCATCATCAAAGTTATGTGATAAAACGACAATTTCTTCTGACAAGTACCAAAGATTTTGACTATACTTGCTCAGGGCTGCTTTGGAGCTCAATTTGTCAACAGTTTCATATTTCTTAAAAAGCACAAACCAAGCCATGGTTTTACATACAAGTATAAAACCACAATGAATAAACGTTAATTTTGAACTGCGATTGCAACAAATATACCTTTAAATAGTAAATAGCTCCAGTCATCCACCTTGTTTGATGGATCACTCCAGGAAATCTAATTTTAATTTTTCTTTACTGTCTCCTCCTAAGAAAATAATAGATGGTTCAATTAGTTCCCGATATTCGTCACGTATAATGGTTTTTTCAGTTAAGGTTTCCGAATTTCCGAATGTTTTATAGACAAATTAACAAAATTAAGATTTATGTGATAGAAATTTAAAACTGCGAAAATAACGGACACCCTAAAACTGCAAAATAACGTAATATTACTTTTCAAAAGTTTACAGGTGAAGGAAAACAAAATAATGGAAACCTACTCATATTGAAACAAAACTTGAGTCTTCTTATTTAAGTGGGGTATTCTGGGAATGGACAGTTTTCATAAATGAATAAAACAAATACAGTGATCAATCGTGATAGTATGGAAGTTAGAAGAAGCGTCTTTATATTAATTATTATATACATAAATACATATATAAAGACTTCCGTCGACGCTCACACTTTTATGAACACCAATCAGTCACGAATATTTATGAAAATGTCAAAACTTTCTGCTTGACTTGTTTTACTTTCCGACACTTCATATTTCATCAATTCTTATAGTTCTTGAATCCCAGCTGCACCGGATTATGCAATTGCTGTTAATTTTAATTTTATATTTTGCTTTCAAAATTGTTGAGAATTGTTAGAAAATATTTGAGTTTACTAATTTAGGTTTAGTAACTGTGCGGGAAGCACAAAATTTTTTCTAAGAAAGAAGTGAGGGGCCTTAGAAATTTTCTCCTCAACAATTACATCTGCTAAACAGGCTTCGTATTTTTTGACTTCATGTTAACTATATGAGGGCACTAATTGAAATATGGTCGATCCAGCTTAACCTTGGGGTTCACTCAAAGTAGTTAACCGTGTTATAGAATATTAAATTTCTTCACGTTTTTGGCGGTGATCTCCTGCATTTTATGGCACAACTTTGGCAGAGGCTGTTATGCGTAACCATCCTTCATTTTCAAACCCCTCTGAGCCAGCTATATACCTATACACAAGCAAATAAAATATTGCATCCGCACAATATAAAATATGGTGGCAGCTTTTTCGCACGTCAAGCGATGCAAACCGTTAAATGCCCACAACTTAGCTAACCTAAATCCAGCGATTGCTAATACGTGCTTTACAACGCTCAACACGCCAGTCCACGCCACAAAACGCCAACCCACAAGAGGAGTGCGAGGTCCGAGTAAAACCAAAATGCCAGCAAAAGCCACTGAAGAGTGAAAATAAAATAAATACATATATTGCAAATTCCTCGCGCAAAAAGTGCCAACAAAAACAACAATTAGCATGCATGTTGTGCAAAGCGTTGCCATACTTTCATATCGAAATATGAAAAGTAAAAATAAAATATGGGCGCTCAGTGAGGGGTTAGGGGTGGGGCCGGTTACGAACGCTAGCAAAAGCAAAAATGACAAAAAAGTTAAATTCAAAGAAAAATATGATATAAAATATTTTCTTGCCAAAAATCCAGCTCACTGCCACAACAATAACCAACCGACAGCGTAGCTGCTGGCCGCAACAATAAAAACTGGGATTACAAAAGTCAACAAGGTGGCAAGTGGGCCCTGGGCGGCGAGTGTGGGCGACGTAAATGCAAGCGAAAATTGCTGTGATGGACGCAAAGCTACAATAATAAATGCAAAAAAAATTATGCCGTCCTCCCGGTGTTTGTTGTAGAACGCCCAGCTGTTGGCTAGTTGAAAAACATCAGAAAGTTAAAAGCGCATATTTAGTAAAATGAACAATGCAGCTGCTGAATCCTTCCCCCGACAGTGCACAGGCAAACGCTCTGCCGCCCTCTACCACTGGCCAACCGATGTGTATGTAAATATATATATATATCTAGTATATACGTAGCTATGTATGTGGATATGACTGTGACATTTTTTCGCGCCATTGTCCACGTTGCTCTTTCGCTCCCAATGAATATTTATGCTTGACACTACAACAGTGCCGTTAAGCCCAACCACCAGATATGGGTAAATATATAAGTATGTCTACGAAATACATATATATAAATTCATATATAATAGAAAAAGGAAGTACATTAGCATGAAAATTCATAGGCAATAAAGCAAAATAGTTAAACAAAGAAAAAAATATTATTTAATGGTAATTGAAGCAACCGAAAACAAAAAATAATTTACATGGTAAAAAGGAAAGACCTTTCATTAATTTATGTATCAATAATTGCCCAAGGTATTATGAATAAATAGCTTCAAGAAATTTGACAAGAACCGAACATTTATATGTGTTTTAGTTATGTTAGTTACGTCAATCAGAATCTATTTCATTTATCATTGACAATAACTAGTAGCTGTTCATTAAAGATTGTACGCAGACAAGAATTAATGGCGATGATAATTTTAACGAAATACCTACATTAAGGTTTTGGTTAAAAGATTTCCCAAGAACTAATGAGCAAATTGGAGTGTAAGAAGTTTACTTGGGGTTTCAAAATAATATCTAGTCATCTTACCTCTGAGATTAAAGGCATGTATACCCAAGAACAATAGCAAGATTATCGGTAAGGGACAAGTTTACTTGGGTTCATTAGCCTCTACAAGATGCCATCCTGTATTTGAAGCAAATAACTTTAGATGGAAATTATATATTAAATAATAAATTTATTGGTTTCGGTTTGAGCTTTAGAAGAATCTTGAGTTTTAAGCAAATAATAGAAGGAAATGTGAAGCTTTCATTAAGCTCTCTGTTAGCAAATGTTCTTAGAAATCTAGCTTCTCAAAATCAATTTAGCTGTAATACTCGAGACTAAGATTTCCACACAAATAAATCTTCAAATAAAACTATAACAAATGACTCGTATACGTGTTGCTTGTTGGAATGATATGGAATTCATTTCATTCAACTTTAATAATTTTAAATTTGACGACTAGAGAAATCAACGACATTTCGCAGACGGTTGAAAATACATACTTAAACAGAAATTATGCAAAATTTCATCAGAAGAACATGAGTTTGAAAAATTTTGACGAAATTGGAAGCGCAAGCGACCGCGTTTCAGCCATAATTACAACCCCATCACATTGCCGGCTGAGTCCGAGTTACATATTTAAACAAATCGATTATAATAATGTGTTTTTAGTGTCTGAGCTTGAGTTCAATGACTCAAAATGTTGATACGACTAGCTGTAAACGATTCCTTCATTTCCAGAAGAAAGTTGTTTCTTGCCTCTTTTAAGAAGACTTTGCTTCTTATATTGTTAAGGTGGCATGTCTGTATACATATAACAAATTATAATAGGAATGTCGGACGAGATAACTTCTTGGGCCGAACAAAATCCTTACTCGTTCGAGTTTTGTAGCCCCAACTGTCTGTGGCTACTGACAATACTGAAAACCACAATTTACGTATAAATATCAGATTCCGAAAATCATAGCGTTTTAAATCACTGACTTGAAATAAATAATGGATGGATTCGCATTCTAGTTAATGAACCCTTACTTAAAATCACTTTTGTCGTTAATAATTCACTCCGGTACACATTCCGCACACATGAATGAATAAAAGCTAAGGGCGTCAACTTATTGCATGCCATAATGCTCATGCACCTACCCACATATACAGAGGGTACAATCGTAGATGGCCAGCACTGCGTATGAGTGATATATACAGTTGACTATGACAAAATAGAAAGGGCTGGACAACTATTTGAATGAATGCAGGCAATGGAGTGTAACGCAGTCAAAACATGAAGGCCCACACACCGACACACATATACATACACAATCAAATGTGCATACATTTATGTAGAAGCTTCGCTATTTATGAAGGCCGCACTGATTTGGTGAACAGTGGGTGTTAGAGCGCACAACTTGGCTCGGACACAAGCTTTGGCACGCCAGCGGGTGTCGACGGCAGTGGGTCAGCAGCTGTTGTCAGTGCAACCGACAATTATACACCCACAACAATTTTGTTGCATTTTGCATGACATATGCCTCTGCGTATTCATGCGGGCGCGGGGTAGGTGCAGTTGGTGGGAACAGGAAACGCTGCAACGTAGTCCACATGTGCCTATAAGTGTGTGTGTTTGTGTATTGCTGCTGCTCGCCTTCGGCAATGCTGTTTTGGTCACTCTAATAGCCGACAATTACAGTGCATTTTGTAAAACGAACCTCCACAAAAACGCACAAAAGCGATTGACGATAGTAACGCTGATGGCGATACACAAACGTGCAGCAGCAACAAAACAACAGCAGCGGTAGCGGCGGCGGTGGTGGTGGCGACAGGGGTGGCCCGCTGTGACGATGATGGAGTGAACGATGACGATGCCAATAACTATGGACATTGTTGATGATGGTGTCGATAAGCGCGCCACGGAGCACAAAGATGATCGCAGGTCATGCAAACTTGTGACTACAAACGCAATAACAACAACAGCAAGAAACTAGAGCTCATATGTAAGTAAGCATTCAGCAAAGTGCACTGCCAAATTGACGGGCAGTGAATCGCGTGTGACTTTTTTGCTTTTTTGTTCCATTTGTCTCCAAAGTGTGTTTGTAGGCAGAAGGGGTGCAAGGCGCTTGCCGTTGTTGTTGCAGCAACATGCCAATGTGCACAACAGATGCCATCAATGAAATTCCGACAGTAAAAGCTACAAGTTGACGCCGCACGAAATAGTGGCACTGGCACGAACGCTCACACACACCCACACATGCAACCATTGAAGTTCACACACATGACTAGCACTTTTACTGACATTGTTGTTGCTATCGTGTGGCATACAATGTTTGTATGCTTAGCCTGGAGCCAATGTGGCAGCAGCATTCCTGCATCGAGCGAGGGGCTGAGGTGTGCCACTGACACTGGCAGCAACGACTAACTGACCTCCGTCACCTTGTGCTTTCTGGCAATCATTCTTCATTTCGCCTGCGTTAGTGCTGCTGTTGCTGCTGTTGTTGATGAAATTTATTTGCTTTTATTAATTGATCACCATTACATGCATGAGGGTGCAGCACTTACTTGCTAGTTGTTGCCATTTCCGTCATTGTTCTTGTTCAATCGCTTTTTGTGTTTCATTTTAATGACTTTGCGGCATTCCATTCGTTGGCACTCGGGCACTCGGCTGCATAGTTATTGTTGTTGCGGGTTTTGTTGCTATTGCAGCAGTTTGAGCGATTGTTGCGTTTATCGTAATAGCAGTGCCATGCATGTTTTTATTGCACTAAATTGTGCAAAGTTGTCGCTTTTATGGCCAATCATTTAATTCAATAAATGCAGCACAGATTTGCCGTTTCATTCATTGTGGCCCCAAATAGTTACCATAGCTTTCAGTGCTTTACATACAATTTATAATTAAATCGAGGTGCCGACATTTGCCGAGCTAGTGGTAGTGGTGCGGAAAATTTTTGTATTTTCGAATCGAATTTTTTTAGCAAATAGTCATAAGTTCATGGCATGTGTGAGCTTTAAATGTTTTTAAAAGGGGGACGGACCGCACTTGAATAATTTTCCTGCAGATTTTCCATTATAATTCTCTTGTCACGGTTATTTTCGAAACATTCAAAGAATATATTTCTTATTGCAGTAACTAATTAAGTTGGAAATGTTTGAAAAGAAATCAATCAAAATGCCAAACCAAAACTTAGCGCCATTAGTGTTAGGATATTTGGTAACATATGTTAGAAGGCGGTTCACATTTTCTCGCCATTCTATTCGAATTTAAATAAGAAATTTCCCTATACCATTCACACCGGTTGAAGTTTATGATATCTTAAAAATGTTGCGAGAGGTTTATTATGCTTTTAACTTTATAATTTGGCAGTAAAAATAGCAAAAGTGTAGAGGGTATAAAGGAACACTTGTTCTTAAAACAGATATGACCAACGGTAGCAAATGTGGAACAATCGGCCGCATCGAAATGTTGACTGCTCCCTTAGCGCTTCTTGCTGGTTTAACGTTGAAAGATCCAGAGCTTGAGTTTCCAATTAGACAACTTTGTGGTGTAAAATCAAGCTTCTGTTGTTGGTCTAAGCAGAAGTTGTTGTTTTTATATTATATACCTTTAGACAATGTTTACCTCTTTGAAACCGGTGTTGAACGATCGTATTGATTATTAGCCATTTGGATTTGATATTTGAAATTTGTAAAAACTGGAATTATTAAAGAATTTCTCCCTTGCTCATAATGCAATTTTTTACTCAGAGAATGAAAGATAAAGCTACAGCTGAAAACGTTTGCATAGGGTAAAACTTCCCTTTAGTAATTCGTCAAAAAATTTTCAGTGGTTTGGAAACGATTGGAATACCACTACGAATACAGTGGTGGACTAATAAACAAAAAGAAATTAAGGCTTTGGAACTGACTTCTCTCGATGTAAATAGCAATATATTATCCCCAAAAAACTGTGGTCATCCTATTAGACAGTAATCGCCGTCCATCACATGGTCTCTTGATTGTTCTGTTATCTCCGTGACAGCTGTTTAGGAGTATCTCATCAAAGCTGACATGCGACAATATTGAGACTCGTTAAATTAAGTTCTAAGAGGTCTTGGATTTCACTCAACTTCTCACCTAAATGTAACACACTCTTCTTCAAAATAAAATGAAAACTAAAAAATGAGTCTGCTGAAATGCATCAATAGCCCTCTACGAGAAAGTGCTGCATGAAACAACAAACGCAGACAAGAGGCTTCCTAAAAGTAAGTAAAAGTAAAAAACACCCGAACAATTGAAGAAATCATTGAACTTTCGATAAAAGTTATCATTTCTCAATTTCTAAACTTTGTTCAGACGGTATTCCTTAATCCGGTAAGGATTTTCAGATTCATCCTTTTCTCGGAAAGCTGGGACAAAAAGTAATAATTTCAAATACATCTAATAAAATACACATACAATCGGGGAATAATAAGTAAAATATTCTTACCTCTTACTTTTGTCTAGTCAATTGAGATCAAAGCCTTTCCTTATTTATAACTCCAACTTTTGCATTTTGTCCCATTATATTATTTTCCCAAATATTTAGCTGCAAAGATATACGTTTCATACAAAAACAAAAAAAATATTGCATATATAGAAATCAATATTTACATACATACTACAAGTAGTATTGGTTTATAAAATTAATACAAATTTATCTACCAAATATGAAACTCTATATAAAATGACAAATACGTGCTCATTTCACGATGTGTTGGATCCCCGTACCAGTATATTATATTCCTTGTGGAAGCTCAAATAATAAATTTTACATAATCGCATTAACAACTCTTCACCTCGACCGAGAGGGAAGAAACGAGGAAGGACCACATTACATCCGACTTTATTTCAAGCGTAATAACCTCAATACTATATGTACATACATATATTGCTCGCTTTGGTAAACAAATCTTACTGAGCAATAAATTCCACATCGCTTTTAGTGTCATTCCAAATATTACTTACAATTCAGGTGATATTCGAACACTTTTACATTCGCCATAAATTCATGCAATTATTTTCGAATTTTCAACAAATGGCGTTCAAAGAATTTATTGACGATTCTCACATTGCCGTTAAAACTCACCGGAGACGATTCCAATTGCATTGCACACGGCGACTGCCTCCCTGTGTTGCGGGTCCAGCAATGACACACCGATAAAAGGAAACCTGAACCGGCTTCAAAACACCACATACACGTATTCACACACAGTGGCAACATGAAAATGTTAGAAGTTAGTCGGATTGTGTCAACGTTAAACTGAAAGCCAAAAACAAAAGCAGAAAGCACAGAAATGCCTTTATTATCCATTCGTATAAAGTGCGAACGTGATTTGGGCGCATCGAGTTCCAATCTGCGACAGTTCGCGTACCGACGATTGTCGTTCATTCCAGACGTGGAACTCCGTTCAAATACGGAACTTGTATAATTTACACAGTCCGGGCACTCTGGGTGTGCATTTGTATGTGGTGTCTGTGTGCGTGTCGTGTTACAGAGACCCAGGTGAGCTTAACGACAACACGTATTATTAAAATGCGGCCAACGTTGCATGCCACATAGATATTTATACACATACATACATATTTATATATTATTACGACATATGTATATGTGGCACAAATATTAAGGACATTCAACCAGGCGGTGCTACAAACGCCAGCCTGCACATTAAATTTGTTTATTGTAAATATGTTAGCTCTATTAACGCTTGGTATGTGGAGGAGCTGAGCTGACACTTGGTGGCGAAAAGTGTCTGCAAACACCATTATTCCATTATATATGCATTTATGTGTGTGGGGACGTGAGTGTGACTGTGCGTGCACGAGTGCAGCTCCATAAGTAGGTTATCTATAAGCAAACGGCATTCGATGGACCAGAAGATATGGGCTATTGAAAATTCGTGTGAATACAAAAGAGTAAAAATCCATTTGCCATGCTCTCACCTCGTTCAAGCCGTCACCGCTTTATCGCTTCTTTGTCGCCGCCACCATTGTATTTGTCTCATATAGCTTTTATTGTTGTCTCAGTTGTTTTTGTTGTTGTAACTCATCCATTAACACGGATTATCCTGTGTTTAGCGTAAGTCTTCTCAAGTCTTTTCTCTTAAACTTTTGCTCGATTTTACCCCACTCTCCATGCATCTATGGAATGACGTGTGTTATTAGTGTTGCTAGCTTCAGGGTGCCAATGTATGGGCGACAATATTTTTGTGCGGCCGGAATCGATATACTATTCAATAACGAGAATATCCGTTTTTACTGGTTCTGGTCGAACTTTTGGTTGTTCAAAGTAGCTTTGTTTGAAGCGTTATACGAACCAAACTCTCGCCTGCGCACAGTGGACGAAATTACCAATTCGACACGAATTAATTAATATATTTAGAAAGAATAATCTCCGTTCTGTTGTTTTAAAAGTTTAAATAAGAACAAATTTTAGTTAACTTTAAAAAAACAACAATATGATAAAAAAAGAAGTACAGGTGAAATGGTAAAAGACACAGTGGAATTTAATATTTTGCTAAATTACGCTAGAATCAATGTCCGAAAGTAACTGGGAAGCACTTCTCTTTAAATTCTTGTATAGACTGACGATGGCGCCCACCACCAACCCTTTACAGGGACTTACATCAACAATTGCGCCTAACTTTCCGACTGGGGGCCGTCTGCTTAAAAAATTACTCATTTTCATTATTATTTTATTCATTTCATAGGCTTGGTATTTATGAATTCCTTCACCAATAAATTCATTAAAAAACATAGTTTTGAATTGCCCAAAATTTGTTTTTGGTATTTTTTCACTGGAAAATCTTTGTATTTTGAGAAAACTAGAAATTTTTATTACACATTTAACATTCCTAATAGATAATATTAACAAAACCAACAATCACTATCCCAGATCTGCTCTGAATGTAATATATAATAGCAGTGAAAACATTTTTGGAGAATGGAGACATGTGTAGAAATTCACGCCAGTGAGGAAAGTTCTCTGATCGCCATTCACTTGGGAGTAGCCAGAAACGAAGCGATTTTTTACATATGACTCAAGCAGCTCACGGCTTCCGGTCTTTGACCAAGTATCCTCTGGGTAGCCTAAGAACATCCGTTTGAAGGCGAGCTAAAGTGAGAAGACGAAATATTCCCTACTTAAGGTTGTGCGCTGGGTTTGGGACCCGCCACGAAAAAAAACACCCCCAATGAAAAATTACCAACAGCCTCGGATGAGAACCCCTCCTTTTGATGACGAACGGAATAAGAGCTACGAATTAAGGGTATGCACCTGGAATGTCCGGTCCCTTAATTGGGAAGGTGCCGCTGCCCAGCTGGTTGATGTCCTCACGAAAACAAAGGCTGACATCACTGTCGTCCAAGAAATGCGACAGAGACGAGTAGGTCTTTGTGGCATTTACTACAGTGGCCATATAAAGGAGCGCAAGTTTGGTGGGGGATTCGTGGTGGGAGAAAGACTGCGTCGCCGAGTACAATCATTCACTCCGGTGAATGAACGTCAAGCCACTATCCGCACCAAAGCGATGTTCTTCAACATATTGCTGATTTGCACCCACGCCCCGACGGAAGAGAAGGACGATCTGACCAAAGATGCCATCTATGAGCACTTGGAGCTGTCGCCGTCACGATGTCAAAATCGTGCTTGGCGACTTTAACGCCAGGGTGAGTAAAGAAGGTATCTTTGGCACTACAGTCGGTAAATTCAGCCTCCACGACGAAACATACCCAAAACTGGGTTGAGGCTGATCGGTCATTCTGTGATCGACGGAAGACATGTCTCCAGTGTTCTAGACGCGCGTACGCTCCGAGGTCCCAACATCGGCTCGGACCAATATCTGCCTCTGTGCAGCAAAAAAACGCACGTCAACAAACACAAGAAAGGCTCGACGTCGAGAAGCTGAAATCACAACTGACAGCCGAACGATTTTCTACTTGGCTTGCACTCCTCATCACTGAGAACGCTCGTCAACAGCTCGGTATAAGGGAACTGTGGGACGGAATTTAAACTCCTTACGTACCGCTGCAACCGAAACCATTGGTTTTCATAAAGTGCAAAAGAACAGCTGGTACGACGAGTATTGCCCTGTCGCAGCGGAGAGAAAACTAGGCAGCCTGTTTTCTCGTAACGTTACGATCGACCACAACACGTGCGGGATGGGATAGATACCGAGAGATGAAGAGGGAAGCGGGACGCTTTTGCAGAACGAAAAAGAAAGAGGCCGATAAGCGTGAGTATGAAGAGCTTGATAAGCTGGCCGACAGGGGTAATGCTTGAAAGCTCTACGAAAAAATGCGGCGGCTTACAAAATGTTTCAAGATCGGAGCATACACGGCGGCGAAGAACTGATGAGGAGCATGCATCAGCATGCATCAGCTTCTTTGTGAAATATGGTCGGACGAAAGCATGCCCAACAATTGGAATATAAGTGTCCTATGCTCAATCCATGAAAAAGGAGACCCCACAATCTGCGCCGACTACCGTGGGATAAGCCTACTCAACGTCGCGTATAAGGTTCTATCGAGCGCATTGTGTCAAATATTAAAGCCCACCGTCAAATCAACAACCGACTAGATATTCACCATGGCCCAAATCTTGGAAAAGACTCGTGAAAGGAGAATCGACACACACCATCCCTTTGTCGATTTCAAAGCTGCTTTCTACAGCACGAAACGTATCCCCTCAAAACTAATACAGCTGTGTAAGCTGACCTTGAGCAACACCAAAAGTTCCTACAAAATCGGGAAGGACTTCTCCGAGCCGTTCGATTTCAAACAAGGTTTCAGACAAGGCGACTCCCCATCGTGCGACTTCTTCAACCTGCTGCTGGTGAAAATGATTCGAGCTGCAGTTCTTAATCGAGAAGTAAATTCTTTTATAAGAGTGTGCAGCTGCTAGCGTATGCCGATGGTATTGATATCATCGGTCTCAACACCCGCGCCGTTAGTTCTGCTTTTCTCCAGACTGGACAAGGAAGCAAGGCAAATGGGTCTGGCAGTGAACGAGGGCAAGACGAAATATCTCCTGTCATCAAGCAAACAGACGTCTCTCTCGCTACTTGGCTCTCACGTCATTGTTGACAGTCATAACTTTGAAGTCGTAGATAATTTCATCTATCTTGGAACCAGCGTAAACACCACCAACAATGTCAGCCTGGAAATGCAATGCAGGATAATTTTTGCCAACAAGTGCTACATTGGACTGAGTAGGTAATTAAAAAGCAATGTTCTCTCTCGACGAACAAAAACCAAACTCTATAAGTCACTCATAATTCCCGTCCTGCTATATGGTGCAGAGGCCTGGACGATGATAACAACTGATTAGTCGACGTTGCGAGTTTTCGAGAGAAAAGTTCTGCGAAAGATTTATGATCCTTTGCGCGTTGGCCATGGCGAATTTCGAATTCTATGGGAC
Organism: Bactrocera correcta; assembly: GCA_027475135.1. NCBI lineage: Eukaryota > Metazoa > Arthropoda > Insecta > Diptera > Tephritidae > Bactrocera > Bactrocera correcta. The sequence continues at coordinate 140,271,704 of CM050323.1, read as the reverse complement.
GATGAGCAGTACTAGATATACGACGACACTGACATAGTTCAGCGAATTAAAAGACAGTGGCTACGCTGGCTAGGTCATGTTGTCCGAATGGACGAAAACACTCCAGCTCTGAAAGTATTCGACCATGTACCCGCCGGTGGAAGCAGAGGAAGAGGAAGATCTCCACTCCGTTGGAAGGGCCAAGAGGAGAAGGACCTGGCTTCGCTTGGAATATCCAATTGGCGCCACGTAGCGAAAAGAAGAAACAACTGAGAACTAGAGTAAACTACGGTGAAATTGTGTTTTTACTTATTTTGGAGAAGAAAGAATCCACATTCGTTTACTCGGATTTTTCACATAAGTCAAAAAGAAATTTGAAAAAGTCCTTTCGTACAATAATACTTTTTGATATACTTATACTTATATATATACTTATACTTATATATGTATTTAAACTTATAATTATATCGTTCACTGAAATCGGAAATACCCACATGGGCTCATGGCGTAATAGATTCTGAATCCTTATTGTGATTTTACGAGGATAAAAAGCTGTTGGGCATCAATCCAGTGGTGCCTTTAGAAAAATAAAGATTTGACCAATTTACTCTCTATTACCCCTAGTAGTAACTTTTACTCTTGTCTCTAGTCTTCTTTATCATTGCATTTTCTACAGGTCATTAAGATGCTTCCAATACGGCATATTGTCATTCACTCCAAATTAAACCTATTTTAATATTCTGACTAAAAAACTCTGCAAATAATCTCATACGTCATACACTTGTAAAAAGTGCTCCAGATGCCTCTTCAGTAAATAGAAAAACATTGTATACAAGAAACAATCAGTCAGTCAGTGAGTTTAAAAGAAAGACCCTCCGAAACTAGTTTATGGTGATCTTAACTTGGCGAAAAATTCGATATGGGCTGTTTTTAAACACACCACTAAGTAGATAATTGAAAAGGTGCAGGTGGTGAACTTGTTGTAGGGATAAATACTTGCGTGTTGACTTTGTATGGTATATATAATACCTAATACACTATTTAGAAATAATAAAAAAAATTCTAAAACCTAACGAAATTCTATATTTGTATCTATTTGTTATGTTTTATGGTCTGACTCACCTCCTAAATACGTTGAGCAAAATATATTGATTTTTAAAAAGTAAAATTTCTCATCTCTAATCGTAAACGACTTTTCCAGTGTATAATTAAATAAAAGATGAAAATTATTACTATCACACGGAAGTGGGTCGAAAGGTCGTCAGCACTAACATACACTTGTAAAATAAGCTTGGTGTGTGTGGCATTTGTGCGCCTTAGTTCAAAGTTGCGTATTAAAATATCAGAGATGTCGACGTTGACATAAGTTTGTGCTACAACGTCCTTCCTTACACATTTGTATATATATAGTATACCACAAGCCACATTATCGATTAAGGATTATGATAATGATTGTGTGCTTAAGTTGTAATTGCACAATGCCAGTCAGACAGTCATAGAGTTAAGCATCTGGAGTTACCAGCATGAGGTCTGTTACTCTGGCTGACTGTACACACATAAAGACACACATCCTTGTAATGCATGGACATAAAATATATGTGTTATTTGATTTAAAGGACAGCAGTTATTCTTTTATACACATCTGTGTGTATTGAAGTTAGATTTTTCTTACAAGTTCACAGTGAATACATGGTCTATACATGTATATATAAGTATGTGTTCAAGTATTTTTGTTAGACTGATTAATTTCTTTTTTCTTGGAATTCAATGCATGGTTTACTCATACTTTCTGTTAATCAGTGGGCATCAGGTTCCGCTTTCGAAATATCAATGTCTGTTCCGCATCCAAGTCAGGCGGCAAAGTCGATATTACAAGCGCGGAACTGGATTTTTTCTTGATGGACATGCAAAATTGGTGTGAATGCTTTTATCACGCTTAGTAGTCTTATTTTATTACTGTCGTGAAAAAGGTCTAAACTCGAAAAGTAACTTGTTTGTATACATACCTTGTGTACTATTATTAAAAATAAACTTTTATATCTTGAACAAGGTATGTTTGCCACGAAGTTTCTAACACGTCGAAGAAAAATGGGAGACACAATAAAATTTATATATAAATGAAGATGAGTTGAGTAAATTAAACCATGTTCCTCTGTATATGGTATACGCAAACTATCCCTACAGTTTCTGAGATATATTTTGCAGAATAAGGAATGTTTTGTGTTTGTAAGGGACTTCACTGTAACCGAAGTTAACGCTTTATTGTTTTTTTTTTTTATTAATGGAGATTTAAGACATTAAATGCGTTTCCAGTGAGTGTTATTTGTACAAGTAAACATATTTCTAATCAAAAATTTTTTGTTTTTTATTATGAATCATTTTATCTATTTTTCAGGTAAACCCTTAAATACAGCTAGTTGGTCACAGGCAAATGATTATTATTACAGTGTAAGACGCTTCTTATAAATTATTTTTTTTATAGGGTCGTATTTATTTTAATATTATAGGAATTTGAAAACAGTACAAAATGAGCCTTTGCGGTTATGGGTATTTATTTATTTTAGAGCTGTTGCATAGATCTAACCGTCAAAATTTGGACCGCTTCGGGCTCGTATTGACGCATGAAAACTGCTGTTGATGTTATCTGTGGCGTCATTGTTATAAACAATATCGACTAATTCTTACAACTCGAACGAAAACGATGCTTTCGTGGGACGTTATTGTCTATAATCCACAACGCAATAAGGAACTATGTGCTCGAGCTAGCAACCTATTACCTTCAGAATCTCTGAAACCAACACCAAAGGAATATTTTATTATAAAACATTTCCTGAAACACCTAGCGAGGGTACTTGAATTAACAATTAAATTTTTTCTTTTCTAATCCACCAACAAACTGATTGGACCTTACCAGTGTGGCTTTAAGCAACAACCGACCAGATAGTCACCATGCAGGGATACCAAAATCAGACCTCGCGGTATATATGTAGTAAATGAAGCTGTCGTGCTATCAAAAGCAGCTTTGAAATCGGCGAAGAGGTTGTGTGTGTCAATTCTCTTCTCACGGGTCTTTTCCAAGAATTGGCGCATGGTGAATATCTGGCCCTAATTACTATGCTAAACATGGTGCTTGAAAATCGTCAGAAAAGTGTTAGAGAGATGGCAAGAGAGCTCAACATCTCGTCCGTTGGAAAGAGTTTGAGGGATATTATGGGTATGAAACGCGCTCTTTCGAATTTAGTTTCGAATTCCAATCTCGCATTTATGGAGAGCATTATAACTGCCGATGAGACACGGGTTTATGAACTTGGCATGCAAAGAAGTCAACAATTATCGAAATGGAGGCAAAAAATGAGCCGAACCAAAAAAAATACGCCAAAGACGCTCAAATCAAGTTGATGCTAATTGTTTTTGTCGATATTTGTGGTTCGGTGCATTATGAACTTGTTTCGGAGGGTCAGATGATCAACAAGAAGTCCCATTTGGCCGTATTGAAGCACTTGTGTAAGAACATCCGTCGAAACTTGCCGGAATTGTGGAAGAAAATTTCATCGATTGCATGCGGTGATATTGCAACATCGCATCGAGATACGATTGTGACGGAATTTAAAGCCGAAACTGCAAAAGCTGTAAGACCTTTCTCAATAAGTACTTATGAAAAGTATTTCCAGGGAAAAATCGTGTGCATAAGTGTATTACATCTGGTAAGAATTAATTTAAAGGCGTTGAAATAATTATTGATGAAATATTAAATATTTTGCTTTTCATTTACTATTTTTTGGTCTATTTTGTTGCAATTTATATGTATATTTTTGCTTTTGATTTATTGTTTGATATTAATTTCTATTTAGATTAATCATTTTACATTTTTCTCTTATCCTTCAATATTTGCATTACCGTGATATTAATATCAGATGCGATAGTGAAATTTTATTGACATAAATTGAGTTACGATGGCTGCAAACCATTTCTTTCAAAACTTAAGTGTATTATACGTAAAATGTAATTACTTTAATGAATCAGGGTAAAGTTAATTTCGTGCGCAATTACAGACAAAATAAGGAATCAGAATATTGTTAAGCGTTTCACAAGGATTTCCTCATTTATGTACATTAGTAGAGGCTACTTCTGTGAGTATGTGTGAACGTGCGGGCGATTTGGTTGTTGTTAATGTGCGAAGCGTCAAATACGCTCTTCTAGCTACTACAAACAGTGTACAATGCGGGCAACTATCACGCCCGTTATCATTGCCCACATGCGTTCATTGGCGCTGCTGCAGCTCCCACTCTCTCTTTGGCATGTCCGTCCGTCTGTTTGTCTTTGAAATCGTCTATTCGACGACTGTTTGTTTATTCAACCGTTTGTCTGCTTGTTTGTCCGTCCGCCCGTCCGTCCGCGTCTGGTTGGTTGGTTAAGTCAATAATGCGGCATATGTGGCATGCAGCATGCAGTATGCACCAAGTGGCTAGTGGCAAGTGGCAAGTGGCAAGTGCGAGCGCCAGTGCAAAAAGTAAATAAACACACGCTCGCACGGCTAGACATTCAGACATGCAATGCGCCTCGTTTAGAATTTCAAAACTATTAAAGCACCAAGCCAAACAAACAAATATTCGCCAATAGCCAGGGGCGTCAAGAGAAAAGTGTGCGGCAATGAATGAAATGTGAAAGCAAAGCGGATATGCCGTTTTAAAAGTATATGCTATGTAAGGCGCTTTGCAGCGCGGTCAAACATAGAATATTGCGCCTCACGCTTCAAACAGGAACACTAATACATATGTACACATAGTATATATATCACAAGCAAGCGCATATTTTGAGTACATGTGTCTGTAAATACTTTTGTTGGTGATTTTTTGTCTTTATTTGGGAGCTGTCCATTTTATTTTATTTCTGTTCAGCATATTATTTTTGACGCTTGTCTGACTGAGCGCTGTCTGCTGTCATTTTTTAAAGTTTTCTCTGCTCTTTTGCTGGCCTTTGTGCTCTAGTGCAAGAGGTGGTTTGTTTGTGAAGCCCTTCGCCGAAAAATAATAAATTAGAACCGCATATCTACTTTAAAGTTTCTTTGCATAACCTTTTACTATTGTGCAAAATTTTAAAAGGTTGTGCAAAAAATTTTAAGGAAACCCTTGTATTATTAGTCGAATGAAAATTAGATCTTAAGATGCCTACAAAAATAACATACCATTGTTAAACATTTTAAAGCAAAGATTTGTAATATTGATTCCGAAGATAGGTTAGGTTAGTCTGGTTGGGCAATGAGCCACGCATTTTCCAATATTGCTCCTTTGGGATAACAGATGGAGATGAGTTACTAGGTCCTTGAGGAGTAGCATCCCTTAGGATGCCTTGCTTGATGCGATTTCAACAGACTCTGTTGCCTCACTATGAGTTATCGATATTCCAGTATATGGTCGTCTTCCGAATGCGGGACAAGTACCCAAGACATGACGTATTGTTTCCCTGGTGCTTGCTTTTGACATTTTCTGCAGTCTTCTCAATCTGTCAGCCCCATTCTGCAGGCATGGGCCACCACCAAACAGTGGCCGGTTGTATTCCTATCATGTTCTTCTATCAGTGCCAGTATGAATTTTGTGTACTTCTGATCTACCGTTTCACTCATGACTTTTGCAGTTTTGTACCCAGGTAGCTCGTTTCGTCGTGCTTTGAAATTCTTCACCATGTTTCTAACTATGCATAGGTTTCCCAATGTTGATCACGTGTTAGCCGTACTCCATTCTTGGTAATCTCGTCCTCTATACCTTTATGACGTGGCTTATCAAGAGAATTCTGGCTGATATGCGATAAGAGGTTACTGCTTTGATTGCTGCTTACCTTTTTACGTAGATGTTGACTCTGGAATTGCTTCCAGGTACATTAGAGGCCAGATCTGAAGCTTTCGCAATAGCAAAGGCCTCAGTTTTAAATATACTGCAGTGCAGTACTAACGGCATAATGTTTGGAATTAGTAATTGCATTAATATTGTCCGGTTTCTCAATGAAGTTCAGACAAAATGTTTTAAAAGTATATAAATTACTAGCAACTAGCCTTCCCGCTTCGCTGTTTTATATGCATATGTAACTACCTGAAGAGGGAATCTAATTTATGCTAAATATTTTTTAAGCATATTATGCGAGGTAATTCATATCAGTTGCTTAAACCAAATTTCAGTAGACAGCTGCAAATGCAAAACGTTCGTGCTGCATTGCTATTCAGCCTTTCTCTAAATTATTTCGTAACATTATACATCATAATTCGTGACCGATATTAAACAAATCTTGTATATAAAGGACATTTTTGGCTGAGATAATTCTAAAGTTATCTGAGTTTGCTCAAAACAATGAATGATTTTCTTAGTTCGTAAAATCAAATTTTTAAATATACCGATTTTTTCAGAGAGTACAAATGATAATATTAAAATTAGTTTGTGAAATCATCTATCAGGATGTTCAATGGTCAAATTATAAGTGTTTTGTTCGCCTAACGACGCTATATAAAACGTCTATGCGTTTCTTTCCGTCTACTATTAGCCTTACGTATAAGTCACTAAAAATTTAACGAAATATATATTTATATCTCACAGTACATTATGATTCGTACGGAATTTGGAGAAATTTTTTCTAATGTTCAACACTGTCAGAATTAATACGGTGAAAAAAACCCAATGTCACCATAATCACGTCTAGCTTCAATCAAACGCTATTTTTAATCATCTCGACTTCTTTTGCCTTACTTCAGAAAACTTAAACCATTATCGAAGTTATCGACAAATAAAAAATTAATTTTACTGAAATTAATTGGCAGTGAACAGCCACTGTGGTGTCTGCTGCGGTTATCTGTAAGGCGGTGAAGTGTGAGCTAACACGCCATTACAAATAGGGCCTGTCGCAGTTGAGAAGTTAGGCTAAAAGATGGAATAGATGGCTGACATTGCCAGCCCTAAAAAATCTTGATGCTTTACAATTCCACATACATTGTATTTGTTCGTGAGCTGTCATGTTTAGCGAGAATTCGATATGAACAAAAAAACTTGAAAATATGAATAATACTTACAATAAGGAAATGAATTTGCTTAAATCTGTATGGAAAATGTGCTTTAAACTTCTAAAATGTCATCAAAACTTCCTCATGCGACTGCAGTTTTATCTTCAAACTTTAATTAAGCATAAACAATAAGAACAAAATATTTATCGTATAATAGTTAAAACATTTACGAGTACATTTTTGGAAAGAAGGCTCGAAACTGAAAAATTATATGTCACTTCAGTAATTTAGATGCATCATTCAAACTAAACTAAAATTTATTCGTTGGCGCACTTTTTACAGATGACGGGTCTCTCAAGGTATACATTTTTACAAACATATTTTGTACATGTAGAGCAAATGTTCACATATATCGCGGTATTCTATGGAAAGTTCCTCTGCCAATTGAAAATAAAAATTCTTGTCGCGACATTCTTTCTTCATTGGTTTGCTTTATAAAATCCAAGTATTTATGGCAGCTAAGTCCACAATGTTGAAAAATACGTGGCCAAGTGATCTATTAGATTTAGATTTTGTGCTGCACTTTCCAGCCATTTGATCCGTCATATTCACGCGAAATTTGGTATTATTGTAAAAGCAATAGTTGCAGGTATATATACATCTACTGGCTTCAATTTTTCCATATTTGTGCTTCGAACTTAGTAAGAGAACTTTTTTGTTCGGTTTGCTTTTTTAAATTGTTAGAGTACTATTATTCGATTTTGTCTTTCTTTTCTTTTGCAGGTTTTTCGCCCGAATAGTTCCCACTAAGGTAGTTCTTCCTTATAAAATATTAATTGCTAAATGCATGCTCGTAAACATTATCGATGGTTATATTTCGTCCGCACCTAATGAATGGTTAAGTGAGTTTGAGAACAAAAATTTCACTTAGTGGTACTGCTGATGGTCTCGTCTCATCTTTTCCCAAATACAATATCCATTCACAATAAATTTACTTCCAACGTCCAATGCCAATCAGAACTTGATTCCAAAATTATCAGGTTTATTGAGCATATATTGTTTAAATCGGGACTTGATTTTGTCGCAATAGCTGTTCATCAACAGTATTTTGCTCTTAGTCAATTTCTATAAATACATTCCTACCTTGAGCTTAGAGCAAATTCTTCTTCTATCAAAACAAATAAATTGCATAATTACATACTGTGAAACGATTTTTCTTCATCATCTATTTCAGCGAACTAAACGCTTATATTATTTATTTATTCCCGCAATTTCATTTCCATTGACACAGTAGAGCTAAATTTGAATAATTCACCAATAATAATCGGCAACGGTAGAGTACATATTATTATCAAGAAAAACGAAAGAAGAAGAAAAATATAATATACGGGTGGGCCATCTAACGTTTTAAATTTGAATTATCTATATTTCGATATTGAAAACGTCAAATACCATTCGGAAAGTACAGATATTCAGTAAAAAGTCTAAAATTTACGAAATGGGTCGCTATTCACTAGAAGAAAACTGGGAAATATTTAAAACTTTTTTCCAAAGTGGTGAGTCAAGTGGATGGTTTTTAATTTTTACGGGGTCATTTCCACCTCGATGGTTACGTTAATAAGCAGAATTGTCGCATTTGGGCCACAGAAAACCCGCACGTAATCGTCGAAAGCACCCAGCACGAATACTGTATGGTGGGATTTTGGTCTGTGGAATCATCGGCCCATTTTTCTTCGAAAATGAAGAAGGAACCACCGTAACCATCAATGGTGAGCGATATCGCGAACCGAACCGAATTTTTTTTCAAGCACATTGAAGAGGAAGACTTGAACAACATTTGGTTCCAGCAGGACTATGCAGCAAACGCTACACTCAATCTTTTACGCCCTATCTTCGAAAATCGCATAATCAGCAAAAGAGGTGATGTGAATTGGCCTCCTAGAAGCTGCGATTTAACTCCGTTGGACTATTTTCTGTGTGTAAATGTTACGCCAACCATTCAGAAACAATTCAAGATCTAAAGTACGAGATTCAAGCTGCTGTATCTACCATAAGGCCTGAAACCATCGAGAAAGTACTCCAAAATTGGGGGGATCGGATAAGCTACTGTAAACTCAGCCGTGGTGGTCATTTGTCCGAAATTGTTTTCCACAAATAAATTTCATAGAATAACCTTTTAAATAAATGTTAGACCTTTGAAAAATATCAAGCCTTTTTTATTGACTTTTTAAATATAAAATTTTATATGGCCCACCCTGTATATTGAAAAATTAAACATTATAGAAAAAGCCAGGCAATAATGTAAGTTCAAAAAAATGAAGACCTAGAATTTGACAATTTTGATTAAAGTCTTCAAAGCGCTGGTATGCTTGGTGCTAATAAAAGATTCTAAGCACGATTTTCAGTGCTTAGTCCGTAAAAAGATAGTGTATTTAAAGCCACTGAAAGACCCTTTTTTAAACGATATAGTGTAAAAACACTTTGAACACTTCAAAAACTATGTACATATGTGACTCTCGGGCAAAATTAGCAGCGCCTGGTCTCCTTAAACTGAAAATAGAATTTAAAAATCGTATTTAACCGTTGTAAAAGTAATAGTTTAGTGACACACCAGTCCAGCGACCTTTAAGAGCAGCAGTGTGAAAAGGGGTAAAATTTTCAAGAGTTGTTCATCATTTTTGTGTGTTGCAAAAAGTTTTAGCAAGTTTTCACTAGTCCCGTTGTTGCTGTCAAAATGCTGTTATTGCGTGTGTGTATGCACGTTTTTCTATTTTCATTTCAAGTTGCAGCTGTTGGCACGAGAGTGAGTGACAAAAGGAGCTGTCAGACTGTTAACGTTACTTCTTTGTTTTAGTTATGCACACGTACGCTACTGAAACATTATTTTTCTATGTATATGTATAAAATGAAGAACTTGTATAATATGTGCTGTTGTATGTGAGTAATCTAAGCTGCTTGCCAACTTTTGTGATGCCGCTGCTGGTCTAAAAATGTATGCTACTTATATGTGCATATGTATGCATGTCAGTGTTGAAGTCCTTTTTAAGTTGCCGCAACTAATGTCAGAAAAATGACAGACAACAACCCAGCAACGCGAGTGGATCCGCAGACAGATGAGCTCCACATTCAACTGAGATCCAGCTGAGTACCGACAGCCAGTCGGGTGTAAAGTTCTCTCCGCTCTCAGACGTATACCCGCATCATCCGCTTGCTGTAATGCCGTTAATTTTTTGCACTTTAAATTTAGTTTTTGTTTGCCACTAAATGTCAAAGTGGTGTCACCGGGTTCGGTAATTAAAAGCGAACCTACAAAAGCACCAACTTACTTCAAACTAACTAGTTTGCTAGTTATTAAGCGAAAAAATATTTGTGTGCGGCGTTTTTATGCGCTCACATGCGGTTTAAAAGGCAGCGGTGCGGCTTCGTTTGGCATGTGGCTAAAAGGCGTTGAAAAGCAATGAATTGCATGGTGGAAAAATAAAAGTTTTTAATGAATTATTTTTCATTTACATATTAGCATTGCGATTTTTACTTTTAGCGCGTAGTAAAAGCTCATGAATTAAATTTTTAAATTACATTAAAATAACGAATAGGTCAAAAGACACTTATGTGTGTTGGTTTAATTTTTTCTACCTATTTCTTTTGGTAAATTGCATTAAAATTGTATATTAATAGTTAAAAGTTTACACATTATATAATGTTTTGTAAAAAATCCATTACAAGACAGTACCTTCAATTGTTTTCTTTAAGATGGCATTAGCAGGCCTTGGAATAAAAATAAAACTTTTTTATACACCATTAGGTTTGACTACAAAGTACTATGAGCAAAAAATCTTAAGACACTCACTTTTGCTGTCTTCGATTTATCCAAAACAATTACAGCAATTCTAAAGGTAGTCCTATATAAAAGGCCTCCATGCCACACCTTTTCAAATGCCTGAGTCATGTCTGAAAATATAGCTGAACAGTACTCTCTGTGCTCAAATGCTTTTCTTATTTCGTTAGTAATTTAATTTACTTGCCCTATCGTGCTATATTTTTCACGAAACCCGAATCGGTGTGTAATATTATTTTCGTAGAGGAAAGGAGACATCTTTGATAGTAAAACTTTTTCAAATATTTTACAAAAAAAAAGAATTGCATTGAAGAGCTAAGAGAGTATCTCTACAGCAATATTTATCAACTCAATTAGCACGTTTATATACGTTTCAGTGTTGAATTCTTCCTCGCATTTATAAAATCGTCTCAAGGTGAAATTTTCGCAAAATAGATTTTTTTTACATTATCGTATAGTATAAGCGTAATAAACATTCTTTCCAATTTTGTAAACGAATATTCGGATTATTACGTTTATTTGGTGTTGCTGAGACAGTTGCGTTAATTGTTATATCATTGAGCTCTCTTATGATTTTGCCAATATCTCTTCCTGTATTTATTTTGTACTCCATATTGATATGGCTACTCATGTTTAACCAGTTCGTTTTATAAGATGTTAAACTCACTTTTGGATCACATTGGATAAGAGTTCTTAAAGTTGGATGTAGCTTGTCATAGATTATATCTTATTAATGTGCTTCGATTGTTCGATCAATATAGTAGTATCGATAGTTATCATTATCGATATGCTTCCAGCAGTTTTTGTATTCTGAGAAGATGGAAACCTCGCCGTCGGTGGGCAGATCCGAAAAATATGGTGGGGAAGATTGTTTTGACATGGTAAATCTGTCGAATGTTAGCTCGCTCAGCATTCATCTTGCACCGAACTTCCTTGTATTCCAATGTTGATCATGCAACTGTTTCTTTGTTTCTGTAGAATTTTCGAGTGTATTAATTTGTACTGCGGTCTTTCATATACCATTTATGGTATATATTCGTCTGAAGCAGCCTCTATTAGTTTTCTTCGTCAGCTGCTGTTTCGTTACTCACACTCAGCGTATCAATTTACACTCTTCGTCAATTACCTAAAAAAACATCCCTCCTTACTTGATATCGAAAAGTACGTAATGTAGGAACGAAACACTTCAAATTACTAGACGACGGTTTGGCGTTATTGAGCAACCTGTCGAGGGCTCGGAGTTGACTATGAAAGATCTTGCGGATATATGTATAGAACTTTAAGAATAGATGCATATATACCAAAATATAAAATTTTAAATAGCTCAAACAAAGGCCGATGCTCAAGCGGACTCCCGAAGTTACTGAAGAATTGATTCGTTTCCAAACAAATATTTTTATTTAATTTTTCCCTCTAAGTTTCGCCAATACAAAGTATCCCCATGCGAATATTCATATAATTTCATTTAAAATCAGTCAATCATTGCACTTTATACCATGTAGATATACGTGTATGTGTGTATGTGTTTACATATGTCCTGCATATACTCATATGTGAACATCAAAATAAATGTGAGAATTCAATTAAACGCGGCAAATTTTTTCGTGCAATCAATCACAGCCAAATCGCAAATGTTACGCCTCGTTAAAAAGCGGACGGCAAAAACAGCTACAACAAAAACACCGTTGGCACACAAACAGCTTAGCACTTTGGCGGAAGGAAAATCGCCCAGCTATGAAAAGTGCATAAATGACATAAATGGCATTAGCACGCACACATTCACACTCATACATGCACTAAAATGGAACGGCCCAAGCACACAGGCATTAAACGCCTTTTGAATGTTGCATGCAACATGCGCGCTTGCACAGCCGCACTCATTTGAGGCACGTTTCCTTAATTAGCACTTCATGGCGTATGAACGGAATTTTTTTCCATTCTCCGACTTTTTGCCGTTAGTTCATTACTTTTGCGCAGACGTGCCTAATGCTCGCTCAACTTTTCGATTCTGCTGCGCTGCGCTGCCCTCTGCACTAAGCTGTGCTCTGTTGTTCAAACATTTAGTTTGTTGCTTCGCTAGTTTCGTGGCAACAGCTGGGTCTATTGTTGTTGTGGCTGTTGGCGTTTGCGGTGGTGCCGGCAGTTGTTGTTTGGATGCGGTCTAAATGTGCAACTACTTCGGCATGCTGCTGCTGTCACTGCTACTGATTATGATGAGCTGCCGGCGCCTTTGCCAAGTGACACGAAAACTTCGACAACAATAGCAACAACAATTGGGGCACGGGTCGACTGCAGCAAGCCAATGCAAAGGTTGTACACTTAAACAAATGACCGAGCAATATTCGGAGCAGTCGAGGAAAAGTTGGTAAGATAGGTGGCATGGTAGAAGTGTGGGTGCCTGCTGCTCTTGCTGTTGGCAAGATTTGTCATTGTTATGCTGCAGCAGCTTTTGCTAGCACTTTCATTGTTGCTGTCGCGCAGTGACACCCACTGCCAGCCTGCAACAATGTTGGCGGATATTGACAAGTGTTGCTGATTTCTCGTTGTTGTTGCCGCCTGCTGCCTGCAGGTTGCATTGTCATTTAAGGCTGCTCTTAGCCGACATCTTGTTGTTGTTATTAAACTTACGCGTACGTGTCATTGCGTGAGTCTCGCAGATTTCAACTTTGCGCTGCAGCAATTTAACGGTCATAAACGTCGCCTCTGCTCAGGCAGCTGTACCATTCACTGTTTACATTTTGATTTTCACGATCAGACGCGCTAACGGTAGCGCAGTAGCAACTCGCGCCACCCGTTAACTTTGTTCCACATCCACCCGGTAATTCCTTTTGCCACTCCTCCCTCTCTGTTCCCTCTTGGTGACAGGCTCACTTGGCTGGCATAAAATGTAAATACCTTCACTTGACGTCGTTTTATCTCCTTTATCTGTGCTGCAGTTATTTTTCACCCATTTTACGGCAGTTGGTTATGCACTTAGTTAGGCAAATGAAGGCTATGAGGGGGCGTGTGAGTCAATGTTTGGTGAAGTGCATTCGGTCAACGTCATTGAGCGCTTAAGTTGTAGCGCGTCATCACAGCCGTTGCTTTTATTACTCCAGTCCCTGCCGCGTCAACCAAAATTTTCAGTGCCACTTTTCTCCGGGCTATTAGTGGCGAATAGTTGGTTCATGCCGCGTAAGCTGCTGGCCTCATTAAATTTGTCTCCCATTCTTGTGAACTTTCTGTCACTACTTCTGATAGAATGAAATAGGCGAGTGATTTTCCAAATGAAAGCGGTGCCAGGATTAATACTAATATGCTTGCCTACACGACCAGTGTTATGTATCTCAAACTCCTGTTCCGTGATTTTTATCACATTCAAGAGTTATCAAATGAGAGTCAAACGAACACATGCTTCTTTATTCATGGTCGACCATATGATATATTTTATAATACCGTGTGACCCCGAAATAATGAAACAAATTATACTTTTAAAGTATATCTTTTCGAACTGCGCCTGCTCTTACATACTAAGTAAGGTTTACTTAAGAAATTTTCCAGATTTGATAGTAAAGAGAACAAAAGTCAAATTAGAAATAAAGATCGGCTATATCTCTTGCAGTTTCGAGGATTTCGACTGCATTTATTTTGTCATTTCTAATTTCAGTTTTGAAATTTGTGTACCTTTATACCGTTATGCACTTGTAGGCGCGGATATACTTTAATTTTCACGATGTTCATGGATAGTATGATTTTCTCAGCTTAAGAAGTGTTGGAAACACGCAAAGGTCGGAACCATACCTACTTTTCCTGATTTCTAAACATGAACACCCTTCCTCACTGTAACTGCCTTTTTCATATTTGTGTTTATGTACGTTAATTAGCAATCGTTTTTTCGTTCATTACGTCATGAAGTAATATATTTTTTTGTCAAAGGCACTCCGATAATGAGAACGGAAAAATTCTCTTTTGTATAATTTTTTCTGAGTTTTTAAATTTTTGCCATAAATTAATTGTTCTATTCGAAAACTTATCTGCTTTATAATCGATTAAAATTTTAATAACACTTATTTTAGCCGGTAGCACTGACACTCTTTGCTTCAATTGATCGTATTTTTGGTATATTCTATCTAGCGGCTTTGAAAGTCTCTAAAATGATTCTTGCTCAAAAGTTCTTTTTTTTATTCAAGGGAAATTATAAATTAAGCGAAATAAATAATTTTCTTTAACTCCATTTTCGTAATCATAAATAATTGCGTGAAATTAGCGCAAAGGCTTCCAGATATTTGGCTGTGCTGTTTGTCATTTGCATTTTCATCTAGTCGAATAATTGAAATGTTAAAAAAAATAAACAACAATTGAAAGGCGTAACAAATGGGCAATAACAAAAAATCTGCAAAAAGGTGAAATGATATTTGGCGGCGGCCGGGAAAAAATAACAACGCAAGGTTTTTATTGATTTTCAATTGAAATTCATTGCCCAACTTATGCAAAACGACAGAGATTTTTTTTACCCCGACAGCAGTTTTTCATGCATTCTATGCCATTCCCTTTGCAAAAATAGAAAAAGAAAACATGAATAAATTTAACACTGCTCAGTTGGTGGAAAAAATTAAAACGCCAACAAATAAATGGAAAATCATCGACTGAATTTGCTGAGTATTTAGTGAAATTTTATGAGGTGTACAGCCAGCATTTTCGTGGGTTAATAACAACATGGTTCTGGCAAAATAAATATGATAAAAAAATGTGTGTTTATTTTCGTTTGTGAAGCGAATTGAAATGAGTTAGTGCAACAAATATGTGTTGGCAGCAGTTTGAATTCATGATTAGTTGGCCTTGGGGGGTTTAAGGATGAGTTTAATATTACAAGGCGGTAGGATGAACCTACTTTTAAAATTCGTTTTCTGCACGTACTGACAAAGATTTCATACATATTCCAAATAGTAAGGGTGGGTTATTTGATTGGCAAATTATTGTCGCTAATAAATTTTAGGGCAAGTTAATTTTTAAAGAAAGACCGTATTATTTTTCACAATGCTTTATGCATGGGATTGGGTTTGCCTAATTTTAAAGTAAGCTGAGATTTTAGTTAACTATTATTGATGCTTACCTCTGCCCCGTTGGATAATATGCTCACAGTTAAGCACCGCTTGTCAGTCAAATTTCAGAGTAATCTAAAGAATCTCGAAATATTAGCAGTTGGCAGTTTCAAATCACACGCCGCTGTTGACTTTTCTCATTTTCACCAAAGTAGCGTTATTGTTTGGTGAAACTGTTGGGTAATAATCAATAACAGATTTTAGCAAGACATGCTATTATGAGAACTGCGGCAGTTACTTTTTTCGGCAATTCCTGTGGAATTTTATATCGGAAGTAGGCGTGGTTCTAGTCCTATTCACAACTAAAAATGATAATGTCAAAAGAACGTTGTGTACTGAATTTGGTTGCAATTGTCTAGTAGGTGTCATACTTCTTCTTCTTTTTATTGGCGTAGACACCGCTTACGCGATTATAGCCGAGTTAACAACAGCGCGCCAGTCGTTTCTTCTTTTCGCTACGTTGCGCCAATTGGATATTCCAAGCGAAGCCAGGTCCTTCTCCACCTGGTACTTCCAACGGAAGACCTCCCTCTTCCTCTGCTTCCCCCGGCAGATACTGCGCCGAATACTTTCAGAGCTTTAGTACTTTCATTCATTCCTACAACATGACCCAGCCAGCGTAGCCGGCTCTGTCTGAAACCTCGCTTGGTATCGAACGGCTCGGAGCTTTTGGTGTTGCTCAAGGTCAGCTTACACAGCTGTATTAGTTTCGAGGGGATACCAAATTCAGACATCGCGGTATCTATGTAGTAAATGAACTCTTCGTGCTTCAAGGAGCTTTGAAATCGGCGAAGAGGTTGTGTGTGCCGATTCTCCTTTCACAGGTCTTTTCCCAAATTTGACGCATGGTGAATATTCGGTCAGTTGTTGATTTGCCAGGTCTAAAGCCACACTGATAAGGTTCAATCAGTTGGTTGACGGTGGGCTTTAATCTTTCGCACAATACGCTCGATAGAACCTTGTACACGACGTTGAGTAGGCTTATCCCACGGTAGATGGCGCAGATTGTGGGGTCTCCCTTTTTATGGATTGGGCATATGACACTTAAATTTCAATCGTTGGGCATGCTTTCGTCCGTTCATATTTTACAAAGAAGCTGATGCATGCTCCTCATCAGTTCTTCGCCGCCGTGTATGCTCCGGTATTGAAACATTTTGTAAGCCGCCGCATTTTTTCGTAGAATTTTCGAGCATTACCCCTGTCGGCCAGCTTATCAAGCTCTCACTCACGCATTCCGGCCTCTTCCTTTTTCTGTCTGCAAAAGTGTCTCGCTTCCCTCTTTAACTCTCGGTATCTAGACCATCCCGCACGTGTTGTGGTCGATCATTGCGTTGCAATATAGGCAGCCTGTTTTATTTCCGCTTTCCACTGCAACATGGCACTCCTCGTCGTATCTGCTTTTCTTTTACATTTTTCGAAAACCAATGGTTTCGGTTACAGCTGTACGTAAGGAGTTTGAAATGCCGTCCCACACTTCCCTCATACCGAGGTGTTGGCGAGTGCTCTCAGAGAGCAGGACTGCAAGTCGAGTAGAAAATTGTTCTTTGTGTTTATTGACATGCGTGTTTTGCTGCACAGAAGAGGGTGCGAATCTTGGCTGCAACATGATCACTATCCGAGACAATATTAGGACCTCGGAGCGTACGCACGTCTAGAACACTGGAGACGTGTCTTCCGTCGATCACAACAGGATCGATCTGATTGGTGGCTTTTCGATCCGGAGACAGCCAGGTGGCTTGATGTATTTTCTTTTGCTGGAATCTAGTACCACAGATAGCCATATTTCGGACCCCGGCGAAGTCGATCAGCCTCAACCCATTTGGGGAGGTTTCGTCGTGGAAGCTGAATTTACCTACCGTAGTGTCAAAGATGTCTTCTTAGCCCACCCTGGCGGTAAAAGTGCCAAGCACGATTTTGACATCGTGGCGGGGCAGCTCTCAGAAGTGCGCTTCAAGTGCTCATGGAAGGCATCTTTGGTCACGTCGTCCGTCGGGGCGTGGGCGCAAATCAGCGATATGTTCTCCCGCCACGTATCCCACACCAAATTTGCGCTCCGTTATATGGCCAATGTAGTAAATGTCATAAGGACCTACTTGTCTCAGTCCTTTTCCTCTCTATTGTATTCCTTGGACATCGGTGATGTCAGCCTTCACTCTAACGAGGTCACCAACCAGCTTGGCAGCGGCACTTTCTAAATTAAGGGACCGGCCATTCCAAGTGCATGCCCTCAAATCATATTCCTTAATTAGTTCGCCGTGGTCGTCATAAAAAGGGCGATCACTCATCCAATGCTTGTTGTTTCTTTCATATTTAAAAAAAATCGTTTTTGGCCACTCCCAAGTGAATGGCGATCAGAGAACTTTCCTCACTCCATTCTCCAGGTGTCAAAGCAGATTGTCAAATGTTTACCCCGGCTCCTAGAAAGCCTTTTTATATCATATTGTGGATAAAATTTAATGTCTCTGATGATTTGCTTATTGATATATCGCACTTTTATTATTTTTTTCCGATATCAGCCATTTTCACACTGTCGGTAGGTGTTCATATATGATTTGTCATATTTTTGATTATTGTAACTTTAGTGGTTTACGAGATGTGCAGATTAAAAGTGGGGTCACGCACACATTTTCAAAATATTTTGTTCGTAAGTGCCTCTTGCAATCTTCAGTACCAGGATTATATGTATATAAATTTATTGCGTATAACATATTATAGATTTTCCATAAATGGAGTGAACGCAACAAAACTATTATACTCTGTAGCAATCTGTCGGTGATGTCAGCCTTCATATAACAAGAGTGTAAATATTTATTTTTAACATACATAAGCTACAAGTGCTACCAATATACATATAAAAAATTTCATACATTTTGCAAGCTAAGAAACCCAAAATTTTAATCTTATCTTTGAAAATTTTCGGTGTTTATTTACAATGAATATCTCTGAAAATTTCGCCTCCAAAAAAGCACCCTTTCTAAAAGCATATTTTTAAGGGGGAGTGCGCGACGCCTAGTTTTCTAAAGAAATGACGAGGAAATATACATCTGGCTTATTAAAAATTGACAGTGATGGATGGCAGAAAAGCACCATACTCGTAATGTTCTTCATAATGCACTTACCTAACTGGGTCATGAAGAAAAGCAATAACGTTTCATATTCATTAATGATGGGAAAGCTTCGTTTTTGATAAGTTTTAAATTTGCCAAATATGTTGCTTCTAAAATTGACAACTATAGGTTGTGATGTTAAGAAATAATAAATTCATGAATATTTGTTATTCGTTTTTGACTTATATTAAAATAAAACTCAAATTCGATGTAATTTGATTCAATTCATATTAATTTTATGAACTGAACAGTATATTTATTTTTGAACAAGGATATCTCCATTTTGAATTATCAGTGCAAAATGTTCTCGCATGAGATGCAAACTTTGTTCTCAGCTAAGCTGAGGTGACAATGACAAGGGTATTAAGTGTTTTGAGAGGTTTGTAAGAAACCTCATAGGTGGGGTATATATATAGCGTAATATATTTGCTTATTCAATCGTAGAATGCTATTAAAATATTTCTCTAGGACACTTTTTATAGCATAGTTTCTGGGTACCAAAATTCTGATTTGAAAATATTTTTTCGGACAATTTCAATTTCCATTAAAATGGTAATCCAGTATTTTTTTTCTGCTCCATCAAACGTTTAAATTCAGGTGTCGCACATTAGTTTTTGTGGTAGATCTTCCAGCTTTATCGTTACCGGTTTAATACACTATTTGTGGGTTGAGCATTTCCTGAATTATGAATTCTATTATATTATATTAATCTGGTTTGTGCAGCAAACAATGCATGTCAACAAACACAAGGACGGTTCGAGAAGCTGCAATTACAACAGATAGCCAAATGATTTTCTACTCGACTTGCACTCCTGCTCTCTGAGAGCACTCGCCAAACCTCGGTATGCAGTGGGACTGCATTTCAAACTCCTTACGTACAGCTGCAACCGAAACCATTGGTTTTCGAAAAATGTAAAAGAACAGCAGATACGACGAGGAGTGCCATGTTGCAGTGGAAAGCGGAAATAAAACAGGCTGCCTACCTTGCAACGCAACGATCGACCACAACACGCGGGATGGTCTAGATACCGAGAGTTAAAGAGGGAGGCGAGAAAAATTTTCAGACAGAAAAAGGAAGAGGCCGAAATGCGTGAGTACGAAGAGCTTAATAAGCTGGCCGACAGGGGTAATGCTCGAAAATTCTACGAAAAAATGCGGCGGCTTACAAAATTTTTCAAGACCGGAGCATACACGGCGGCGAAGAACTGATGAGGAGCATGCATCAGCTTCTTTGTAAAATATGAACGGACGAAAGCATGCCCAACGATTGAAATTTAAGTGTCCTATGCCCAATCCATAAAAAGGGAGACCCCACAATCTGCGCCATCTACCGTGGGATAAGCCTACTCAACGTCGTGTACAAGGTTCTATCGAGCGTATTGTGTGAAAGATTAAAACCCACAGTCAACAAACTGATTGGACCTTATCAGTTTGGTTTTAGACTTGGCCAATAACCAACTAACCAGATATTCACCATGCATCAAATTTTGGAAAGGACCCGTGAAAGCAAATTGACACACACCATCTCTTTATCGATTTCAAAGCTGCTTTTGACAGCACAAAAAGGATCTGCCTTCATGCCGCGATGTCTGAATTCGGTATCCCCGCAAAAACCGCTGTGTGACCTGACATTGAGCAACACCAAAAGCTCCGTTAGGATCGCAAAGACCTCTCTGACCCGTTCGATAGCAAACGAGGTTTCAATCAAGACGACTCTCGTTCGTGTGACTTCTTTCGACGTTCTTCTTGAGGAAATAATTTTAGATGCAGAACTAGACCGAGGAGGTACATTTTCTTCTATAAGAGTGTACAGCTGATGGCGTATTTTGATGATATTAACATCATTGGATTTAACAACCGCGCCGTTAGTTCCACTTTCTTCAGAATGGATAAGGCAGCGAAGCAAATGGTTCTGGTGCTGAACGAACGCAAGACGAAGTATGATCCTGTCATCAAACAAACAGTCGTCGCACACGCGACTAGGCATCCATGTCACTGTTGACAGTCATAGCTTCGAATTTGTAGATAATTTCGTTTATCTGGGAACCAGCATCAACACCAACGACAACGTCAGTCTCGAATTCCAACGCAGGATATCTCTTGCCAACAGGTGCTACTTCGGACTAAGTAGGCAATTGAGAAGTAAAGTCCTCTCTCGACGAAAAAAAACTTACTCTATAAGTCCCTCATAATTCCCGTCCTGCTATATGGAGCAGAGGCTTGGTCGATATTAACAACAGATGAGTCGACGTAGCGAGTGTTCGGGAGAAAAATTCTCGAAAGAGTTATGGTCCTTTGCGCGTTGGCCACGGCGAATGTCGCATTCGATGGAACGATGAGCTGTACTAGATATACGGCGACGTTGACATAGTTCAGCCGCTACGCTGGGTATGCCGGCTTTACGAAAAAATAAGTTTCTTCAATATATAAAATTTTGAGTTGAGTCTACTTAACAAAATACAGGTATTGTGAGAAACTATCTCAATAACCTTAATCAAGAAATATTAAATACAGATTCTATCCTTTGATGTGATCAACATAATCAATAAAACAGTGACACAAATTGTGCCAACAAGGCTTTTGGCGTATAAAAAGACTTGAAAGGTTCGGACTCGTAAATACTTGAATTTTTCCGAAGAGCGAGTCAACGCTTATCTCTCCTAAATATACCACCAAATATTTTCTGTACATGATAATTTGCTTAAAGAACCAAAATATTGGATGATATAAATATTTCTATTAGGCCCAATTTTAATTTCAAACACAGAATGGTTAGTTGGTTGTTAATGAATTTGATCAAAGGACTACAGATTGCAATATCCAAGAAAGATACAGAAATTTTTCATTTTTTTTATCAAGTACCAGCATTTCGCAAAAAAATTTAGAACTTTTTATATTAAAAAATAATAACCGATATATTACCCTAAACTACATACATGCAGTGATAATTCAACTTTTATGCATTCTTGTTTAGTTGTTGGTTGACGACAAAACTCAGAGGCTTTATTAAAGCAAACAGTAGCATAACACATGTTTTTAATCTCAAAGTAACGTGATTAATTATGGTTCGTACACTCAAAAACAAACACAAACAGCGAAAAATTAGCAAAAAATACAAAATATTTGCCTTATATGCAGATTTATGTAAAATAAAAGCAGTTGTAAAATCGTAAAAAGGAATTAATTAATGCCAGCAAAAACTTTTATTTGCAGCTGAAATAGGCGCTACTTTGAAAATGTTATTTCGCATTTAATTAAAAGCGATGCTTTGGCAAAATAAAAGAAAAACAGATCGCCTATACAAAGTACCGTGTCACAAAGTTATTAGCAAGCGATAATTAAATTCGTTGTTGCAATATTTTCAATATAGCTTTGAACAAATTCTAGTAGAATTCTTTAAAATTATTTAATTATTTCAATACCGGACTATTTTAGCTGCAGAAAATTCAATTTCGATTAAATATCGCAAAACTAGTTTTCACAGTGCTAGGAGAAGGCCTGACCTATGTACATATATTACTATACTATATTCTTAAGGGGTTATATTCAGTTTGACGGCAGAAAAAAGAATTTTCCAAACGTTTTTTTTGAGAAAACTTTTTAATTTATTGATCCAAAGATCGAGGTATCTTTTAGCTGTATTTTAAGACTTAGTATTAGTAAAAGTATTTATTTGGAAACAAACTACAGCTGATCTCCGGGAGCACCTCTCAAAAAAGACGTTTTGCGGTGACTACTACATCTCTGAACTGAATCCTTTGAAAGAAAGAAGCAAACAGATTTTGTTAAAGTAATGTTCAATCTAGTAAATCAAACAAAAGGAATAAGCAAAAAAAATATTATATATATAATTTTGACCAAAATTTCCGCCTTAAATTGGTTATAAAAGATTTATCGGTGAGAAAAAATTAATTAAATATAAAATATATTAAAAATATATTTAAGAAGATCGTGTTAAAATTTGCAACTAATCGGTTGAGCCGTTATTGAGTAAAGTTGGTCACCGAAATTGAAAACACCATTTTGAGAAAAACAGGTTTAAAGTATGGCCTTACACTTCCAAGTGCTTTGGAACGCCTTTTCAAATTTGTGTGTAACTTCGCCAATAACCGCAACGATACCAAATTTTTTGTGTGTATTATTAAATACATACTAATGTATATATTAAGAAAATAAAATAAAATAATCGATTCTTGGAAAATTCTAATTGTGTATAAACTTTTAAGAAAATACGTGAAAATAATTTCATTAAGATGACAAATTTTTCGATATGTTCTTCACCGAAAGTAGGAAGACCTTCAATATTAGCTTACAATATCAGCATCTGATATACATGTATATTGATCAAATATATCGTAAAAAGCCTATTGGAAAGTTGAATATCCTCTTATTACGACTATTATTAAATCAATGTGAAATGGTCATTATTTATGCCTAGTGTATGCTTAGTTCACTATATTTTTTAGCTTCATTGATGCTTGATGTAACTGCAGAGACTTGATTATAGCCAGAATTTGACCATTATCAAACTATACTAAAGTGAAGTGTAATTCCTACACATAAGCATTTACTTTGATATAAAAATGACTAACCGGATACAAACTAAACGAATATTTTAAGCTCTTGCAACTTAAAAGTTCACAGCCGTGGAATTATTTTCATGTGCTAGCAAAAGGTTGCTCATTTTTCTTGCCAGATGTATTTATAATATAATTAACCTAATTTATTGAAATGAGATACTATATGTATGTGATACACACTCAACCCAAAGGAACCAAATTCATTATATTTACTATTATCGGTTAAAGATCAACCAGATTATAAGAAAAGTTTGTATTATTTAAGATCTATAAACTAAATGCTAGAGCGTGTTCAATGATATTCAGCGCTAAAGCAAATTAAGTTTAGGAGTGCTTATAAGCTTGACCATTTAACGACAATCACCAGATATAGTACAAGGGAACCAATTCATAAATCTTATTCATTAAGTATAACAAATTTCAATATTATAAGTTGAATTTATTTTTCTAAGATATTGATATACCTAATGATGCATATCCTCGTCAGTCCTGAGCGCAACCTAAGAGCTAATATTAGTTTTTATTTATATTTATATACATATTTATCTTTTTTGTACATCACTCATGTGTTGCATGCCTCCCATGCATTGATTGCAGCGTATAATCGCATATGGACAATCAACAGTAATATATATTTTACGCACTTTATCCTATGCCTAGCGGATTGGAGAGAAAGGGATGCTGCCGATGTTAAGGCTATTAATACGAAACGGCTATCCATCCACTTGACTACATAGATTATGTCATCCTCTCGAACAAATTCTTCGTAGTTCCTCTTCCTTATTTAGTAATGTTCTGTCGCTTGAGAGCTTTGTGGCAAGTTCCTTAGGCACTATGTTCAGTTGAATCCAGTATATTTATGGATGTAAAGTAGAAGTCAATAAAAACATCACTACCTTCAACAAGATCTGCAACTAGTTTCAGTACACAACTCTCCAGAGCTTATCTTTTTTTCCTCGTCAGTAACAGACAAATTGTCAACAAAATTCATGTTATTACTCAATTTAAAAAGTCTACCTTTGGGGATTTATGTAATAGCTGGAACTTTTATTTGAGGGCGGTAATACATGCGTATTTTGGGAAGTTTCATGATTTGAGTTTAAACTGGGGTTGTTTTGAAGAGCGTTCACATTGCTCTTTTCTGAAACCAAGCTCGAAAAATTATCGTCGAAATATTCACAAAAATAATTAAAAGGTGTCTACATCTGTCTATCTGCAATGTCCCATTCATCATGATTTGAGCATTGACGAGAATTAACAAGATTCTTTGAAACCCATTTTAAACGTCTGACCTGTGCTCGTGGTAGAACTTTGGGTATGACAGATTCCTCTTTCTCTAAAATTTCTGTCACTGTTTGTTCTTCTAAGACGTTATCATATACTCCTTCCAAGTCCTCTTCATCATCGGACATATCTCAATATCGCTATTCACGAGCAGCTCTAAAATCTGCGGCACTGAAATTTTACTTGCCATTGTACTAACACGTTAAAAAATGTCCAGCGGGAGGGAAGTGTGAAAAAATGTAACGATTCACTGCATTATAATAAACTTTTTGTCAAAAGTTTTACACTAATATTGTAACAACATAACTAAACATACCTTAGAGTTTCTAGGGTTCACTGCTTTCAAAATTTAAATATATTTCCACCTGCACTTTACAAAACCGTTTTTTCACTCAGCTGGCCACACTTATTGTGCTTTATTTCACAGTATTGCCAGAATAAAATAAAAAAATATTGGTATTTAGTACAAATGATTTGCACAGCTAGCTGCTTAAATGGTCGTTTATGCAAAAATTACTTTAAATACACTTGAATGTTAGAAGGTGGTTGGTGTTAGTGTTAACCCAATTTCATAAATTTTTGGCATCGTGAGTAACGGAAAATACTACTTTCTGAGTTTTAATAAGACACTTCTGTGATTGACTGACGTACACAGTATAAAGTCAGTGGTGGTATCTTACAAACGGGTACTCGATATTTCTCAAAAATCGACAATTTCGTAAACTTCCTCTCCGTAAATGACGTTATTAGTAGTTCAATTGAAATTGTAGAATAAGTCAAACAGTTTCTTGAACACTATCAACAAATGGTTGGAAAAGTTTATTTATAATTTCTATGCAAGTTTGGCCGTTAGTTTGGTTTATACTGGAGCACCTCAAAGATGTTTTTTTTTCATGTACACTCAATCAATGTTCCTCTACTTCCTAATTTCTCTTCATAAGCAATTTCTTATGTCGCGTACATTCTAGAAAGAATGTGTCTTTAATTTATTGTATTACATTTTCTTTAATGATCTATCTGAGCTCTCACGTTCTCTTCTCACTTATTCTTTTAAGAGTTTCATTTAAACAATTATCTCTTTATCTCTCTAAGCTCGGTTCAATCTTCAAGCCCAAATTTAGGTGTTAATTCAGTTTATTTGCATACATGAAATCCAAAGCAAATTACTGAAGTTTGTATGCCCTCTTCTTCTATAGCATACAAAATTTTTTCTCATATTTATTTTACATTATTATTTGCCACTGTCTGGATAATTGGCAATTTCTTTTTATCAGTCGTAATTTTACAAGGTAATTAACATTTAATTGCCCCAAAATTATTTCTTGCAACACTTTACTTTTCATTTACTTAGTATCAGCGCCAGGACGAAGGCAATAAAATCTGAGCGTTGGCAGTACGCCACAATTTTTTCGACAAATACGCACACAGGCGTCCCAAAAGGTATGCTATTAAAAGTGTTATAAGCCTTTCATTGTTGCAACACTGACAGTGGCGACGGCAGCATTTAAAGCCGGAATCAGTGAGTGGTAATAAGAAAGCGAGGCGGCATAAATTGTGAGTAGGGTAAGATTTACGGCTTTTGTTGATGTCAAAAAAGCGTTAAGCATCATTAAACAAGTAGACGACGAAAATAGATTTCCGAAAGCAGAAAGCAGATAAGCGCAAAAAAGTGTGAGCACAAGCGCGAATGTAATTTCAGGCATGTAGAGAGAGAAAAATGGCAAAAAAAATTTCTCGAGGTGTCTCATACCAGCTGCAAAGGCGACACATAAAGCGACCGACCAATAAACACCGGATTTCAGGATGGCAGCCCCCGTCGCTGGAAATTTTTGTGTGCGCGTGTATGAGTGGACGCGCTGTGCAAAAGTTTGCGCAATTAAAGCGCATTTTTTATTGTCACATAGCGATTGCGCCACTGCTTTTCAATATAACATTGCTCTTTTGCTGTTTGCGCCACCAGGCCACCAATGATTTCACCAAGTCCTTTGACATTTATTGTCACCAGCGTGTATGTCAGGCTTTTATTTGTTTTCACTGGATGGCAGAAGTAAGTCCTCAATGTTACATACTAGTACATTGTAAAAGTGTTTGTGGCGCTCTAGCTTCAACTCGCCGCAACTTTTCTTTTGGATTTTTCTCTTTTATTTCACAAGCCGGACATGTCGCCTTCATCAGCGTTTGACACTTGCTGTGCGTTTTCCTCTCACTCTACAAATTACTTGCCTTCCATATGCTTTAACAAAAAGTAATGACAACAACTACAACAACGACTGTTTACATATTGAAGGGTCTTCTGTGCGTGAACCTGGAGGTGGCTCCAGCTAAGACACCTTAGCTTTCCACCAGCTTCAACCTTTACTGCCAACAATGTTGATGGGTTCAGCGGCGCTGTTGTTGTTATTTGCTCGTTACTGTAGCTTGACAATGTCCATGTAAGCAATTAATTTCATTTAAGTGCTCGTTAAATGCGTCTTTGGGGCATTGTTGAGCAGAAACTTTATTAATTAAATTAGTTATATGAGTTACGAACGAGTGTAAATCGAAGCAGCTAAGTGTGATTAGCAGTATTAATAACAATGCTTGTATGCTTAGCAGAGATTGCTGAAGAGATTTGCTCCGATTAGTTGCAGCGTCCAATTTCCGGCTTTAAAACAACATAGACTTATGCTAATTAATGCGATCAAATGAAAGCGTTTCAACATGCCCTCAAGCGTTGAAACTTTACTTTAAGCTGTGCTCGCTCCATTTGGAGCTTTATTGCAATAAAAGCCCAAAAGCTCAAACAGTGTATTGTATTTATATACATGTATACGTATTGGAAGTCCCACATTACCATTTAAGGTCAGTTGAAAAGGCTCCGGCCTACCATAGTAAAACCGTTTTTTACTAAATTAGTTTTTTATTGAACATAAATACATATACGAGTATAGTTCCCTTCAACGGTGATACACCGGATTATTTTCGTCCCGTGTCGTTTTCTTAAATTAGGCCTCAGTTTCGGCGATCAACTCTTTATTCGCCGAACATTCTTTAGAGATATAAAGACAGGATATAGTCGCTATGGGACAGATTTGGAGAGTACGATGGATGCGAAAGTCATTCGAAGCCCAATTCATGTATTTTTTCCATCGTATTTACTGATTTTTTCGGCAATTTCTCCCTTCAAACGGTCAAATAACACTAGTATTAGTCGCTGTTGACGGTCCTTTCTTTTTCAAGGTCGTCAACACAAATTTTTCCATGCGCATCCCAAAATACAGACGCCATAACGTTGTCAGCCGATTGATACGTTTTTTCAAGCTTTGGAGTTGGTTCGATTTGAATTCGGAGTAAAATGATGGAGCCGTGTTATATGCATTATTATATCGACGCAAAAACTCAGGTTTATTCGCTCCAAAACCATGATCACGGAAACTCCAT
The DNA here is from genome assembly GCA_027475135.1 of Bactrocera correcta. Taxonomy (NCBI): domain Eukaryota; kingdom Metazoa; phylum Arthropoda; class Insecta; order Diptera; family Tephritidae; genus Bactrocera; species Bactrocera correcta. The sequence goes on along the minus strand of CM050323.1, from coordinate 140,243,433 downwards.
CAAAACTGTGCGTGAAATTCCTGGAAATGAAATTGAACATCTCCAAAACATCGATTTATCGCATTTTGACCGAACATTTGGGCTTACTCCGCATAAATTGACTGACGACCAAAAATTGATTAGAATCTAACATTCGAAGAACATCATTAAAGAGGTCAAAAAGGTAAAAACTTCCGCTACAATATTGTGACTGTGTGACGAAACTTGGCGTTTCCAATATGATCCCGAAACAAAACGCCAGAGTGCTGAATGGATGGCACCGGACGAGCCGAAACCCAAAAAACCCAAAAGTGAAGACAATACTGATTTGTTTTTATGGTTCCAAGAGGCCAAAACGATAATGCGGTATTATACCTTGGAGTTTTGAAGCGTTTGGTGCGCCGTATTCGATGTATTCGACCCGAATATCGCGTTTGTTGCATCATAATGCGCCGTCTCATCGATCGACTCTTGTGACCGATTATTTGACCAAAAATCACATTTGAACCATTAACCACTCCCCGTATTCACCTGATATGACACCGCGCGACTTCTTCCTTTTCGGAAAAATGCATTTGTCCATGAAAGGAAAGCGTTATGCAGATGTAGAGGACATTCGCCTCTGTTCAAGATTTAAGTTCTTTAGGATGCAGTCCTGCGCATAATTAGTAAGGACACAAACCAATACAACTAAGCTGATTGCTGAATGCTGAATGATCAATACAATTGTGTTCTCCTTTTAGCCTTGTATTCGAAGACTAGTAGTTTCACTCTATCTTAGTGAATGTAAATGGAAATCTACAATATGTAAACTTAGAATAAGTATATATGTATGCACATATGTATCATGTGGCGTGATGCTACAATCTGTTAACCAAATATATTTAAGGAGGTATTCAATAAAGAAGCGGCCTATTTCGTGATAGACTGGTGTATCATCCATACGAGCTTTTCAATTGGCAGAAACTTAAGGCAACTTTCATACATCTTTTTGGTGCCTCCTGGCTAGTTTGAATCTACATACTTCACCACATGCCAAAATTGTGCACATTAGCAAAATGACAGAAGCAGCTAATTACGATCCGGACTGCACAGAGTGCGATGTGATTCGTGGACAGTTGGACAAGCAAAGTCTATGGAGTATCATACGGACCTGGTGCCGTCAGCACAAGCCAGCAAATTGACCACGCATGACGACTTCTTAGCCGCTAAACACAAATATGTATTTGACTAAGCCGTATATATGACACTGGTGAAAATGGTAATTGTGAGGCGAATCAATTGGACATGCGATTAGGTCCAATTGAGATTCCTATTTTCAACGGTGAACCAGCGAATTGGCTGCTTTTAAAAGACTTGTTGGAGGCACTAGTTCACAATCGTAAGGATCTGGATTCCAGTTACAAATTAAGCAAGTTACGTTAACATGTCAATGCAGATTTTATACAGGCTGCTATGAGGACATGCGTCAGGATATGAAACAGTGATTTGATAATCCACGTTTGTTAGTGGAATCCCAACTCGTTCCGTCAACGCCCACGTTGCAAAGGTGTTACGGTTGTTTGCCAACTTTGTTCTAACGGACACCGAATATACAAATGTCAACGGTTCGTTAATCTTACAATACCGGAAGGGTGGGATACAGTTAAGCGGCTTTCATTAGGCTTCAATTACCTTGGAAGTGTTCATGGATATCGTTAAGGTGTCATCATCGTCATCATACGATGCTCTGCAAACGCAATGTTACGAACAATTCACCGACTTTGGAGGAAGATACCAACAGTCACATAACCGATCGAAATATATCTGTGGACACACCTTCAACACAGTGCATTGCATTTATGCGAGAATAAATTGATCTCGATCCCATGGAGGTTAGCAAGAAAGCTTTCACCAACGAAGAAAATGGTTACTTCATACCTCATCACAGGTAACCACAAAATTTCGCGTAGTTTTCAACGCTTCCGCGAAGACATCGAATGGGGCATCCTTAAGGGGGTATTCTGGTTTAGAAATTCGAAAAAATCGATGTTTTGCATATTTTTATAGCATAACTCTTCAAGAAAATGTCCATAAGAGGAGTTGTAAAAATTCAAATTATTTTCCGAGTTACACCTTATTTTGTGCGAGAAAAAGACGATCGGGAAATTCTGGCGCTCTGGCCGCCAAGGTCTTTTGTTCTCGATGTATTTTATACTCGATGTATACTTCTCAGAATTCACTACTCCGCGATGGTTTTAACCAATTTCTTTCAAATATATTCACACTAAGTGCTCCAGTTTTGTTTAGTTTTGTTTCCACAATATCACGGTGTATAGGCGTAAGTATTTTGAAATCAGTGAAGTGAAAAAATTTGTTTTCAATATAAAATTTTATTAATTTTATTAATCAGTTAAAAATTGACGGAAAATATAGTCGAAGTACGAGCCTTTGTGCATGTAGACAGAGGAAAAGAAAACCTCCATGTAATCTCGGTCGTAGGAAGTCAGATATATGCTTTGCAAGTGCCTCTACAGCTAAGCTCCGAAAATCAACTACAGAAGCGCAGCTTCAGCTCACTGTTTGGAGTTACTACACTAGTCGGAAAATGAAAATAAAGTAAAAAAGTTATTGATACCGAAATAAAATCAAGCTACAGCCAAGGATGTAATTTATGGAAAGGTAAAAAAACCAGACATTGAAGCTTATAATTATTGGTATAAAGAGTATCAAGATAGATGTACTATCAATCATAGAGGAAGTGTCGGCAAAATGGTGGTGGATTCGGTCGTTGAAATGTTTAGTTATTCAGAGGAGAAACATGGGGTAAAGCTTATAAAATACATCGGTAACGGTAAATCTAAAACATTCAAGGGAATTCTTGATATAAACGCATACGGTTGTGATCCTATGTTCATAAAAAAAAGAGTGTGTAGTTCATATCCAAAAAAGGATGGGGTGCCGTTTGCGGAAAGCAAAAAACAAAATAATACTGGTATTGGTGGTAAAGGTTCTGGAAAACTAACTGATAAACTTATAAATAAATTAAGTTTTATTATGGTTTAGCCATCCGATGGAATTCAGAGTCCGTAGAAAATAGGAAACATTAGGTATGGGCTACTTATTTTCATAAAATTTTTACGGATTCTAATCCACAATTCATTGAGTTGGTGTGAAAGGCGGGTCGCTGAAGCTGAATAAACTCTGGATGAATTTCAACATGATAATTCACCATTAACTGAAGCTGTTCAGAAAGTAATTAAGCCAATATACGAAGATTTGTCTTCAGAAAGCTTACTGGAAAGATGCTTGGGCTCAGAAAGTCATAATAATAAAGAGTCTTTAAATTCGCTCATCTGGACTTTCGCACCCAAGCATATTCATGCTGGTACCCACACTCTTGAAATTGCTAATTTCATTGCCGTATGCATATTAAACGAAGGACTTTTCCCAGTTTTGAAGATTTTAACATCAATGGTTATTACAATTTGGCCGGAATCTCACGCATTCGTGAGTAGACGTGATCAAGTCCGAATTATTAGGTCAGAGGTACGAGCTTGTGAGGCTTCTAAGGAAGCTAGAACTGCTAAATCATCGGAAAAAGCTTCACTAAACATGACATTTGAAGTAGAAGAAGGTACTTTGTATGAAGCAGGGATAGCTGATTAACAAGAAGTAAATATAACACGTCATTAAACGACTCCGACTGCGTACGACTAGTTCTCAAACCTTAAACTCGTTTTTCTCATAACTACTTTTCTAGAAACGATGTGCATGATATCTGAAGTTCTACTCAACCGATTGACATGAAATTTTACACAGAGCTTTCTTATACATTATACATCGCACTACGAAAAGCTTTCGAAATAATTTTTATTTTTATTTTTGAAAAATCCCGGACCACAAGAAAACAGGTAAACAAATTTTTTTTTTTTTTTCAAAAATGTTTCGTAGTGCGATAACTACACTTTTAGGTCACGGAAAGGATTTATATTCTGCACACCAGGACAAGCCATTGTTTCATCAGTCACTACTTCGCCGACATGCAGGTTTTTAGAATTAAATTTTTTTTCATATAATACTTAAGTTTTATATTCTTAGAATATCAATAAAAAGCATGTAAAAATGAATAGTCAAAACAATTTTTGATTTTTTTTACTGCGTAAAAAAATACCTAAAATTCGGGCTTGTAAACCAGAATACCCCCTTAAAAGATACACAGTTTTCTAGACTACAACTACATGCCAATATTGTCGACATCCTTCACCGTTTTCCCAACTGCGTGGTAGCCATCACTGCAGACCGACAGAAGATGTTCCGACAAATACTGGTAGATAGACGACATCGTAAATGGCAACAAATACTTTGACGTGAATCGCCAAATGAGCCTCTTCATGTCTACGAATTGAAGACGGTAACTTGTGGAATGGCTTTTAGTCCATTCAACGCAATACGCGCACTGCCTCTATGTGCGAATGACAATTATGAAGTCATCTATGACCCAAGCCGGTCTGCCGCAGCGCATCATAGCATACTTTATAATTTCTACGTTGATGACTATTTGGATAGCGTCGACAGCGATGAACTTGCCATTACCCGTGCACAAGACGTAGCGACTATTTTGAAACAAGGAAATTTAATATTGAGAAAGTAGAATTTCAATTCTACAAACGGTATTCTGCGATAGCCGGTACAACAGTTTCTGCATCAGAACTAGAGTTAAACAACTCAACAACAAAGGTATTGGGTCTTTACTGGGATCCAGTGAGCGACGAGCTCTTCTTCAAGGTAGGCTTAGTTGACGACACGTCAATGCAATCGGGTACCATCCAAGCCAATTCAGACATCAACTCTAGGAAGCACATTCGCCCGGAATCGAATCCAGCCGAGTGTGAAAGCAGAGGCCTATTTCCCGCCGTCTTAGCAGATCATCATCTTTGGTGGACCAAACCGACGTGCATTCACCAAGTCTTGGGGGAAACGCATTTACCTTCTTTAATGGAGGAGGAATTACTGAATCTCGTGTGGTCTCAATCTTAGTTTCTAAAGCTAATTACCAGTGGATTACGACATCCACGAAAGGCAACAGGATACCTCTCATAGAGAAATTTAGCAAATTGAGTCGTTTACTTAACACCACTGTTTGGTTAAGGCGCTTGTTACCGAAATGTCGTGGTTACAGAAACGATGTAGCTTCTGTTGCAGACCAGCACTGGGCGTTACTTCTGCATGTTCGACAAGCACAACATTTTTAAAAAGAAATTAAGGCTCTTGCATAGCATTCTAGAATTGCGGGTCGCAGTGAAATCTTAGCACTCAATCATTTCCTGGGTGCAGACGGAAAACTGAGAGTAGGGGACGACTCACAAACTCCCACTTAAGTGAAGATCAGCAACATCACATTACAATTCCGCGTGGGGCCCTGGCTTATTTACTAGTCGCTGATGCTCATACACGTTGCTTACATGGTGGTATAAAACAAATGCTTCAGTACCTTGGACAACATTTCTGGATTATAGGCGCACGGGCGCAAGTAAAGTCTTTCATTTGGGCCTGCACTACATGTCGTAGGCATCTTCAAATTATACAACGTCAGCAAATGGCTTCGCTCGTGAAAGTACGCAAAATCAGTTTCTTCATTCATAATATTTTTTTTTCATCGAGTTATAAAATTAATAAAAAAAAAAAATGTTCCCAAAAATAATCAAACTTTAACTATTAATATCTTTTAAACGGTTGGGTTTACGAAAAAATCATAGGAGACCTTTTTTGGGGCATTCAATTTCCTACAAAAGCTAAGGAACAAGATATTTTTTTCAAGTAGTTGGAAGGGAGATATAAATTTTTCTATCTGATATTAAGAAAAAATAGAAAACTGTATGTAGGAGGACCTTCCCGTCCCAATTAAAAACTCATATATTGAGAGGCTTTCTTAGAGGTGTCTAGGAACCTATTATTCCGAGTACCAATCGAAAAAAAAAATTTTTTTTATATCACCCTAATATACAAGTATGTATGCACTTATGTATCATGTGGCCTGATGCTACAATCTGTAAACCAAATGTATATGTAAGGAGGTATTCAATAAAGAAGCGGCCTATTTCGAGACAGACTGGTCCATACGAGCTTTTCAATTGGCGGAAATTTAAGTCAACTTTCATATAGCTTCTATGCTGCGTTTATGGCACCAGTTCGTGAAAAAAATATTTCTCCATTAAGTCCTTTCCTTTCATTTAATTTTAAGAGCTTGCAGCTGTACATACTTATAGAAGATGGTACCTTCTCTATTTAGTTCTGCAACTCGAATTATTTTCTCTAGTTAGGGAGTCACATTGTTTGAAACCTCGTTTTGTTTCAGCTCGGAGAGGTCCTTCGCGATCTTGATGTAATTTTTGATATTACCTAACGTCAGCTTATACAACCGTTTTAATTTTGCATGGAAACCAAATTCTGACATAGCAAAGTAAGGCATCTCCTTTTCGTGCTGCCAAAAGTAGTTTTGAATTTGACGAAGAGATGGTGTGTGCAAAAATGAGTATATGGTCAGTTCTTGATTTTCAGGTCTGAAGCCACACTGATAAGGTCCAATCAGTTGGTTGACGGTGGGGTTTAATCTTTCTCACAATACGCTCGATAGAACCTTATATGCGATGTTGAGGAGGCATATTCTACGGTCGTTGGCGCAGCTTGTGTGGTCTCCCTTTTTGTGGATTGGACAGAAAACACTTAAATTCCAATAGTTGGGCATGATTTCATCCGACCATATTTTACAAAGAAGCTGATGCATGCTCCTTATCAGCTCTGTGCCCTTGTACGAGGGCTGTCTGATAAATAACCGACCTAACCATCATGCACGCGACTTTTTCAAAATTTTTTTTTTTTATTTTTCTACATAGTCTCCTTGTAACTCCACACACTTCTCCCAGCGATGCTCCCATCTCTGCAACCCTTCCAAATAGTACTTGGCGTCTTTGTCTGCAAAATACGAGTTCTCGAAAGAGATTGCCTCCTCATTTGACGAAAATCTCTGGCCGCCGAGCGCAGTTTTAAGTTGAGGAAACAAAAAAAAGTCGCTTGGTGCTAGATCCGGTGAATAAGGTGGATGGTCAAGCAGTTCGAACCGCAATTCGTGGTTTTCGCCATGGCGACTGTTGAGGTGTGGGATGGTGCGTTGTCTTGGTGGAACAAGACTTTCTTTTTTTGCAAATGTGGCCGATTTTTCGAAATTTCTTCCTTTAGCTTGTCCAATAATGATGCGTAGTATGCTCCTGTTATAGTTTTTCATTTTTCAAGATAGTCGATAAAAATAATTGCATGGCTGTCCCAAAAACACTTGCCATCACTTTCCCAGCCGAATACACAGCTTTAGGTTTTTTTGGGGCCGGTTCCCCCTTTTCAATCCACTGTTTAGATTGGATTTTTGTTTCGGGCGTATAATGATGAATCCAAATTTCGTCTACAGTTATCAATCGGCGCCAAAACTCGGTCGTATTGCCTCTAAACTGAGCCAACAGTGCGCTGGAAATGTTCATGCACGCACGTTTGTGGTCTAGCGTAAGCAAACGCGGCACCCAACGCGCGGACAGCTTTCTCATGCCCAAATCTTGGTTTAATATGTGACAAACACGTTCTTTTGACATCTTCATAATCTTAGCTATTTCCTTAACTTTAATCCGGCGGTCGTCTAATACCAATTGATGAACTTTAGCGATGTTATCGTTAGTGGTTACAGCTTTTGGACGCCCAGGACGTTCATCATCTTCCAAGCTCCTGCGACCACGTTTAAATTCAGCTGCCCAAAATTTTATGGTGGTAAACGCTGGTGCAGAGTCACCGTACACAGAGTCCAACTCATCTTTGATTTGTGAAGGCGTATTGCCTTTCAAAAATAAAAACCTAATTACAGCTCGATATTCAATTTTTTCCATTTTGGGGAAATCACCGAAATAGACTCACAAAAACGACTGTCAACAGATAATTGCGCAAGATAAATTTCTGAAATTTTGGCGAGTAGCTATTATAATATGCACAATTGGAAGTAGAAACTTTTTTTCAGAGGTGCCGCTAGCTTTACGTTGAGGTCGGTTATTTATCAGACCGCCCTGGTATTTGAATAGTTCGGTCGGAAATCCATCAGCTACTGCCGCTTTGTTGTTTTCAGACGGGTAATTGCTATTCGAACTTCTTCATGGTCGGGCAGTGGAACGTCCGCCACATATGTAGAAATGTCGATTGGGGAATCGGGTTCGGCATCTTCTGGTGTTAAGCTTTCACTGCCATTTAACAGGTTGGAGAAGTGTTTCCTCCATAACTTCAGTATGCTCTGGGCATCAGTCAGTAGATCACCTCTGGGAGTTCTATAAGAGCATGCTCTTGTCTTGAAACCTTCTGTTAGTCGCCGCATCTTTTCATAGATTTTTCGAGCATAAGCTGTTGTGATGGCAAATTCTCGACGTCGAACCCTCCTGATGTTTGATGGCGTGAGTGTTTTGTGCATAGGGGCGGCTGCATCAAGATAGTGGTCCGAGTCAATGCTAGGATCTTGGAGCGCGCGCTCGTCTGAACCTCTACCGACAGAGTGAAATATGTCTCCCGTCAATCCCAACATGATCTAATGAATTGGTTTGAACTGCATTTTTTTAATTCAGCGACGGAGATATTAACATCCAATTCGATATTTTTTAACAAATCCGCCAATTTGCGAAAAATTTATTTGAAGCTAAAAGTTTTTCGGGTTTTGTACAAACACTCCAATGAACGTCTAGTTCTTGAAGCATTAAGAATGACGTCGATTCGATATTTTTAAGAGATTAGTCACATTTCTCGACAGCACAGGATGCTCTGCATGAAATCAGGAACTTTTACCGTTGTTCACGAAGAAACTTTACAAATTAGTTTACAAATTTTAGTAATATTTTGCAAGCTGTAAACTATTGAACAGACTCTGAGAAATAAAAAATCGGAAATGAGAGTTTTTTTAATTGAAACAAGGTGCTCCTATGCCATTAGTCCTATATAAAGACCCTAAATTGAACCTAAATTATATGTTGTTTTCAATTCGAAATTTCACTCCGCATCATGTCTAAGCTCTTGATTATAATCACTACCTGTAAGGAGTCATGTGTGAGTGGCTTATTGAGTTGGAATATGCACTTAATTTTTTATCTCTATTTGATTATACTAGTTTTGAGAATATATTAACTTTTTTACCAATTTCGAGTAAGTATAAAATTTCGCAATATTATAAATTCAGGATATGGAGTTGACAATTGTTTATATTTATGTTCAATATTTTCTCATTGTTTCTCATTATAAAAATTTTTGTAACAGGTTAACTCTTGACCCAGTGTAATGTCTGAAACTTCTGAATGTACGTATATTTGGGGGCACGTGTACATACTCGTACAAACACTTCGATGGTTTTAAACCCTCCAACAGTGTGTACCATAAGTTAGAGTGCATACACACATTTTCATACAATCGCTTTGGCTTATTTTCCTTATGTCAATACAGCAGTGCAATCAGCCAAACTACAATTTTCCAAACGTTTCTTTGCCTTCTGTCGATGGCGCTGTTCCACGGTCGGTCCTTGCCACTTCTGCACTATCAGAATGCATTACAAACACAAATAAATCAGTCGCGTGCCACAATGTCTTGTTATTTACATTTTGCGATAGAATTTTATAATTTATTGCAACAAAAGGTTAGGTAAATACTCCGTAGGCCAAATGGCGGCGCACACCGAATGGGACAGCAATGGACTGGGTAAATGCACATGCAATAATTGAATTTATAATTAGGTTCGTTTGATGGACGATGGCGTGTGCGGAAACGCGGCTACTCGTATTTTGTGTGTGTGTGTGTGTGTGGAGAAAAAGAAATGCGGTAGAAGGCACTAATAGCATCGTGTAAATGCAGAGTTAAAAATGCACGATTTTCAAGATTAGCTAAATTAGAGAAAAATTGCATAGGTTTAAAATGAAACGGATATGATTGAATTATGCACTTTTGCGCAATGGGTGTTGCAGTAATAAATATGTATTGTAAGATAAGTAAAGGGGCGGATATTTGAAAATGTAGTTTTTGTAAAAAATAAGTAATATAGCGTTAAAATATATTTTCATTTGAAAAAAATATAATAAACCAAAAAATGTATGTATATCCTTTCCATTACGTATATAATTAATATAATATAGCGGAAGAAGGCTTATGCAAGGCTTATATAACATAACGTCGCTATTTTCATAGAATTAATAATAGTTATTAGTTTCGTGCAACCTAAAACGGTCTAAACACACCGAATATTAAAACACATTTTTCTCGAAACTATTTTTTTCGACGCGGTCGCCCCCATATATATTTTATGAAACAACAAAAATTAAAAATTTGGAATTTGGATGAATAGTTTTACAAAATTTGGAAAGTAATAAAAAACTGTGAGCACATCGACTTTAATTTTTGAGTGGCTACCATTTTATTAAATTTGGGTTCGACTAAAAAAGTGCTCAAAATTCGGGCCAGCAAAAAATTTTTTAAATATTCTTTTAACATAATTTTAAAGTAAAAATAAGGAAAGCCATGCTGGATTGTAAACGAACTTTTATGTTGCCGACATAATTGAAAACCATAAATTGTTTTGAAATTATTTTATTAAAATCAAATGGTAAAAATATAAGTGCCAATTCCTTTTGCGATATGACCACCTTGCAACATTTTGAGACGGTCAAAAACGAACACAAGCTCCCGAATGGACCCGTATTTGGCCCCACTCAGACAATGGATTTCTCGCATCTAAGACTTATTTTTTATTCGGACCTTGTCTAAAAGTCCAGAGAAATAATCCATTGATTCGCATCTGGTGAAGAGAGCATTTGGGCGAATGAAGTTCGGAACTTTTTCCAGCCATCTCTTGTGACGTTGCACTTTATGACCACTTGGCTTTTGCGATGCTACCAGCTATTTGTAACGAGTCGATGGTCAATAAACAAAAAATTTATTCACAAAGGTGTTTGGCTCACGAACAAATGCTGGCTGTTTCAGCAATAAAGCAATCAACTATTAGTTTATTGCAAATTTTTTTACTGGCCGTACAACTCTCAGCGATCTCAGGCGCCTAAATATCTTCAAGTGTCGATAAAATTGGGAAATACAAGGGGTTTTCAGAAGTAAACAGGACTTTTTGAATCTAGCGCCCCCTGATGGCGCCATCTATAAGTCGACTGGTGCCTTAGAATCTGCCATCTTTATCGATTGTGCAGTGAGAATTTCATAACATTTCATAGATTGGAAGTGGAGTTATTGCTTTTTAAGTGTCAGTGTGTTTGTGTTATCGGTGCGAAAATGAGCTTCGATCAAAGAGCCAACAGTAAATATTGTTTAAAAATTGGTAAAACTTTTACGAAACGTTTCAATTGATGAAAAAAGTTGAAGTCGATGATTGCCTATTGCGTAGCAGAGTGCACGAGTGGTTTCAACGTTTTCAAAGTGGTAGTGAGGACATAAATGACGATCTGCCAATCAAAATCGGTGATAACCGGAAATTCCATCGAAACTGTGAGTGAAATTCATGGTAATGGAATTGAACATCTCTAAAGCATCGATTAACGTATTTTCACCGAACATTTGGTCTTACGAAAGAAGTGTGCATCGTTTGTTCCGCACTAATTGATTGTAGACCAAAAATTGCTCAGAATCCAACATTCGAAGCACATCATTGTGACTGAATATTTGATCAAATGTCACATTTTTACCATTAACCACTCCCTGTATTCACCTGATATGGCACTGTGCGACTTCTCCCTTTTCGGACAAATGCATTTGCCCATGAAAGGAGAGCGTTATGCAGACGTAAGGGCCATTCAAAAGGCTTGCACCGGCATACTGGCAGCCATACCGGCCAACGAGCTAAAACACTCGTTCGATATGCTTTTGGACCGTGCAAAAAGCTGTACTGAAAAAGAAGGAGACTATTTTGAATAAAATAAATTGATTTTGCCGAAAAAACCATTTGTTCTGTTTGATTTAGGTCCTGTTTACTTTGGAAAGTACTTTTTAGTATGAAGGGTTAAAAAATGTGTGTTGCGTAAATTTGGGTAATATAGATTTATTGGTTTGGAAGATTTCAAAGGTGCCGCTCCTTGATGTGTTCCATTGTGCCAAATTTGAGCTGTGTATTAATTTACAACTTAGTAAATCAGATATTCAAGTTTTTTGATTGTTTATTTTTATATTGTTGAAAATAATTTCTTCCTTTAAGAGTAAACTTTCCTGCTTATCTACCAAAAAATATTATCGACATACTCGTAAAATCGAAAAAGGCCAAACTTTGAATCAAAAACTCTAAAGGAAAAATATCATATAAAAAGTCGGTGGGCATTATGTTTCTTGAAATCTCTATTATTTGCTGGTATAAAAAATTTATACATTGCTATGGAAAATGCAAAAACACCTCGCTTTGAATATGGTTTTGGGTAGTCTTATATAAGAAAATAAATTTGTAAGAAATAAATAGTTTAAAAGCCCTTTGAACCTTTTTCTTGATTCTATTCAGCGCTGATTCCAATGCTATTGTGTCTTTATCTAAGGTAAGAGACTATTTGCATTTACGCTCCCCCACAGCTAAAATAGCGGAAATAGTCCATGGAGTTGATTGAGTAGTTCGCAAAATTTGAACAACTTTATTACAGAAAATATTAAAATTAACTAAATGTGGAATTACCTAGTCTCCCTTCCCCTTGTCAGCTCCTTCAACCTGCCAATAAAATAATGGTTGTGCAACGGGAAAAAAATAGAAAAATTAATTAATTTCAGGTATCATACATGCCATATGTAAGCATAATCATAATTTAATATTCATTTAAGCAATAAAGTAAAATATACAGAAGAGTAGAGCTTTTAACAGTAACATAAAAATTATATAGATTTTATTATGTAAGCCAATTTACTATATCAAAAGTTAATGTTGGTTTCATCTACTTATTTTTTCAGGTAATGCTCAACTTTAAAGTGCAATTCATTCCTAGAAGGAAAAAAAGTATATTCTATATACATATAACACTTGGCTTAAAGCAAAAATGCTATAAGAATGAAGTGCTGTATACAAATCGTGCTTAAATAACATTTGAAGGTCATTTACACCAACAGTCATTTCACAAAAAACTACGTGGATTCGCAAAAAAATACAGTAAATATAATCAATGGATTATTGAATAGTGAATGGTGGAACACTAACACGCCAACGGATGACGACGATGCTGGTAGGCGGCGTCAATAATGGGGACGGGGTAATCGTCCACTGACTGCCGCCTGCAATCAGGTGAAAAATTTGATGTTTCCGTATTGTAATTAAACAAAAACCTAAAGGGAGGAAATAATTTTTCCATAGAAAAGTTTTCTGTTCGTTTCGCAATGCCATTGTTCCATTGTTTTTGGTCTGTTGGTTGCGTGTGTTCGATATTTCCCTTTTCCTTCCGGCAACGACGAACGACATGCCATTAAAAGTTGTCATACACATTGACGTTTTACATAAAATGCCCAAATAAGTGGAAGGAAATACGCGAGGTCAAAGAAGCATTAACAAAAATATCACCAAGAACCTGTCCCCGGCATCACAATGAAAAATTACTAAAATAATGGTAACAACAACTAACAACAAAAGTTGGTACGAAAATATTTGGGAGGACTGGTTGGTGGTGGCTATTCGTGTGGCCATTATGTAATTAATAACAATAAAATAATAATGAGTACAATATGCTATTATCGAATAAAGCGAAAACGCCGACGTGTAAAGGAAACTCTCATGCCCATACACCTGAAGCCATTTTTCTACGGGAATTTTACACACTGACTCACATAATAAAAAGTAACAGTGAACCTGTTTTAGTAATAACAAGAAAAACAGTTCATAAAGAAAGTACTTCGCCTCAAGCACTGGATAAATTAGTTTAAAATAGCAGAAAGGTTCCGTCCAAAGATTTATATTTAAGGATATTTTGTAACATTTTAAAATATGACTAAATTGAGGGTTTCCAAAAACCAACTGATTTGATGTTTTTTATAACTTTTTTATCCTTACGTTGCGTAAATTTTCCCGACAATAGAATTGGAAACATCTTATGAGATAGATATTTTTGTCGACTCTTCAAATCCGATTAGTATCTAGATATTTCTGAGTTACAATTTAACTTTATTACTATTTTTAACCTTTTAACTTTGTTGTATTTCAACTAATAAAAATTGGAATTATACCCTAGACGCGGGCTTTACCAAGACCTGAACCAATGACATTTTTTTCTCTAAACCACATTGTGGTCTTTATTACGATAGTTTTATTAGTGCTTGATTTACATATATGGTATAATACAAAAACAAAAATCTGGTGTAATAATGTGTTACATTAAAAGTGGTCGTAGGTTTAGTCTGATTTGCCCCATATTTTGCTTTTGGTAACTTTGTAACACGTCCACCTTTATTTTATCTACAGATTCCACACCCTACCGAAATCACCAAAAAAAATTATACAGTTTTAGTAAAAGCCCTTAATAATTTCTAAATTAGGCTAAGTTCTGGAACCCAGCATTTTATAATATCTGTTTACAAGCAAAGCCGGAGAAATAGTTCTTAATCTTGTCAAAACTTTAGGAAACTAAATTAAAATCATCCTTATAGGAGATATGTGTGATATAACCTCAACCGAAGAGCCTAATGCGTGAAATGTCAATCAGAGGATTGAAATTCATTATATTAGTGATAACTATGAGATTAAGCCAAGGTCTCAGATATACTCGAAATTCCTTCATATATGTAATATATGGGGGTGGGAGTAATTCGTTTATAACATTTGGACAATAAACAGTTCAAAAATTTTATATTATGGACCCATTTAACTATTTTTGGCAATACCACATATTACGTTTTAATAATTAGCTCCCCGAGTTTCATTAAGGTACACTTATAATCAGCAATTTATATTAGTAACGTCAGCCGGTTGGTCGAAAATAATGATATTAGTCATATGGAGGCCAAAGCAAATTTTCACCCGATTTCATCCTTTTTGAGCACAAAGATATGTATATAGGAAAATACGCAATCTCAATTTTACTAAGGTAACTTAAATATTGCTCGATATAACGTCAAAGGCCATAGAACCTTAGAAAAACACACTTTTTGGCAAAATTCGTTTTTAGCATATGTATGTATTTCTCTTTAATAAAAATATGTATGGAACATATCAAAACATACAGACGCCGTAATCTTGCCAGCTGATTGTTAAGTTTTTTACCGTCTAGTAGCGGGTTTATCTTGTGCAGTCCACTCTAATTATTGCTGCTTGGACTTCGGGATGGAGTCATGTTTCACACATTGTCATATATCGGCGCAAAAATTCCAAATCAAAAGGGAACTCGCGCAGCACCCACTTTACACAGGAATTTCTTATACCCAACCATTCGTGAATGCCATGATGTACACGTTTAGCTGATACCTATAGAATGGTTGCTATCTTCAACAACTTCACATAACGGTCATCCAAAATTATTTCGTGGACTTTTTTGATGTTTTCATCGGTAACAACCTCTTTTGGGTGTTCATTGCTTTAACCGTCTTCGGTGCTATTCGGCCTCTAAACTTAGCAATCAATTCTGGTTGTTGATTTTCCTGCTGCAGTGTTCAGAGACTCTTTATCAAATCAAGATTTTGCTTAAGCTATATTTTTTCCTTCAAAAATCACTAAGTTATGTTGCCAACACGCGAAATTCTTGTTTTCCCATTTCTTTACTTTGACAAAAGTTGCTTCACAGAAAATGATGTAATTCATAAACTAAAGACCCGACAGCTCTCAAAATTATATACGCACCTTTTGAAAGTTAGAGTAACGAAAAATCACATTTATTATATGTCAAGCAGTGGACTTTCAATTGACCCGTTATGCGGTATGAAGTAAACAGGAAATTCGAATAAAGCTAAGACAAGATTTTATCCGATCTTACCCCCGGATGGAGTCATGTGTAGAAGTTCACGCAAGTGAGGAAATTTCTCCAGATCGCCATTTACTTGGGAGTGGCCAAAATCGATTCTTTTACATATGACTCAAGGAGCTGACGACTTCCGGTCTTTGACCAAGTATCCTCTGGGTAGCCTAAGAGGAGGATGGAGTCATGTGTAGAAGTTCACGCAAGTGAGGAAAGTTCTCTGATCGCCATTCACTTGGGAGTGGCCAGAAACGATTCTTTTACTAATGACTTCCGGTCTTTGACCAAGTATCCTCTGGGTAGCATAAGAACATCCGTTTGAAGGCGAGCTAAAGTGAGAAGGCGAAACATCCCCTGAATAGGGTTGTGCGCTGGGTTTGGACCCGCCACGAAAAAAACCGTCCCCAATGAAAAATAAACAACAGCCTCGGATATATAAAAGAGCGTAAGTTTGGTGTGGGATTCGTGGTGGGAGAGAGACTCCGTCGCCGGGTACTATCATTCACTCCTGTGAATGAACGTCTAGCCACAATCCGCATCAAAGCGAGGTTCTTCAACATATCACTGATTTGCGCCCACGCCCCGACGGAAGAGAAGGACGATGTGACCAAAGGCTTTAACGCCAGGGTGGGCAAAGAAGGTATCTTTGGTACGACGGTTGGTAAATTCAGCCTCCACGAGGAAACATCCCCAAACGGGTTGAGGCTGATCGACTTCGCCGGGGCCCGAAATATGGTTATCTGTAGTACTAGATTCCAGCACAAGAAAATAAGTCAAGCTCGAAAAGCCACCAACCAGATCGATCATGTTGTGATAGATGGAAGACACGTCTCTAGTGTTCTAGACGTGCGTACGCTCCGAGGTCCTAACATCGACTCGGACCACTATCTTGTTGCAGCCAAGATTCGCACCCGCCTCTGTGCAGCAAAAAACGCACGACAATAAACACAAGGAAGGTTCGACGTCGAGAAGCTGCAATCGCAACAGACGGTCGAACGATGTTCTACTCGGCTTGCACTTCTGCTCTCTGAGAGCACTCGTCAACAACTCGGTATAAGGGAACTGTGGGACGGCATTTCAAACTCCTTACGTACAGCTGCAACCGAAACCACTGGTTTTCTGAAAGTGCAAAAGAACATCTGGTACGACGAGGAGTGCCGTGTCGCAGCGGAGAGAAAACAGTCTGCCTACCTCGCAACGTTACGAACACGTGCGGGATGGGATAGATACCGAGAGTTGAAGAGGGAAGCGAGATGCATTTGTAGACAGAAAAAGAAAGAGGCCGAAATGCGTGAGTACGAAGAGCTTGATGAGCTGGCCGACAGGGGTAATGCTCGAAAATTCTACGAAAAGATGCGGCGGCTTACAGAAGGTTTCAAGACCGGAGCATACTCTTGTAGAACACCCAAAGGTGATCTAGTCACAGATGCCCAGAGCATACTTAAATTATGGAGGGAACACTTCTCCAGCCTGCCGAATGGCAGTGAACGCACAACACCAGGAGAAAGCGAACCCGATACCCCAATCGATGACGATGGAACAGACGTTCCATTGCCCGACCATGAAGAGGTTCGAGTAGCAATTGCCTGCCTGAAGAACAACAAAGCGGCAGGGGCCGATGGATTGCCGGCCGAGCTATTCAAACACGGCGGCGAAGAGCTGATAAGGTGCATGCATCAGCTTCTTTGCAAAATATGGTCGGACGAAAGTATGCCCAACGATTGGAATTTAAGTGTGCTATGCCCAATCCATAAAAAAGGAGACTCCACAATCTGCGCCAACTACCGTGGGATTAGCCTCCTCAACATCGCATATAAGGTTCTGTCGAGCGTATTGTGTGAAAGATTAAAGCCCACTGTCAACAAACTGTTTGGACCTTATCAGTGTGGCTTTAGACCTGGTAAATCAACAACCAACCAGATATACACGATGCGCCAAATCTTGGAAAAAACCCGTGAAAGGAGAGTCGACACACACCACCTCTTCGTCGATTTCAAAGCTGCTTTCGACAGCACGAAAAGGAGCTGCCTTTATGCCGCGATGTCTGAATTTGGTATCCCCGAAAAACTAATACGGCTGTGTAAACTGACGCTGAGCAAGACGAAAAGCTCCGTCAGAATCAGGAAGGACCTCTCCGAGCCGTTCGATACCAAACGAGGTTTCAGACAAGGCGACTCCTTATCGTGCGACTTTTTCAATCTGCTGCTAGAGAAAATTTTTCGAGCTGCAGAACTGAATCGAACTGGTACAATCTTTTATAAGAGTGTACAGCTGCTAGCGTATGCCGATGATATTGATATCATCGGCCTCAACACCCGCGCCGTTAGTTCTGCTTTCTCCAGACTTAACAAGGAAGCAACGCAAATGGGTCTGGCAGTGAACGAGGGCAAGACGAAATATCTCCTGTCATCAAACAAACAGTCGTCGCACTCGCGACTTGGCTCCCACGTCACTGTTGACAGTAATAACTTTGAAGTTGTAGATAATTTCGTCTATCCTGAAAATCCAACGCAGGATTACTCTTGCCAACAAGTGCTATTTCGGACTGAGTAGGCAATTGAAAAGTAAAGTCCTCTCTCGACGAACAAAAGCCAAACTCTATAAGTCGCTCATAATTCCCGTCCTGCTATATGGTGCAGAGGATTGGACGATGACCACAAACGATGAGGCGACGTTACGAGTTTTCGAGAGAAAGGTTCTGCGAAAGGTTTATGGTCCTTTGCGCGTTTTCCACGGCGAATATCGCATTCGATGGAACGATGAACTGTACGATACATATGCCAATTAAAAGATAGCCGCTACGCTGGCTAGGTCATGTTGTCCGGATGGACGAAAACACTCCAGCTCTGAAAGTATTCGACGCAGTACCCGCCGGGGGAAGCAGAGGAAGAGGAAGACCTCCACTCCGTTGGAAGGACCAAGTGGAGAAGGACCTTGCTTCGCTTGGAATATCCAATTGGCGCAACGTAGCGAAGAGAAGAAACGATTGACGCGCTGCTGTTGACTCGGCTATAATCGCGTAAGCGGTCTCTACGCCAGTAAAGAAGAAGAAGAACCCATTTTTTACCACATGCAGGTATGCTGATATCTGGAAAGGATTTTCTCCCAAATCTCAATAACGTATCTCACAGATTGACAATTATTTTCTATAAAATATTTGCCGTAAGAACTGGGATTCATATATGTCCTCTCTAGGGGCTTGAAAAGTGGTAGTCCGATCTTAGCAGTTGTATGTCGCACGGTAGCCTATTTTAAACGCACAATTCAGTAAATTTTTTACCCAATATTTTGATTGTTGTTGTATTAATTTGAAAAATTAAAGAATCAAAATGTTAATTCAATTCGTCTTGTCATTTGCTTGGATTTCATAAAATATCAGAAATAAGAAAAACTTTAATTTTGGCTGCACCGAAGCTAATATACCCTTCATAGTGCATTTCTTTTAGTAACTATGTGTTCAGCTTGTATGGAAGCCATATTTTATAGTTAACCGATCTGATTTCTTTGGAGATTATATTGTTGCCTTAGAAAATAATTTATAACAAATTTCATGAATATATCTTGTCAAATGCAAAAGTGTTCCATACCAGCACTAGATGCCGATCAGTTTGTATAGTAGCTATATGCTATATTAAGCCGATCTGAACAATTTCTTCGTGTATTACAATATTGTCTTAGAAAAAAACTGTGCCAACTTTTCTGCAGATACATTGTCAAATGTGAAAGTTTTCCATGCAAGAACTTTATTCCGATTGTTCAGTTTGTATGGCAGCTAATTTCGTCGTATATTGGTCCGATATCGGCAGTTCCGACAAATGAACAGCTTCTTGAAGAGAAAATGAAGTTTTCAAAATTTCAAAACGATATCTTAAAGACTGAGGGACTAGTTCGTATATATACAGACGAACAGACAGACATACTGATCATTTATGTATATACTTTATAGGGTCTCCGACACTTCCTATTGGGTGTTACAAACTTCGTGCCAAATTTAATATACCCTGTTCAGGGTATAAAAATAATTGGCTTAAATTACTTATTGTGTGATATGATGTTTTATATTTCCAACCATTCCATTGTGTATATCTTAACTGGACGTTACCGCTTTCCAAACTATCAAAATTCTCGGTAAATCTGGGAGCCGTTTTAGGATTATAAAGTTTCTAGTTCCTAGAATTTCTTTTTCTTAGCTGCTCTGTAATTATCTACAGAATTATTGTTAGATCTTATTTCCATTGGAAAAACTTAGGACATGTTTTTCCTCAATCATGTAAAATCAGCAACAACAATATGGGAGAAATTTCTCAAATTAAAAAACGCTCAATATGTCTTTTAAACCAAATTTGTGGCATTGAACATGTTGGTGCTGGCAAGGAGCATAGGCGTTGAGTTAAATTTTTCCACAGTTTGCATTTCCCCTTATTACCGCAGCTGCAAGTAAATATGTTTGGCACACGTACGACGCTCGCACCAATTTCATAGTCCAGCATATTTCCGCCAGCGGTGAGCTGAATACATAGTACGTATTGTGTCGAGTATACGCCCCACCGTCCAAGTTCAACCCCCTTCGGATGTTGGTGAACTGCGAATGGGTCGCACTTTGAGCGGCGCTACCGCAAGCGGTAAATTGTTGAGCTCGCTCGTCGAACGGCAGCGCGTGCTGCGCCACAGTCTCCGGCGACAATGCAGCGGTATCCATTACGTTGCTTTCACTCTAATTTTCAAGCATTCACGCGCGACTAACATAATCACCGTCGAGCGATAGACGTGCAGCGGTGACCGCGAATAAGGAAACACCAACAACAATGCCAACCGGAAGAGCTGTGGGAATAAACGAAACAGAATAGCTGTAAAATAATGGAAGTGACGCAACTTTTTTGCAGCCACAACATCTTCTCACATTCCCGCAGCGCCTCCTCCTTCTCTCCGCCCCTTCCTGTCTGCCAGTTTGCAGTTGACCCTTAGTTAGTTAGTTTCTTTTCTGCTTTTTGTTTCCTGTTGTGCGCAAAAGTTTTAATGCTTTTTGGGCTACATAACATATTGCGCTCTTGCTGTTGTTGTTGCAGTTGTTGGTTTGCGCTAATGCACGTGATTTTCATGCTAAATGCAGAAAGCCGCGTCGTCGAAGCTTGTCGTCAGCCATGCGCCAGTCAACTATGGCAAACAGGTATACAAATATACACCGTTATATACAATAATATGTTTATGTGTGCCTCAGCTGACTTTTGTTTTTGTGTCTGCTTTGGTGGTGTGTTCCCGGTCATGCGGTTTTGCACATCATTAAGGATATTAAAATGAGTGCAGGAAATTTAAAAATGTAATGGCTCGTATTCATTATTTTTATAGTTGTTGGGCTTCTAACAGCAATAATATTTACCAAATTTGCACTAGGCGCACTAAGTTTTTATGCTCGCACATTTAGTTCTGGTGAATAACATAAAATTTACACAAGGAGAAGCGATGCAACCCTGTAATCCCCCCGTTGTTGTGGAGTTCGTTAAGTACTTAGGTGTTTGTTTATCTTGAATTTTGGTCGATTTCAAATGTAAATACGTAGGCTGCCTTTTATATTTCGGAATTCAAGAATAAAAACAAATTTCATCGTAAATCGCGTTATTGTTTTTCAGGATATTCTTCATCAAGAGCTAGACTCTTCTAATTGTCGAAGCATTTTTATCACTCTGATTGAGGTATTTCCAAAGTGTGCCTTTTGAAAGCTTCAAACGCCCCTTCAGATGCCGAAAAACGTTGCCCTCTTAGTTTTTTTTATTACGAAAGGGAATAAAAAGAAGTACTTCGAAGTGCTTGAAAGTGCTTCGTGCGCAAACAACTTTTGTTGGATTCGGTAATACGTTCAGGATTCGATTCAGGCTTTTCAATGGTATCGACGTGTTTCAAAGCACTGTTATCGCATTTTGTTAACATTTCACTCGACCACTCGACAAGAGCCTTTGTTAAAGCATTTAACAAATTACAACGCGAACGATTTTTTTTACGCACACATGTTCATGCCTCACTATATGCCACATGATAGTTACCGGAACAACAATTGTTTTTTCATGACTTTCCCGAAATTCGTTTTGGAGTGATCTACAACCTCGATTAGATTCACCTTACCTTCGATAAACACGGGCCTTATGAAGTTTCACCATCAAAAATTGAATCGGGTTCATCTAGCTTTAATGGGTAAATCCATGTGGTAAATTGGAAAAAATAATCGCAAGAAAATGTTCGCGATTTAATTCAATTTTTTGGGTGAGAAAAATATTTTAAGTAACTGTAAACAACAGAAATAGCCCTCGCAAGTCAAAACGTTCTGGGTATGTATACCATCAAAATTATTTAATTTTACGACAAAAATGTGAGCATCCAGCAACATCAGTGTTGTCAAATCCCGAAATATCAAAGGTAACTTACGTATAGCTAAGTAAAATAAAAAACGTTTATTTTAAAACTCGATTGAGTAGCTGAAAATCTCTCTTTTTAAACCAGATGATACTTTTTTTTTTAAGAAGCTTCAACAAAATTGCTATGATGGTCGTAGTTGTTATTCCAAGAGATAACAAAAAAGAAAGCAGACTTTTAGTATATCTGCTTTGTGGGAATGCATATTGAATTTTTATGTAAATTAAAAGAAGTAAATTTAACTTATTGGTATGTAACAAATTAAATTTAACCTTCTTTGTGATTGAACAGTTCCATGTAAAATATCATGTTGCTTTCGGTTGATTATAGCCTTAATATGCTCAAATACATATGAGCATTAACAAATAATACAATTTTTAGAGCTCTAAAGTTCGACTCTTATACACATTTTATTTACATATTTATGTGCCGAGACACTAATTTTCTATCATCATCTGCTTAATGACTTTTGGAGACCTTAAAACCTGAGCTTAAGCAATACGTTTTCCCTCCACTGTACATGTATGCATGAAAATATGGAACACAGAAGCCTCTTACTCCGCTGGACGCGGCTTAACGCAATTTGAAACTCATTACCACGCATTGTCAATTCTACTATTAATCTGTAATGCAGATCATGTTCGCGATGTGCCGCTTTAGCTGAGTAGGAGCGTTCTGCATATCCCCTCAGAGATTTGGCAAAGTGCTGTAATAGAATGGAGGCCAAATGTAAAACGAAATCACACTGACGGCATTAACTAACGCCTTGCTGTTGAAAATGTTGATTTGTGCTTTGAAGTTCTGTTCCTTTACTTAAATTTTTTTGTTTTGATGAAAAATTTTTCTGATTTTAAGTCGATAAGTGATTTGTATTTGGCAGGTATTTTGGTCAACATTAGCATTGCCTCTGTCGAAGGCTAACTTTTCATTGTTTATGCTTATGTGAAAAAAAGTTACCAACAATATTTTATCGTATAAGTAATCGATTTCAGTGAAAGCTTGGTTCTTTATTGTAGTCTTAACAATGCAGCAGCTTATGTTAGCCTATGCTTGTCGAGCTCAAGCTTTGTCATAAATATGAATCATTTCTTGTGGAAAGTTCAGCTCGCTATTATGTGAGATTTATTTTCTCATTCTTTTCTTGTTGTCGCTCACTAAACGAGAGATCACGGACATCATTCGGATAGTATTTAATTTGATGACAATCAAATATAGTAACTTTTTGGGGGTCTTTTCTTGGAAAACGGAAGAGTTGGAGACTGGCATATCGATTTGAGTTTGTTACTTTATTATTATTGGCAAAGCCTTTGTTTTAAATTTCCTTTCATAGGCACAAGATACACAGTGATAATTCCTCGTAAAGGCAGAGACCTCAAGATTTCCTTAGATTTCCCATACGATTTAACGAAATTGAACGCGTGTGATGAAATGTTAGTTTTGTTATCATACCAAGAGACCAATGTCTACTGTGAGTTTACTGTTATAATTACTAAAAGAGTTAGGACACTGATAAAATTAACTGATACGCATATATGGGTTTATCTTAAATTAATTTAATTAACATTGTTTAATGGGGACAATCACTGCTTTCACCATTTGTTAGGTGGTTAGGAAACCGAACCACTACATCGATATACAAAGTCGTTTTCGTGATTATTATTATTATTTTATTTCATTCCACTTAACAGCTCCACATAAGCTTAAATATTTATTTTTCCGACGACGTTGCTTGATTACTTAATTCAAACTAGTTGGCGCAATTAAATTGCTCTTCATTTGATTGTCCTTCAAATGCTCGACGATTCCATAGCATAGTGTGTACGCCTGAAATTATGCAAAACAAATCCTTATGCTTTGTGTTATTCATGAGAAAACGTGCCGACACTTTGCAAACGAGGATCTAGCAAATACAAGCATCAATTTGCTTATCAGCTATGTACTCTTGCACCTATGTGTGTTTAATATTAGTTGTTGTTTGTTTAGCAACTTTTGTACAGTTTGATAAAGGAAAAACGAAATTAACAAATAGTAAAAATGGTAAGAGTAGCAGTAGATCCCTGTCGCATTGACGACTCACAATTAAGCGGTAAATATGCACAACAACAATACAAGTCTGTGCAGGGGTCAAACAAAGAGGTGGGAATATATGAGCTTGTAAGGAGTAACGTCTGCGACTCATTTCCCACCCAACGTCGTCGAATTAGTATTGTCGTATCGGATTGTCATAATAACGGCACAATTTTGTGTAAGTCGCGTAAAGTAATACCAACATCTGACCTGAAACCGATTTGAACTCAAAATTCAAATACTACAGACACTGGAATAAAAAAAATCCAAATAAAACAGCAGAAGAGATGGAGTATAATCTTGTCGTTGCATATTTTTCTGGGCTTCTTTTTAATAATAGCAAGGTAAGCGAGCTTTAATTTTGGTGTAAAGTGGAAATCGAAAAAATTGAGAAGACGAAATCCCAATTTTTTCTTTACAATTCATTTGGCGCTTAAGCAAACATGAGCTCGGTCTGTGGCGCATGCACACGATTACCTACCATCGAAACCCGTAGCTGCATCAAAAAGCGACATAATTTTCAACGACATATTGGCATGATGGTAGCAACGTCGTGCAAAGCAAGCGAATTGGAGCATGGTGAAGCTCTGGCGTTTACACTTAAGTGTGTAGGTAGTTGAGCTGTGGCCACGTGATGGGTGCAAGAGGAAGTGGAAGACGCCATCATAACGCTGTGAATAATTTTTTGTAAAGCTTCAGTCTTTAGTCTAGACAGGCAATTGGGCTTTGAAGTACCTACTATGATTGCTGTTGTTGTTGGGCAGCTGATGAGTGTAAGCGCAAGTATGCAATTTATATAACCATAAATACAATGTTTTTCAAAATTATGTTGCCTACATGTAGGCGGGTAAGAAGAAGCGAAAGAGAAAAATGTTAGTCGAAATTAATTTCGCTGCACAGCCCGTCCAAGTGGAAAAACGAGAGCAAGCAAAAAAGCGAAAGCACTTTCAACAAATTAATGATAAGTGAGCATGCAATAAAAATTGCTTATTTTTATGAAAATGACTGAGTTTATCATGCGAATAGTTTTTAGGAGAAATATTATTTTATTACTTTCAACCAAATAAATTATGATAAATTAGGAACAAGCGCTGAGCACTTCCAGCCTATTAAAAGCATTACTAATCTGCATATCTGAAATAATTGTTAAGTTGCTGATGTATAAGCTGGGGGTTCAGTTTTATAGGACAAGAAGTAATATTATTAAATTTATTAATAGAAAAGTTAAGGATTGAAATTTCTAATCTAAATTTCTAAAGCTGTCGCTAATCCTTTAAGCTTAGTGTCCAAGCATACACAATAGTTGGAGTAATGTCTTTTCGTTATGTTGTTAAGCCTGAGTATAGCTAAAAGCTATTTGTTGATGTCGTCTCATACGTTCAGATCATTAATAAAGATAAAATATTCCAGGAATAGTTGTAAAAAATTGCAATCTTTTTATAGGGAAGAACTTGTATTCAAATATCTGTGGCACTCAGACCTTGGTTCAGTATCTGAGAGTCTCTCGACGCACATGCATTCATTCCATAGTGTTTTGATTTAAATCACTATGCTCTGTTCAGATCGTGGTATAGACAATGCATGGGTTTTCCAAAATCATGTTTTCGGGTTTTAGCCGTTCTCGGCAATCTACTCCAATATTTCATTGGCCTCAACGCGCAAGGTTCAAAGTCAAACTTTTCCCTGCTGCCTTTGAAATCTCAGTTTTATATAAGGCAACTGAAGGAAACTGTTTGCCGAGACTGCCTACGGAAAGGGTGTTCAGTAAGAGCTATGTCCTCTAAGCTAATTTTTGGAATAGTCTCTTTTGTTGTTTCGACAAGAAATGCTTAGTGCGATTTCACAACAAGGCAGGGGTCTTCGCTACTTACCGGAAAATATTGGGTAGCCGAAAACGTCTTTTCGTATTTCTAACCAAACTTCAACTAATTTTTTATATTTAAACTAATAAATAAACAATGACCAAAATGATACATGGTCGTCCACTTTATGCCATTTTTCTGCTAGAGACATTATTCCATCAGTGTAAATTAGTGATGTCGGAAATGGAATAAAGTATCGATATATATTA
Source organism: Bactrocera correcta (assembly GCA_027475135.1). NCBI lineage: Eukaryota > Metazoa > Arthropoda > Insecta > Diptera > Tephritidae > Bactrocera > Bactrocera correcta. The sequence goes on along the minus strand of CM050323.1, from coordinate 140,216,964 downwards.
CATCGGTGATTCTTGAATATACAGATATCGATATTGATAGTTTTATTTAAAAATATCGATATATCGATATATTGGTACGATATGAAAAAATATTTGGCCTAATCTACTTACATTACTAGATAAATACTAATGAATAAACAAAATTTTTAATAAATCAAGAACAACAATTAAAATATTAATTATTTATTAATCAAACCAATATTTGTCTGATACAGACATAAAAAACTCGTTGATTTACGTGCTAGGCTGTAAGCCGACTTCTGTTATTGGGTACTGCGAGATTCACAGCAGATGCCACTCTCTCTGAGGAAACCGAGGACGCAGGCGATATCAAATACTTTAGAGCTATGTCGGAAAGGACTAGGGTAAAATGACGACAATCAAACCAGAATTTCGTAGGATTCTCTTTTCTGGGTATTATAGGCTGATCTAGATATTGCTTTAGTTCGCTAGGCATACCATCACTCGTTGAAGTTGAAAGTAAAGAGTTTACTGAAGCTGCAGCAATATCTACCATATTTTTCTCCGGTCCACAACGACGGCGAAGAATTTTCTGAATTTGGAATTATGGTAGTGGGAGTGGATCTGAGTTCAGGCGACAGTTGTCCTCTTCGTCTATGTTCTAAACGTATTTCTTTTGACAGTGCGGTTATTGCAGTGGAAACAGCTAGCGCTTAACTAAAATGAATACGCTTAAAGTGTGGGTGAGTGCCCACAACTTTAATACTCGCGACGGATAACAGACTGACTTTGGCAGACGACAGTTGAATTGACATTTACACTTGACAGACAAAGTTTCCAACTTAAAAGCCAACTTTGGTACTAAATTAAAAAGAAGGAAATCGAGTCGACCATAAACAAAAAAAAAAGTTAAAAAATGTTAGTATAAAAAAGGATTTAGAATTTTTAGATCATAAAAATATCGATTTTTATACCTTTTCAATACTTGTAATATAATATCGATACCTCGATATATCGAAACAATAAATATCGCTCAAAAATATTAAAAATATTGAAAAAATTATATCGATAAATCGATGTTCCAATATTTTTTCGACAACCCTAGTGTAAATCGAAATTTCGAAATTTCCGGAACGGAAGCCAGTAAAATATTGTTGTGCATCACGAAGTGATACAGCATCGTCTCCGTAAACTTCACAAATTTCATTGGCGGCTTGCGTGGCATTGTTCCCCTTTTTATAAAAACATTTCAAAATACAGCGAATTTTTTCATTGTTCTCACTCATTTTTGAACAGCTGTAACTTTTTTTCAATTTTCCTGTATTTAATTAATTCTTTTGGTTAAATGAAGATTAAAATCTCACCTTTCGAACACTGTATGGTATGACACAATGTGGTTGGTAGCACGGGATATATACGACGGCAACGACATCTATTGACAAAATACGACTTTTTTGACTACCCAATATTTAATAAAAATGTTGAGGTGTATCTCTTAGCTTTCTCAACCTATTGCTGCAGAACAAAAAATTAAAAAAATCATTTTTAAAATTTGAATTAAAATTTGGATCTTGGAATAAATAAAAACTTCCGAGCTTCAACTTTAAATTTTAAGTTTACGTATTTACATTATAACTAGACAGGTTAAAGTTTTCGTTGTTAGGATTTTGAGAAATAACGGAGCATGTTTTTCTTTTATTTAATATTCCAGTCAATTTTTCCTCTATTCTAAATATACAATTTGCTTTAAATTAAATTTTATTATAAAGTCTGTAGCATTTGACGTCTAGTCACATATTGCTAAACACTGCCTCTAATTAATTTTTCCCACAAAATTATGCCCTAAATTAAGCGCTATAAATTCCTCCTAGTAATTAATATTAATGCTAATGACATAAGTTTAGTGCTTCTGATCTAATCGAATAATAGCATTAGACGCGCCTTCATCAAGTTAGCACAGCTGAAAGACGACATTGTATTGCACAATCGTGGTGTTCACAACAAATAATTTTAATGGCTAAAATATAATGCTACCTAAGAAAGTATTAAATTCTGTATAGCTTAACTTCACCAAAAGCGTTTAGCGGTGAAGTACCCTTGCGTGCTTGCCATACATAAATAATGACTATTGAAATATGAACTTCAAACGACACTACACGCAGGCATACTTTTAGGCGTCGGTGCAGGTAAAATTAAAAACTAAAAACATAAATGTGTCACTCAAAGTTGGACGGGTGGGGAGGGCGTGCGTGTTTCATTTTATATGGTAAACATATATACATACATTCCCATTTATATACATATACTTACATACAAAACTGAAAATGTCAGAAACGACTGACTTTCTAAGCGCCGACGTTCACAACACTGAAAACTTTTACCACCACAGGCGATTTTCTTTCACTGTTCCCACGCTTTTAAGGCTCGCCTTTGACTTGACTTCGTTCAACATGCGGGCGGTGTGCTTTTATGGACACAAACTCGTTGCCTTTGACTCGCCTCGGGCTGCTTCAGTTGTTTTGAATGGCGTTGACGTGGCGCGGCTAAATGAAAGTCCTCACTGTCACACGGCTGTTTGCCGCTTTTCTGTCTGCCAGCAAACGTAATTGGCGACGGCTATAATATTTGATAATTCAATTAAGATAACTTTCTGATTAAACCGCAGTCAAGACAAGTCCTCTGCGCTCCCATCACTCTTTGACCCACACGCTTTGATACCGATTAGTGCTCACACCGCCTGGTGTCTCTTCAACAATCACATCTTTATACTTAATTTAACTGTTTTCTTTGCTGACTATAGCTTTCGTCAACGTCTGAACACATTTTATTCAATTAACATTCCACCAATCAATGCGTTTCACAAAACAAGAGAAACACTCAAATGGTCTAAAGTAGAATCACTGTTACTGTTGTGCAATATTTGCTAGACAAAACGCCATTCATGTTTGTTGTTGTGTTTATGTGTTGTGTGCTTCAATAGCAATTCAAATCGTCCTTGCTGAGTTCGCCGAAAATATAAAATTATTTTAAAGTGTTAGCAGTTTGCTCTTTCGAAACTTCGCTGAATAAAATTTTATATAGTTTGAGTTGATAATAAAGTGGATATTGGTTGACAGCACCCGCAAGTAATTGTTGTTGCTGTGCAATTTTTTCGCATTAACTTCTTGTTAAGAATAAACAAACGAATTTTTAAGTTGCTTTAATGGGTTTTTAGAGCATGAAGAAATAATTAAAATCTAAGTTAATGAGCTAGTGTATGTGCTAATATTTGCTTAACGGTTTATACTTTTTAAAGCAAATTAGGATTATAACGACTTGTATGTAACTTTGGAAAAAAAGTTTGTAACGTTCATACCAAACTTCACCGTTGAGGGCGTTAAGGTTTATACCCAGTTATTTTAACTGTTAATTAATGTTTCTTTATAATGCATCTTAATAATATGCTTTAATTTTGTTTAAATAAGTTCTGCCGAAATTCATTCAGAAACGCATGACGTGTGACGCATGACATTCAGAAACTCATAGCGTGTTAATCAGTGCACTACTGCAAGCCAATCGTAATCAGAAAAGTGGTTATTACCCAAGTTTGGCCTCAATAGCTTGACTGCTTTATTAGGTATGTAACCTAAGCTAAAAATTTTCCTTCGGTTTATATTTAAAGTGAGTTTTTGTAAAACAATTTGGAGGCGTGGCAGTAATTCATTAAGCCATTTACCGATAGCACCCTTGCCATTCAAAATGCTTCAATCTGTACAATTTTATAAAGATGTATCAAGTTTTACTTGATTTATCGGGTGCTCAGAAGGACCGACGGACAGTCACACAAAAATCTCTAAATCTCTCAGTTCCTATATTTTGATCTGATTTTGTAAGAAATATGTATTTATATTCTATTTAAAGTCAACGATTATTTACATTGAGATTTTGTGGCGGGTTTGGCTGTAAACATTACGGCCGGCATGAAAATGAGCTTCTTCAGAAAATTTACATTCGAAAACATTCCCCCAGTTATTAATATCTTCCATAACTATTACTAAATTGTAAGAATATAAAGTGAGATTAGTGGGAGGGGCTGCTAAACAGAAACGCAACGGCTCTAGGACTGGAGAGCCCACTGTCTGATCTCAACCAGGCCATTATAAGCGAATATCACTGCAGCTGCTTCTAAAGACGATCACCAAAGGCCGTAACTGTCCTCGGTGGACAAGTAGACTATAAGTATCCAGGGAAAATGTGTGTAAGCTCTTTAACAAGACCAAACGTACTAGGAACTGGTATCAATTCAATCTAAATGCTTACGACATGAAGATTAGGTCTGCAAAACAGCAGAATTTCCCGAATTACTGTAAAAACGTCTTTTTTTCTGCACAGGGGCCTAGCCATTGAAAGATGTTATTCGTCCCGCGTGGAAGAGAGAGCCACGGCACTTCTGCGGGCGCACTTCCCGAAAAAAATTACGGGGGACCATTGCCTACCTGTATTCCAATACAAGCTATCTCGCTTAAATTTGGTAGGCGCTGATGCGCAAATGGATAGAGGCCGTACTGCGTACCAGATCATAAACAAGTGTATCTTATCTGGATGCCCGGTCAGAAAGGTACAGCCGGAAATGAAATAGCTGACGAGCTCACCTGCTCCGCAGCATCCACCAACATGGTAGGACCCGAACCTTTCATAACAGTTGGTCCCCATACCGTAAAGGAATGAAATAGTGAGCAGGAGGGGTATAGGTAACATTCCAAGGCATGCGCCGTGCTAAGTTGCTAATGTGTGTTTATAACCTTAAAAGGCTTAGGGGGGTATTCTAGTCTAGAGGCTCGAATTTCGAGCTTTTTTCAACAATTAATGAAAAAGAAGCACTAGATATTTTTACTATTTCATCATTTGTTTATTAAATTTAGAAGAGTACACAAAATAAATTTCAAAAAAAAAAATTTTTTTTCATCGAGTTATGCGTCCTTGAAGAAAAAGGGGAAAAAGAGGCCGTGTCCTCATCGCCATGATTTCTACCATTATAGTCACCTGAAAAATAAAACAATGACAGATTTTTAATGAGTACGAATGTCGCTATGATATGAAGCAGCAAAACTAAAAAAAAAATGTTTTTCATAAAATTGCGGCTACTCAAAAAAAAATGTCGATTTTTTCGCAAATTTTTAAATTTTGTCGATTTTTTTTTTATATATTATAGATTTCAATTTTTTTATTTGTTGCTTCTAGTGATAGAGATATATTTAAAGAATATTTATGTTAATTTCGAATAAATCGGCTGATCATAACTTGATATATTGTGGCTACCGCATCAAAAAAAGGAGTTTTGAGAAAAACGCGTTTAAAGTTTTACGTTATACGATATTCGCTCAACCGGTCTAGTTGCCACGTTACTAAACTAACTTTGAAAATAATTTGAATTTTGAAAAGTCCTTTTAGGGAGATATTTTTGATTATCAAAACTATCGAATTATGAAAGAAAAAATTAGTCTTTTTTCAAGTTTCTAGGTTAGAATACCCCCTTAAATACGTAATCAACATCCCAAAAGACAAATTCAGTCGCTTTGTAAGCTCAAGATGCACTTTTATAAAATGGGCCTAGCTTCGTGTGCGAAAGCACTTGCTGATTGACTGCACAGCAGTTTGTAAGAGCAGGATAAAAGCCATTGGATTCATGTTTTCGAATAGAGGTTAACAGCTTCTAGCAGCATCTATTCTATTTTAAGAAATGTGATAACATAAAATCTTTAGCATAATACTGATTAATTCACCTGAAAACCCTAACGTCTATCTATATCTAAGTATGATGCTTACGAATCTGTTTGTAAAAACGAGGTACTGAATACGAGCTTAGAACTGCATTATCAACTAACTACTACGGAACTTTCAGACTGCAAACCAGAAATGGAATTTTTAATTTTCATTACATTTGTGTAAGTAAACGGATTTGCCTAAGTAAATCGGTATTTTACTAAGGCTACTGGTTAGAAAAGCTCCCTATCATACTATATTTTATGACCCGAATAACCTATGTTATACAAATAAAGCTAATAATTAATTAGTTTCCAAAATCTAAAGCACATACTTCATTCAAAGCAGTTCATAGTTAGTTAGTGTTGTATTAATATTTTCAATATTTTGCTAAAAGTAATTAAAAACTCGAGACTGCACTTTGTTCGGATTTCATAAAATTAAACAAAACTATTACCATTTGGCCACTTCATAACAAACATTTCAAATTTTATACTTGAAATTCATAAACACATACTTTCAATTTAAGACAACCGGTTTAGCACCTCAACATAGCCAAAATATCCCAAGGATATTTTCAATAGCACAAACACCCACACAAAGCAAACAAATGAAGCACACATCTCACTCTTTTCACCTGCCGCTTGCATATTTAATACCCATTTTCTATGCTCGATTAATTTTCTGAGTTTATGTTTGCTAATTTCATTATGCTAATTACATATGCAAATTCTTAGACCGGCGACGGGGAGATTTCTCATATTATTAACATCAATATGAGAAATACTCTCACATTTTTGAGAATACTAAAAGCTTCAAATTAAAACAGTTTGAAGGATTACCGCACAAGTACTTGGATTATTTTTCAAAGCTGGAAACAAGACTAAAAGGCCCACACACACCCCACTTACACATATTGCGTGTGCCGTATGAGTCCTGCATGATAAGTTAATCAGGTGCAACTAAAGCGTTTTGGAAATTTCCTAGTATAAGCAAAGTTTATATTTAATTATTTATTTTACTAAGAGGGAAATACCGTAATAAACTAAAAGAGAAAGAGTGCTTTCAGAGTTTGCGGGCTTAAAAAATGTTCGAATATATATGTACATAAGTATGTTATTTAATTATTATTTTATACACAGAAGAGGTTTTAATATCTTAGCAAAATGTTTAATACCGGTTTAAATTTTCGGGTTATGAATTATCGTAACGTCGAAAGGTCATCGAATAAAAGCTTTACGATTTCTAAGAAAAAAATATTTCCATAATATTACATTCTCTCTGCTTGGAACCCATCCTTATTTCAATTTTAAACTTTCCTTGTAATCAACGACCATTGCGGTTGTTAGAGTTTACCGATGGTCGATCAAAGTTTTTGAACCGTAATACCGCTCGACCGTTAAGTATATTCCCGGTTCTCTCCATCACTGCTTCACTGCCATTTCTTATGCTAATTTAGATACCTAAAACTTTAAGGGGTTATATATAGTTAGAAGGTCGAAGAAAGCGAATTTTCCAGAATCTTTTTCGGAGAAAACTTGCACATACAATATTATGGAATTTTTTAACTGTATTTTAAGATCTAGTGTTAGAAAAAGTATTTATTTGGAAAGGAACTTCAGCTGATCTCCAGCAGATCCTCTCAAAAAAGGCGTTTTGCAGTGACTACTAAATCTTTGAACAGAATCCTCTGAAATTAAGAAAACAGGGCCCGAATCGCGGCACACGATAACGAGATCGTTTTCGGATCGTTGTACTCGCAATCGAATACGCCTCTTTGAAAGATGCTAAATTTTGACGAAAAGTAAGATCAATGCAAGTAAATAATATTGGTTAAATAAATAAAATAATAGATGATTAAAATAATAACAATGTGCAAAAATAGGTATTTGCTGATCAAAAGCACAATATAAAAAAGAAAATTTCATTCAACAAAGCCTCGAAAAAAAGGGCTGGTGGTGGTCAGTACGGGGAAAAGCTTTTAACTGAAGCAGAAGGGCGAGAAACTAATTGCTTTAAAGAAGAGATTGCTGCAAATAAAAGAAGAGGTACATAAAGCAGATATGCAAAACAAAGCTATAGACTTGCAGATTAAAACTCATGAGCTTGATATTTTAAAGAGAAAAGTTCAGAAATAAACACTAATGTATACGATAAATTAATTCCAAGTTGCTGTTTTTATTGAAAATATATTTATTAAAAGAAAATATGAATTCAAGTGTTGTTGGAGCGCTTAATTCAATTATTATCTAAATACATCATAATATGATCTCTAATTTTATTTTATAAATTTAGTTAATTGAGTCTCATTTCCCGTATCTATTTCTGTACTATTGTTTTCATTTACAAAATATTTGTGTTGAATTTTTAAACTGTATGCAGATGTTATGCAACCCTGCACATACATTGCGGAACTTTCCCACCTTTTCAGGACTATACCGACTTCTTTTATCATTACTGAGAATTTTCCACCGGCCCACCGGCTGATTGAAGCATTGGTTGTACTGCGGTTGATAAATGCCCGTTAAATTTTATTTCCCATCCGATGAAAGTAAATGCGTCTTTGGTCAGTCTTAACCGCTTCCTGAATAAGATCTATAATAAGTTAAACGGTATAATTAAAAATTTTCTTTGCTTCAGGTAAAGCCATGGGATTACTTGCATCACGAATCCTGAACCTTATGGCCATTTGGCGACGATCCGCACACTCGACACATTACGAAATTTCATTGGATACGAGTAATCGCTCGCTCACGACTGCCGCGATTCGGGCCCAGATTTCATTAAAGTAATGTTAAACCTAATAATTAATTTTTGATAAAATGACGGATTATAAAAAATCGATTTTGAACCAAACTTCGGACATAAATTGTTTATAATTATAATATTTATGAATTACCAAACAATTTATATTAATTACTAAAAAATATATTAAAGAGGCTCTTGTTAAAATTTGTAATTAATCGGCTTAGCTGTTTTGGACTTTAAAAACACAATTTTGTGAAAAACGCGTATAAAGCTTGGAATGCGCTCCAAGCTCTTTGAAACGCGTTTTAAAATTTGCATGTAACTTCGGAAATGTGCACCGGAATGATATGAAACTTTCTGCATTATTAAGTATATCGTCGCCTAATATTCAAAACAACATATTGTCAAAACATTCGAAGAAATCGATTTTTGGGAAATTCTAACTGTAGCTCCTTTAAGCTTTAAGCAATTTGTTATAATTTTTCAGAAATATGGTTTTCTGTTAACATTGTGATGACATATGATTCGTCTTTTGAATGAGATCCGAAATTATTCCAAGTATAAGGGCGGCAATGAATAGGTTGTCGTGTGTTTATTTGTTTTTACCATGCCGATTTTTTATCAAAACTGATAAAAAGCCGGACAAATACATTTAATGTTACACACAATCGAGTAATCGAAATTGTTGTCACAGGTCCGAGATGCAAAGTCTTCTATCTGGAACTGCCGTTATGCTGTACAGAAATTATTGTTCATGGTATAAGATCTACTTCAAACAAACCTATAACAAAATTCATATCTAGGGTGACTGCCTTACAGTTTCGATTGTTGCGAATTTCTCCAAAATTAATTACATCTCTCTATTTTGTATTGATATCATTGGTAGTTGTATAGCTGACGAGCAATCAAAGAAGATCGTTCCCGATTAAAATCGCTCTTGAACTTTGGCACATCTGCAGTTGCTCTCTTTAAAAGATCTTGTCGCTTGCTTGCTGTGGAACTCATTGCAATTTCACCCAGCAAAAGTCTAAAGCCAAAAACACATTTATAGTTTTCAATTTAAACGCTTATAAATTTTCAACATTGTGTTACAGATATTCATAGTTTATTCGCGCTAGACCTCAAGCATTCTTACTTAATAAAGAATGAGTTCATTAAGCATTCAAGTTGGGTGTCGCAATGCTTGATTGGGTGTAGACAGTTCAGTTGGTTGTGGTGCCGTCAAAAGGTCTGACGCTGGTCCTTTTGTCTGTAATTAATGCGGCCAGCTGCTCCGTTATAATGGTAAATGTGAGAATGTAATGAAGCATTCACTTTCCACGTGTCAAAAGAGTCTAGGTATTATAAATATAATGCATACACATTTCCACCGTGTGAATGAAGGGTTTATTCATAAAGTTTTTGTTTATGCTTTTAGGCGTTTTAACCACACAAATCCAAACATCAAAGGCAAAGAGAGCAAAGCCTGCCGCTCCACTATCATTTATATCCATTACATAAGTAGTTGGTTATAATTATTTTTAATTACACTGCATTTACCACACACCTATAAGTAAAGTTACTAGGAATATGTATTCGTTGTTGGGGTTAGGAGAATATGTCTAACTTAAGTGGAAAATTCGGGCTCTATTTACATTTTAATGAAAGTAATTTTGAATTTAATGGAATGATTGTTTAGCTTATTCGCTTCATCGTAATTATTATGTGGCAACTCAGGTGTCTTGTAACCTGATAATTTATTTGTATGTAGGTTAGCAGAAATTATATGAGTGTATATATGTACTTATATATGAAGAATAAGAAGCAGACATGATTATGTAATTTCGTGGCGAATTTCATTTTAGAAATTTCTTTAAAAATCTTTTGACTTCCTTAAAAGTACAAAAGCTCTCATGAAAATGACCAGCTTTAAAGAGTTACTGAAATGAGATCAGTAGCCAAGAAAATTTACTACTAAGATTTCGCTAAATATTCCCCAGTTGTTAGTATTATCAAGCAAAGTTTGGGTTGGTTAGAATTTGATGATCTTGATTTCAAAGTAATTGTATGAACAGGTTTATGCTGATATAAAGAACTTAGCTTCACGTAACTTGGAGTATAGCATCAAGACTGCAAGATCTTGCCTAAGTAAACAGAACGGGTGCCACTTTTCATTAGACTAATGACTGTCTATCCTGTAGCACTCATAAAATTACCTTTTTCGTTAAAATCACAACAATATGGCATATAACAATAGAAATTATTGTTTTGCCTGCAATATCTTTCAAGTCGAGTTATTGCATTGAGTGGTATGTGGGTATTAAATTATTTTCGTTCAAATATCTAACAAACACATACAATTATATGCATTTACGGGCGATAAGCATTGATATTGATATTGTGTTTCAAAATACATTTAGGCATTATAAATAACACACAACGCCCATAAATCACGCCAAACCGTTCTTTTTTATGGATGAAATGGCAGCTCTTAAATCTCTTCAGGTTGCTCTCCGCCCCAAATGCGGCAATTTTTGCTTGATTACATACCCATTGAGCCAGAAGCCAATGAACAAAATGTGGTTCGAAAACATCTTATCTTCTTGGAACTTTTTAAGAGCCCATAGAGCGAAGCGATGTCGCTAGGGAAGGTCAAGCGGCTTCAGTTCCTGCACCAGCTGTATTTTGTACGCTTTCGACACTGCGGACAAGAAAAATTAATGGCAAAAGGCTTAGATATATCATACGAAACTATCCGAACCCCTCTTCATTGTCATGATCTGAAATGGCGCAGCATAATGAAGAAGGCTCTATTGACTGAAAAACTTGTGAGAAAGCGACTCGCATGCAAATATTGATAGAGATTTTGAAAATCTCATTTTTACCGATGAATGCTTTATATGAGCACGTTTTGTCCACACGCGAGGCTGGTCAACTTCCATCAATAGGCTGGTTCAGTGGACCGTAAAACATAGAATAAAGGTGCATCTTTGGAGCTGCTTCTCAAAGCAGGGATTCGGCACTTTGTACCTCGCCCGATGCCAACCCAATAAAAAATGTGTGGGCATATATTAAACAGAAGCTTTGTGGAAGACTCATATACACTTTGAACAGTTGTCTTACGAAATTCGTTGGATCTGGAGATCCTTACCACTAGAATATGCCGTTAAATTAGTAGAAAGTATGCCTCGGAGATGCCAGGCAATTATCGACGCCGGTGGGGACTGGACATATTATTGACCAAATTACATCATTGTTTGTAATATGCACAATGCATGTATAAATATGAAAGTTTCATAAAACAATTGTTTTTTATAAATTAACACGACCACGCTCTTACTTCCTTTCCATGATGAAATACCAAACAATACTGAACAAAAGTAACATGACAGCTTGTAAAAACTTTGAACTTTAAGTTCGTTAAGATAGAATTAATAAAAAACTTGTTAACTTCGGTTACACTTAAGCTATAATACCCTAAACAGGTATATTTTTTTTATATCATATGGGATTATATGACAGTTGTACGTTATAACGAAACAATTTCTTTGCGCCTAAAATAAAGAAAATTTTGCGAAAACTTGATCCAGCTCCAATATAGTTAATGTCGAGATATTCAAACATCCGGCTGATTTTGCTTCATATGATTAGTGATTGTATGTGAGGTGCCCTAATGAAACCCATGGAACATTGTTTTAGTATGTGGCATAATAGTTAATATTGTACATAAATCGGGTCAATAAAACCCCAACTGCAATATGTTACATATGACGATTTTCGTTGTCGGTCAGGGCATGAGTTTTATATAAAATTGCTTGCATTTCGATCCTCTGGTTGACGTTTTACACCTTTAGACTTTGGTTCCTCCAAGTTGCAAAAGTTAGTGTTCGAATGCACCCGATTTTAGCTCTTCCTTACTTGTTTCCTTTGTAAACAGTGTAATAATTCATGGTACATTTTTGAAATTTGCTTTATGTACATACATAAATCTTTTGCTATATCTGCTATAGGTTTCACACCAATTTTTTGAATTTCTATATTTTTACTTTTATGTGAATTTACCCAGCGGGATTATGGTTCACCGCTTACATTTTTCTTTGAAGAATGCTCCGAAGAAAATTCTATGTAGAATTCTTCGATACTAGGTAATGCATAAAAGTAAGCTATGCGGCTAAATTCAACTGCGTTCATATTTACAATCAGTAAATAGATGAAAAACGTTACAATGCAATATGTAAACAACAAATACAAGTTGATGGAATAAAATTTATAAGTAAAAATTTCATTATTTCGCAAATCGTCAAGCATTTGAAGAAAATTTGCAGAAAGTTGGTGGTGTTTAGGCCAGATGCTATTTTAATTAAACATTTTGTTTAATTTTTGTTTAAACTTTGAATAAAGAAATAATATTAATATTCTCGAAAAGGCATATGAGAAAAATAATTAAAAATGAAGAAAGTGAAGCATTTTAATGCGTTACTATTTGAAATCATTGTGGTTTATAAAATAGGCAAATGTTAAATAGAGGCTTTAGCGGGCACCAAACTCAAAAAACTACTGCCTTTTTTAAATCTCGTTGTTGGAGAATAAACGAAAAGGACTCAGCCACAAAATTAAAAGAAAACTATTCCTTTTGTACATAAATACTTTTTTACATAACGAATTTTAATATTTTCAAAAAAAGCAATTCTTACTACTTGACCTTGGCATAGAAGAATTTTCTGTTAATTTTGGCATCGAAGAATTCTTCGTTAATTGAGGCATCGAAGAATTCATCGTTAAATTTTGCATCGAAGAATTCTTCGTCCTGATGGTAAGCGAAAGGGGTGATCTGTTACTTTTCGTAGGACATCGCCGTGCTAATTTTCATCGGTCGGAGTAAGCGATACAATCATGCTGCATCGATTATCTTGCTCGCTTACCAATGTCGACCATATACCGCTGGGATATATTTTTCAAGAAGTTATGAAATGTATTTGAAATATTGTCTCTATTTGCACATAAAGGTTTATTACACTGCACTGTGGCCGATTTTCTTGAAAAGCTGGCCAAAATTAGATTTTTTTTAAATTACTGTTATTGCGTTTTAATTGCTAGCATGTTTGTGTTATCGGTGAGAAAATGAGCTTTTAACAACGCAACAACATTAAATTTGATTTTAAATTTGGTAAAACTTTTACCGAAACGTTTTGATTTATGGCGCTGATTTTCTACGCCGTAGCAGAGTTTTAAGGTCTCCAAAGTGGTCGTGAGGACATAAATGACGATTAACATATGGGCCAATCAAAATCCGTGAACACCTGAGGTTACATCGAAACCGTACGTGAATTGATCAAAAATTAGCCGAAATCATCATTGAAATTCATGGAAATGGAATTGAACATCTCCAAAACATCGGCTTATCGCATTTTGGGCTTACGAAAGGTGGTGTACGATTTGTCCCGTACAAATTGACTGACTACCAAAAATTACTCGGAATCCAACATTCGAGGGACGATTACTTGACCATTAACCACTCCCCATATTCACATGGTATGTCACCGTGCAACTTTTTCCTTTTCAGAAAAATGCATTTGCTCATGAAAGGAAAGCGTTATGCAGACGTAGCGGCCATTCAAAAGACTTGCATTGGCATACTGTCCAACGAGCTAAAACACTCCTTCGACATGCTTTTGGACCGTGCAAAAAGTTGTATTGAAACAGAAGGAGATTACTTTGAATAAAATAAATTGATTTTGCCGAAAAAAAAAACTTTTTTTCTGTTTTTTGAAGCCCTGGCTACTGTGGAAAACACCTTGTAGATGCAACAACGGAAACCCTTATAATTTACATATTATTTTGTAAAATAAAAATATTTACATGAACCAAATGATATTTTTTCTGCATTTCCCTTTTTCCCACTAACTCATGCTAATAAATTAAGCTTTTATTAAATAGTTCCTTTTATTTCAAAGCAAGATGTAGTAGAAATTTCCTATGTTTCGTTTTATATTTTGAGAGGATATTATTTTCTGCAAATAATCCTACGAAAAAATCACGTACGTGATGTTTGGCTTCAACTGGAACACGTACCTCAAATTTGAAGTACACGTCAGCCATTTTGAATTTCCAAAAATAAAATCATATTTGAAATTAGCAACTAAAAAACTACTATACACGAAGTTTCGTTGTGAACGGGGGACTTTCCGAGTTTCGGCCACCTTTTTTTTGAAAATCGCACACTGTGCACTTTTCCTCTGTGGCTTTGTTGTCCTAGATATATGATGGAGTTTGAAACTACCGCTCATCATAGCACTATCAATGGTTTTATAAGACTTACTCTCGTTTATTTTTAAAGCTATATCTTCACTTTACACTACAAAAATTAGAAAACATGAAACCAAATATTATTTCTCATGACAATTTTGTTTCAAATATGTATATGTAAGTAAAAAGAGGCAAAAAATGTCGAAATATGAGCTTCATTTCAATAAAATGTCTTTCGATGTTTCAAGCTTTTATTCACATCCATTGGTTGACTGTAACCATATCTTTATTTATTGTTTCTGTATTTCGATATTATCATTGAGCAAAACCGGTCAT